>OX422221.1:525191436-526391436 GCA_949130495.1 Sambucus nigra | reverse complement strand
TTTGGAGTCTGAATTCCTTTTGAGGATGCTATGTTAGTACGAATTTCATATAGTCCCGATTTAACTTATACATTTATTTAAAATGGGAAATTTGATAAGGTAAATGATAATTTACTTATTCATGTAATGGAAATTAATAAAAAGGATGTTACACACCTCTCTAAATACCATCTTAAGGGAAGTCCGTGCGATAGGTGAAGCCCCCTGGCTAGTGAATGCAGGGTGGATATAGTCCTAGGCCATATGAGCGCTTGTTTTATATTTTTCTGCGATGGGTAGGACATTCTGGGTGTGGTCTTGACTACCCCGCAGGCATATGGCCGCTTCCCGACGTTTTCGATAGGATCCCAGGTTGTCTTATGTTAGGCCCTGGAAGATGATGGTTATTTAGGGACGCGCACAGTGGGGAAACCCGGACGGGCGGTCTTTGAATCGTTATATTTATATTTATGACTATTCTAATTATCGAGTTGGACTCGATGGAACATTAATGCCATAAAGAGAAAAGTTATGCCGCAAAGAGCATGTTATTGAGATTAGTGCCATAAAGAGCACATGATGATAATTATATTCCTGATAAGGAATGGAAAATGAAGATTGAAATTGAAATATGATAAAAGATGTTAAAGGCTCATAAGCACTTTTACTTCTGCTTTATCTTGAATCTCACTCTATGTAGTCCT
This sequence comes from Sambucus nigra, assembly GCA_949130495.1. Lineage (NCBI taxonomy): Eukaryota > Viridiplantae > Streptophyta > Magnoliopsida > Dipsacales > Adoxaceae > Sambucus > Sambucus nigra. The sequence continues at coordinate 526,390,753 of OX422221.1, read as the reverse complement.
TCATCAGTTTTAGTTCCTTATATGATGTTAACATGCTAGACTATCATCCATGCTTAATTGTGCATCTTTATTTTACCTGTCATTTATCTATTGATCACATATACCCGGCCCTGACCGGTTTTCCTTTCTTGCTGTACCTCTATATGTATATGATCCGTTCAGGTGTTCCGTCGCACGGTCTCCAGTAATGACCTTTCCCTTCCGCATGTTTTGAGGAGCCGTGACACTGTGCGGGTTTCACGGGATTTTGTGTAGACGCCTCTGTTTATGTTTCTAGTTATGTTCAGTTCATTCGGGCTTGTTGCCCAAACAGTTGTAATTGTATAATGGATTTATTATGTAACACTTGGTACTTAGGGTATGTTGCTTAGTTGTTATTGACCGACGTTTCATTCGGTCCTTTGCACCTTTTGGGATTTCTTATATGCGCTTGTGGGGGTTTCCACCCTCTATTTCTATTATGGGTTGTTGAAATTGTTTTCTTTTATTTTAAATCAAAGTTTTTGATAACCCGTTTTCTGGAATATAGAGTGGTTATTCCTTATACTTTGTATATTGTCGTGATGCTGAGGATGATATTATCCATGATTTCCTATTTTATCGGAGTATAGGGCTGGCCACCCTTTATTTCGGATAGCGGGTTGTAACAGATGGTATTAGAGCATCAGGTTCTAGAGTATTTAGGATCTATGCGGACTTGTCACGTTCTACCGTAGCGTTCTTTGATGTAGAACTTAATGTCAGGATTGCTTTGCTGCCTATGTATGCGATCTTCTGCTAAATAGATTGTCTTATATTATGTTTTAACTCTATCTCGTCTTTATGTCAGATGCTGCCAAAGAGAGGACGTCCCGCTAGACGTAATAGGGTTGTTGAGGATGAGTTTGGTCCTCCACCGCAGCAGGGGAATATCAGTGCCGCTGAAGTGGCAAATATTGTGGCCCAAGCTGTCAACGCCGCAATGACTACAGTGGCTCAACAAATTCCACAAGCTCAAGTTAGAGGACAAGAAGAACTAGTTCCCACGGGACCTTCTCAGTGGGAACGAGTGAGGGAATCTTTCCTTAAGGGACATCCCCCGGAGTTTGAGGGAGGTTCGGATGTCATAAAAGCGAACCAATGGAAGAGAGATATGCAGCGCCATCTTAGGATGGTGGAGTGTAGCGAGGAGAAGAAGCAGATTCTGGTTACTTTCAAGCTGGTCGGATCGGCTTTACATTGGTGGGAGTCCATAACGACACCCGAGCGAAGGGATACTATGTCCATTACAAATTTTTAGGCTTTGTTTAACGGAAAGTATTTCCCTCCCGCAGTTCAGAGGGAAATGCAGAGGAAGCTGCAGGATTTGGTTCAAGGGGAGAGGTCAGTTGCTGAGTATGAGGAAGAGTTTACCCGGTTAGCCAGTTTTATACCGGATGAGGTAACTCCTGAATCGAAGAGGATCTCCAAGTTTGTGGGAGGTTTACATTGGCGAATAAAACAACATTTGCTGGGAAATTCATCTCTGGTGACTTTTGGTGATGTGATGAATGCCGCTTTGCTTCACTGTCAGGAGCACAGATTGTTTCTGCTAAACAAGAAGAAGGTTGTTACTGTGGGACAAGCAGGGAGGCATGGAGGAGTTGGGAGTGGAGGGGGGACATCTTCTTCGTCCCAATCCTCGGGGAACAAGCAGGTTGAGAGGGATCCTCAGCAGGGGGATCCGTCCAAGCGTCAACGTTTCGGTGGGTTTAATGCTGGTGGTAATAATAATAACAGGCAAGGTCAAGGTGGTCAGCAACCACAGGGAGGTAGAGGTGGAAATGGTGGTAGGGGCCAATAGGGCCGAGGTGCGGGTCAATTCCGAAATAACCAAGGTAGGAATCAGGATAAGGCGGTGAACAAATGTTTTTAGTGTGTGGAGCTGGGCCACTATAAGAGGGCATGTCCTCAGTTGGTTGGAGGGCATCTTCCTATGGCCCCACAGCAGCTGTATGTACAGTTTCCGCCTCAAGCGCCTAATCCGGTTGCTCCTCCTCAACAGGGGCAATTGCAGTACGGAAGGGTTTACCATCTTCAGGAGGCTTTGCTTCCTCCAGCTCCTCCGGCACCACCAGCGATCGAGGGTAAGTTTCTCATTCAGGGGCACATGGGTCGAATTCTATTTGATACGGGTGCTACACATTCCTTTATTTCTAGAAGTTTTGCTCAGACTACAGGTTTGATAAAATCTGCTGAAAGTACTTTCACTAGCGTCGAATCGTCTATGGGCGATGGCTCATGATTTTCTTCGTATGTAAAAACGTAGGAATTAACCTTGGTGACTTGTGTTTTGAGGTTGACTTACTCGTCCTTGATATGGTCGGGTACGATGTAATTTTGGGTATGGATTGGCTAGTGAGATACCGTGCTATAGTGAATTGTTACGGGAAGAGTATAGTTTTTGCGGTTCCGGGACAAGAGATGTTCCTGATAGTTATGCCTTGTATGGAAGGGAGCACGAGTGCTTATCTATATTGTATTGCGGAAGATGCATCTAGAGATGTCATGGTTCCCCTGAATTCTCTTCCAATCGTTAGAGATTTTGAAGATATTTTTTGGGAGATACCGGGATTACCTCCAAGTCGGGAGATCGAGTTTGTGATTGATTTAATGCCGGAAACTCGACCGATCGCCAAAGCTCCTTATCGAATGGCTCCTGTGGAGATGAGGGCGCTGAGAGATCAGATTCAGAAGTTACTGGAGCAGGGCTTTATTAGGCGTAGTACCTCACCGTGGGGCGCTCCAGTATTGTTTGTAAAGAAGAGAGACGGTTCTCTCCGATTATGCGTGGACTATAGAGAGTTGAATAAAGTCACCATCCGGAATAAATAACCTTTACCTCGCATCGATGATTTGTTTGATCAACTTAGGGGAGCTTCCTACTTCTCCAAGATCGACTTGCGGACAGGGTATCACCAATTGAGGATACGAGAGCAAGATGTATCCAAGACGGCATTTTTGACCCGTTACGGGTCTTATGAATTCTTGGTTATGCCCTTTAGGCTAACCAATGCCCCTGCAGTGTTTATGGACCTTATGAATAGGGTGTTTCGGGATTTCCTTGACCAGTTTGTCATTGTATTTATTGATGACATCCTAGTCTATTCTCAGACAGATTCGGATCACGCTGCTCACTTGCGGTTGGTCCTGCAGAGGTTGAGGGATCATCAATTGTATGCTAAGTTTAAGAAGTGTGGCTTCTGGTTGAAAGAAGTTCAATTTTTGGGGCATGTGGTGTCATCCCAAGGCGTGTCTGTAGATCCGAGTAAGGTGATCACGGTAAAGGAGTGGGGTCAGCCCACGACGCCCACTGAAGTTCGTAGTTTTCTGGGCTTGGCGGGTTATTACCGTCGATTCATTAAGGGCTTTTCTAAGGTTGCTAGCCCATTGACGAATTTGACCCGGAAAGGAGTAAGATTTGTTTGGGACAGATCATGTCAAGCGGCTTTCGATGAGCTCAAGGATAGACTGACTTCAGCTCCAGTCCTGGCATTGCCAAGGCCGGGATTGGAATATCTCGTCTTCACCGATGCATCTCTTCTGGGGTTAGGAGGTGTTCTTCAACAACAGAGACAACCCATTGCATACGCTTCTCGTAAGTTGAAGCCTCACGAGAGAAACTATCCGGTAAATGACTTGGAATTCGCCGCGGTTGTATTTGCCTTGAAGATATGGAGGCATTACCTCTTGGGGGAAAAGTTTAGTCTTTTCACCGACCACAAATCGCTGCAATACTTATTCTCCCAAAAGGATTTGAACATGCGCCAGCGCCGTTGGTTGGAGTTTGTGAAAGACTACCAATTTGATATTCATTATCACCCCGGAAAGGCGAATGTGGTAGCAGATGCTTTGAGTAGAAAGCCTGATGGAGACTTAGCTGAGGTGTGGAAAGCTAAGTGGAAAGAACTCAGCCTGGAGGATGCAGGGGTGAGGGCATTCCTTTCCGTGATGACGGTTACTCCCACGATTATAGCAAGGATTGTGGAAGCTCAGAAAAGAGATAAGGCTTGTCAAGACCATACACGCCAGTTGTTATCTGAGGGAGCGGAGTCGTACTCAATTGGTTCTGAGGGTGGACTACGCTTCCATGGAAGACTTGTGGTTCCCGACGATGGGGATTTGAGACGTGCAGTTATGGCGGAATCCCACGGGTCCAAGTTCACGCTTCATCCAGGCGGGGACAAGATGTACCAAGATATGCGCCGTTTGTATTGGTGGGCGGGTATGAAGAGGGATATCTTCGAGTTTGTGTCTAAATGCACTACTTGTCAGTTGGTTAAAATTGACCACCAGCGACCGGCATGTTTGTTGCAACCGCTCGAGATTCCCGTGTGGAAATGGGAGAGTATTTCGATGGACTTTGTTACGGGCTTGCCAAGATCGCAAAAGGGTCATGACTCAATTTGGGTGATTGTCGACCGTTTGACTAAGTCGGCACACTTCTTTCCCGTGCGCACTGACTATAATACCGCTCGTTATGCCCAGTTGTTCATTGAGGAGATCGTTAGACTCCACGGGGTACCTTTGAATATTATCTCCGACCGAGATAAAATATTTGTGTCCCACTTTTGGCAGAGTTTCCAGGAAGCAATGGGGACCGAGTTGAAGTTAAGCTCTTCCTATCATCCTCAAACAGACGGCCAGACCGAAAGGGTAAACCAGATGTTGGAGGATATGCTTCGTATGTGCATACTCGACTTTAAAGGCAGTTGGGAACAATATCTTCCGTTGGTTGAGTTTGCTTACAAAAACTCATAACAATTTACCATTGGGATGGCGCCCTATGAAGCTCTGTATGGCAGGCCTTGTAGATCGCCTGCTTGTTGGTTGGAAGTGGGTGATAATAAGTTCCTTGGACCTGAAATGATCCAAGACACTTCTTCGAAGATCGAGCTTATTCGAAATCGCATACGTATAGCTCAAGATCGTCAAAAGAGCTATGCCGATGCGGGTAGGAGACATATGGAATTGGAGGTTGGAGACCAAGTGTTGGTGCGAGTGTCCCCGATGAAGGGCATCAAACGTTTTGGGAAGAAAGGAAAGCTTGCACCGCGCTTTGTTGGACCTTTCCCTATGATTGCAAAGGTTGGTCCCGTGGCATACCAACTTGCCTTGCCGGAACCTTTACAACAAATTCATGATGTATTTCACGTCTCCTCTTTGAAAAAGTACAGAAGGTGTGAAGGTGCCCTTTGGCACATTCCTTTTGAAGACATCGACTTGCAGCCCGATGTTTCTTATGAAGAACAACCGGTTGCTATCCTTGAGTTTGGGGAACGAAAGTTAAGATCTCGGGTGGTGCCTCTAGTGAGAGTCCATTGGAGTCATCACCATGCAAGCGAATCAACTTGGGAACGCGAGGATGAGATGCGGGAGAAATATCCACATCTTTTCTCATGAGGTACGCCTGAATTTTGGGGGCAAAATTCCCTCATAAGGGGGGGAGTATGTAATAACCCTCGCTTATGAGACCGTATTTTATAGTAATTACTTAGTATAGTAATTAGAGACCAGTGTTGGGTTATGATTTGAATGTTAATTCAATGTAGAAAATTTGATATTTATTATGAGGTTGCATGCATATCATAATTATGGGAAAATATTGCTATGTCATGCTTGTTAATATCATCTGAATTTAAAATGATATTTGGCTTAATAATGAGACCGGAACCTAAATTGAATTTTAAAATGTCGAAATGATAATTTGGAGGTTGCAGTTGATTCCGGAAGGTGCGAAATAGTCAAATAATGTGCCATATTGTATTTTATAGTTTTGGGCATTTTAGACTGGTTGGGCCTTAATTATGCTACTGCGTATTATTTTATCGCACTTTTGGTTAATTAAGTGGGGCATTTGCCTTAAGTCACGACTTAAGCCTATTAAGTCTTCTAATTTCCCCTAAATCCCTTCCTAAACCTAAGAGAGAAAAGAGAAGAGTGGATAGAAAGCTTTGGAGATTGAGAGAGATTGCTACTACACCAAGGAATCTGCATATTTGCTGAATCAAGGAAAGTTTTTACTTGCTATTTGTGTCTTGAGATAGATGATTTGTTGTGATAATGGTGTATTGATTTTGGTTTAGCAAACTTAGGGTTTTCTTATGCATATTTTGGGTTTTGATTCACTCAAAGATGATTCATGAGGTTTTAAGATGATCAATAGCATCATTGATGTTCTTATAGTGTTGGTATATGAGTTTGGTTTGGAGAAAATTGAGTTTGGGTAGAAAATGGAGTCCAAGACTCCATAGCCATTTCTTGGCAAAATCGCAGGCCCGAATCGATTCGGCCCCTTGGGCGAATGGATTCGGCTAGGGCCAGTGGTCAGGTCTTGTTGACCGAATCGATTCGTAATTTGTCCGAATCGATTCGGCAGTTATGCAGAAACCCAGATTTTCTGACCGAACCGATTCGGCCTCCTGAGCGAATCGATTCAGCTTTTATGCAGAATCTCAAACTTTCTGGCCGAATCGATTCGGCAAAGGGGGCGAATCGATTTGGTAGCCCTGCACTTTTTAAATTTTTTTTTTTTCATTTTTAACCCCTTTTCTTTAGGATTATTGATTAGGGTCCTTATTAAATGAAGTAAACATAGGGTTTAGAGTACTAGTTGAGTTGGGTCGACACCCTAGGCTCGAAAGGGTTCATCTAGGGTTCTTTCAAAGGGAAAGTTAAGGTGATGTTTAGGCATCGCTTTTGTATTGTAGTTTTATATCGGTCTAGAATGTATTAAGGTCAATTTTGGAGACTTTAGAATTTATCTCGAGTTAGATTTGACTTGATGGTTTATATTAAAGCCTAAAAGAGGCCTTGGGGATAACTTTGGAGTCTGAATTCCTTTTGAGGATGCTATGTTAGTACGAATTTCATATAGTCCCGATTTAACTTATACATTTATTTAAAATGGGAAATTTGATAAGGTAAATGATAATTTACTTATTCATGTAATGGAAATTAATAAAAAGGATGTTACACACCTCTCTAAATACCATCTTAAGGGAAGTCCGTGCGATAGGTGAAGCCCCCTGGCTAGTGAATGCAGGGTGGATATAGTCCTAGGCCATATGAGCGCTTGTTTTATATTTTTCTGCGATGGGTAGGAGATTCTGGGTGTGGTCTTGACTACCCCGCAGGCATATGGCAGCTTCCCGACGTTTTCGATAGGATCCCAGGTTGTCTTATGCTAGGCCCTGGAAGATGATGGTTATTTAGGGACGCGCACAGTGGGGAAACCCGAACGGGCGGTCTTAGAATCGTTATATTTATATTTATGACTATTCTAATTATCGAGTTGGACTCGATGGAACATTAATGCCATAAAGAGCAAAGTTATGCCGCAAAGAGCATGTTATTGAGATTAGTGCCATAAAGAGCACATGATGATAATTATATTCCTGATAAGGAATGGAAAATGAAGATTGAAATTGAAATATGATGAAAGATGTTAAAGGCTCATAAGCACTTTTACTTATGCTTTATCTTGAATCTCACTCTATGTAGTCCTTCATCAGTTTTAGTTCCTTATATGATGTTAACATGCTAGACTATCATCCATGCTTAATTGTGCATCTTTATCTTACCAGTCATTTATCTATTGATCACATATACCCGGCCCTGACCGGTTTTCCTTTCTTGCTGTACCTCTATATGTATATGATCTGTTCAGGTGTTCCGCCGCACGGTCGCCGGTAATGACCTTTCCCTTCCGCATGTTTTGAGGAGCCGTGACACTGTGCGAGTTTCATGGGATTTTGTGTAGACGCCTCTGTTTATGTTTCTAGTTATGTTCAGTTGATTCGGGCTTGTTGCCCAAACAGTTGTAATTGTATAATGGATTTATTATGTAACACTTGGTACTTACTGTATGTTGCTTAGTTGTTATTGACCGACGTTTCATTCGGTCCTTTGAACCTTTTGGGATTTTCTTATATGCGCTTGTGGGGGTTTCCACCCTCTATTTCTATTATGGGTTGTTGAAATTGTTTTCTTTTATTTTAAATCAAAGTTTTTGATAACCCGTTTTCTGGAATATAGAGTGGTTATTCCTTATACTTTGTATATTGTCGTGATGCTGAGGATGATATTATCCATGATTTCCTATTTTATCGGGGTATACGGTTGGCCACCCTTTATTTCGGATAGCGGGTTGTCACAATGCCCTGACTGATAAATGACCCTGAATAGAATCAAATGTAGAATGCGGAGGCGCCTAATACCGAGATCCTGTAACTTCCACAATAGCTACAACATGTTTATGGAATGGAACTCCTATGCATGCCGTCCCTGTGGCGGGGCACCTAAAAAGGTTTTACAAGAAAATATATTTGATAGCAAACGGGTCAGAGCCTGAGGTGAAAACAGTTTTAAAATACAGTAAGTGTTTAATTACAATAAACAGTATATATTTTATACATGTATAATTGCGTTTCTCACATGAGTCCTTAACCGCTATACTAATGTGCACGCCTAGCGTATATCCTTTAACACATCCTAGTTATGCCTCTAACTATCTAGTCTATTAATTACTTCATGTTTCCACATTATAATTAGGGTCAATTCGTGTTACTCTGTTATATTCTGCATGTAACTGAACTTTCATTTGTCACATCAATTATGATATAAATTATCACATTTCTATTTCCCATTCAAGTATCTCAATTATTTGTACTCGCAATTTAACAAGGAATCAGTTATTAATGCAAGTATATCATTCTCATTATAAATATACAATTATAGCACCCCCGGGATAAGGTGTGGTGCACACATACTCTACTATCCAATCCCGGTACATCATGTACACAAGGACTACATAATCCAAATAACTCAGGAATCTTTTCAATTAGCCAAAATCACACATATTGGAGGCGAACATAGTCCCCGGACACACGGGTCACGCACATACCTACGCTCCCATAGTCCGCAATCTTATTAACTCAAAATAATCCATTCAAGACCCTATGTTCTTGAGGTACCACTCTAAATCCCCCCTTAGGCACACAAAGATCAGATGGCCCTTATAAATAACCAACCTCCCGTGATAGCAAGTATGGTAGGTATGTTGTACACATAATAATCCATATATTAGACATTCACATAACTTGAATAATTTTTATTTTATTAAGGGTATAATTCAGCCTTATACCATTAAATCAAAATTCATACTATGATTATTTCGAATGATATTTATTATTTTGTCGATACGTCTCACGTCGTGGAATTTTAAGTACTTAATTATAATCGGAGAGGTTACTAAATCTCGAAACTTTCCCAAATATTAATTCAATACCCTTAGCTCTCTATTTATGTCTCAAATACTAAATTATCACTCAAAAAATATAAATCATGTTCCATAGCATAAAATAAGAAATTATTAATCGAACCCTCGTAAAGTAAGTCACTATATTCCCAATTGATTTTAATATGTTACGAGGTTTTCATTACATCCATACTGGTTTCTCGTAAGTCCTAATGTCTTTACATAATCCCCTCATTCAACTTTTAAAAGCCGGGAACCGGTTAAATCCGAAAAAGGAAAAGATTACTGTTTCTCGGAAGGTCGATCGATCGACCTATGAATGTCGATCGATCGATCAAGCAGGTGAAGGCTACGGGTTTGCTTCATTTTAAGTCCAATTCTTCTCCCAAATCATCAATTCAAGTTTTTAAATTCTAAAGAAATCATCTAGGATCATTATACAACCTAACTACATGATCATCAAGGTTCCATAACTGATAATTCAACATCGAAAGATCTTTTCTTGGATTAATCATCAAAATTTCATAAAAAGTCTTATCTTTCAATTTTCTTCAAGAATCATCATAATCTCTTCATAAATATGAAATTATTTGCACATGGTATATGATATAATATTTAAGGTTCTTCTAGAATCCAGATTTCATAATCATCCTACCAATAATCAAGGTTTCATCTCCAAAATTAATAAGTTTTTCAAAATTTTAAGAATATCATTAAATCAAACTATAACATGGATAATTTATTTGTTGAATCTTAATGGGTTAAATCACTTGCCTTAGTTTAGAATTTCTGATCCTTGGATGACGATCTACGTTGATTTTCCTCCCCTTTCTGGTCACAATTTCCGGCGATAGCGGCGGCGGTTGGTGGTGGTGGCTTGCAAACCCCTTAGACTTCTTCTCTCTCTTTGATTAAGGCTTGGTGTGATAAGGAATGACCCCAAAGGGTCTTAATTTAGGCTGAATTCAGTAGACAATTTTCATGTGGCACTATTCCGCAAAGATGGAAATTACCAAAACGCCATTCCGGGTTGTCGGTGTGACCTAAAAATGCCCCGGGACCTAAACATAACCCCCGACTAGTGTTTTCAGACTATCTCGACCCTTCCAGACACACTGGCACACTCAAAATGATCATACGGATGATAAAATTGTATTTTACTTTTAAGTCCAATTAAATTGATTCTTGATGCGTATGCACGCATCCCAACTTACTTTCCTGAATTGTCGTATTTATGACTTGCGATAATTCTAATTATTTCTATTATCATATATTACTAAATTTACCCAATGATAATCATCATCATTATTATAATCAAATACCAACTCAAATCTCGCTAGTATTTATATTCGGATTAATTTTCAATTAATTTCTATTTAATTTAATTAATGCCATTAAAATAAATTCTATAAAATTACGGGGTATTACAACTACACCAATACAACAAACTCTAATACGGACGTATATACGTCTCCGAAATGGTTCGATATGTCCCCCACCATCATATCATATAAGAAGCCCGTTATAAATATTCAAATCATATCTCTTGCATCATATAATAATGTTCCAAATCGATAAACCCAATTGAAGTGGAACAAAACTCGTTCCAGAAAAACCTCACTAAAATAGCCCTGTGTCCGAATCGATTCGGTCCTATCAGTGAACCAATTCTGCCCCAGCGAATCGATTCAGCCCAACTAGACTTGTAAGTCTGCTAGATACCGAATCGATTAACAAGGGGCGATTTGATTCTGCCCTAAAGACCTGATGCTTCTGCAACATGGCGAATCGATTCGCAAGGGGTGAATCTATTCGGCCAGTTCAGAAAGTTATGAAAAAGGTTATTTTTTCTCCAAACCCAAATTTCCAAAATCCATATTTATACATCTCCCAACCATCAATCTTCATACCAAACATATTTCTAACCCTAAAATTCATCATATAACTACCCAATAATTTATATAACCTCAAGTGCAAGATTTTTACCCAAAAATTAGGTTTTACCATACAACCCAAAATCCATTTCTTTTATCCCCAAATTATGAAATGAAATACACAAATGAAATATTTAGAAAGATTAAACACTAGCCTCAGAATTGTAGAGGTTGAATCATCCCCGAAGTCGCGTACGGGACGAAAATGTCCAAGCTTTTTCCTCTCTCTATCTCTTCCTTTATTTTTCTTTCTTTCTCTTTCTCTCTTTCTCAGAAATGAGATAGGCTGATCTGTAAGCCTCTTAAGTCTTTAAAACATAAGTCCCAGTTTTTAATGATAATACACACTTTAAATGACTCATTTACTCCAATTCGAGTAAACTTACTTAAAAAATATTCCGGAAGCGAAATAAAACCCAAGGACAGTCGGTTCGACTATCTCGTCCCATCCGAAATTGATGGCACACTCAAAATTGTCAGCTGAAATACTTTATAACGTCCTCAATTTTTGGACCTAAATTTACAAATTTTGAAATTCTCCAATTTAAATAAATTTTATTTCTCCCAGAAATTTTATTTCCCAGTCCCAAAATCACAGGGTATTACAGTTTGAAACCTAATAATTACTAAAATTCAATTATCGGGTTCAGAATCAAGAACGGTGACTATTACCAATAGGATTTTGAAACAAACTCAAATAATCTAAAAATGAAAATATATGAGATACCATTAAAATCTGTAACCCAAACATCATTAATTACAAATAAATACATGTACAAATCTAGGTCAGACATTGTAGCCAGCAACAAATGCGTACATGTGTAAATTAGTTGATTATATCTCCATTTCTAGGGGGAATTATCAGATTACAAAATCAGAAATACAAATTTAATTTTAATAAACCACATAAAAATGGTAAAACATATTAATAATGAATCTTATTTTTTTGTTTGAAACTATAACATTAACATTGTGTGTATCACTTAATTTAAGAAATTATTTAAGTAAAATGGGAAGCATAAAAGAAAATAGTCAGAAAGACGAACATTAACAAAAAATTCCAATTGAAATACCTTATAAAAATATCTTATAACATTACAAGAACATGTTCAATGAAAATCAACTCAAACCAACTAAAATATTACACTTTCGGAACTTAATTCGCTTCGAGTTTGTATAAATTACGTATGACATATAATACCAAATTAGCTGTCGACCATTCTAATATATTCATCGCCCCACAAGTTGAATGAGGCAAATTTTACCCCATAGACAAAATACTACATTAATTTAACGTAATAATATCATTACATTGGATGACTTTAATTTATGTGACTATTCTATTATAACACTAATATTAGCCAATAATTGTCACCATCATTCCATAAATAATGGTATAGTTAAGTAAATGTCAATTATAGTACATATAGCAAAAAATGGCAGAGAAGAAATTACCAACCTAATAATAGTGTTATGAAATTGAGAGAGGCGTCAATAACTTCAGTAGTTTGGATCCATTCTTTCTAACTTCCACTTTAACAATCAACATGTATAGCTTCACATTTTTTAATTTCCATAACTCTTTGACATGCGTATACTAAGAAATGTTCCAGGAGAAAGAAAAAAATCAACCGCTAAAAAGATTGATCCCCTTAAAAAAATTGAAAATTATAGAAAATGATTTTGCAACAAAATTAGTGTATTAATCAACTAATACGCAACATAAAAAAAAAACACCACTGACACCAAACATTAGTGACTGAATGAACTCATATCCACATTTATTTATCTGTTGCAGTATATATAAATTAAAACACAAATCATTTATCAAATTTGTGTATGAATTGAAAAAAAAACTATCTATCTTCCAATTTTGCAATTCTAAAATTGCTTAATGCGTGTGACCTCGAAATTGATAGAATTTTTTATATCAAATCAAGTTGTATGACGATTTTGATCAGCTATTAAAAATTGATAATGCCGATTGCTCAAATTTTTCTCTATGATGATTTTGTATTTTCGTGTGTTTGTTGGATAATTTTGAGTGTCGGCCAGGATTTTGTATATACTTTTGTGAAAGTGATAGTAGTGTATTTTTTTAGGGAAACCAAAAATAAGAGGGAGTAGGAAAAGTGAGCGAGGGGAAATATTTTAGAAATCGACGTTAATATTTCAAAACGTGGGGACATAACCCACGTTTATTATAAAACCTTATGATTTTTTTACGTTTTTAATAAACATCAATAATATTTTGACGCTTTTTATAAAACGTTAACTTTCCCACCTTATTAAGTAAATGTTGGCATATACAGTATATACTGACATTTGTAAAATCATTGCGGAAAAAAGATCATCATATCCAACTTCTTTGGCAGTGGGGGAGGTGCGGGAGTGAGGGCACCAACTTCCCTTTAATCATTAAAGTAGTTATTATTTCAGAAATGCTCCAAATTTTACTAGTATGTCAAAATTTATCTAGCATGATATGTACCTTGTCGTCTAAGATGACTTCATCAACAAGTAGCACACAATCATCTAATTCCCGACCCCATTTCTGGTCTTTTATGAAAAATCCACTGAATTTCTAACAATCGAAGGTCATTTTGGTGGGCAATTTCAGCCCGAACTCCAAGAGTTCGTTCAGAATAGTCGGTAACTTCATAACTCATAATTTGGATTTTATTCGGATGGTAATACAAGCCTTTGTGACGAAGAACAGAGCTTGGTCGCTAAAGTAGGTAGGGTGTAGGAGAAATTTAGGTTTTAGTTCAACAAAATAAGTGATAACATTGTAATTGCAAGATCAACATAGCCTCTTAAAGTATTTGAATATTAAAAAAAATTGAAAAAGATTGTTTTGCCGACAATATGTAATGAAATATATATGTAGGGAAAATCATAAAATATTTGAGGTTTTTTATTTACTTGGGCTCTATAAACTAGGGGATTAAGTATCACACATAAAGGAGTCAGGGAATTCAACTCCTTAACTCCTTGAAATCTTGCTAAAAATTTGATCAATATTCAGAGATCCTACATATTTCTCAGTTATGCATAGACTCCAAACACAAACGTGTACGGCTTCACATAAAATACAATGATTTCGAAAAACCTTCATTATAAATAAATAGATAAAATTAAGGTAAATGCACTTTGTCTTAATTCAGTATCTAACTTATTTGGCTAAAAATACGTTTTAGACATTTATTAGCTACATTAATTTTTTTATCGTACCAAGTTCTCCATACATGTAATATTTCCATAAATAAAAAAAAAGGAAAGTACATGGTGGAGTTACATATTATTTGTATGTGTTCCATATCACTATTTGGAGATTTACATAATATATTAAATTCCTAATCCCTTAAGTTCAACTGAATTGAGATCTTAATAAATCAAGAAGAACATGGTATATATATATATATATATATATATATATATATATAGTGGAAATTTAGAGTATAGAAGTCTTCATATAACTAAGTGCTAACTTCCCGTACCCATCCCAACACAAATCTCGCATCTAGAGAGAAAACCACAAGAACATCGAACCACTTATGTTCGTCCCCCAAATCTCATTCCATGGCGACGTAACTCTTACGATGCTCAAAAGTCAACTCAATAGTTCATCGTTAATGCGCCTCTCAGTAATGGAATCTAAATCATGTCGGATCCAAAAGTCTATTTATTCGCTCACTCCTATACAGCCAGAGGGAGAATGACCAGACTTTCCCATACTGAACCTTAAGAGGAACCTTGTCCACATCAAATTAGTACAACTGGATACACACAACTCTGCCAATAAGAAATTTTTCTTTCCAATTACCATACCATGTTTGACTTCAATTACAAATTAGGTCGATTGCGAAAGTAAACTAATCGCAGTGAATCCGGAATTGTATTCATCCCGCTTTACTAGTTGTTAATCACCTCTGGTCTACTCATTGGTTCATATTTGATATAACTTGCCCAAAACAAAACATCATCCCCACTGTTTCTCAAAGATCCCTATCGGAGGTGGGGTTTGGGGATCTCATCCTGATTTATAGGCATTTTGGGCACCACCTCGCATTGTTGTATTCTTCGTTTACTATCCTATCTGCCCGTTCCATCATTGGAATCAATGGCTTAATTCCAAAGTTGTTTGTTTGGCCATCCCGAACCAAACTATTTCCATCTATGAGTGGCGCATTCGGAGAAAATCTCACTATGTCTCACCTAACACCAATTTCTACTTATAATGTCTCACATTAAGTGATGCATAATACTCCCATTTTTCCCTAGGGTATACCAAGTGTTTTGGTCATAGAAATTTTTCACTACAAGCTGCACTTCTGAGCTTTTCATACCTTATTGACATCACCATTCTATTTACACTTAAGTTAATCTCAACATTCGACTGAGTGGGACTTTGTCCCAATTTACCATAATAGTTGGACTTTCCTATTCACAAGAGATATCCTTTTAAACTGCTCCTCACAACCTTTCAATCCATCTCAGGTCTGCCAACTCTCATCGCACAAAAATATTTAGATTATCGTCATTCTTACATGACATTGATCCATTCTACCATTCCATGTTTATTTATGATTGCCCCAAAGTCATATATTCCTCACATCTATATCACGTCGTCAAATCTCATACGATTTTGACATCAGCTAAATAGTGCGCTCATACACCCTATAATCCGCACATATTAAGATAAACATCACATACGTTTCACGTATAATTCACCTAATCATGTTTCCCTCGCATTCATAGTGTGGCTATCATATATGGGTATTCTCAATCACCCCACAAGCCAAAACTTTAATTCTTATTAACATCATTCCACATTTCAACATGAGGTGAAAATAAGAAGATTTATTTTTTGTGCTCACTCATGGTACTACCGGATCAACTGGCTTTAAATCAAAATATAAGTTTCAATTCACTATTATAACTAGAAAATTGTATAATAACCGAGGTACCAGACTCGTGGACTAAAGACCCAACATCTCCCCACTTCCAATGATGCGCTAAGTTTCATGTGTGGGATGTCTCGCAAAGTTAAATCTAAGCAAGGAACCCCCCCCCCCCCCAATACATTACTACCTGGAATTGTTGGACCATCAAAATGCGTTCGTCACTCAGTACAAAGCACGTAGCCTCAAAATATAATAGTATACTCGTCTACTATCTGTTACACAAGACCATGTATTTCACTGCGCTATTACTATTACTATTACTAGTTTCCTAGTGCAAGTAAATCATGAGTTATGTCTCTCTGCTCATTAAAAACAAACATACCCTAAATCACATTGTAAAAACCATCCTAATTAAATATCGAGTGATCAGACCTTTATTTAAATAAATCAGAATATATCCAGTTGGTTCATTCTTAGCAGCACTGTCGGAAATAATTTCTTTATTAATCACTTAATAGTTAATTAAGCTAAGTGTGAAAAACTTTTTTCCATTTAATTTAATTAAAACCATTCCACGAGAATGAATAATAATATCAAACAACACATCACAACTAAATTAACTACAGCAAGAATAAATAAGACATGAATAACTCTCCAGTTAAATTATAACTTTTACACCAAATAAAACTTATATCCACAATGCTTACATATATAATTACAACCTCTAGATTCCTGAGTGACAAGCCCTAAAGGATGTAAATGCTACAGATGAGTGAATCAACATAAATGAAGCGTCTAAACAAAATCCTCATCTTTGCAAGTAGCTATAATCCATCGAAACATCCATAATATATGTTGGGCATCCCTCCTGCTGGATACCTGATGTACAAGATATAGTAGAGAAGAGACTATTTAATGAAATAGGTTAGATCCCAATTGTAAAGATTTTAAAAATAACAAGTCCTTAACAGTTACAATTAAGCTTTTATTATGTACATGTTAGTTTCTCGGGCTCTCTTTTAAGAATTATCACCTCTCATCTAGAGTGCACACATATCGTCTTTTATTATCTTCCTAGTTAAGGTTCCCTCATAACTAGCCTTAATATCACTATGATTCTAACCCATATCATATTCTTGTATTTCCCATATCATATCCATATTAATCATTTATCTTAATTTCTCTTTATTATGGACTAATTTTATTACATTTTAGGGTTTAAGTGTTCACTTAATTAACACAATTCAGACTTCATTATTCATTTCCATTTACAATATAACACAGTAGATTAAATCACAGTTTATATTTTTAATCGACAATATCACACACAAGATTACATCTCTATATAAAAAATGTCACATAATAGATGACATCACAATTATATATATATATATATATATATATATATATATATATATATATATATATATATATATATATAATACCACACTAATTATATATATTTAGTAATGCGGCACCTCCATAGTAATAGATGCAGTGCATGCATACTCAGCTATCATGTCCTGAAACATAATGTGACTGTACAGAGGACTACTGATCCGGCATCTCTGACGAATCATATCATAAAACAAATATATTGGTGGTGAGCATACTCCCCACCCAAATGGGTCACACACATACCCTATGCTCCCATTTAACTGTCAAAACTCTCATAAACACCAATAGCATGTGTCCAAGGTCCTATCCTCAGGGTAAAAATCTAAAATCCTCTCAAATGGGTGGCACACAGCATAAGACAGTCCACAACGCAAAACCTCCACCCCGATAGAAAGTCGCATAGGTATGTCATACATACAAATAATTATATAGGTATTAATCACACCTATATAAATATAACATTCATAAATAATTCACACAAGAATATGATAGTCTCCTTACGTAGTATTCTAATCTCTCAAATCCTAGGTATTAATGATTATAACTTTACTTATTTATTTTATATTCCCGAGCCTCACTCATTACTCAAAGATTAAATAAGTATTCCTCAACCTAATTTAGTAGGTAAATGTCTACACCCTACTTGTCCATGTCACCACAACCTCCGAGATTCTATGAATTAAACTCATCTTTAATTATGTTTAATTCTATATAACCCTTAATTTATTCTTAACCCTTTGGTCTATCTATTAGGGTTAATCCCACCTATTCCTAAGGTTATACTAGTAATTAATAACTCTCTAACTATCGGGACCAACTTTAAATTATTATTTATCCAATTTAAATTCGAAGTAACATAAGTCTAAACAACAAGTCGTTTAATTTATACTCGTTAGTTTCCCCTCATTAAAATACCAAAAATAATATTTTCCAAGTCTTAGGTATATTCTACTCCCTTTCTCTATAAGTCTCAATATGTTCAACAAATCATCACGAAAGATTTATCAAAGTTCGGACTGAATAAAAAGGTAAAAAGGAATAAAATCACACTTTCTATGGGAGTCTATCGATCAACTTTTCATGGTCGATCGATCGATCAAATAGATATTGCACAGTTTTCTGCATTATTTTTCCCACAGGTTTCAAACATTTTAATCATCAAAACATTTATCAAGTAATCCCAAACTCCCCAATATTTATTCCATATTATATGCAAAAATATATAACTGATTTCTAAAATAAAACCATTTAAAATCATCAAGAAGGTTGGATTTAAAACATATTATTTCCAAAAAAACTAATATTTTATATTTATCCATGAACACGATATAAACTCCAAATTTTTCTTCACCAAATAATTCCAAATTTAAATCTCATGAAATCCAAATAACATACCATCATATATGGATAAGTTGTAATGTATCCAAAATCATTTAAACATCACTAACATGAATCAATTTACTCAAATTCCATTTTATTCTCAAGAACTCTAATTTTTCACATTATCATCAATAAGAGGGTAAATTCCAAATTTATTCACAAGGTAATATAAAATTCATGGATTTTATTCTATAATCAAAAGAGATCACTCCTAGGTAATATCCATTTCAAATATCCATTTAAAATTATGACAAATTTATCTTTGGTCATGCAACTTTTCAGAATTTTCCTAACTATCATATCATGGACAATATAAAAGCTAAGATTGCAATAATTAATCACTTGCCTTTAGATTGTAGGTTTGATCCCTTGGTGATGATACTCTATTAGTGGTCCTCTCTTTTTTCGACCAACTTCTGTTAGCGGTGGTGGTGGCTCTTTGTGGTAAAAGCTGGTGGCCCTTTGGTTTCCTAGAATTTTTTTTTCTTCTCCCATAGAAAGTCTCTCAATATCCCCTAAACCTTTACCTCCTATATTTGGTGAATGAACCTAAGATCTCCAATCTCCTCACTAATATAATAAAACAAAATTTCCTTGTTTATTATTCACCTCCCTTGTAAAATGACCAAAATACCACCTCCGGGGTGTCCTTCGATGCCAAAGTGCCCTAAGACCCAAATCAAACACCCAAGTAGACCTTTTCGACTATTTGAACCCTTACGGACACTTTTGATAGTCAAAATGACCATTCGGAGGACATAATAATATTTCACTTTTATTTCATTTAATTATAATCCCGACTTAACTCAAATGCACGTCCCGACTTAATTACCATAGTTGTCGTACACATAATTCGCGACAATTATGTAAGGTCATAATCATATATATTACTTTAACCACTAAGTAACATTCGACATAAAAAACATGTTACATTATTATCGAGTAATATTTAAATCCGAATTAATTTCCAATTGTATCACAATTAATTCTAATTAATCCCATTTTAAAAGTTATTAAAAATACGGCGGATTACATACTTCCCCCCTTACAACGGAATTTCATCTCGAAATTTGGAAAACATAAGTATAACAGGCAAGAACAATTATGTATAAGTATTGTGCATCAAATACTTTCCCTCCCAAGTAGGCTACTCTGTACCGCCCATACAGTAGGCTATCAAATACCCCCAATAATGAACACTTATGATAACATAGGTTACCCTATCACATAGGTTCTTGTCCAAGATTTATAGTTTAAGTTTCCTTACTTATATTTGATTCTAGATATTCACTATCTAACCTTCTACTATATGCACTTAAATAGATTAACCGTTCTTTATATAAATACCATCTCGTCTTGCGATTATCATACACATGTAGGTTTATATACTATAAGTTTCAAATATACTCTACTATTCGCCATAGTTCCTAGTTCCTGACTTTTATCCCACAAGTAGGAGAAATAAATAAGACTTACCGTACCATACTTCAATTGGAACCATGCCCAATAATAAACTTATAACAAAAACAGTACACCAACTTCACTAGTGGACGTACATCTCTCGTCCTCCCTTAGGATTAAAGGGTACAAACATAATTTATATTCCAAATTCAGAGTTGTCCACTTAGTCTGACCATTATTCTGTAGATGATAGATCATACCAAATAACAACTCAGTACCCACGACTAGTGAAAATTCTTCCAAAATTGGGAGAAAAAGTCTCGTCCTAATTGGACACAATATTAAACGGTACCCTATGTAACCTCACTATCTCGGTTATTAAGATAAAAGCATATTTTCTCGTAGTATGATCAACCCTAACAGGCACAACGTGATCTACTTCAGTCAACTAATCCACTATCAACCATATAGGATCGTAACCATCTTCGCGATAAAATCCTTAGGAATATTCTCCCAATACTACTTAGAAATCCCTAATAGTGTGAGAAACCTCTGCTAGTTTAGAATGGCCCACGCTAATTCCAACATATGGGTGGCTGGCTACAAGAGGAATCCAGCCAAACATCTCTTCATTTAAATCCTATTACCATAGTCATGTATATCCTGATACATTTGTTATTCTATCGACTATATCTCTAATCGTCATAAATGACCGGAAATTCAAGTCCCGATATCTAAATCTCTATATTTAGTTTCCTTATCCCACATCTCTAAAATGGGGAACAATATCAGATTTATTTACCTAGGGCGCCCATACACCCTATATATGTCGCACTATTCTAAAAATAACATATACCTTTCTTAAATCAATTTTTGCTCACTTGGCATACTGATATGGTAAGGGTTCACTCAATCACCCAACTAGTCATAACTTGATCACTCTATCAATGGCCTCATTATTTTATTCATAATGTTACTAGGACTAGGCAACTCTTAAGTCATCATAGAATTATCAACTCTAAATTTATTTTTGGATATCTAAAATGACCAAGGTACGAAGTTATGTACTATCAACCAAAATTCTCTCCCACTCCCGCCATTCTCTAGTTTCATTCGTGGTATGTCTCGCAAAGTGAAATCAAAACAAGGAACCCCCCGATACACTACTACTTAACATAGTCGGTCATCGATATACGTAATGGCCCTCAATTCATAATCTATACCTTCCCATAATTTATGTATGTTGACATAAAAGTCTACTAGTACATGCTTATATATCCCCAAAAAGTAACATAAATCACGATGCTCTCACTATCCCAAATTCTCGGCGCTATATATAATGAGCTATTTCTATTTGTTTGACAAAAATATAATATTTCTTGAGTCAAATCAGTAAAATAAATTTCTACTCACACATATAACTAGACAACATTTTCACTAAAGTCTATGATATCATGAAATATAGGCTCAACCCTATTTCAGTTGGCACTGCACAAAATATATTTTACTCTCCTCGGAGTGTCCACCATGATAGTCTTATCACTCAATCTACTATCATTAAAACATTTGGTAATTTATCACTACATATTACCATAATAATTTATATTATGCTAACTTAAAGAAATAGAAAATTATAATAACAAAATATACTCTTAGGACCCACCCGGTTCACTCACGGGCGACACTAAAAAGTTTGGCTATCAACGAAAAATACATTTATAACCAGACTGTTAAAATTATCGTTTCCACTAACCTTAACTCACATGTGAATTTAAGGTTTTCAATTTATATACGACTGTTATGACACACCATGCCACTATAATTAATGGTTTATCCCCAAGATGATATAAAACTTCACGAGTCTCTCCTGATCACGTAGGGTCCTTATATGCACCTCTCATGGTCAAAATAACTCACGATCACTTGCACCTGTTATACATCTAGGATTTCATCCTATAGTTGTACCCACCCATTGTGGATAAATTATTCACTCTTGTCGTTTGTCCATTATTGAAACGTTGGCCCAGCATATCTAGGCCTTAATTATGGTCTTACCGACCTCCCTTTTTCTTCTTAGACCCTGCCGACCTGGAAAATACGGTATGCTACAATTTCCAAGGACTCCACCTGCCCTATTTAAACCTACTACTCTTGGGTCGTAAATTTCTTTAACCTAATTCTCTTGACCCAATTAATCCCCTAGAAGTCTCATTCCTCCAGTTTTTATACCTAATTGGTATTATTTACTATTCACAAAATTTAACGGTCTCACTACTCAATGTGGACACATTTAACACTTGGTAGTCTCTCTCTCTACACATAAGGTAGTTTCCCTTACTATTTCCTCATTACTGAACATTTGAATGTCCTTCTCTTGGACCAATCAATATTAACTCCCAATTACTATTCCCATTATTCTTTTATCTCTATGGGTCCTGAGGGATGCATTATCGACTACACTAGTCTTGGCTGATTTCATCACCACTAAGTAGGGGTCTAATCATGTCACTTTAAATGGGTCCCCTACTCGATACACCTTTTAGTGAAGTTTCATTAATAATTTTGAATTCAATCATTCCCTTCGTCTATGTTTCCTAACCCTTCTAGCTCACCTTCATTTGGAGGTATCATCAAATTTCTTGGTGACGTTAATCCTAGTCGTCTTCGTCAGATTTCCACTCACACTGGAGTATTTTACTCAAGAGTCCAATGAACTCTATTTATCCTCTATGTACCCCATTATTCCAAGGGTAAGGATTTCATTAAACAAGTTACTTCTCTCTTTCATGACCATAAGAGATAAGTTTCGAAATTCCATTCATATCCTGATTAAAATATGAAATGAACCATTTCATTATTGAACCATACATAAAATTCTTATTCCAGCTTCAAACATGTTCTTTATGTGCAATGTCTAACTCTTATCACTTAAGTTTGTTTTTCCTAGCAAAACAATTACTAGAAAATTTTCAAATCCTTGGTGTTACTACACTTCACCCTTCACGATTGTCTTTGAATTTCTTCCTTCAAAAGAGTCCTTCCGACTCCCTCACCTTTCACACACACTGCTGGGTGAGTTAATAACTGTACAACCATTAACTATGATGGTGCTTGGGAAACTACATCTCCCAAGCGACTTCCTTAATGTTCTCAGCCCAAACAACAATTATGATGGTTTCTATCTCCAACACCATTTTCCAAAATACTCTTTATCTTTGGTTTAGTCCGCCTCCTGCTGTCCTTCTAACGAATCTTGATAGTCGTCCCTATGTGTTTGGAGGACGATGGCCGACCAAACTCGTATAAGCATCACATCTCCCATACTTCATGGAAGGAGAACGTAAGTCAAAATACGTAGAAGAATTTAAAATCATAATAATCGGTCTCTACCTCAAAGAATTCTATGTTAAAACGTAGTAAGCTGCACACATCTTAAAGACACTAGAATTTGATGCTCTGATACAACCTGTAACAACCTGCCCAATTAAATATTAAGTGATCAGTCCTTCATTTATTTAAATCAGAATATCAAGTTGGTTCATTCTTAGCAACACTATCGAAAATAATTTCTTTATTAATCACCTAATAGTTAATTAATCTTATTGTAAAAAAAAAATCGATTTAATTTAATTAAAACCATTCCATGACACAGAATAATAATATGCAATAACACATCACAACTAAATTAACTACAACAAGAATAAATGTGACTGGAATAACTCTCCAGGTAAATTATAACTTTTACACTAAATAAAACTGATATCCACAATGCTTACATAAATAATTACAACCTCTAGAATCCTGGGCAACAAGACCTAAATGATGTAGACTCTATAGATGCGTGATTAACAGAAAGGTAGAGTCTAAACAAAATCCTCATCTCTTCTAGTAGCTATAATCCATCTCAATATCCATAATCTATATTGGGCTTCCCTGTTGTAGGATACCTAATGTACAAGATATAGTAGAGAAGAGAATATGCAAGGAAATGGGTCAGAGCCCGATTGTAAAAGATTTTAAAAGTAACAAGTGCTTAACAATTACAATTAAGCATTTATTATGTACATGTTAGTTTCTCGAGATCTCTTTTGAGAATTCTCACCTCTCATCTAGAGTACACACCTATCATATCTTATTATGTTCCTAGTTATGGTTTCCTCAAAACTAGCCTTAATATCACTATGATTCTTACCCATATCATATTCTCATATTTCCCATATAGTACTCATATTGATCATTTATGTTCATTTCTCTTAAATATGGACTAATATTATTTCATCTTTGGGTTTAAGAGTTCAATTAATTAATACAATTCAGACTTCATTATTCATTTCCATCTACAACATCACACAGTAGATTAAATCATAGTTTATATTTTTAATGTATAATATCACACAGGAGATTATATATCTATATATCCATATATATATATATATATATATTCACGCTAATCATATATATTTACTAATACGACAGCTCCCCAGTCACAGCTGCAGTGCATGCGTACTCTGACATAATTTCCTGATACATAATGTCACTATATAGTTGACTAGTGATTCGACATCTCTCACGAATCATATCATAACACAAATATATTGGAGGAGAGCATACTTGTAATACCCCGTATTTTTATGCTATATTAATTTGGGGATTTATTAAATTTAATGCGAGTTAATTATTTAATAAAAAAATCCGGAATTTAATTATGTTATAATTATTAACGTGACGAGAGCTAGTAATTATGGGAAATTTGTTGAATATTACTAATGAGCACTGTAATATGTTATATTGGTTATATTGAATGTCATGAGTGAGTTAAATGATGATTTCGGAAATTTAAGTCGGAACGTGCTCCTGTCGCATCGGGACTAAATTTTGATAAATAAAAAGTGAATATTTATAAGTTGCCCGTATGGTCATTTCGAGAGCGCCAACGCGTCCGGAAGGGTCGAGATAGTCAGAAAAGTGTACACGGGGGTGTAGTTTGGGTCTCGGCGCGTTTTTAGGCCTAATTAGTACCCCGGGAGGGCATTTTGGTCATTTTACATAATTGGGTAATTAAACCCACGAAATTCAGCAACCTATATCAGCCATTTAGGTTAGTCAGCAAGGGTTAGAAAACTCAAAAATAAGTGACGGCCATAGGAGAAGGAAGAAGAAAGCTCCAAGGCAATCCAAGGCCCCAAAAGTCATCCATTTGCACCACAACCACCACCACCGCGTAGATCGCGCAACAGGCTACGCAACCACACCAAAATCATCTGCAAATCAGAACGTCGAAAATCCCAGGCAAGTATTTATCTTGCGTATTTTCGTTAGTGCAATCTTCATATTAGTTTAGGAATGATTAGAGATGAAAAATATGGAAGAATACCCAATTTGTGTTAGGAAAATCCATGTAGTATTGATTTATATGAAAATTCTGGAAACCTTGCCATTTAGAAGAGTATAACCCATGAAATTTTGATGATATATTAGAAGGAAATTCTGGTAGAAACAGATTAGAACCATGATTAAGAAAACTCTAGGGTTCTTGATGATTAGATGAGATTTTGGGTTAATTATCCATGTTTAATGTTAGATATACACATGCTCTACGTTGAAAACATCTGGTATATTGATATAATGTTAGTAGTAGGATATTTGGGACGTTTAAAATGGAAAAATATGGTTTTGGATGGAGAAAATTGGTAGAACCCTTTACTGCAATTCTGCAGAAATCAAAATACCTGCTTGATCGATCGATCGAGCCTAGAGCTTCGATCGATCGATGGTTCGATCGATCGACCCACAGAACTTGATCTATCGACCCCTCCTGGCAGACACCTATTTCCCTTGTTTAATTAGTTAAATTAAATTTATCGTGAAATAATTCTTGGATATTCTTGATAAAATGTTTTGGGAATTAGGAAAGACCAGTAGGACATAGGAATAAGTGTTGGGAACTTTATTATGAGACGAGAATTTGTCTTTTGGGATAATTATATAATGAACGAGGAAGTTACGTATTCCAAGTGAGAGATTACGGCGAATAGTTATGATAGTGAAGAGAGCTATACCTACTGAATTTTCTACTTGGAAGGATATAGTCCACGAGTGTCACATAATAAGTGAGAAAACCCTTCAAGTTAAGGTTAGAGATGAAACCTTATACGTAATACTAATAATGTGAAATTAAGGATAAATGTTCTGATAATGGGTGACGAGAGGAACGTATAGTAATATGATAAAGTGGTATATTTATATGATTGTGTGTACATATATTATATACATGTGAAAATCATGCCCACGCTACTTGCTATCCCTGAGGTTTCCGTGCTGGGACAAGTCTTATCTCGATGGGACCTTTATGGGGGATATTGACTTTTACCCTAGAAGATAGATATCCTTGGTACAGGATATCGATGTGATAGTTCAGACGGTCCTAAGAGATGCAGGCGTCTGCCATCTTCTTAGAGACTTGGAATCTATTCTTCGCCTCAATATTGTTTGTGTATCTATGTTAATACAATTCGAGAGTGATTCCGAATGTATTCCCCTTAATATGAGTGATATGGGGCTTTGGATAGTAGAGTATGCCCGCACCATAGTTTATTTGGGGTGTTGTTATAATATATATTATACGAGTAGTTAATATACATATATGAAATTCTGAAATCTGGAACTGCCTACTGTGACTTGATATGTAGGACATGGTTGTTGACTCAAATTATAAATACTTGTTTTGAGAAAGTATAATATGTCACTGGGAAACTCTATTGATTTTATAAAGATAAAATGGAGAACTTTGGTTACTAATTGGAACATCCTTTCAAAAATGGAATCGTTGAATTATAAATCTTACGTGTAATCTAAGATAAGTCAAATCATTGGGAAGATTAGTGTGATAAATGATAAGACAACCCGTTGGGAAGGTTAGTGCGATAAGTGTGCACATTAGAAGAGAGGCGAGATTTTCTCAAGAGAGTGTCGCCCTAATATGTTGTTGCATTGGCCTGTATCAATTTAAATACTTGCTAAACGTATTTTAAATCAAACACACTTTCGGGCTCTGACCCGTTTCTCTTTCTCTCTCTCTCTCTTGTATATATATGTATATATTTCAGGTGCCCAGCCACACGAGCGTCTTACTTAGGATCCCTTCAAAGGAACGTGCTGCAGCTTAGGTGGGAGTTTCAGGTCACTTGCGTAGACGGCTTCCTTTATTGACTCCACTTCTAGCATTCTCATTTATTGGGCATGTGTCGCCCTTTCCCTTATTTCATTGTTATTGGGACATTTGTACTTCAGTTATTTCTAGTATTGTTACTATGGGATTGGTTCAGTTTGTATTGTGTTACTTTATATTTCTCATGTTGACATTCGATTTACGAATGTTGTAAATTAATTGGATTGTGTTCCAGGTTTATTGTGGTGTGATTCTTAACAGTAGAAATGTTGTTTATAATTAAATAAATCTTTTTCTTTAAATAAATTTTGGAAAGTTATGTATGAAAATGGTTTTGACACTTAGCTTAATTATTTAGGGTGTTAAATTGGAAAATTTATTTTTATCGACAGTGATGCTGAGAATGAACCAACTATTACCTTGATTTAATTTAATAAAGGAGTGATCGCCATGTATTTAATTAAGCGGGGTGTCACAGGTGGTATCAGAGCATCAGGTTCTAATGTCCTTTAGGATCTGTGCGGCTTATTATGCTTTCAGCGTTACTTTCTTTGATATAGAGCCCTAATACTAGGAATGTTGTGTCTATCTCTATACATTTGGAATTTGTACTTCTGCGATTTGTTTATTTGAATGATGAACTCATCCAAATTTACTTAAATTTTCTGATGGACCGTCAAGAAGAACTAGCTAAAACGGTTAAGGGAGTCAACGAGCAAGATCGACTCATACCTCAGGTATCCCCAGAGGAAATATCAACCGCCGAGTTAGCGGGTATCATGGCACAAGCAGTTACCACTGCGGTTTTACAATACCAAGAACGCAGCCTACAACTTAAAGGAGGCAAAAGACCTAGAGAGGTTAACCAAATGCATGTGACTAAAGCTGGCAAACGTGCAAAGACACAAAAAGTGCAACAACAAGCTCTTCAGGCCCATAAAATCCACGAGGGTAACAAATTGTGCGGGGAAACCCAAAAGCGTCAGGGTCAACAAATCCAAGGTCCGAGTGAAGTCACAAAGAGGTGTTTCAGTTGTGGAATTAATGATCATAAACGTAAATCTTGTCCGAATCAAACTGGGGATAAATTACAATCCGACCAGCGAAGAATTTCGAAACTTTGCTATAAATGTGTACAGCTGGGTCACAAGTGGATGGATTGTCCTCACCCTGACATAATTTTTCCGCAAATTTCCCCTCAAGGCCAGCAAGACCAAGAAAAAAGTGAGTCTAGTCAACAACGTGGTAAAGTGAAGCAGCTTTGAAAGAGGAGTAAAGTCCCAAGTCTGCAAGGCCGACACCGACAGCAGCAGGGTCGGAGGGGGAGTAACTTCGGAGGCCGATGTTTTGGGTGTGGTAAGCACGGCCATAGGCGCCAGGATTGTCCGGAGAGAGATAGGGCCCCACAACAGCAGGGTGCCCGTAATGATCCACATGGGCCACTTTTTCCAGTCGCTCTTCCACCACCAGCTCAGGTACCAACCCTACCAACCTTTCTAGTAGCTCGAGTGCAGCAAGGGCAGTTATAGTACAGACATATCTATAATGTCCACCAGGCAGTCGCCACACAGGCACCACCCGCGATTTGGGGTATGTTTTCTATCCATGAAATGTTGGGTCAAATTTTGTTTGTTACTGGGACAACGCATTATTTTATAGCTACATATTATGCGAAGACCTTAGGGTTATTAACCACCGTAGAGAGCACTGTAACATAGGTAGACTCACCATTGGGGAATGGTTTACTTTTCTTTATATGCCAGGAAGTGGGGGTAGAGATTGGTAGTTTTGTATTACCTGCAGACATGTTAGTTTTAGACATGCAAGAGCATGATGTGATTATTGGTATGGATTGGATCGCAGCTTATAGAGCCATGATTGATTGCTTCGGTGGGAGCATTGTTTTTGCCATTCCGGGGCAAGAGATGTTTGTAGTGGCGATGCCTCGCCCAGAGGGAGGTTCAACCACTCATTTGTATTACATAGAGGAGGATACCTCTAAGGAGGTTGTGATTCACTTAGACTTGATCCCAGTTGTCAGGGAGTATTCCGATGTATTTCAGGAGATACCAGGCCTACCCCCCAGTCGAGAGATAGAATTTGCCATAGATTTATTGCTAGATACGAGACCTATAGCACGCGCACCGTACTGTATAGCTCTGGCAGAGATGCGAGAGCTGCGAGATCAGATAGAGCAGCTGTTAGGTCAGGGCTTCATTCGTAGGAGTACCTCACCTTGGGGCGCTCCAGTATTGTCTGTGAAGAAGAGAGATGGTTCACTGAGATTGTGTGTGGACTACCGGGAGTTGAACAAGGTCACGATATGGAATAAATATCCCTTGCCTCGAATCAATGATATGTTCGACCAGCTGAGGGGAGAAACGTTTTTTTCGAAGATAGATCTGAGGTCGGGGTACCATCAGCTATGAATTAGGGAACATGATGTTTCGAAGACTGCTTTCTTGATGAGATATGGGTCTCATGAGTTGCGGGTGATGCCGTTCAGACTCACAAATGCTCCAGCTGTTTTCATGGACTTGATGAACCGAATACTCAGAGAGTTCTTGGATCAGTTTGTCATCGTCTTCATAGATGACATCTTGATATATTCACACTCCGAGGAGTATCATACCGAGCACTTGAGGCAGGTTCTTCAGACTCTACGAGAGCATCAGCTGTATGCTAAGTACGAGAAGTGTGGATTCTGGTTGCGAGAGGTACATTTCTTGGGGCATGTTGTTTCTGAGCAGGGGATTGCAGTTGACCCGAGCAAAGTGTCAGTGGTGAAGGAGTGGGGACAGACCACGACACCGACGGAAGTGCGTAGTTTCTTGGGGATAGCCGGATACTACAGGATATTCATTCGGGGATTCTCCAAAATAGCGGGTCCATTGACGAATCTGACTCGCAAAGGAGTACCATATGTTTGGGATGACGCTTGTTAATTAGCTTTTGAAGAGCTGAAAGACAATCTTACTTCAGCGCCAGTCCTTGCTTTACCGAAACCGGGTGTGGAGCACCTGGTTTACACCGATGCGTCTTTACGGGGACTTGGAGGAGTACTCCAGCAGGAGGAGAAGGCTATAGCTTTTTCTTCCCGCAAGCTTAAGCCGCATGAGAAGAATTACCCCACCCACGACCTGGAGTTAGCAGAGGTTGTCTTTGCATTGAGGATATGGAGGCACTACTTATTGGGTGAGAGATTCCGTTTGTTCATAGACCACAAGTCATTGCAGTACTTGTTCACTCAGCGAGAGCTGAATATGCGTCAGCACAGATGGGTAGAGTTTGCGAAGGACTATCAGTTCGAAATACAGTATCATCCGGGGAAGGCCAACGTAGTTGCTGATGCGTTGAGCCGAAGACCGGTAGACGATGTAGCGGACGTCTGGAAAGTAAAGTGGAAGGAGTTGGGTCACCAGGACGTACTAGCCCGTTCTTTCATATCCGTTATGTCAGTCACACTCGAGATTGTTACGAGAGTGATACAGGCACATACCACAGACCCGTTTTGCCAGGAGCAAATTGTGCGACTTCTAGCCGAGGGTGCTGAGTACTATTCTGTTAGTTCTGATGGAGGTTTGCGGTTTAATGGGAGATTGGTGGTTCCAGAAGGAGAAGAGTTACGTCATGAAGTGATGACTCATTCTCATGGGTCCCGATTTGCGGTACATCCGGGAGGCGATAAGATGTACCAGGACATGAGGTGACAATACTGGTGGAGTGGGATGAAGAAGGACATTGCTGAGTTTGTGTCCAAGTGTTCTACCTGCCAGCTGGTAAAGGTGGACCACCAGAAACCGTCA
Organism: Sambucus nigra; assembly: GCA_949130495.1. Taxonomy (NCBI): domain Eukaryota; kingdom Viridiplantae; phylum Streptophyta; class Magnoliopsida; order Dipsacales; family Adoxaceae; genus Sambucus; species Sambucus nigra. The sequence goes on along the minus strand of OX422221.1, from coordinate 526,359,482 downwards.
GGATTGCTTCAGCCATTGGAAGTACCCGAGTGGAAGTGGGAGAGTATTTCCATGGATTTTATTACAGGGTTGCCTACATCACAGCGGGGCCACGATTCTATCTGGGTGATTATAGATCGTTTGACCAAGGTGGCTCATTTTCTGCCGGTGCGGACAGATTATACCATGGGTCAGTATGCTTAGTTGTTCATCGCTGAGATTGTCAGATTACATGGGGTGCCCCTGAATATTATGTCAGATAGAGATAAAATTTTTGTGTCACGTTTCTGGGAAAGCTTTCAGGAGGCTATGGGTACAGAGTTGAGGTTGAGTCCAGCTTATCACCCACAGACGGATGGACAGACAGAGCGTACTAATCAGATGTTAGAGGATATGCTACGCTTGTGTGTTCTCAATTTTGGAGGAGGTTGGGAGCCACATCTTCCACTGGTAGAGTTTGCTTATAATACCTCTTATCAGTTTACGATTGGTATGGCTCCATTTGAGGCTTTGTACGGCACGCCTTGTCGTTCCCCAGCTTGTTGGCTCGAAGTGGGGGATAACAAGTTACTAGGACCAGAGGTGATTCAGGAGACCTCTACGAGGATTGAGATGATCAGTAGTCGTATTCGGGTAGCCCAAGACAGGCAGAAGAGCTATGCCGATGCGAAACAGTTTTTTCGGGAATTTAGTGTGGGGGACCAAGTGTTATTGCGTGTATCCCCTATGAAGGGAGCGATGAGGTTCGGGAAGAAGGGGAAGTTGGCTCCGAGGTACATGGGACCATTTCCCATCATCGAGAGGATTGGGCCGGTTGCATACAGGTTGGGACTGCCAGAACATTTACATCACATCCACGATGTATTCCACATCTCGTCGTTGAGACGATATCTTCGGGATGATATGGCCCATACTCACATTGCGATAGATGAGATCGACTTGCAGTCCTATAGCTCTTACGAGGAGAGACCGGTGGCAATCCAAGACTATAGTGAGAGGAGATTGAAGTCGAAGATAGTCCCACTTGTGCGGGTCCAGTGGGAGCATCATAATGTGGACGAATCCACTTGGGAGCGCGAGGCAGACATGCGGGAAAGATATCCAGAGTTGTTTTTTACCAGGTATGCCTTATTTTCCGAATTTTGGGACGAAATTCCGTTATTAGGGGGGAAGTATGTAATACCCCGTATTTTTATGCTATATTAATTTGGGGATTTATTAAATTTAATGCGAGTTAATTATTTAATAAAAAATCCGGAAATTAATTATATTATAATTATTAACGTGACGAGAGTTAGTAATTATGGGAAATTTGTTGAATATTACTAATGAGCAAAGTAATATGTTATATTGGTTATATTGAATGTCATGCGTGAGTTAAATGATGATTTCGGAAATTTAAGTCGGAATGTGCTCGTGTCGCGTCGGGACTAAATTTTGATAAATAAAAAGTGAATATTTTATAAGTTGCTCGTATGGTCGTTTTGAGTCTGCCAACGTGTCCGAAATGGTCGAGATAGTCCGAAAAGTGTACCCGGGGGTGTAGTTTGGGTCTCGGGGCATTTTTAGGCCTAATTAGTACCCCGGGAGGGGATTTTGGTCATTTTACATAATTGGGTAATTAAACCCACGAAATTCAGCAACCTATATTAGCCATTTAGGTTAGTCAGCTAGGTTTAGAAAACTCAAAAACAAGTGACGGACATAGGAGAAGTAAGAAGAAAGGTCCAAGGCAATCCAAGGCCCCAAAAGTCATCCGTTTGCACCACAACCACCACCACTGCGTAGATCGCGCAACAGGCTACACAACCACACCAAAATCATCTGCAAATCAGAACGTCAAAAATCCCAGGCAAGTATTTATCTTGCGTATTTTTGTTAGTTCAATCTTCATATTAGTTTAGGAATGATTAGAGATGAAAAATATGGAATAAAACCCAATTTGTGTTAGGAAAATCCATGTAGTATTGATTTATATGAAAATTCTGGAAACCTTGCCATGTAGAGGAATATAACCCACGAAATTTTGATGATATATTAGAAGGAAATTCTGGTAGAAACAGATTAGAACCATGATTAAGAAAACTCTAGGGTTCTTGATGATTAGATGAGATTTTGGGTTAATTATCCATGCTTAATGTTAGATATACACATGCTTTACGTTGAAGACATCTGGTATATTGATATAATGTTAGTAGTAGGATTTTTGGGACGTTTAGAATGGAAAAATATGGTTTTGGATGGAGAAAATTGGTAGAACCCGTAACTGCAATTCTGCAGAAATCAAAATACCTGCTTGATCGATCGATCGAGCCTAGAGCTTCGATCGATCGAAGGTTCGATCGATCGAGCCCCAGACCTCGATCGATCGACCCCTCCTGGCAGAATCCTATTTCCCTTGTTTAATTAGTTAAATTAAATTTGTCGTGAAATAATTCTTGGATATTCTTGATAAAATATTTTGGGAATTAGGAAAGACCAGTAGGACATATGAATAAGTGTTGGGAACCTTATTATGAGACGAGAATTTTGCTTTTGGGATAATTATATAATGAACGAGGAAACTACGTATTCCAAGTGAGAGATTATGGCGAATAGTTACGATAGTGAAGAGAGGTATACCTACTGAATTTTATACTTGGAATGATAGAGTCCACGAGTGTCACATAATAAGTGAGAAAACCCTTTGATTTAAGGTTAGAGATGAAACCTTATACGTAATACTAATAATGTGAAGATAAGGATAAATGTTCTGATAATGGGTGACGAGAGGAACCTATAGTAATATGATTAACTGGTATATTTATATGATTGTGTGTACATATATTATATACATGTGAAAATAATGCCCACGCTACTCGCTATCCCTGAGGTTTTCGCGCTGGGACAAGTCTTATCTCGATGGGACCTTTATGGGGGATATTGACTTGTACCCTAGAAGATAGATATCCTTGGTACAGGCTATCGATGTGATAGTTCAGACGGTCCTAAGAGACGTAGGCATGTGCCATCCTCTTTGAGACTTGGAATCTATTCTTCGCCTCAATATTGTTTGTGTATGTATGTTAATACGATTCGAGAGTGATTCCGAATGTATTCCCCTTAATATGAGTGATATGGGGCTTTGGATAGTAGAGTATGCCCGCACCATAGTTATTTGGGGTGCTGTTATAATATATATTATACGAGTAGTTAATATATATATATGAAATTCTGAAATCTGGAACTGCCTACTGTGACTTGATATGTAGGACATGGTTGTTGACTCAAATTATAAATAATTGTTGTGAGAAAGTATAATATGTCACTGGGAAACTCTATTCATTTTATAAAGTTAAAATGGAGAACTTTGGTTACTAATTGGAACATCTTTTCAAAAATGGAATCGTTGAATTGTAAATCTTATGGGTAATCTAAGATAAGTCAGATCATTGGGAAGATTAGTGTGATAAATGATAAGACAAACCGTTGGGAAGGTTAGTGCGATAGGTGTGCACATTAGAAGAGAGGCGAGATTTTCTCAAGAGACTGTCGCCCTAATATGTTGTTGCATTGGCCTGTATCAATTTAAATACTTGCTAAACGTATTTTAAATCAAACACACTTTCAGGCTCTGACCCGTTTCTCTTTCTCTCTCTCTCTTGTATATATATTTTATATATTTCAGGTGCCCAGCCACAGGGGCGTCTTGCTTAGGATCCCTTGAAAGGAACATGCTGCAGCTTAGGTGGGAGTTGCAGGTCACTTGTGTAGACGGCTTCCTTTATTGACTCCACTTCTAGCATTCTCATTTATTGGGCATGTGTCGCCCTTTCCCTTATTTCATTATTATTGAGACATTTGTACTTAAGTTATTTCTAGTATTGTTACTATGGGATTTGTTCAGTTTGTATTGTGTTACTTTATATTTCGCATGTTGACATTCGATTTACGAGTGTCTTAAATTAATTGGATTGTGTTCCAGGTTTATTGTGGTGTGATTCTTAACTATAGAAATGTTGTTTATAATTAAATAAATCGTTTTCTTCAAATAAAATTTGGAAAGTTATGTATGAAAATGGTTTTGACACTTAGCTTAATTATTTAGGGTGTTAAATTGGAAAATTTATTTTTATCGACAGTGATGCTGAGAATGAACCAACTGTTACCTTGATTTAATTTAATAAAGGAGTGATCACCCGGTATTTAATTAAGCGGGGTGTCACAATACTCTCCAGCCAAATAGGTCACGCACATACCTACGCTCCTATTCAACTGTCGAAACTATCATAAACACCGATAGCACGTGTCCAAGGTCCTATGCTCAGGGTACGAATCTAAAATCCTTCGAAATGGGCGACGCACAGGATAAGAGCATCCACAACGCAAAACATCCACCCCAATAGGAAGAAACATAGGTATGTCATACATAAAAATAATAATATAGGTATTCATCACACCTATATAAATATAACATCCATAAGGCATTCACATAAGCATATGATAGTTTACATACGTAGTATTCTTATCTATTAAATCCTATTTATTAAAGATTATGACTTTACTTCTTTATTTTATATTCCGGAGCCTCACTCATTACTCGAAGATTAAATAAGTATTCCTCAACCTAATTCAGTAGGTAAATGTCTACACCCAACTTCTCCATGTCATCACAACCTCCAAAATTCTATGAATTCATTTCATCTTTAATTAGGTTTAATTCTTGATAACCCATAATTCATTCCTAACCCTTTGCTCTATTGCTTAGGGTTAATCCCACCTATGCCTAAGGTTATAACGATAATTAATAACTCTGTTACTTCTACTCCCAACCTTAAATTATCATTTATCCAATTTGAATGCCAAGTAACATAAGTCTAAACAATAAGTCGTCTAATTAATAATCGTTAGTTTCCCCTCATTCAAAAATCACAAAAAAAAATATTTTCCCGATCTTAGGTATATCCTACAGCCTTTCTATAAGTCCCAATATGTTTAACAAATCATCACCAAAGATTTCAGAAAGTTGGGATTGAATCAAAAGTTAAAAAGGAACAAAATCACACTTTCTAGGGGAGTCAATCGATCTACTATTTCTGGTTGATCAATCAATCAATCGATCGATCGACAGTCTTGAGTCGATCGATCGATTGACCAAATATTTCCCAATTTTCAGTGTTGTTTTTCCTACGGGTTTCCTTCTTTTTATTTATCAAAACCTTTATCAAATAATCCCAAACTCCCCAATATTCATTCCATATGATATACCAAAATATATAAATGATTTATAATACTCAAACCATCTAAAATCATCAAGAAGGTTCGATTTAATTCATACAATTTCCAGAAAAACTCATATTTTATATTTATCCATGAACATCATATAAACTCCAAAATTTTCTTCCCCAAATGATTCCCAATTTAAATCTCATGAAATCCAGATTACATACCATGGTATATTGGATAAGTTCTAACATATCCAAAATCATTTAAAAATCATTAACATGAATCAATTTACATAAATTCCATTTTATTCTCAAGAACTCAAATTTTTTACTTTATCATCAATAAGAGTGTATATCCCAAATTTCTTCACAAGATAACATAAAATTCATGGATTTTATTCTATAATCAAAATAGATCACTCCTATATAAATTGCATTTCAAAGATCCATTTAAAATTATCACAAATTTATCTTTAGTCATGCAACTTTTGAGAATTTTCCTAACTATCCTAGCACTGACAATATAAAAGCTAAGGTTGCAAATATTAATCACTTGCCTTTAGATTGGAGGTCTGATCCATTGGGGATGATACTCTTCTGGTGGTCCTCTCTTTTTCCGACCAACTTTTGACAACGGTGGTGGTGGCTCTTGGTGGTGCATGGTGGTTGTCCTCTGGTTTCCTTGAAAAGTCTTTTCTTCTCCCATAAAAAGTCTCACAATATCCCCTAAACCTTTTCCTCTTATTTTTAGTGAATGAACGAAAGATCTTTAATCTCCTCACTAATATAATAAAACCCAATTTCCATGATTACTATGCACCTTCCCTATAAAATGATCGAAATACCCCTCTGAGGTGTCCTTTCGATTCCAAAGTGCCCTGAGCCACAACTAAAACACCCAAGTAGAGTTTTTAGATTACTTGAACCCTTTTGGACACTTTGGCGTAGGTCAAAATGACCATTAAGATGACATATTAATAGTTCTCTTTTATTTCATTAAATTATAGACCCAACACGACTCAAATGTGCGTCCCGACTTAATTACCATAATTCTCATACACATAATTCGTGACAATTATATAAGGTCATAATCATATATATTACTTTAATCACTAAGTAACATTCAACATAAATCACATTTGACTTTATTCTCGAGTAATATTTAAATTCGGATTAATTTTCAATTATATCATAATTAATTCTAATTAATACAATTTTAAGTCATTAAAAATAAGGGGTATTACACATTAGTAAACATCTCTATTCACCAGGATCAAATATAACCCGGAAACATATACACAGAAGTCTGCTATGCGATATATCATAACGTATATACACATATATATAGGCTCAACCCTATTCCATAATGTAAATTCAAATTCTTCTCATTGACAATATAGGTCTCATTTCACCAAAGGGAGACACCAAATCCCAACAAATTTATCCATTTAACTATACTTAGAATAATAATCCAAAATTTCCCAGGGTTTAACATCTCCCAGATCCTAACATGTGCTACTTTCGTGTGCGGGAGGTCTCGCAAAGCGAAATCCAAACAAGGAGCCCTCCCAATACAAAACTATGCAGCTCTGTCGATTATTGAGATCGGTCATTCCAGGACCTATGTCTAATAATATGTTTAAATAAATATAAATTATATCTAGGATAACATTATGCTCGTATAACACATCACCAAAATGAGTGATCTCAATAAAAATATACTCTGTCTATCTACACTCACTAAACAACAGGAAATACATACACATAATAATGTTATCGATATAGCCAATATAATTGTCTCACGTGCGAATCTAGCATTAATCCAAATATTGTGACTCGTTCATGTTACATTAATCATATCTCATTCACCCGAGAATAAAACTCGCATTTCCAACTTGCCATCCTAGCTTCTTAAATGGTTCCTGGAGATAACATGCTTAACTGAACCGAGCCGCAAACTAGGTTAATCACTTCCCCCACCCCCTAGGCACCAAACTATTATCACTTTATTCACTATATCCAAGATCAATGCATGTGGTCTTATTCCCACATAAACCCTTAGCTCTGCAGGCCCTAAGGAATGTACTACTAGACTTATTAGTCCCGACTGAATCCACCTTCATTGGTAGAAATCCAACTATTCAAATCATTTAGACGGGTCCTCTGATGTGTCTCTCCTTCCCGATATTTCACTAACACTGTTTCATCCAGTCTTACTTTTTGACTAAATCTTTTGATTCTTTTAGGTCCCCATCAAATAAGCGTTAACATCTTTACTAACAAAACACGATATTGTCACCACTAGCATCGACCATCGAAGAAGAATTTTCCACAAGTGCTGGAGAGTATTCTCACGAGCCAATTACCCACTTTAGGACTCTCTTCTCCATTGTACTTATTTCATCTGGTACAAAATTCATTTTCACAAATGGACCTCTGTCCGGACCTTCCTGTGGTGAGTTCAGAACACTGTTCACATTTCCTCTGGAGGAAAAATATGAAGCAATTTGTAGTCAAACCATACCTAAGATCCCTCTATTGGAAAAATATTTCACTTTCTAAATTTGGGGGGTCTACTCCCACCAATATAGCTTTGATCTTATTAGCCAAGAAAATGTACTCCAATTTTCACTTCTAGATATACCACACTCCGCCATATGCCAAATCCTTTGGGTATCTTACATCCTTTGGCTAACACGCACAATTTCAACATTTACAAAAATTCCAATAGGCAGTCCTCTTCCAAGACACATCAGACTCTTTCCCATTTTGACTTCACTCGATGAGTCTAATTTGGCACCACTTTATGATATAGCGGTACTTAAAAATAGATACCAGACCTTAGTAGTCTTCAACGCCCCATCTTCCCCAGCAATAATATGGGTGACCTAAATTACGATCATCGTCCCCAAAATATTCTTCAACGTCAACTGAGCCCTGCCTCATGCTACCTCCTCAAGGATTTCGCCAGTCATCCATTCTTTGTTCCGAAAACGAACACACCGGAATGCCAATATATATATATATATATATATATATATTCTAGCAGGAGAATGAAATCTGACCATAGAAGTCAAGAATCCTTAACTTAGGGCTCTATATCAATAAGAAAGTAATGATGAAAGTGTAGTACGTCTGCATAGATTCCTAAGGAATCTTGAACCTAATGCTCGGATACCACTTGTGACACCCCGCCTAGTAAAATACCTGGTGATCAGTCCGATATCAAATTAAACAGGAGTCTCAAATGGTTCCATTTTGAGCATCACTGTCAAAAACCATATTAATTACTAATAACCTATTAGGTGTGGCATCAAAATTTTAACTTTATAATCTTTTCTTACTTAATGCACAATTAAAACCATTCACACAGTAATCAAAATAGAAAATGGAATGAATAAATAAATAATCGATAACTCTCGGTAAACATATATTACAACTCAATCGAATGCGCGTAAAATAAAAATTTTGCAAATAAAATAAAAGAAAAAAGATGAGAAACATGACCGAATATATTTACAACACCTCCGATCTAGATCACAAGGATAAAGGCATATGAAATGATTTCTTTCCAACATCCATAGCTGCGAAAACACGTTTGTCTCGGAAGATGTAGTCATCCAGGCGTCCCTGTGTCTAGACACCTAAAAAGTATACAAAAAAGGGGAAGGGAAAAGAAAATAGATACGGGTCAGAGCCTGAGGTATTAAAAACATTTTAGCAAGTGCTTAATTTTCTTTAATATGTTAAAATATGATACTCTTCATACTTAAATTTGTGTCTCACTCACATGAGATACCCCTCACCCCTCATCTAAAAGTGAACATCTAATGCATGTATTTTAAAACACCCAAGTTAGCTACCGAGCCTAACTATAACCTCGAAAAACTCTCAAGTCCATACACTATCAAAACCCCGCGTATCTAAAATATTCTACGCATTCGCACAAGCTTCTACCTTAAAATTTCTTGCTTATCATATACCCCTTCATTTTAAATAACCCTCACTAGTTAGTACCATATTCTCATTTAGGGTTACTATTTCGTATATAATATACTCATCCTCATATACTTATATTACTTTTTATATTCCGGATTTTATACTCCCGAAAACCAGAAATTAACTCACATTTATTACCTTGTTTTAATCCATATATATATATATATATATATATATATATATATATATATATATATATATATATATATATATATATATATACTATACACATCAAGTATATCCATACTTATATATCACGCACTATATAAGTAAACGAACCATCCCTCAAAGCTATAATGAAATGGATGCAGTCTCTAGAATGCTATCATCTTCCACGGAATAACTCACATTATCATCCTGGGTACCAGTGGTCGGACTCTCACACCTACTTAGTAAAAAACTAAATCACAAGGTATGGTAAGAGGCCATAGTTCCTTCTCGAAAATAAGAACGAAGCGTACCCACCACGTCTCACCCCTGATAAAAATCACACTGTATATTATCTGGACGACTATGACCTGGGTCTATACTCACCCTGCTCCTCAAGCCAGGGGATTCACCCACATGGCCCAACTTCCCATGATATCACTAGAGCGGTATGTTTCATATAAATATATCATTCACACACATATATATTCATAATCATATCATATATATATATATATATATATATATATATATATTGTCTATATACCTGCATGTATATCACATCAAATTCTGTTATTTATGCATAATTCTTATGGCATTAGAATGTAATCCAAACATACCAGTTTATATAAATTAATAAGTATACACACAACTTATTTTAATCCAATACGTATTCACTCACTTATGATATGATGCTCAAATTTCTTATCTCCGAGCAGTAGCATTTTATATCTTACTATTATTCTTACATAACTTTATTTGCACCTTAGGTTATTACTTATAGACATTTATATTCTCATATGTAAATATTCTACCCATATATAATTGGCAAATAGATTCTACACGAACAATTACATATATATACGAACCCGCCTCATAATTCCTCGAAGGTCGTTCGTCCCAGACATTCCTAAATTTAAACCCTGAATCTTTCCCACTAACTCGACATTTATACATCCCCCACTTACTCTTTTAGAGGTCCCCACGCTCTATTTAGGATCCCCTAACATTTATCTACAAAAGGTAGTTATCTTCAATCCTTTTAGTCCAAGAAGAAACTTTTAGATTTTCTGTAATTTTTAATTGGGTGTAATTTTTAATTTTTATAAATAATTTTGAAGACTTTGTTTTACTCAGAAAATACTTTTTTTAAACTTTTCATAAAAGTTTGGGACTTAAATAGAATATTCCATTTTCTGGTAAGTCGTTCGAAGGAACTAAAATCTCGTTCGAATGAGATCCTCAGGTTGTTCGAAAGAGACTTCTAATGAGATTCTTTTTTTCGCACCAGAACATCATTAGTAAAGTCATTTGAACGAGAATGTCATTTGAACGACTTTGGCGGGGACAGTTTTTTTTGCAGTGTTAGCAGTTTTCTCCTTGTTCCCACTATATTTTCTCCATTACTTTTTGAAAGAATTATCAAGTTTTGAAACCAACCTTTTCTATGTAACTTTTTCATATTCTTCTATCTTCTAGAGAGAGTTTCGAGAGTTTAATTTTTCCATGAAAAGGTTCACGTTTTGAGTGTTTGTTTTTCAAGAAAATCATCCTTAAACACTTTTGGTTTACACCCATATTAGTTTATTACAAGTTCCTTAATATATATCCTTTTTCGGATAGTTTGGCATCGGGTTTATCTCTACACCTCAAAGAAGAAGAAGTTTGGGTTTACTTCTATATCCCACAAAGAAGAAGTTTGTTTTCAGTGACATACACAATTGGAGAAAGGCTCCTTGTTCGGGTGGCAGTGACCAAAAAAAGTCCGATTGATGGATTTCGAGATAACGGTGGAGCTCCGTGGTTATTCTCTAGGCAGAGGCGTGTACAAGAAAAAGCCTCGGGGCTTGGACGGAGTCGAGTCGGGTGTTATAAGTCTTTTTGTCTTGTACTTGTAAAATCGTACTTAGTGGATTTGATGTTAGGGTCGTTCGAGGTTTTTTCCCGTTGTGCGTTTTTCCGCGTAGTGGTTGATTACATATTTTATCTTTTGAAATATAACATTAGATGCATGCTTAGGTAAAAAGATAAAATTGGTATAGTTAATTTGGCGCAAATTCAATTTGGGTAAAAGTTAATTTAATTCAAGTTATTAATTTTATTGGATAAAATTTGGTTCGACTTAAAATTCAAATTGAATATTTATTGTTATGAAAATTTCTAGGACTTGGGTTGAGTTTATATGTTAAAGTGAAAAATGTATTTGTTGTTTAATTTAATTTCACTTTGAATTAAATTTTATTTTAATGTGAAAGAAAATAAAATTTGGTTTATGTAATTGTTTAGTTGAACCATCACTATTCTACATTTAAAGGAAATTCTTTTGTAAAATTTAAAATTGGGGGTCCAACAAGTTGTATCAAAGTGGGATATCTAAATTATTGTGTTTAAGGTCCTTTCAAATATTTTTGGCTAAAATGGAATTTTCCCTATTTTCAAAATTTCCTATTTTCAATGGCTCTAATTAAGCATATTGGAAAGCACATATGCATTCAGCACTTAGGTCTCCAGATGAGAGGGTTTGGTGTTCAGTCGTTAACAGGTGGTTCCCACCTACATATTTTGGTGAAAATGAACGTGTTCCCAGTCCCACCGATAGATAGAGTGAGACTGAATTTAAACTTAAAAAATTTAATTCCCGTGGTGTAAATGTCTTGTTTAGCGTGGTCACACCGGATGAATTCCGACACATTATGATGTGTGAAACCGCTAAAGAAGCTTGGGATATTTTACAACCCTCTTATGAAGGAACTAGTGTCTTTAATGCTTCTAAACTCCAAAACCTCGCCACTCAATTTGAAACCATCAAAATGAATGAAAAAGAAACATTTGATTAATTTTATGCGAGACTTTCCGATATAGTTAATTCATCTTTTAATTTGGGAGACAAAATACCTAACAACCGAGTAGTGAATAAAATTTTAAGGTCCCTACCCGATAGATTTATTCCTTAGGTGACCGTTTTAATTCTTTACCCACTTTAGCCTCTACAAAATTAAAAGAGCTCCTATGTTATTTACAAACCTATGAACTAGACATGTTTCCCTCTAAAACTGAAAAAAATAGATAAGGGCGTTGCTTCCTGAAAGGAGGAAAAAAAAAGTAGTAGAGAGTGAAAGTGAGTGACTTGAAAGATATGGCTATGTTTGCTAGGAAGTTTCGAAAATTTCTTAAATTTAAAAAAGATAAATTTAAAAATGATTTTAAGAAATTTGAAAATTCTAAGCATGACAAAGCCGAGAAGATCCCTAAAACGTTTAATGAAAATTTAAATAGGGATGAGTCAAATATGTGTTACGATTGTGATGGTTATGGGCATAGGGAGAAAGAGTGGCCCACTAAACTTAGGAGAGAGGGTAAACAACCTATTTCTTATAATTCTACCCTTAGTTATAGTTATAAGGAAGAGGGACCCGCTTCCCCCATTGAGCGCAACTTTACTGCATTCATGGCTAGTCATGTTAGAGAGTGTGAGATATTGTCCAACGATGACACCTTAAAACATGACACTTCCAAGGGGTTTGGTTGTAAAGATAAAAAAAATGATGGTAGTGAGAGTGGATAAGAGAGAGAGAGAGAGTGAAAGTGAAAATGAGGTTGTTGTGGGTGAACTTCAATTTTCATTTCAAGAAGAATATGAAGAATCTATTAAATTAAAAAGAGGAAATTTGAAGTTGGAATCTAGTTTGAAAGAGCACGTCGAGGTCATTAATGAGAATATTTTAGTGGAAGACCTTGGGACAGGTGAGAGATCTTTTCTTGAGAATCTTGAATATGTAGAAGGCGAGAGAGATAGCATTAAAGGTTTAATGGAATCCTTTGAAAAGGGGCTTCTTGCACTTTAAGACGGAACTGTTTTATTAGAGTTTAAAATTTTACAATTAAAAAATAAATTAAAGGACTCTAGCAAAGTCAAATTCCATTTGGAGTGTCGTTCGGAGAAATTAGATAAAATCCTAGGAATGGTCCAAATGAAAAAAGACACTTGTGGTTTAGGCTTCAATTATTGTAACGATTCCTCTATTAATGACAAAACCAATGTTTTAGGAGAATCCTCTAGGAACAATGTTATAGATCATTCCTTAGGAAAGTCTTTTCACTGAGTCTTTAGGTTCTCACATTGTGGTTGAAAAGGTCATCTGAGGAAGTTTTGCTTTGAACTTAAACGAGGTCCTAGAAAATCTCATCGTAAGGCAACCGAGGTAGACAAGATTCCTAAATCCCGAGATCATCATTCGTCATTAGTTTGGGTTAGGAGATCCGACTTGGTAGCTTTACAAGATAGGATTGTTTATTATCATTTACATTCACATGCTTCCTCTCTTCCTAAATCTAAAAGTTGAATGTGTTAGTTGTTTCCATACTTTAGCTTCTGTACTTCATGCTAAATTATCATGCTAATTGTATGCTTTTTAATCATTGTTCTAGTCTATACTTCATGCCTTTTCACATGCTAGAATCACAATGTTTGTTTATCTTTTGTATTATAGTTCTTTCATTTTAGTTTGGATTAAATGAAAAATACAAAAAGATTTTTTTTACCATTTTTGTTTTACCTTTTTAGTAATTTAGCCTTAATGAAAAATTAAAATAATTTTTGTTTATCTTGTAACAACCCGCCTAAAATAATAACGGGTGGCCAACCCTATACTATATTAAATCAACAGTTTCAGATGGTCCAGTCTCAACAACAACTGCCGGTACTATATAATATAGGACTAACTACCCGAAATCACATAAGCGGGATGTTAAAATTAAATAAAATGTGCAACAAACAACTAACTAACACTACTAAAAAGAAAAAAAGACGCATGAAAGAAATTAAGATAAATGAAATGCTAGAAATAAAATGAAATAAATAAATACAAGAGGACGTACTATAAAAAGTAGACCCGAATAAGCTGTCGGATCACAGCCAATACAATCACTGAAATGGAATAAATATAAACATGTATATAAATATCCCTTGGGTACAAACCCGATATACAACATGAATCCTACCTAGAATTTTAACGAAGTAGGAAGCGGCTACAAGATACATCCCGCAACAGTCCGCACCTGTCACGGCTCCCAAGACTCAGGATAGAAGGTCATCCGGCATCCATGCGGTAGGACACCTGCAATAGTATATATATACAGGCAGGAGAGAAAAGTAAACGGGTCAGAACCCGAGTTGTGAAAATATTTAGCAAGTGTGTTAACCGTGCATAATAATTATCGGCGCACTTATTTCATAATTAAAGTGGAACCGCACTCTCGTGGAACCCCAACTCATCTCTCATCTAAAGGCGCGCACCTATTCGCGTCCTCAAGTTTTAGTTAAATTACCCCCATAGTTATTAGGACAACCTAAATTATCATAGGGCTAGCCTATACCCAGGAGAGGTACTACCCATCATAATCCAAGGATCCACCCTTTCTAAACCACTAGATTATGATTACACACAATTTTGCAATAATAGGCTTAATGGATTCCGATTAATAATTATAATGAATTATAATTCTTAATACGTTACCCCTATATATATATATATATATATATATATATAGACATCTATATATATATATACATATATATAGGCTAAAATATAAGAATTTATCTAAATATCATGCACATGGAATAATGGCAAAATATCATGCACATGGAATAAAATATAAGAATTTCGTGCGTGGGGAGTCTCGCAAAGCGAAATCCAAACAAGGAACTGCCTCGTTACACTACTCCTGACAATGTCACGACTAGAGATCCATGATACCATATAAGTAATTACTTCTCTCAAATCTCGACATGGCACTGCGTTTCGTGCGTGAGGTGTCTCGCAAAGAGAAATACAAACAAGGAACCACCTCGTTAGACTACTCCTGGGCAATGTCGATCCTAGAGATCCATAATACTTAGCATACAATTTAATACTACCCTTACTACTGAAATTTTAAACTACAATATGAAAACAACTAGAAATCTCCAATAATATCCTTGGGATGATGTAACTGAAGTATTCCTTAAATGCGATACATCAACCCCCAAATAAACAGGTACACCACAAACATCCAAGATGTACCCCATAGAAATACCATATCCTCTCATCTATAGGATATATATATAAATATATATATATATATAGGTATTTTTATTCTAACCATATATATATACATACCATCAACCAATCCCATGACCATGTATACATACCATATATCATGTACCAAGGCCATGCACAAATAAATACCCGGCTATATATATAGCGCCGATAAAACTGCATCAATGCTATCATCTTCCCAGTGCCCGACTCACGTAGCAATACTGGGGCCACCATGGTGGGACTAAACGACACCCATCACGTGGTAAACTCACGCACACGACGTCCCGGGAAGCGGTCATAGCTCAAAACCGGCAATGAGACGAAACATACCCACCACGTCTCATCTCAAAAATAAAAATGTAAATCACATAATAACACACGGGACGACTATGACCTGGGGAATAACCACACCCTCTTCGCGCGCAACTTCCCAATGATAGCATGAGCGGAGTATGCTTAACCAAATAAGTATACATATCATTCACATGCACAATATATATACATCCATATGATCCAATCATATGATCAAATATTAAACCATTATATAAGGTTTAAATGTCCATACCATGTATATCCATGCATAACTATATCCATATATTCATATACATACGGAAATATATATCAACATATATTAACATATTCTTATATCTATAAACAAATTCTCGTTCATATGTAAAAGATATATAAATACCCGACTATAAGTATACATAATCCTCAATATACAAGCCGTCACCACAATTTCAATTGTATTCACCTCGATATGTGAATACAATCCCTCACTTGAAACATCAATCATTTTCCTATGATGAATAGTCTCCCAAAACCATATGTATATATCTATACCTATATATTCAACATTAGGGCTATCACCCAAGAGTTTGTGTAGGAATCCATCACTACACATTTCATCCATTTTTCAAAAGTACATAGTTTCCTTTAGTGCCATTTAACCATAGGCACACACATGACTTAATAGTCTAAAACCTCAATTTATTCCAACCTCATTTCAAGTATCGAAATCTCAATAGTCATATCCCCATTATTACGTGTAAACTATCCTAACTAGAATTTATGCTACCACTTATTCTAGTCGATAGTACGATACAAATCGTTCCCAATTCCACCTATGGTTCAATTTATCTTATGAACCCTTACTCCTATTGAGTTATCAATTCTTCCTTAGTGTAAACATTTGTAAGGTTATTATAAACCTCACTCTCTAAGATTTCTCAACCTCACCTCACATTTATACCCGTATCTACAATTGCTATCCCCAACCTCAAGGAGGTTTCCCCACAGTCTCCATATGTAGCCCCAATACGTACATGGATATATTTCTCCCAAATACCCTAAGGAGTCCCCAAAATGCTAATATATGAGAAACTACTTCAATGACTCCAAGAACATATCTCTTACATCATAAGAGAAGGTCCCCAAGTCAATAAACCCAACCAAAAAGGATTTGGAATCGCTACGGAGACAACACCACAAAATGCCCTGTTTTCAAATCGATTCGGCCCTATTCCGAATCGATTCGGCCTCCAAGGCGAACCGATTCGGGTCCAAAGGCCTGGGCTACTTCCACCGGCCGAATCGATTCGGCTTGGGTCTGAATCGATTCGGTCAATGCAGACCTGCCAATTTCCCTAAACCGAATCGATTCGCTTTAGGGGGCGAATCGATTTGGGCCTTTAAATTTTGAAAGGGTCTTCTTCTTCATCAAAACCCACGAATTATAAACCCTAAATTTCCAATTCTATCCCCCAAACCTTCATCAAATCATGATTTGAAGCCCATTAATCAACCCAAAGTTGATCCCAAAAATTTCAATTCCATTAAATCCATTTTTACACATTGATTTCAAGATTAAACCTAAAAATCTAGGTTTTGATATTAATACCCAAAAATCCATTTCTTTAACCCATAATTTATGAAATGAAAATACACAAATAGCTATTTAGCAAGATTAAACACTTGCCTCAGATTTGTAGAGGTTGGATCGTCCTCGATGTCGCGTTTGGGATGGGAATCTCCAAGATTTCTTCCTCTCTCTCTTCTTTTCTTCTTCTTTCTCCCACTAGGGCTTTTCATTCTTTCTCTCAAATGAGAAATGGCTTCATCCGTAAGCCTCCACTTTCTTTAAAACAAAATCCCAATTTTAAATGTCAATACACACTTTAAATGACTCGTTTACTCCAATTCGAGCCAAAATAAATTAAAAACATTTCGGAGCCGAAATAAAACCCAATGACAGTCATTTTGACTTTCTCGACCCTTCCGAAATCAATGGCACCCTCAAAAATATCATCCGGAATTCTTTTAAATATTCTCTATTTTTGGGCCTCAAGTCCCAAATTTTGAAATTCTCCAATTTAATAAAAAAAAAAATTCCTAAAATTTAATTTCTCGGTCTCCAAAATCGAGGGTTGTTACATACTTCCACCCTTACAACAATTTCGTCCGCGAAATTTAAGATGTGCCTGGCACCTCAATCTCTTCTAATCCTTACATCAACCCTTAGGATCACTATACTGAATCCTCTCTAGTTGTCACGTCGAACCATATAGGCTTTTAAAAAAAATAAATACCCCGGAGCGCCCATACACCCCGTACTCGAGCTTTCACTCGCAGAATTATAATCTGACCCCATTAGCCTCAACTCGAATATAACTATCATCAATATATTCTATAATAACATACTAAATATATATATAAGTTTAAAACTTCCCAATGGTTAAACTCTCCTCAATTCCTGACACTAGCTGCCTTCGTGTGGGGGAGGTCTCGCAAGCGAAATCCAAACAAGGAACCCTCCTAATAAACTACTGTGTAGCTAGGTCGGGGATTGAGATTAGTTGAATCAGGGTTAAGGATTTATAAATAGAAGAATTTCCTTATTTTAGATATTGCCCAAGGGCCTATACAATAATACGGTATAAATATATTCCGTGTCTTTCGACGCGCCAAACAAATACCTTATGTTTAGAACACAAGGCCTCAACAAATACAATACTGCTAACCAATATCTAGTTCTCAATACTAGCACAACTAGGAGCTAAAATATCCGCTCCACATAAATCTACCAAAATCTGAACCTCCCAGTTATGAAATTCCTCTACAACACATCAACACTTTTATATAAAAATAAATTCTTCCCTCAATGGGATACCAAAACTTCCCTACTATTTCGTTACGAGGAGGTGTATCATCTCCAAAGACGCCACACTTGCTCACTTCCTCCTGTAGGAAAATTTCATACACCCTAGCGGTATAGTGCCTAGCTACTCATCACACCTCACACGCGACATTCCCAATATCGCACAAAACGTAACTTAAACCCAAAGAAAGGTATTTTACCTTATATTTCCATAACCCGACGGTTTCCCCTCGTCCTAGAATCTCAACTCAGGGTCCTCAACTCCTTCCAGGAAAATCATTATCCCTAAGCCTATTTCTTCAAAAGAGAAACATCTTCCTCAAAACCCTTCCTAACCATAATGAAGGGCAAGGCGCGATTGCAACTGCCGAAAACTGCTTCAGTCCTACACAACGAAACTGAGTCTCCAAAGGCATTCCCCCTCATCCTAGAAGGCGATACTCCTAATATTGGGACAACTCCACCTACCTCACCTCAGTAAGAGTCACCAACATTAGGTTTCCCAACGAAGGTTAACAGATTCTGAATCTAAACCTCTCAAGGACTACACTACATGCCTCTCCTCGGGTTTACCTTACTAGGACCAAGATTCTCCATTCGAGTAAATTTCCTTTCTTACTCAACTACCGATAAATCACCTCAAACCACTGCTAGAAATCTCCTCAACAACTCCTCTGAAATCGGGGATAACAAATACCCCCGATTACAGTGTACCCAAAATATGCTATGGGTATTGTACTTCTAATCCTATCCTTCCCTAGATGAAAAAATCTAGGCGACGTCTGAAACGAAACAAGAGCAATTGTTATCAGAACGTCAATCAAGTGAATATACTTCACAGAAGAAAACAACGCAAAGTGAACACAACAGTTCTATTTATAGGGCTTTATGTCAAGAACGTTAATGGAAAAACGCAAAAAACTCGCACAGATCCTAAAGAGTCAAGAACCTGATGCTCTGATACCATCTGTAATAACCCGCCTAAAATAATAACGGGTGGCCAACCCTATACTATATTAAATCAGGAGTTTCAGATGGTCCAGTTTCAACATCAACTTCCGGTACTATATAATATAGGACTAACTACCCGAAATCACATAAGCGGGATGTTAAAATTAAATAAAATGTGCAACAAACAACTAACTAACACTACTAAAAAGAAAAAAAGACGCATGAAAGAAACTAAGATAAATGAAATGGTAGAAATAAATAGAAATAAATAAATACAATAGGAGGTACTATAAAAAGTAGACCCGAATAAGCTGTCGGATCACAGCCAATACAATCACTGAAATGGAATAAATATAAACATGTATATAAATATCCCTTGGGTACAAACCCGAAATACAAAATGAATACTACCTAGAATTTTAACGAAGTAGGAAGCGGCTACAAGATACATCCCGCAACAGTCCGCACCTGTCACGGCTCCCAAGACTCAGGATAGAAGGTCATCCGGCATCCATGCGGTAGGACACCTGCAATAGTATATATATATACAGGCAGGAGAGAAAAGTAAACGGGTCCGAACCTGAGTTGTGAAAATATTTAGCAAGTGTGTTAACCGTGCATAATAATTATCGGTGCACTTATTTCATAATTAAAGTGGAACCGCACTCTCGTGGAACCCCAACTCACCTCTCATCTAAAGGCGCGCACCTATTCGAGTCCTCAAGTTTTAGTTAAATTACCCCCATAGTTATTAGGACAACCTAACTCATCATAGGGATAGCCTATACCCATGAGAGCTACTACCCATCATAATCAAAGGATCCAACCTTTCTAAACCCACTAGATTATGATTACAAACAATTTTGCAATAATAGGCTTAATGGATTCCGATTTATAATTATAATGAATTATAATTCTTAATACGTTACCCCTATATATATATATATATATATATATAGACATCTATATATATACATATATATAGGATAAAATATAAGAATTTATCTAAATATCATGCACATGGAATAATGGCAAAACTTCTCTCTAATCTCAAAATTGTACTACGTTTCGTGCGTGGGGAGTCTCGCAAAGCGAAATCCAAACAAGGAACCGCCCCGTTACACTACTCCTAACAATGCCACGACTAGAGATCCATGATACCATATAAGTAATTACTTCTCTCAAATCTCGACATGGCACTGCGTTTCGTGCGTGAGGTGTCTCGCAAAGCGAAATCCAAACAAGGAACCGCCCCGTTACACTACTCCTAACAATGTCACGACTAGAGATCCATGATACCATATAAGTAATTACTTCTCTCAAATCTCGACATGGCACTGCGTTTCGTGCGTGAGGTGTCTCGCAAAGCGAAATCCAAACAAGGAACCACCTCGTTACACTACTCCTGGGCAATGTCGATCCTAGATATCCATAATACTTAGCATTGAATTTAATACTACCCTTACTACTGAAATTTTAAACTACAATATGAAAACAACTAGAAATCTCCAATAATATCCTTGGGATGATGTAACCGAAGTATTCCTTAAATGCGATACATCAACCCCCAAATAAACTGGTACACCACAAACATCCAAGATGTACCCCATAGAAATACCATATCCTCTCATCTATAGGATATATATATATATATATATATATATATATATATATATATATATATATATATATATATATATATATATATATATATGTATTTTTATTCTAACCATATATATATACATACCATCAACCAATCCCATGACCATGTATAAATACCATATATCATGTACCAAGGCCATGCACAAATAAATACCCGGCTATATATATAGCGCCGATAAAACTGCATCAATGCTATCATCTTCCCAGTGCTCGGCTCACGTAGCAATACTGGGGCCACCATGGTGGGACTAAACGACACCCATCTCGTGGTAAACTCACGCACACGACGTCCCGGGAAGCGTTCATAGCTCCAAACCGGCAATGACACGAAACATACCGACCACGTCTCATCCCAAAAATAAAAATGTAAATCACATAATAACACACGGGACGACTATGACCTGGGGAATATCTACACCCTCCTTTTCTAGCGAGGATGTTCACCCACTACGCACGCAACTTCCCAATGATAGCATGAGCGGGGTATGCTTAACCAAATAAGTATACATATCATTCACATGCACAATATATATACATCCATATGATCCAATCATATGATCAAATATTAAACCATTATATAAGGTTTAAATATCCATACCATGTATATCCATACATAAATATATCCATATATTCATTTACATACGGATATATATATCAACACATATTCACATATTCTTATATCTATATATATAAATTAATTCTCGTTCATATGTATAAGATATATAAATACCCGACTATAAGTATACATAATCCTCAGTATACAAGCCGTCACCATAATTTCAATTAAATTCACCTCGATATGTGAATACAATCCCTCACTTGAAACATATTCAATCATTTTCCTATGATGAATAGACTCCCAAAACCATATGTATATATCTATACCTATATAATCAACATTAGGGCTATCACCCAAGAGTTTGCGTAGGAATCCATCACTACACATTTCATCCATTTTTCAAAAGTACATAGTTTCCTTTAGTACCATTTAACCATAGGCACACACATGACTTAATAGTCTAAAACCTCAATTTATTCCGACCTCATTTCAAGTATCGGAATCTCAATAATCATATCCCCATAATTACATGTAAACTATCCTAACTAGAATTTATGCTACCGCTTATTCTAGTCGATAGTACGATACAAATCGTTCCCAATTCCACCTATGGTTCAATTTATCTTTTGAACCCTTACTCCTATTGAGTTATCAATTCTTCCTTAGTCTAAACATTTGTAAGGATATTATATACCTCACTCTCTAAGAGTTCTCAACCTCACCTCACATTTATACCCGTATCTACAATTGCTATCCCCAACCTCAAGGAGGTTTCCCCACAGTCTCCATATGTAGCCCCAATACGTACATGGATATATTTCTCCCAAATACCCTAAGGAGTTCCCAAAATCCTAATATGTGAGAAAATCCTTCAATGACTCCAAGAACATATCTCTTACATCATAAGAGAAGGTCCCTAAATCAATAAACCCAACCAAAAAGGATTTGGAATCGCTATGGAGAAAACACCACAAAATGCCCTGTTTTCGAATTGATTCGGCCCTATTACGAATCGATTCGGCATATCGAATCGATTCGGCCTCCAAGGGGAACCGATTCGGGTACAAATACATGGGCTACTGCCACAGGCCGAATCAATTCGGCTTGGGTCCGAATCGATTCGGTCAATGCAGACCTGCCAATTTCCCTAAACCGAATCGATTCGCTTTAGGGGGCGAATCGATTCGGGCCTGAAAATTTTGAAGGGGTCTTCTTCTTCATCAAAACCCATGAATTATAAACCCTAAATTTCCAATTCTAACCCCCAAACCTTCATCGAAACATGATTTTAAGCCCATTAATCAACCCAAAGTTGATCCCAACCATTTCTATTCCATTAAATCCATTTTTACACATTGATTTCAAGATTAAACCTAAAAATCTTGGTTTTGATATTAATACCCAAAAATCCATTTCTTTAACCCACAATTTATGAAATGAAAATACACAAATAACTATTTAGCAAAATCCATTTCTTTAACCCACAATTTTAAATGTTAATACACACTTTAAATGACTCGTTTACTCCAATTCGAGCCAAAATCACTTAAAAACATTTCGGAGCCGAAATAAAACCCAATGACAGTCATTTTGACTATCTCGACCCTTCCGGAATCGATGGCACCCTCAAAAATATCATCCGGAATACTTTGAAATATTCTCTATTTTTGGGCCTCAAGTCCCAAATTTTGAAATTCCCCAATTTAATTAAATTTTATTTTCCCAAAATTTAATTTCTCGGTCTCCAAAATCGAGGGTTGTTACATATCTTTTGAGGAAATATCTGTGTGTATTTTACTTTGATAAACTTTATGTGGTGTGACAACCCGCTCAAAATAATAACGGGTGACCAGCCCTATACTACATTAAATCAGGTATCTCAGATGGATCAGTCTCAACATCAACTAACAATACTAAATAATATAAGGCTAACTACCCAAAATTATTAAAAGTGGATGCCAAAAATTTAAAACTTTTATTTTGCACCAATTAAAACCAACCATGCGACCAATAATACACAATACAACATGTAACTGTCATGAGTGATACATACAAACTCCAATAATATAAAAGAGTACAATACAATGTACAACAAAATCTCTAAAAGGAAATTCCCGAATATACTGTCGGATCACAGACAATACAATAATCTGAGAACGAAAATATAAAAGTGTCAATCTATGACACTAGAATACAAACTGAATCCTAATCTTGATATACAACAGATAGGTATCATCTAAACAAAGTTCTGCAACAACCCGCAACTGCTACAGATCCACGAATACATTGGATGGATAGTCATCAATGGCATCCTTTCGGAGGAACAACTAAAGTAATACAATATATACATAGCAGGAAAAAATATAAACGGGTTAGAGCCCGAGTTGAAAACATTTTTTAGTAAGTGCATAATAACTATAAATTCATTATTACATGATTAAGGTGGAGTCGCACTCCCCATAATAATCCAACTCGCCTCTCAACTAAAGCACGCACTAAACGTATGCACATGATCTCCAAATAAATGCCCAAGTCTAATTAGGCAATTTATATCTAATTTCAACCCCATATAAAACCATCTAACTTATCTCCATCTACACTTAGCTAAATTCCGTCTAAATCATATACTTTGACTTTTAATGTTATGGTTCTCATGTATTTGTTGATTTACTTAACATATAGGGTTTACATACCCATTATCCAATCCAACATACAATAAACATAAACATCTTATTTACTATAATATCTCATATTCTAGTTATCCCCACAATATACAATTATATAGATGAGTTATTAGCATCTAAGTACTATGGACTAAACTTCTCCCAATTCTCAATAATGCATTGCATTTCGTGCGTGGGACTTCTCGCAGAAGTGAAATCCCAATAAGGGAACCCCCCGTTACAGTAATCTTGATTTTATTAATTTTCGAGATTCATTATGCCCTCAATTCATGATGCATGTAGCCCAAATTATTATTAATCAATTTTTAATTAATTATTAATCTCAATTCTCAATAGTGCACTGCGGTTCGTACGTGAGACGTCTTGCCGAAATGAAATCCAAACAAGGAACCCCCCCGAGACACTACTTCTGGCACTGTTGATCATCGAGAAGTATATACTATATATATACGAGCATTAAGGACTAACTTATCCTCACTCCCAACATTACACTACGTTTCATGCGTGGGATGTCTCTCAAAAGCGAAATCCAAACAAGGAACCCCCCCCCCCCCCCCGTTACACTACTCATTGGCAATGTTGGTCGTTGAGGTCCATTTAGCCCTCGATACCCAAGTATCAATCACAACAATAATATAATAACCATCCGAGCGAGCTATAACTCGTGGACGCAAGCTCACAATGCTATCATCTTCTAGTTGCCCAAACCACGTGGCAATACTGGGAACCACCTGGTGGGGCTAAATGACACCCACCTCATGATCAACTCACACACACAACGTCCCGGGAACTGGCCATAAATCCTAACCAGCAAGTGAGAACGACACATACCCACGACTTTTCCCCCCAAAAAAATACTGTATCACATAATAATAACCATGGATGACTATGACTTGGGGAATATCCGCACCTTTCTCATCCAGCCAGGATGCTCACCCTCATCGCGCGCAACATCCCAATGATAGCAAGGAGGGGGTATGCTTCACTATATATACACCATCGCATAAGGCATACATACATCATCACATTATATAAATATATACCATCATATAAGGTATACCTATCACGTTTTTTTATATATTTGTATTACACTCTTAGGCATAGTTGAATTAATATCATTGTTTAGTATATTTCTCTCTCTTGATATACTAATCGTTAATTCTCACACATCTTTCCCACTTAGTATACACTATACTATTTCTCGCTCGAAGCTCACATATCTCTTATATTTATGAATTGTGTCTCAATTCTAATTTTGTCAAGGATATTATCTATCCTAATGCACCTCAATTAGCATTTCTCATTGTGTGAGACATCTCCCAAATCAACCATCGTTAAAGATATTTCTATATCTGTATGCACATTTATTAGCATTTATAATTCTCCATCCATAATAGGGTTCAATTAATTTTATGAACCTTTAATGTTGTCCCATTTGGGATTTGATCCTAAGATCCAATATCTCTAAACTCATTCTCATTCCTTCATGTGAATTTAATAATTATCTCCAAATAGGATCTTCAATATAGGTGGGCTTCCCCACTTAGGATATACCAAAATCTATAATCGGTATTCCTCAATTTAAGTTAATATGACTCCAAAAACTTCTTATAAGGGAAACTCTCTAAAAGTCTCCAAAACCTACTCCACATAACTCCTATAGAGGTTCCCAATCGATAACCTCGAACGAAACGGAATGAAATTCTCCCTAGAAAAACATCCCTAAAAAAGTCCTGTTTTTGAATCGAGTCGGGCCAATTCCGAATCAATTCGGCCCTGCGAAACGATTCGGCCTCCAAGACAAATCGATTCTGGTCATTAGACATTGGATTTTGTTTCAGGCCGAATCGATTCGGCTGGGGCCCGAATTGATTCGGTCACTCAGACCTGGGCAACTGCAACTATCAGAATTGATTCGGTAAGGGGCTGAATCGATTCGGCTCCTCAGAACTCAAGAAAATTGCTACTTTTTATTTAGCCAAAAATCCCAAAATTCATTTTAGTCATCTCCTACTCATATATCTTCAACCCAATAACATATATAACATTTATATTCATCCAAAAACATATTTAAACTAATTTCTAACCTCAAATCCATTTTCTACAAAACAAATCTAAGGTTTTACCCAAAAGTTAGGTTTTGATTAACTAAACCTAAAACCCACAAATTTAATCCGAAAATCATGCAATAAATGGTACACAAGAATTATTTAGCAAGTTTAATCACTTGCCTCAAATTTGTAGGGTTTGATCCGTCCTCGAGATCACGTGTTGAGCGAAAAATCCTCGGTCTCTCTCTTTTCTCCTTCTTTCTCTTCTTCTTTCTTCTTCTCTCTCTTTTCTTTTTATTTCTATTTCTCCCTAAGGAGATTTAATCTCCCTCAGGCTTAATAAGCCTTATTTCCCAATGTACACATCTTTAAATGATAATACACACTTTAAATGACTCGGTACCTTTAATTCGAGCCAAAGGAGCTTAAAATATTTTGGAACCTAAATAGACCCCAAGTACAGTCATTTCGACTTTCTCGACCCTTCCGAAAACAACTACACCCTCAGAATTACCATTCGACACACTATCTAATGACTTTGGATTTTGACCTCAATTGCCAATTTCATTTTTCTCTAAATAAAAATGATATTTTTTTCTCCCAAAATAAAAAATATTTGTCCTAAAACATCGGGTTGTTAGATGTGGCTAGAACTTTTAATTAAGATTGTCAATCCTAAAAATTTTATTTGCCATGCTTACATGGAGTAGTTGCATTTTGTGTTGTTATAATGGATTCTATTTTTATATGCCTCAATTCACACATGCATGAGCTCACTTGAAATTTTAACTTCACATGTATACTTGAGCTTTGTGAGTTGTTCTCCTACCAATCTTTTCATGTACATACTATGACCTAGGAGGAATACTGCATGTTAAAATCATTACACGCGAGAATTGAATGATAAAAGATTATATATATATATATTGTGCGTGGGGAAGGGCTTCGAAAGGAAATATCATCCTTTGCTAGTAAGCCACCATTTGCTTGGACC
The DNA here is from genome assembly GCA_949130495.1 of Sambucus nigra. Classification (NCBI taxonomy): domain Eukaryota; kingdom Viridiplantae; phylum Streptophyta; class Magnoliopsida; order Dipsacales; family Adoxaceae; genus Sambucus; species Sambucus nigra. The sequence continues at coordinate 526,332,015 of OX422221.1, read as the reverse complement.
TAAAAGAGATACGTGGTCCAAAGGCCTAAATGAATAATGTCATTAAAAGAAAATATTTGCCAAGGTATATTTTGTTTTGTTGAGTTATTCATTCAAAAGATTAATTTTTGTATGCATATTTTGAGGGAGTTTGGATGGTATATCAAGGGTTTGCACAATGTCCATTTATCCTAGTTGTACTTTCATTGTCATGAATCTATTGTTTTTTAGAATCATCAAAATTGTACGCTTGTATGCATTGTGTATGTTTGTTCATTGAGTTCAATCCATATTGTCACATGAGGTTATATTCAAATGCGATGAAGTTTTCAATCAATAGAGATCTCCATGAACATGTTTTAAATAATTAGGTCTAAATTTACTTTATACTAGTTCACACCCCAACACTTTCGTTTCCATTTGACACATTTTTTCCATACGAGTGTGAAAAGCTTATTATATTTTGTGTCATGTGTGGTGTCTATACTTATATATGTGAGTGTGCCTTAGTGATATTCATTATGTCTACATATATATGGTAATTTTTTTCCTTGCCTTGCTTTCTAATCCATCTATGCTTCAAATTCAGAATTGGTATCAATGTTTTTGCATATTGTTGTTGATATCACATGCTTAGTATCTTATGTATGACATTGGTATCAAATTTTTTTTTGCATCTCCGTTGGAATCCACTATTATTTGTACGAATTAGGTTTGATTTTGTTGCCCATATTCTTTCATGCTCTTATCACTCTAATCTTCATCGTGTTGAAATTAGTTTTATACTTTGTCTATTCATGGACAAAAGGGGGGAGAATTATAGGGGAGAAATGGTATTTAATCCTATTATAATCGTATCTTAGTTATAATAGGGGGGGAAATGGTAATTATCCTATTATAATTGTATCTTATTTTAGCAGGTCTAACTTAGGGGGGGGGGGAGCGACCTTCTTAGGTTGATCATAGTTGATAAAGGGATAATTAATTTAACTATTTATTTTACATGCATTTAATAATTTTATTCCCTATGTGTTTTATAGTTTGCTTAAGTGTGCAGGAATTCTTCTAAATGGAATATTTCATCAGGAAAGATATTGTTCATTGGGTTTGTGAGCCAAGCTATGTAATTTTATTTTTGGGTGGGATATCTTTTTAGTCTAGTAGAGCTTGACGGCCCTTTAATATTTTGTTTTTGTTTTTTTAACGTAATAGCCAAAGGGGGACATTCGTAAGGACACAAGTCTCCAATTGATTCTTAATGTAGTATTGGCTCAATTCCAGAAAAAAACATTTGAGTCATAACATTGAGTTCAAGTGTATTTATCCAACCCTATGTTGTGTTAGTTGAAGATGTAATGGTCAATATTATAAAGCTTCATCATATGTCAGGTTTAGTGTGCCTCGTTTCTATGTCAACAACATTAGTTCCAATGCTCCTAAGGTATGAATGCAATTATATATATATATATATATATATATATATATAGAGAGAGAGAGAGAGAGAGAGAGAAAGATAGATAGATATATATAGGAGCTTGGAAATTTATTGGGTGTAATTTATTATTTTCTAAAAATAATTTTAATGACTTTGGTTTACTCAGAAAATATTTTTTAAGAACTTTTCACAAATGTTTTGGACATAAATTGAATATTCGATTTTCTGGTAAGTCGTTCGAACGAACTGGAATAACGTTCGAACAAGATTCCGAGGTCGTTCGAACAAGATTCCTTTTTTCGAACTGTAACATCGTTAGTAAATTCATTCGAATGAGAATGTCATTCGAACAAAAATGTCGTTCGAACGGCTTTGGCGAGAATAATATATTGTGCAGTTTTAGCAGTTTTCTTCGTGTTCCCACTATGTTTTCCCCACTACTTTTAGATTGAATTATCAACTGAGGAAACCACCTTTTCTTAGTAACTTTTTCATATTCTTCTATCTTCTAGAGAGAGTTTTGAGGGTTTAATTTTTCCATGAAAATGTTCAAGTTTTGAGTGTTTTGTTTTTCAAGAAAATCATCCTTAATCACTTTTGGTTTACACGCATATTAGTTTATTCCAAGTTCCTTAATATATATCCTTGCTTGGAGTGTTTGTCACTGGGTTTATCTCTACACCTCAAATAAGATAAGTTTGGGTTTACTTCTATATACCACAAAGAAGTAGTTTGTTTGTTGTGACATACCCACTTGGAGAAAGGCTCCGTGTTCGGGTGGCAGTGACAAGAAAAAGTCCGATTGGTCGATTCTGATACCGCAGTGGACCTCCGCTATTAATAGCTAGGCATAGGTGTGTATAAGAAGACGTGTTAGGGCTTGCACGAAGTCAAGTCGGGTGTTGTAAGTCCTTTTGTCCTGTACTTGTAAAACCGTACCTAGTGGATTTGAGGCTAGGGCCCTCCGATGTTTTTTCCCGTTGTGGGTTTTTCCTCGTACATCGCGGCATAGTGGTTGTTTACTTATTTTATCTTTTTTAATATAACAATTGATGCATGATTAGAAAAAAAGATAAAATTTGTATAGTTAATTTGGTGCAAATTCAGCTTGGGTAAAAATTAATTTAATTCAAGTCATTAATTTTATTGGATAAAATTTTGTTTGGCCAAAAATGCAAATTGAATATTTATTGTTAGGAAAATTTCTAGAACTTGGGTTGAGTTAATATGTTAAAGTGAAAAATGTATTTTTTGTTTAATTTAATTTCACTTTGAGTTAAGTTTTATTTTAATTTGAAAGAAATTAAAATTTGGTTTATGTAATTGTTTAGTTGAACCATCACTATTCCGCATTTAAAGCAAATTCTTTTTGTGAAATTTAAAATTCGGGGTTCAACAAGTGGTATGAGAGCAGGATCGCTAAATTATTGTGTTTAAGGTCCTTTCAATTAGTTTAGGCTAAAATGAAATTTTCCCCACTAACAAAATTTCCTATTTTTGATGGTTCTAATTACGCATATTGGAAAGCATGTAAGCGTTTGACACTTAGGTCTCTATATGAGAGGGGTTGGTTGTCAGTCGTTAATGGGTGGTCCCCACCTACATATTTAGTTGAACCTAAATGTGCTCCCAAACCCAGTGACAGATGGAGTGAGAATGGATTTAAATTTAAAAAATTGAATTCCCGTGGTGTAAATGCCTTGTTTAGCGCAGTCACACCGGATGAATTCTGACGCATTATGACGTGTGAAACCACTAAAGAAGCTTAGGATATTTTACAACTCACTCATGAAGGAACTAGTGTCGTTAAGGAATCTAAACTCCAAAACCTCACCACTCAATTTGAAACCATCAGAATGAAAGAAAAAGAAACATTTGATAAATTTTATGCTAGACTTTCCAATATAGTTAACTCATTTTTTAAATTGGGAGAGAAAATATCGGACAACCGAGTAGTAAAGAAAATTTTAACGTCCCTACCCGATATATTTATTCCTAAGGTGACCATGTTAAATTCTTTACCCACTTTAGCCTCTACGAAATTAGAAGAGCCCGTAGGTGATTTAAAAACCTATGAACTAGACATGTTTCCATCTAAAACTGAAAAGGAAATAGATAAGGGCATTGCTTTGAAAGCCCGAAATGAGGAAAAACTAGTTGTAGGGAGTGAAGGTGAGAGTGGCTCGAAAGTTATGGCTATGTGTGCTAGAAAGTTTCAAAAATTTCTTAAATTTAGCAAAGGTAAATTTAAAAATGATTTTAAGAAATTTGATAATTCTAGGCATGACAAAGCCGAAAAGACCCCCAAAACTTTTAAAGAAAATTTAAATAGGGACGAGTCAAATAGGTGTTATGGTTGTGGGGGTTATGGCCATGGGGCGAAAGAGTGTCCCATTAAACTAAGGACAGAGGGTAAACAACCTATTTCACATAATGCTACCCTTATTGATAGTGATAAAGAAGAGGGACCCCCTACCCCCAATGAGCGAAACTTTCGTGTTCATGGCTTGTCATGTTACTAAGTGTGAGATATTGTCCGACGATGACACCTTAAAACATGACACTTCCAAGGCCTTTGTTTGTGAAGCTAAAAAAAATGATGGTAGTGAGAGTGGAGAACAAATGGAGAATGAAAGTGAAAATGAGGTTGATGTTAGTGAACATCAATTTGCATTTCAAGAACTATATGAAGATTCTATTAAATTAAAAAGATAAAATTTGAAGTTAGAACCTAGCTTGAAAGAGCATGTTGAGGTCATTAATGAGAATGTTTTAGTGGAAGACCTTGGGACAAGTGAGAGAGCTTGTAATACCCCGTAATTTTTATGACTTTTAAAATGGGTTATATTTTAAATTAATGGATTAATTGGATCTTATTATTAATTAATTCATTTGGGTTTTATCCGGATTGTGGATATTAAAATAGATGATTCTGAATATTGTTTAAAGATATTTAGGTAATATATGAATGTAATGTCATTTATATGACGGTGTGATATAAATTCGATAATTTGGATTTTTAGTCAGATGCAGTATGGGACGTGTCGGGACTAATTTATTAAATTAAAAAGGAATTTTATTTTCTATCAACCTTATAGTCATTTCGACTGTGTCGTTACGACCGGAAGGATTGAAATAGTCAGAAAAGTCTATATGGATGTTAATTTTGAGTCTCGGGTCATTTGGAAATGAAAAGATAACCAAAAAGGGCATTTTTGGTAATTTTTTCAATGGGGATGAATAGTGATTTCGGGTTTTGTCTTATTATAAGTATTGGTATATTAAGTGTATGTGGGTTATACATCTCCTCTACACAAAATAGAGAAGTCATCTTCCTAGAGAGAGTGAAAGGTTGCTTGGAAAGAAAAAAAGCTTGCTTGGAAAGGAGGAGAACCAAAGGTCAAAGGTCACCACCACCATCACCACCTATGTTATTCAACTCCAAAGGATCAGATCTTCATTAGAGGCAAGTGTTTGATAATGGCAATTTAAGTTCGTATATTGTCCATGTTAGAATAGTTCTGAAAAGAGAAGATTATTCATATTTGGAAGACATAATGGAGATGTTAAATGGATTTCTGGAAACTGAAATGATATAAGAATTAAACTCATGTTTTAGGATGATAATAATCCACGAAATAATCATCTATCTCTGGAAGAAAAATCTGAAAACCATTGATGTGTTATTGAAGTTAATAGGTTGATAATTTTCTGGAAAAAAGGAGATAAACATGCTTTTTAATCCAATCCCTTGATGATTCTATGATGTTTAGAGTATTGGAAATCGTTCATATATGTTGATATATCATGTAGTAATAATTATAAATTATTTGGGATGTTAATATGAAAGTTTGAATGAGCGAAAATGGGGAAACCCGTAGTTGCAGAAATACAGAAAAAACCAGGCTGTGACCTGAGGGATCGATCGATCGACCCCCTGCCTTCGATCGATCGACCTCCCCAGAATTCCTATAGTTATTTGTTTTTAAATGTTGATTCTTATCCCAAACCTTTTTTAGATCTTTGGTGATTATTAATTGGATATTATGGGACTTAGAAAATATCAGTAAGCCCTAGTTAAGGTTTGAATTGATTTTATTGAAATTTAATTGATTAGAATGATGATAATTAAATTGAAAGAAATTTCGGTTTCTAGATTCATGTGTTGGATTCTAATCTGTTTGTATGAGGATTAAGGATAGTTCAAGTAGGGGAGATTTAATATAACACCTGGGTAGCCGTAGGGTTACAATTTAAACATCAAGGACTGAGTTTAAGCTCATTATTGATTTCGCAAGGGCTGAGTGTAGTACAAGAGCGTAGTGGTATGGCTTCTTGATAGAGATGGGAGTTTGGAACACATTTGGTTGAAATAGGGTATGAGGTTATCCCGATCGCGTATTTGAAGTTGTCGGACCTCCTCGATCGACAAGTTAAGTAGTAGTGTATTGGAGGGGTTCCTTGTTTGGATTTCGCTTTGCGAGACGCTCCGCGCATGAACCTTAACGACGTCGGGAGTGGAGAGATGTTATAGGATGCGAGGATAATTAAATTATGAAGTAAAGTATTGCTATTTTGATACGTGCAATTTAAAGAGATATAATGCTACGTATAATCTAAGGTTAATGTGGGTACCTTGTTGTTAGTATATTATAGGTATGATAATGCCTATTTGATTGATTTATGATTATGTGTATGACATACCTAGCTTACTTGCTATCGAAGGGAGGTTTGCACGTGAGGGCAATCATATCCTGATGAATCCATGGGATCTTTAATTTGTCGCTCGAGAACATAGGTCTATGAAAGACTTATCGGGGAGTTGATAAGTCCGCTGACTATGGGTACGTATGTATGTGCGTGACCCATGGATACGAGAACTATGTTTGCCTCCAATGTTGGTGATGTTGTTCATGGTTCGAGGAATCATTACCGAACCTTAAGTCCCCTATTTGGCGACCTGCGATGATGGGACTTGATAGCAGAGTAATGCATTGCACCGCAGCTGTGACTCAGGGTGCCATATTATATATATATATATATATATATATATATATATATATATATATATATATATATATATATATATATATATATATATATATATATATATATAATGAATTAAATGAATGAATGGTTATATTGTGGGTAAGTTATCTATTGCGTGATAATTGTAGTTAACGGTAAATTGAGAAAGAATGAAATTAAGATAATGCATGTTTATTAAAAAGCTGAATTCATGTTAATGGGAAACGAATCATATAAATGAGAAATGTAAATGAATAATAATGTGACGTATGGTATGGGACATACGGGGATTATGATATGGGACTGGAATTATAAGATGGAGACTAGAAAAGAGGAGCCATTAACTAGGATGTTAATAGGAAACGTTAAGCGTGCACTCTAGTTGAGAGGTGAGAATAGCAAGTGAGAGTTGGATCTAACATGTACACAATAAATGCTTTATTGTACTTGTTAAATACTTAATGTTTTAAAAATCATTTACACGTTCGGGCTCTGACCCGTTTCCTTGCATATTTTCTTTTCTATTGTATCTTCCATATCAGGTGTCCAGCAATAGGGACGCCAACCTTAGTTGATCTTGACGAGCTATGGAGCTATGGATTTTTGCTTAGACGCCTATCTTCATTTGATTCACAGTATTCTCTTAGTTGGGACATGTCGCCCAAAGGATTCAGGTATCTTTTTCCATCCGAGTTAAATACTCTTGTACTCATGTCATTTCAATACATTTAACATTGTTGGTATTACTGTAATGTATTATAATTATTTGGGAATGTTTATTACTATTGCAATTAAATTCTTTTGTGTTATCTATTTGGTTATCAGTGTTGTAGAATAAAAATATGTAGTGTTATTCTTAAACTAAAAATGGTTTTGTTGAAATTTAAATTTGGAATGTTTTTAACACCAGCTTAATTGGGTATTGGGTGAGTAGTAAATGTTTTCGACAGTGATGCTAAGAATGAGCCAACTGTATATTCTGTTTTAATTTGGTATGGGACTGGCCACCCGATATTAATTAGGCGGGGAGTTACAGAGATTTTCTAGAGAAGCTTGAATACGTAGAAGGCGAAAGAGATAGCCTTAAAGGTCTAATGTAATCCCTGAAAAAGGAGCTTCTTGCGTTTGAAAAGCAAAATGTTTTATTAGAGTCTAACATTTTAGAATTAGAAAATATATTAAAGGAATATAGTAAAGACAAATTTCATTTGGAATGTCCTTCGAAGAAATTCGATAAAATCCTAGGATGGTCCAAGTTAAAAATGACACATGTGGTTTAGGCTTCAATTCTTATAATGATTCCTCTATTAAAGCCAAAACCAATGTTTTAGGAGAACCCTCTAGGAACAATGTTATAGAACATTTCTTAGTAAAGTCTATTCTCTGAGCCTTTATGTGCTCACATTGTGGTCGAAAAGGTCATCTTAGGAAGTTTTGATTTGATCTTAAACAAGGTCATAGAAAATCCCTACGTAAGGCAACCGAGGTTGATAAGATTCCTAAATCCCGAGATCATCATTCGTCATTAGTTCGGATTAGGAGATCCCACTTTGTAGCTTTACAAGATAGGATTTTTTATTGTCATTTACTTTCACATGCTTCTTCACCTACTCAATCTAAAGGTTGAATATGTTAGTTGTTTGCATACCTTATCTTTTGTACTTCACGCTAAATTTTCATGCTAATTGTATGCTTTTTAATCATTGTTCTAGTCTATACTTCTTGCCTTATCACATTCTAGAATCATGATGTTTGTTTATCCTTTCTATTATAGTTCTTTCATTTTAGTTTGCATTAAATGAAAAATACCAAAAGATTTTTGTTTATCATTTGTGTTTTACCTTTTTTGTAATTTAGCCTTAATGAAAAATTCAAATGATTTTTGTTTATCTTTTGAGGAAATATTTGTCCTCTGTTTAGTTAAAACAAATTTAAAAAAAATTCCAAAATATTATTGTTTTGTGTGTATTTTACTATGATAAACTTTATATGGAATATACTTGTGTTTGGATCCCTTCTTTTTTGCTCCCATGTGGCTAGAACTTTTAATTAAGATTGTTAATCCGTAAAATGTTCTTTACCATAATTACATGGAGTAGTTGGATTTGGTGTTGTTATAATGGATTCTATTTTTTTATGCCTCAATTCACACATTCATGAGCTGACTTGAAATTTTAGCTTCACATGTATACTTGAGCTTTGTGAGTTGTTGTCCTACCAATCTAGTCATCAACATACTATGACCTAGGAGGATTAGTACATGTTAAAATCAATTGCACTCGAGAATTGAGTGATAAAAGATTATATATATATATATATATATAATGTTCATGGGGAAGGGCTCCAAAAGGAAATATCATCCTTTGTGAGTAAGTCACCGTTTGCTTGGACCTAATAGAGATCTGTGGTCCAAAGGCCTAAAAGAATAATTTCATTAAAACAAAATATTTGCCACGGCCTATTTTGTTTGGTTGAGTTATTCATTCAAAAGATTAAACTCTATATGTATATTTTGAGTGAGTTTGGATGGTATATCAACGATTTGCATAATGTTCGTTTATCCTAGTTGTACTTTCAATGTCGTGACTCTATTGGTTTGTAGAATCATCAAAATTCCAGGCTTGTATGCATTGTGTATGTTTGTTAATTGAGTTCAATCTATATTGTCACATGAGGTTATATTCAAATGTGATGAAGTTTTCAATCAATTGAGAACTTCGTGAACATGTTTTAAGTAATTAGGTCTAAATTTACTGGTTACTAGTTCACACCCCAACACTTTCGTTTCCATATGACACATTTTTGCCATACGAGTGTGAAAAGCTTATTATATTTTGAGTCATGTGTGGTGTCTATACTTATATATGTGAGTGTGCCTTAGTGATATTCATTATGTCTACATATATATGGTAATTGTTTTCTTTACCTTGCTTTCTAATCCATATATGCTTCAAATTCGTAATTGGTGTCTATCTTTTTGCATATTGTTGTTGATATCACATGCATAGTATCTTATGTATCAAATTGGTATCAATTTTTTTTTGGCATCTTTGTTGGAATTCATTATTATTGGTATGGATTAGGTTTGATTTTGTTGCCCATATGCTTTCATGCTCTTATCACTCTAAGCTTCATCGTGTTTGTATTAGTTTTATCCTCTGTCTATTCCTGACAAAAATGGGGAGAATTATATGGGTGAAATGGTATCTAATCCTATTATAATCATATTTTAGTTATGATAGAGGGGGAAATGGTATATAATCCTATTATAATTGTATCTTAGTTTAGGTGATTTATCTTAGCGTGAGGCGCGACCTTCTTAGGTTGATCATAGTTGATAAAGGGAAAAATTAATTTAAGTATTTATTTTACATGCATTTAATATTCTTATTCCCTATGCGTTTGATAGTTTCCTTAAGTGTGCAGGAATTCTTCTACATGGAAACTTTCATCGGCAAATATATTTTTCATTGGTTTTGTGAGTCAAGCTATGCAATTTTATTTTTGTTGGGGATATATTTTAAGTCTAGTAGTGCTTGACGACCCTTTAGGATTTTCTTTTGGTTTTTGTCCCGGAATAGCCAAAGGGGGACATTCGTAAGGACACAAGTCTCCGATTGATTCCTAATGTAGTGTTGGCTCAATTCCAGACAAAAACATTTGAATCATATGATAGCATTCAAGTGTATCTATCCAACCCTATGACGTGTTAGTTGAAGACGTAGCGGTCAAGATTATAAAACTTCATCATATGTCAGGTTTAGTGTCACTCGGGTCTTTGTCAACAACATTAGTTCCAATGCTCCTAAGGTATGAATGCATTTTCTCTCTCTATATATATAGGAGCTTGGAAATTTATTGGGTGTAATTTATAATTTTCTATAAATATTTTTAACGACTTTGTTTTACTCAGAAAAGATTTTTTAAGATCTTTTCATAATAGTTTTGGACTTAAATTGAATATTCCATTTTCTAGTAAGTCGTTCGAACGAACTGGCGTCACGTTCGAACAAGATTCACAGGTCATTCAAATGAGATTCCTTTTTTCGCACTGTTACATCATTAGTAAAGTCATTAGAACGAGAATATCATTCGAACGAAAATGTCATTCGAACGGCTTTGGCGGGAATAATATTTTGGGCAGTTTTAGCAGTTTTCTCCATGTTCCCACTATGTTTTCCACACTACTTTTGGACAGAATTATCAAGTGAGAAAACCACCCTTTCCTTAGTAACTTTTTCATATTCTCATGTCTTCTAGAGAGAGTTTTGAGAGTTTCATTTTTCCATGAAAAGGTTCAAGTTTTGAGCATTTTGTTCTTCAAGAAAATCATCCTTAAATACTTTTGGTTTACACGCATATTAGTTTATTCCAAGTTCCTTAATATATATCCTTGCTTGGAGTGTTTGGCACCGGGTTCATCTCTACACCTGAAATAAGAGATGTTTGGGTTTACTTCTATATCCCACAAAGAAGTAGTTTGGTTCCAGTGATATACCCACTTGGAGAAAGGCTCCTTGATCCGGTGGCGGTGACAAGAAAAAGTCCGATTGGTGGATTAAGATATCGCGGTGGACCTCCGTGGTTATTCGCTAGGCATAGGTTTGTAAAAGAAGAAGCGTCGGGGCTTGCACAGAGTCAAGTCTGGTGTTGTAAGTCTTTTTGTAATGTACTTGTAAAAGCCTACTTAGTGGATTTGAGGCTAAGGCCATCCAAGGTTTTTTTTTCTTTGTGGGTTTTCCCTCGTACATCGCGGTATAGTGGTTGTTTACTTATTTTATCTTTTTTAATGTCACATTAGATGCATGCTTAGATAAAAAGATAAAATTGGTATAGTTAAGTTGGTGCAAATTCAATTTGGGTAAGAAATAATTTAATTCATGTCATTAATTTTATCGGATAAAATTTTGTTTTGCCTAAAATGAAAATTGAATATTTATTATTAGGAAAATTTCTAGGAGTTGGTTTGAGTTAATATGTTAAAGAGAAAAATGTATATGTTGATTAATTGAATGTCACTTTGAGTTAAGTTTTATTTTAATTTGAAAGAAATTAAAATTTAGTTTATGTAATTGTTTAGTTGAACCATCACTATTCCACATTTAAAGGAAATTCTTTTTGTAAAATTTAAAATTGGAGGTCCAACAAGTGGTATGAGAGTAGGATCGCCAAATTATTGCGTTTACGGTCCTTTCAAATATTTTAGGCTAAAATGGAATTTTCCCCATTTTAAAAATTTCCTATTTTTGATGGTTCTAATTACGCATATTGGAAAGCATGTATGCGTTCGGCACTTAGGTCTCTATATGAGAGGGTTTGGTTGTCAGTCGTTAATGGGTGGTCCTCACCTACATATTTAGCTGAAAATAAACGTGTTCCCAAACCCAGCGATAGATGGAGTGAGAATGAATTTAAACATGCAAATTTTAATTCCCATGGTCTAAATGCCTTGTTTAGCGCGGTCACACCGGATGAATTCAAACGCATTATTACGTGTTAAACCACTAAATAAGATTGGGATATTTTACAACTCACTCATGAAGGAACTAGTGTTGTTAAGGCTTCCAAACTCCAAAACCTCGCCACTCAATTTGTAACCATCAAAATGAATGAAAAACAAATATAGTTAAATCATTTTTTAATTTGTGGGTGAAAATATCGGACAACCGAGTAGTAAAGAAAATTTTAACGTCCCTAACCGATAGATATATTCCTAAGGTGACCATGTTAAATTCTTTACCCACTCTAGCCACTACGAAATTAGAAGAGCTCGTAGCTGATTTACAAACCTATGAACTAAACATGTTTCCATCTAAAACTGAAAGGAAAATAGAAAAGGGCATTGTTTGAAAGCCTGAAATGAGGAAAAATAAGTAGTAAAGAGTGAAAGTGAGAGTGACTCGGAAGATATGGTTATGTTTTCTAGGAAGTTTCGAAATTTCTTAAATTTCACAAAGATAAATTTAAAAATGAGTTTAAGAAATTTGAAAATTCTAGGCATCACAAAGTGGAGAAGATATCTTAAACTTTTAAAGAAAATTTAAATAGGGACGAGTCAAATAGGTGTTACGGTTGTGGGGGTTATGTCCATAGGGCGAAAGAGTGTCCAACTAAACTAAGGAGAGAGGGTAAAAAACCTATTTCATATAATGCTACCCTTAGTGATAGTGATAAGGAAGAGGGACCCGCTTCCCCCATTGAGCGAAACTTTCGTGTTCGTGGCTAGTCATGTTAGTGAGTGTGAGATATTGTCCGATGATGACACCTTAAAACATGACACTTCCAAGGCCTTTGTTCGTGAAGCTCAAGAAAATGATGGTAGTGAGAGTGGAGAAGAAAGAGAGAGTGAAAGTGAAAATGAGGTTGATGTGAGTGAACATCAATTTTCATTTCAAGAACAATATGAAGAATCTATTAAATTTAAAAGAACAAATTTGAAGTTAGTAGCTAGTTTGAAAGAGCGTGTCTTAAAGGTCAAATGGAATCCCTGAAAAAGGAGCTTCTTGCGTTTAAAGAGCAAAATATTTTATTAGAGTCTAAAATTTTAGAATTAGAAAATATATTAAAGGACTCTTAAAAAGTCAAATTTCAATTGGAGTGTCATTCGGAGAATTTTGATAAATTCCTTGGAATGGTACAACTGAGAATTTAAACTTTTGTTTTAGGCTTCAAATCTTGTAACGATTCCTCTATTAAAGCCAAAACCAATGTTTTAAGAGAATACACTAAGAACAATGTTATAGATCATTCCTTAGTAAAGTCTTTTCACTGAGTCTTTAGGTGCTCACATTGTGGTCGAAAAGGTCATCTGAGGAAGTTTTGCTTTGATCTTAAACGAGGTCCTAGAAAATTCCTACTTAAGCCAACCGATGTAGATAAGATTCCTAAATCCCGAGATCGTCATTCATCATTAGTTTGGGTTAGGAGAACCGACTTCCTACCATTACAAGATAGGATTTTTTTTATTATCATTCACTTTCACATGCTTCCACTCTTGCTCAATCTAAAGGTTGAATGTGTTAGTTGTTTGCATACTTTATCTTTTGTACTTCACGCTAAATTATCATGCTAATTTTATGCTTTTTAATCATTGTTCTAGTCTATACTTCATGCCTTATCACAAGCTAGAATCATGATGTTTGTTTATCTTTTGTATTATAGTTCTTTGATTTTAGTTTGCATTAAATGAAAAATACAAAAAGATTTTTGTTTATCATTTGTGTTTTACCTTTTCAGTAATTTAGCCTTAATGAAAAATTCAAATGATTTTTGTTTTTCTATTGAATAAATATTTGTCCTCCGTTTGGTTAAAACAAAATTTCAAAAAATTCAAAAAGATTTTTGTTCAATGTGTATTTTACATTGATAAACTTTATATGGCATATACTTGTGTTTGGATCCCTTCTTTTTTGCTCCCATGTAGCTAGAACTTTTAATTAAGATTGTTAATTCGTAAAATGTTCTTTACCATGCTTACATGGAGTAGTTGGATTTGGTGTTGTTATAACGGATTCTAATTTTATATGCCTCAATTCACACATGCATGAGCTCACTTGAAATTTTAACTTCACATGTATACTTGAGCTTTGTTAGTTGTTCTCCTACCAATCTAGTCATTAACATACTAAGACCTAGGAGGACTAGTTCATGCTAAAATCAGTTGTACGTGAGAATTGAGTGATAAAAGATTATGTATATATAATGTGCACGGGGAAGGGCTCCGAAAGGAAATATCATCCTTTGCGAGTAAGCCACCGTTTGCTTAGACCTAAAAGAGATACATGGTCCAAAGGCCTAAAAGAATAATGTCATTAAAAGAAAATATTTGCCAAGGCCTATTTTCTTTGGTTGAGTTATTCATTCAAAATATTAAACTCTATATGCATATTTTGAGGGAGTTTGGATGGTATATCAATGATTTGCATAATGTCCATTTAACCTAGTTGTACTTTCAATGTCATGACTCTATTGGTTAGTAGAATCATCAAAATTCGAGGACTGTATACATTGTGTATGTTTGTTCATTGAGTTCAATCTAAATTGTCACATGAGGTTATATTCAAATGTGATGAAGTTTGCAATCAATTGAGAACTTCGTGAACATGTTTTAAGTAATTAGGTCGAAATTTAGTGGTTACTAGTTCACACCCCAGCACTTCCGTTCCATATGATACATTTTTGCCATACGAGTGTGAAAAGCTTATTATATATTGTGTCATGTGTCGTGTGTATACCTATATAAATGTGAGTGTGCGTTAGTGATATTCATTATGTCTACATATATCTGGTAATTTTTTTCTTCGACTTGCTTTCTAATCCATCTATGCTTCAAATTCATAATTGGTATATATCTTTTTGCATATTGTTGTTGATATCACATGCTTAGTACATTATGTATCACATTGGTATCAATTTTTTTTTAATCTTCGTTGGAATGCATTATTATTTTTATGGATTAGGTTTGATTTTATTTCACATATGCTTTCATGCTCTTATCACTCTAAGCTTCATCGTGTTTCAATTAGTTTTGTCCTTTGTCTATTCCTGAACAAAAACAGGGAGAACTATAGGGGAGAAATGGTATCTAATCATATTATAATCGTATCTTAGTTATGAGAGGGGAGAAATGGTATATAATACTATTATAATTGTCACTTAGTTTATGAGATTTAACTTAGGGGGAGGCGCGACCTTCTTAGGCTTATTATAGTTGATAAAGGGGAGAACTAATTTATGTATTTATTTTACATGCATTTAACATTCTTATTCCCTATGCGTTTGATAGTTTGCTTAAGTGTGCAGGAATTCTTCTAAATGAAAAATTTCATCGGCAAAGATATTTTTCATTGGGTGTGTGAGTCAACCTATGTAATTTTATTTTTGGGTGGGATATCTTTTAAGTCTAGTAGAGATTGACGACCCTTTAGGATTTTCTTTTGATTTTTTTCCCGAAATAGCCAAAGGGGGAGATTTATAAGGACACAAGTCTCTGATTGTATTCTTAATGTAGTGTTGTCTCTATTCCAGACAAAAACATTTGAGTCATAGGATAGCGTTCAAGTGTATCTATCCAATCCTATTACGTGTTAGATGGAGACGTAGTGATCAAGATTATAAAGCTTCGTCATATGTTGGATTTAGTGTTCCTCATTTCTACGTCAACAACACTAGTTCCAGTGCGCCTAAGGTATGAATGCATTTTATATATATAGGAGCTTGGAATTTTATTGGGTGTAATTTATAATTTTTTATAAATAATTTTAACGACTTTTTTTACTTAGAAAATATTTTTTAAGAACATTTCATAAAAGTTTTGGACTTAAATAGAATATTCCATTCTTTGGTAACTCGTTCAAACGAACTGGAATCACGTTCGAACGAGATTCCCAAGTCGTTCGAATGAGACTTCTAACGAGATTCCTTTTTTCGCACTGAAACATCGTTAGTAAAGTCATTCGAACAAGAATGTCATCTGAACAAAAATGACGTTCGAACGGCTTTGGCGGGAATAATATTTTGGGCAGGTTTAGCTGTTTTCTCCATGTTCTCACTATGTTTTCCACCCTACTTTTAGACAGAATTATCAAGTCAGGAAATCACCCTTTACTTAGTAACTTTTTCATATTCTCATGTCTTCTAGAGAGAGTTTTGAGAGTTTAATTTTTCCATGAAAAGGTTCAAGTTTTGAGCCTTTTGTTTTTCAAGAAAATCATCTTTAAATACGATTGGTTTATACGCATATTAGTTTATTCCAAGTTCCTTAATATATATCCTTGCTTGGAGTGTTTGGCACCGGGTTGATCTCTATACATAAAATAAGAGAAGTTTGGGTTTACTTCTATAACCCACAAAGAAGCCGTTTGTTTACTGTGACATACCCATATGGAGAAAGGCTCCTTGTTCGGGTGGGGGCGACTAGAAAAAGTCAGATTAATCGATTCCTATGCCACAGTGGACCTCATAGGTTATTCGCTAGGCGTAGGTGTGTATAAGAAGAAGCGTCTAGGCTTACACGGAGTCAAGTCGGGTGTTGTTAGTCTTTTTGTCCTCTACTTGTAAAACCGTACTTAGTGGATTTGTGGCTAGGGCCATCCGAGGTTTTTTCCCGTTCTGGGTTTTTCCTCATACATCGCGGCATAGTGGTTGTTCACTTATTTTATCTTTTTTAATATCACATTAGATGCATTCTTAGGTAAAAATATAAAATTGGTATAGTTAATTTGGTGCAAATTCAATTTGGGTTAAAATTAATTTAATTCAAGTCATTAATTTTATTGGATAAAATTTGGTTAGGCCTAAGATGCCAATTGAATATTTATTGTTACGAAAATTTCTAGGACTTGGGTTGAGTTAATATCTTAAAGTGAAAAACGTATTTGTTGTTTAATTTAATTTCACTTTTAGTTAAGTTTTATTTTAATTTGAAAGAAATTAAAATTTTGTTTATGTAATTGCTTAGTTGAACCATCACTATTCGTCATTTAAAGGAATTTTTTTTTGTAAAATTTAAAATTCGAGGTCCAACAAGTGGTATGAGAGAGGGATCGCAAAATTATTGCGTTTAAGGTACTTTCAAATATTTTTTGCTAAAATAGAATTTTCCCCATTTTCAAAATTTCCTATTTTTGATGATTCTAATTACTCATATTGGAAAGCATGCATGCGTTCGGCACTTAGGTCCCTATATGAGAGGGTTTGGTTGTCAGTCGTTAATGGGCGGTCCCCACTTACATATTTAGTTGAAAATGATTGTGTTCCCCAACCCAGCGATAGATGGAGTGAGAATGAAATTAAATTTGCAAATTTGACGTGTTCCCGTGATGTGTTCCCGTGGTGTAAATGCCTTGTTTAGTACGATCACACCGGATGAATTTCGACGGATTATGATGTGTGAAACCTCTAAAGAAGCTTGGGATATTTTACGACTCACTAATGAAGGAACTAGTGTTGTTAAGGCTTCTAAAATCCAAAACCTCATCACTGAATTTGAAACCATTAAAATGAATTAAAAAGAAACATTTGATGAATTTTATGCTATACTTTCTGATATAGTTAACTCATTTTTTAAATTGGGAGAGAAAATATTGGACAACCGACTACTAAAGAAAATTTTAACGTCCCTACCCGATAGATTTATTCATTAGGTGACCATGTTAAATTCTTTACCCACTTTAGCCTCTAAGACACTAGAAGAGCTCGTTGGGGATTTACAAACCTATGAACTAGACATGTTTTCCTCTATAATAGAAAAGAAAATAGAAAAGAGAAATATCGAAATGAGGAAAAACAAGTAGTAGAGAGTGAAAGTGAGAGTGACTCGGAAGATATGGCTATGTTTTCTAGGAAGTTTCGAAAATTTCTTAAATTTAATAATGTTACATTTAAAAATGATTTTAAGAAATTTAAAAATTCTAAGCATGACAATGCCGAGAAGATCCCTAAAACTTTTAAAGAAAATTTAAATAGGGACGAATCAAATAGGTGTTACGGTTGTGGGGATTATAGCCATAGGGAGAAAGAGAGCCCCACTAAACTAAAGAGAGAGGGTAAACAACCTATTTTATATAATGCTACCCATAGTGATACTTCTAAGGAAGAGGGACCCGCTTTCCCCCTTTGAGCACAACTTCCGTTTTCATGGCTAGTCTTGTTAGTCAGTGTGAGATGTTGTCCGACGATGACACCTTGAAACATGACACTTCCAAGGCCTTTGTTTATGAAGTTCAAAAAATTGATGCTAGTGAAAGTTAAAATGAGGTTTATGTGAGTGAACATCAATTTGCATTTCAAGAACTATATGAAGAATATATTAAATTGAAAAGATAAAATTTGAAGTTAGAAGCTAGTTTGAAAGAGCGTGTTGAGGTCATTAATGAGAATTTTTTAGTGGAAGACCTTAGGAGACGTGAGAAGATTAAATAGGTTAAAGGTGAGAGAGAAAGCCTTAAAGGTTTAATGGAATCCTTGAAAAAGGAGCTTCTTGTGTTTGAAGAGCGAAATGTTTTATTAGATTCTAACATTTTAGAATTAGAAAATAAATTAAAAGACTATAGTAAAGTCGAATTTGATTTGGAATGTCGTTGGGAGAAATTTGGTAAAATCCTAGGAATGGTCCAAATTTAAATTGACACTCGTGGTTTAGGCTTAAATTCTTTTAACGATTCCTCTATTAAAGCCAAGTGACACCCCACCTAATAAAATATCGGGAGATCAATTTTGTATCAAATAAAAACAGGAGTTTCATATGGTTTATTCTTAGCATCACTCTGTAACAACCCTCGCTTTTGGGAGCCCATTTTATATTTATTCGCTATACTGGGTAGTTGCATATATAAATGCTGGATGTGGGTAAGTATTAATTTAATGAAATAAGTTAATATTTACTAAAAAGTTGCATAATTACCATGTGGGTAAGTGATTATTAACATGTGGTGTTCTATTTTGTCATGATAATTAAAATGGCAATTTGAATTAAAAGGGGAACTGGAACTTAAAATGGTTTATAAAATCTCCAAATGATAATTTGGAGGGTGTAGTTAGTTCCGGGAGGTGCGAGACAGTCAAAATGTGTGCCATATTGTATTTTGAGATTTTGGGCACTTTTGACTGGTTTTGGCATATTGCGTATTAGAATTAACTATTGCGGTATTAACACTTAAAGGTGAGAGACCTTTTAACCTAAGCCACGTTTAGTTTTCCCCAACTCTTTCATTTCCTCTTATTTTCCCTAAGTGTTCTAGCCCTAGAGTGAGAGAGAGAGAGTGGAAGATTGGAGAGGATAGAGAGAAATCTTGAAGATTGGTGATTTGTTCTTGCTTTCCTCTTCAACCAAGACTGAAATTGTAGCCCCAAGGCAAGTTTTATACTTGCTATTGTATAGTTTAAAATGAATTATTAGTATGGGTAGTTATGTATAGTTTTGTGGTATTATAATTTTGGTTTTGGTTGGATTTATGGTTATCCACATCCTTGATAGAGATTGATTGTTGATTAAAGTAGGAAATGTTGTTGGGAACATTTATGATCTTTTGGTATCATTAAATGTAGTTGGATGATTTTGGGTTAGTTATGGATTTTGGGTTGATTATGGATTTTGGGTTTAGAAGGAAAATAGGCGAGATTGGTCTAGGTCTGCTATGGCCGGTCGACCGCGTCTCTCAGACCGGTCGACCGGGCCTTCGGAAGAGGGCTCACTGCTTTCTTTCGAAGGCATGAAAAATAAGGCGCGGTCGACCGCGGTTCTTCTATCGGTCGACCGGCTCGTCCAAAATGAGTTTTTTCTTTTCAGTGTAGGCTAAAATTTGAGACGCGGTCGACCGCGGTCTTGTGACCGGTCGACCGGTCCCCTGTTTTCTTCCCCAAAATTCCCACTTATGTTTTTAATCCTTTTCTTTCCCTAGGAACTTAGGACTCTTCTTGAATGAAGTAAACCTTGGCTTTTAGAGTCCTAGTTGAGTTGGTTGTCACCCTAGTGTTGAATGGGTTTCACTTGGGGTTAAGTCCGGGGGAGGGGTTGGTCTAAGTGATGTTAAGGCATCACTTCTCTAGATGCATCCAAATAATTTGGATGGGAATTGTAGGCCCATACTTGGAGACTTTAGGGGTTTGAAATGAGGCATATATGACTTTAAGCTCGGGAGTCTAATATGATCCCTTGGAGAATTACTTGAGGCATAACCTAGAATGGAAAGTAATGATATATCCTAATTATAGGTTTCAAACAAATGAAACATGTAAACGTAATGAAAAGGAAAAACATGGTTTTTTTTATAGTAAATGCTAATTTACTTAAACACACCTCTATAAATGCTATCATAAGGGAAGCTCACGCATGAGGTGATGTTCCTTGACTAGTGAATGCAGGGAGACAATAATCATCGGCCATATGCGGGTTTATTATATGTATTTTCTGCGCTAGTGAAGTAATTCCGGGTGTGGTTATGACTCACTCGCAGGCATATGGCCACTTCCCGACGTGCGCTTGGTACCCAGGATGCCTTGTTTGATGGGCCCCTGGAAGATGATAGTCATTTAGGGGCGCGACCAGTGGGGAAACTCGGAGGGGCGGTCTTAGGATCGTTATATGCATAAGAATGTAACTTTTCTAAACTCAAGTGGGACTTGAGGGATGTATAATTTCCACTAATAGTATTATGTTAATTACATTCCTGCTAAGGAATGGGAATTGGAATGAAATGAGGAGAAATGATACTATATTCCTATTAAGGAAATTAATCTGGTTTAAAGTGGAAATTAGAGAGTAGAAGCTTTTAATTTAATTTAATTTAAATTAGCATCATTTCATTCTCTTGCATAGTTTACTTAGTCATGTCTTTTCACATGTATTCGTATCATTCATGCTAGGTTGTTAGATTCTTGTTTCATCTCCATGATTTAACTGTTCATATCTAGCATGCTTATTGTTCATCTGAGAACTATATATAAACCGGGTCCTGACCCGTTCATTTTCTTATATGTTGTGCTTGTCATTGTATCCGCCCAGGTGCTCCTCCGCAAGGACACCCGTGTTGATATTCCTACTCTTTTGGCTTTTAAGGTGCTGTATAAATTGCGGATATTACAGGATGTTTTGCTAGACGCCATCATTCTTTTGATATCTAGTTATGATCGGGTCTATCACTCGGGTGAGTGGCCCAAACTTGTAATTGTATAATAGTTGTTAAGCATAATATCTAACTGTTGCTATTACTTTTGTGTAACTGTGAACCGACAGCATATTCGGTTCTCCTCCTTGTATGTAGTGGCTTTAGATATATATTATTTATGTTTCTTTGAATTCCACTATTATTCTAGAATGGGTTGTTTAAATTGTTTTTCTTAACTTAACTTTTAAATTGCATAAATTGTTTTGACAACCCGTTTTCTGAATTATTGGGTGGTTTTCTCGGTTACTCTTACTATATATGTGGTGCTGAGAATGATTTCCGTCCATGATTACCGTATATGTCGGAGTATCGGGCTGGCCACCCCTTATTTCGGAATGCGGGTTATCACAGATGGTATCAGAGAACTAGGTTCTAGAGTACTAGGATCTATGTGGACTTGTCACGATCTACCGTAGCGTTCTTTGATAAATAGCCTAATGATAAGACTACTTTGTTGCTAATGATTGCGATCTTCTGTGGATTATATTGTTGTGAATTGTATTCTAACACTCTTGTCCCTTCATCTCAGATGCCGCCTAAGAGAGGTCGCCCTGCGAGACGCAATAGAGTTGTAGAAGAGCATGTTGGTCCTCCAACGCCCCAAGGAACTTTTAATGCTGCAGACGTAGCCAATATTGTGGCTCATGTAGTTAATGCTTCCATGACCGGAGTAGCTCAACAGATACCAACAGCTCAACAATGGGCACAGGATGCTCAAGCACCTACGGGACCGTCTCCGTGGGAAAGAGTAAGGGAGTCCTTTTTAAAGGGCCATCCCCCAGAGTTTGATGGAGGCTCTGATGTTGTTCGAGCAAATCAGTGGAAGAAGGATATGCAACGCCATTTGAGAATGGTGGATTGTAGTGAGGAAAAGAAGCAAGTCCTTGCTACTTTCAAGTTGGTTGGGGCAGCGTTACATTTGTGGGAGTCGATGACTATGCCAGAACAGAGGGATACTATGTCCATTACCGATTTCTGGGTCTTGTATGACCGGAAATACTTTCCTCCCGCGTTTCAGAGGGAGATGAGGAGGAAACTTCAAGATCTAGTTCAGGGAGAACGATCAGTTGCCGAATACGAGGAGGAGTTTACCCGGCTAGCTAGTTTTGTGCCGGAGGAGGTGACTCCTGAGGAAACAAATGTCTCCAAATTCATGGGAGGTTTACACTGGAGAATCTGACAGCATTTGTTGGGTAATCCGGCTTTACAAACTTTTGGTGAAGTGATGAATGCGGCATTGCTTCATTGTAAGGAGCATCGCTTGTTTATTCACAATAGCAAGAAAGCTTCAGGAATGGGGCAAGTGGGGAAGCCCGGGGTGAGTGGGAATGGAGGAGGAGCTTTTCCTTCATCCCAACCTGCGGGTAATAATCAACGTGAAAGGGATCCCCAGCAAGGGGATGGGTCGAAAAGTCAACGATTTGGCGGGTTTAATGTTGGTGGTAATGCTAACAGGCATGGTCAGGGTACCGTACCACAGCAAGCGGGTCGGGGTGGCCAGGGAGGTAGGGGCCATCCGGGCCAAGGTTTCAGGCAGTTCAGAAATAAGAGAGGTCGAGGTCAGGAGAATATGGCGGGGAAATGTTTCTAATGTGGAGAAGCTGGTCATTTAAAGAGAGATTATCCTCAGGCGATCGGGGGACAACCTCCATGAGTTCCTCAGCAGCCTTATGTGCAGTTCCCTCCACAGGCATCGAATCCAGTTGTCCCTCTGCAGAAGGGTCAACTACAGTATGGGAGAGTCTACCACATTCAGGATGCTATGCTTCCTCCTATTCAGCCAGCGCCGCCAGCTATAGAGGGTAAGTTCCTTATTCAGGGACACATGGGTCGCGTTATGTTTGATACGGGCACATTCCTTTATTTCCAGAAGTTTTGCTCAGTCCACAGAGTTGATAAAATCTGCGGAAAATACCTTTACTAGTGTGGAGTCTTCTATGGGTGGTGGTTCCCTTATTTTCTTTGTTTGTAAACATATAGGGATCACTCTTGGTAATTTGTGTTTTGAGGCCGACTTACTCGTCCTAGATATGGTCGGGTATGATGTTATTTTGGGCATTGATTAGCTTGTTAAATATCATGCTATAGTTAATTGTTACGGGAAGAGTATAGTCTTCGCCGTTCCGGGACAGGATATGTTCCTGGTGGTTATGCCTCGTTTAGAGGGAGATTCTGGTACTTATTTATATTGTATTGCGGAAGAGACTTCTCGGGATGTAGTTGTTCCCTTAGATTCTATTCCTGTTGTTCGAGATTTTGAGGACGTGTTTCGGGAGATACCGGGTTTGCCTCCTAGTATAGAGATTGAGTTTGTGATTGACTTAGCGCCGGGAGCTCGGCCGATTGCGCGAACTCCTTATCGTATGGCTCCTGTGGAGATGAGGGAGCTTAGAAATCAGATTCAGCAGCTGTTGGAACAGGGGTTTATCAGGCGTAGCACATCGCCGTGGGGTGCCCCTGTGTTATTTGTGAAGAAAAGAGATGGTTCTCTCCGGTTGTGTGTTGACTATAGAGAGTTGAATAAGGTCACCATCCGGAATAAATACCCTCTGCCTCGCATAGATGATTTATTTGATCAGCTCAGGGGAGCGACCTACTTCTCTAAGATAGATTTGAGAATGGGGTATCATCAGTTGAGGATACGGGAGCAAGACGTATCCAAGACTGTTTTTCTGACGAGGTACGGGTCTTATTAATTTTTGGTTATGCCTTTTGGTCTAACCAATGCCCCCGCAGTATTCATGGATCTTATGAATCGGGTATTTCGGGACTCCCTGGACAAATTTGTTATCGTATTTATTGATGACATCCTTGTGTATTCTCAAACGGAAGATGACCATGCTATTCATTTGGGGTTGGTCCTACAAAGGTTAAGGGATCACCAATTGTACGCTAAGTTTGAGAAGTGTGGTTTTTGGTTGCGGGAAGTGCAATTTTTGGTTCATGTCGTGACTTCGCAAGGTATATCGGTGGACCCAGGTAAAGTTATTGCGGTGAGGGAGTGGGGTCAGCCCACGACACCTACCGAGGTACGCAGTTTTCTGGGTTTGGCGGGTTATTACCGTTGATTTATCAAGGGATTTTATAAGATTGCCAGTCCTTTGATAAATTTGACCCTAAAAGGGGTTAGATTTGGTTGGAATAATGCCTGCCAATCGGCGTTCGATGAGCTCAAGGATAGATTGACTTCGGCTTCAGTCCTCGCTTTACCTAAGCCGGGGTTGGAATATTTAGTCTTCACCGATGCATCCCTACAGGGTTTGGGAGGTGTGCTTCAGCAGGAGCGACAAGCTATTGCATATGCTTCTAGGAAGCTCAATCCTCATGAAAGAAATTACCCAGTGCATGACTTGGAATAAGCTGCCGTTGTCTTTGCCTTGAAGATTTGGAGGCACTATCTTCTTGGGGAGAAGTTTAGTCTTTTCACAGACCATAAGTCATTGCAATATTTATTTTCTCAGAAAGATTTGAATATGCGGCAGCGGAGATGGTTGGAGTTCGTGAAAGACTACCAATTTGATATTCATTATCATCTGGGCAAGGCGAACGTGGTGGCGGATGCCTTGAGCAGGAAACCCGAGGGGGAATTAGCTGAGGTGTGGAAAGCTAAATGGAAGGAACTCAGTCATGAGGATGCGGTTGCTAGGGAGTTTATGTCCGTGATGATCGTTACTCCGACGATTGTGGCAAGGGTTGTGGAATCCCAAGGCGGAGATAAAGAATGTCAAGACCACATTCGCCGATAATTGTCTGGGGGAGTGGAGTCCTACTCGATAAGTTCTGAGGGTGGATTACGCTTTTATGGAAGGCTCATTGTTCCGGAGGATGGAGATTTGCGACGGGCTGTAATGGTAGAATCTCACGGCTCCAAATTTTCGGTACATCCAGGAAATGATCAAATGTATCAAGATATGCGCCATCAATATTGGTGGTCGGGTATGAAACGAGATATTTCGGAGTTTGTATCTCGATGCGCTACTTGTCAGTTGGTTAAGATTGACCATCAGCTACCGGCAGGTTTGTTGCAACCGTTGGAAATTCCTGTTTGGAAATGGGAGAGCATTTCAATGGATTTTATCACCAGTTTACCAACGTCATAAAAGGGCCACGATTCGATATGGGTCATAGTTGATCGCTTGACGAAGTCGGCGCACTTCCTTCCCGTCCGTACTTATTATCATACTGCTCGTTACGCTCGGTTGTTCATTGAAAAGATTGTTAGATTGCATGGGGTGCCCTTGAATATTGTTTCCGACATAGATAAGATTTTTGTTTCCCACTTTTGGCAAAGTTTCCAAGAGGCCATGGGAACCGAATTGAGATTAAGCACTTCATATCATCCTCAAACAGATGGCCAGACCGAACGAGTTAACCAAATGTTGGAGGATATGCTTCGTTGGGAACAATATCTCCATTTGGTTGAGTTTGCTTATAATAACTAATACCAGTTCACTATTGGGATGGCGCCCTATGAATCCTTGTATGGAAGGCCTTGTTGATCCCCCACCTGTTGGTTAGAAGTGGGAGATAACAAGTTTCTTGGATCTGAAATGATTCGGGATACTTCTGCTAAGATCGAGCTTATTAGGGATCTTATTCGGATAGCCCAAGATAGACAAAAGAGCTATGACGATGAGGGACGAAGGCATGTGGAATTGGAAGTTGGAGACCAAGTGTTGGTTCGGGTGTCGCCTATGAAGGGCGTTAAACGTTTCGGAAAGAAAGGGAAACTTGCACCACGTTTCGTTGGGCCTTTTCCTGTGTTGGCTAAGGTAGGCCCAGTGGCGTATCAAATTGCCCTGCCGGAACCTTTGCAACAGATTCATGATGTTTTCCACATCTCATCTTTGAAGAAGTATAAGAGGTGTGATGGTGCCCTTTGGCACATTCCTTTCGAGGATATAGAGTTGCAACCCCATGTTTCTTATGAAGAGCAACCAGTGGCTATACTGGAGCATGGGGAACGTAGATTGAGATCTCGTGTGGTGCCCTTGGTTAGAGTACAATGGAATCATCATAGCGTCGAGGAATCTACTTGGGAGCGTGAGGACGATATGCGGGATAAATATCCGCATCTTTTTATCCAAGGTACGCTTGAATTTTGGGGGCAAAATTCCCTCATAAGGGCGGGAGTATGTAACAACCCTCGCTTTTGGGAGCCCATTTTATATTTATTCGCTATACTGGGTAGTTGCATATATAAATGCTGGATGTGGGTAAGTATTAATTTAATTAAATAAGTTAATATTTACTAAAAAGTTGCATAATTACCATGTGGGTAAGTGATTATTAACATGTGGTGTTCTATTTTGTCATGATAAATAAAATGGCAATTTGAATTAAAAGGGGAACCGGAAACTTAAAATGGTTTATAAAATTTTCAAATGATAATTTGGAGGGTGTAGTTAGTTCCGGGAGGTGCGAGACAGTCAAAATGTGTGCCATGTTGTATTTTGAGATTTTGGGCACTTTTGACTGGTTTTGGCATATTGTGTATTAGAATTAACTATTGCGGTATTAACACTTAAAGGTGAGAGACCTTTTAACCTAAGCCACATTTAGTTTTCCCCAACTCTTTCATTTCCTCTTATTTGCCCTAAGTGTTCTAGCCCTAGAGTGAGAGAGAGAGTGGAAGATTGGAGAGGATAGAGAGAAATCTTGAAGATTGGTGATTTGTTCTTGCTTTCCTCTTCAACCAAGACTGAAATTGTAGCCCCAAAGCAAGTTTTCTACTTGCTATTGTATAGTTTAAGATGAATAATTAGTATGGGTAGTTATGTATAGTTTTGTGGTATTATAATTGTGGTTTTGGTTGGATTTATGGTTATCCACATCCTTGATAGAGATTGATTGTTGATTAAAGTAGGAAATGTTGTTGGGAGCATTTATGATCTTTTGGTATCATTAAATGTAGTCGGATGATTTTGGGTTAGTTATGGATTTTGGGTTGATTATTGATTTTGGGTTTAGAAGGAAAATAGGAGAGATTGGTCTAGGTCTGCTATGGTCGGTCGACCGCGTCTCTCAGACCGGTCGACCGAGCCTTCGAAAGAGGGCTCACTTCTTTCTTTCTAAGGCATGCAAAATAAGGTGCGGTCGACCGCGGTTCTTCTATCGGTCGACCGACTCATCCGAAATGAGTTTTCTGCTTTTCAGTGTAGGCTAAAATTTGTGACGCGGTCGACTGCGGTCTTGTGACCGGTCGACCGGTCCCCTGTTTTCTTCCCCAAAATTCCCACTTTTATTTTTAATCCTTTTCTTTCCCTAGGAACTTAGGACTCTTCTTGAATGAAGTACACCTTGGCTTTTAGAGTCCTAGTTGAGTTGGTTGTCACCCTAGTGTTGAATGGGTTTCACTTGGTGTTAAGTTCGGGGGAGGGGTTGTTCTAAGTGATGTTACGGCATCACTTCTCCAGATGCATCCAAATAATTTGGATGGGAATTGTAGGCCCATACTTGGAGACTTTAGGGGCTTGAAATGAGGCATATATGACCTTAAGCTCGGGAGTCTAATATGATCCCTTGGAGAATTACTTGAGGCATAACCTAGAATGGAAAGTAATGATATATCTTAATTATAGGTTTCAAACAAATGAAACATGTAAACGTAATGAAAAGGAAAAACATGGTTTTTTTTATAGTAAATGCTAATTTACTTAAACACACCTCTATAAATGCTATCATAAGGGAAGCTCACGCATGAGGTGATGTTCCTTGACTTATGAATGCAGGGAGACTATAATCCTCGGCCATATGCGGGTTTATTATATGTATTTTCTGCGCTAGTGAAGTAATTCCGGGTGTGGTTATGACTCACTCGCAGGCATATGGCCACTTCCCGACGTGCGATAGGTACCCAGGATGCCTTGTTTGATGGGCCCCTGGAAGATGATAGTCATTTAGGGGCGCGCCCAGTGGGGAAACTCGGAGGGGCGGTCTTAGGATCGTTATATGCATAAGAATGTAACTTTTCTAAACTCAAGTGGGACTTGAGGGATGTATAATTTCCACTAATAGTATTATGTTAATTACATTCCTGCTAAGGAATGGGAATTGGAATGAAATGAGGAGAAATGATACTATATTCCTGTTAAGGAAATTAATCTGGTTTAAAGTGGAAATTAGAGAGTAGAAGCTTTTAATTTAATTTAATTTAAATTAGCATCATTTCATTCTCTTGCATAGTTTACTTAGTCATGTCTTTTCACATGTATTCGTATCATTCATGCTAGGTTGTTAGATTCTTGTTTCATCTCCATGATTTAACTGTTCATATCTAGCATGCTTATTGTTCATCTGGGAACTATATATAAACCGGGTCCTGACCCGTTCATTTTCTTCTATGCTGTGCTTGTCATTGTATCCGCCCAGGTGCTCCTCCGCAAGGACACCCATGTTGATATTCCTACTCTTTTGGCTTTTAAGGTGCTGTATAAATTGCGGATATTACAGGATGTTTTGCTAGACGCCATCATTCTTTTGATATCTAGTTATGATCGGGTCTATCACTCGGGTGAGTGGCCCAAACTTGTAATTGTATAATAGTTGTTAAGCATAATATCTAACTGTTGCTATTACTTTTGTGTAACTGTGAACCGACAGCATATTCGGTTCTCCTCCTTGTATGTAGTGGCTTTAGATGTATATTATTTATGTTTCTTTGAATCCCACTATTATTCTAGAATGGGTTGTTTAAATTATTTTTCTTAACTTAACTTTTAAATTGCATAAATTGTTTTGACAACCCGTTTTCTGAATTATTGTGTGGTTTTCTCGGTTACTCTTACTATATATGTGGTGCTGAGAATGATTTCCGTCCATGATTACCGTATATGTCGGAGTATCGGGCTGGCCAC
Source organism: Sambucus nigra (assembly GCA_949130495.1). Taxonomy (NCBI): domain Eukaryota; kingdom Viridiplantae; phylum Streptophyta; class Magnoliopsida; order Dipsacales; family Adoxaceae; genus Sambucus; species Sambucus nigra. Next base: position 526,303,051 of record OX422221.1, on the reverse strand, counting down.
CCCTTATTTCGAAATGCGGGTTGTCACACACTCTCGAAAACTAATTTAATTACTAATAACGTATTAGGATAGCATAAACATTTTATTAAACTAATATTTTTAATCAAAACAACAAAGTAAAACCATCACATAGTTTATATATATCAAACTGAAATGTAATAAAATAACCGAACACTCAGTTTAACATAATACAACCAAATCGAAAGCCACATTAAAAGGCGGTAAAAAACAAATAAATACAATTGGGCTTTGGGCCCGAGTGATACTACAATGCTTCCTATCTAGATCGCAAGAATAGAGGCGTCTAAAAGAAACCTGCATCCATCGACAACTGTTGTATCCAACGTCTGACTCAAAGAAATCATCATTCAGGCGTCCCTGTGTCTTGACACCTATATAGGAAAAGATAGGAAAATGGATAAATGGGTCAGAGCTCGAGTTGTGAAATTTATTTTTCATTTTCATAAATGTTTTATTTTTAAAACTAAGATTTCTCTCATATTTAAATTGGTATCGTACTCTCATGAGATAACCCTCACCCCTCTCCTATTGGTGCACACCTATCGCATCCCTCGAAACAACCTAGTTAAGCTACCCTGCCTAACTAAACTCGTTCCAACCATTCTAAAATCCTAATTAACCTGAGTACTAAACTTCTCCCCAGTCTCAACACTACGCTACGTTCAGGCGTGGGGTGTCTCACAAAGCAAAATCCAAATAAGGAACCTCCCGATACACTAATACCGATAATGTCGATCATCGAGATTCATTAGGCCCTCAGTACAAAACTTAGATATATACTCATATAAATATGTACATATAATACTCACATTAATATACAAATCACAATTTAATTTCGGATAAAATCTCCCGTAATGAGAATAATTCCTTATTCATATATCTCTTTACACCAGATAAAGATATATGATATCTTGTCCTCGTACACAAATAATATACTATACACGATAACTATAAAAACCATCCAACCGAGCTATAACTCGAGGATGTACTCTCTCAAATCTATCATCTTCTAGGGAATCACTCACATACCATCATGGGTACTAGCGGTGAGACTCTCACACCGACTTGGTAAAAACCAAATCACAACGTATGGGAAGTGATCATAGTTCCTCCCCTAAAATGAGACAAAACATACCGACCACGTCTCACCCCTAATAAAAATCACACAATATAAAATGGACGCTAGGACCTGGGGACTATACGCTCCCTGCTCCTAAATCCAGGTCCTTAACCACATCGCGCAACTTCCCTTGATAGCATTAGAGAGGGTATGCTTCACATAAATATATATTACACACACAGATATATATTATTCATAATATTAAAGATATATACTGTAATCACATTGTATATAAATACTCTGTAACACCTTTCCAATATATACGTATATATAATTCCCAATCTCATATGGATGTAGTCAGTAACCACGAATGTTTCCATTCGTAGTAATATCTACGCAATCACACACTTATGATACTAAACCCAAAAGTATTCTTTCACTTAATATATAACTTGTGCCTTAATTTCTCTTAAGTATTTATGTACTCTCCGAATATACGAATTCATAGTAATTAAATAAGTATGCCCTAAACTTATTTAAATCTCATAGCTATCGCGCCTCTATAATAACCGTCGTCAATGGATGTAACGGGTAATCGCTAAAGCATCCTAGACCCTATCCTCAATTTCCATCCTATTTACATCCTATGATTTATTCCTAACATGTAGGAGGCACATAAAAGTATTTCTACGCGCACAATTATCTATATATAATCTCTCGCCGAATTATTCCTTTCGGTGTTGCTCATTCCGAACACCCAATAATTAACTGAGTCATGGACTCTATTATCCGTGAACCCAAAATTTACATTCTGTTCCAAATTTAATTTGGAGGTCCCCTCTCTATTTTAGGAACCTAAAATATTAAACTACCCAATTTATTTTCCACAAAACCATTCCTTTTTGCGACACACATTTTTGCACTCTCCAAGTCCCAAATGTAACTTCCTTAATTGACTAGGAATACATTCCCCTAGGTAGGTATTTGTTTCCTCGAATAGACAAGGTAAAGACCATAAACGTTGGAATTTATCCCATTTGAATTAACTAAGGCAAAATTTCCAAATAACTATTGGCTCGATCGATCGACCCTTGGCCATCGATCGATCGATCAAGCAGGGCAGCTTCTTCTCCGGGCCCTGTTTCTTCCATTAACCAAAATCCAACCCTTTTCTCTCTACTCACAACCATATATAATCCCAAACAACTACATTTATTCAAAGAAAATAGGTTATAATCATACTTGAACCAAGAATCAACAACTAATTTTCGTAAATTTTTAAATATCTCCAATAGAATATTAACCGAGTTTTATCCGTTTAATCTTCCGAAACACCCGTTTGATTCATGAAAACCCAATATCAAAATCATATTATTTTTTATTACCAATTATGATCCGAGATTTATGCGTAAAATAAATAAAGTAAGTAAACACTTTCCTCGTGGATAAAATCCGATGACCTCGAGTTGAATCTCGTGGAGTTTGGCTAGAATCTCCCATTTTCTACCTCTTTCTCCCTTCCTTTCTTCTCTTTTTCTTTTCTCTCCCTTTTCTTTCCTTTCTCCCACTCTCTCGTGTCTTTTATAGGAGAGAAAATGTTTTATCCCTTATTAAACCCAAAAATGACACGTTTACTCAATTACAAGTTCTTACTGGTCCAAAAAAATTTAGAATCCAAACACTACTCCCAAATACTCTATTTTGACTATCTTCCCCATTCCGAAACCAACCACACACTTGACATCTCCATCTGAGGTACTTAACTACAATTCAGTAATTAAACCCAGTACATTTCGATATGGGTTTTCCAGTTAAAATATTATCCTTTGTCGCTTTATCTAATTGCGACACATAATTAAGATACTCTAACTCATTTACTTAGTCTCAAAAGTAAAAGTAACACACACCGGTAATAATCAAATGTTCATAAATCATAAAATTACTATTCAAATAATTTCCCTTAATCTCCAAATTACACCTATATATGTAAATTAATTATCCCTAAAAGTGCGGGGTATTACATAACATGGGTTTTAACTTAGATTTCATGTAGGATTATTATTACATCAAAATCATTTGAAATCATCTACCCAAAACTCATTTTTTATTCACGAATCCCAACGCAAAATTCATAATTTTCTCACCAATTATGTTTTGAACAATAAACACACTGAATAGTTAAATAAAGTTAAACACTTGCCTGGTTGGATAAACCTGACGATCTCATGTCGGAATCCATAAGAGCTTGGCCAAAAATATTCTCTTTTCTCCATTTCTTCCCTTTTTCTCTTATTTCTTCTTTATTTCCTTTATTTTTCTTTCTCTCTTTGTCTCGTGGATTATAAGAGGAGAAATAAGGGTTTATCCCTTAATAAACCCAAAATTTAACTAATATACACCAATATAAGTACCTACTAATCCAAAAAGTTCTGGAACCCAAACACTACCCCCGAGTACTCTATTCAAACTATCTTTGCCCTTTCGAGACGAATCATCCACTCGAAATCTCCACACATGTTTTTCGCATAACATAACATCAGTTCTCACTTTTATTCACCTGTGACGTGAAATATAATTAGTCCAACTTAATTAATTTAAATTTTTAAAACTTTAAATTACAGCAAAAATAATTTAAATATTCATAAAAATACGGGGTATTACAGTCTTGTACATAAAATACTTGCATTGCTTGAGATGTTAGTATAAATGGTTCATCGTCTTTTTGATGCATATGATACAACAAATGGTTGAAGTTTAGAAGTGGGAATCCTAAGTCATCTTGACCAATGAGACCTCCACCATTGTCAACCCAGTCACACTTTAAAAACACGAAGTTTTAGTCTTTTGAATAGTGAAACTCAATGATACCAATCAAAACTCCATAAAAATTTACATCTCCATATACGGGATTTATGTCTCTTGCACTTGTGTAAATTTCAGTCATTGCATTTAACAGGACTCCACTATTTTGTGTGGCTCTTCTCCTCTCGCAAGCCATAGTGTGATACCTAACTCCATTGATAATATACCTAGTGAATAACTTTTCCATTTTTAGGGGACCTATATCTAAAGTCTAAATTTCTTGTGATACAACTCTTTTCTTTGCCTTGACAAACTTCTTCACCTATTTTATTACAAAAAAAAGTCATTACAAGCCATAGTTATGTAATAATTCATGTAAATGTAAAACATTATTTGCAATGTACATTTTACTTACATCATCCTTAAACCACAAATGAAATTTTCCGTTATGAATGTGGTCCACATCTTGTGGTTGGAGACGAGAATCACTCCTAATTGATGCACAATCAGTATTGCATTAAATGGATCTGTTACATTATTCCTTACATGGCTAACAACGAAGTGTCACACCTCACCTAATTCTGGTGTCGACCCCCACCAAAACTAAGTCGGGCGTGAGTAAATAAAATACCATTATTAGCAGGAGTCAAATATGACACATATAAAATTAATCGGCATGATAAATGACAATCAATCGCATGAGATAAAGCATCCAACTAAGCGATAAAATATCCATCTCGATGCTAAACTCAAATTAAATCCAATCTCTAATAGTATGAAACTGAGTAATCTCCAAATCAATCCAGTGAAATAACTGAATAAAACCCATATAACTTTGGAACCGAATGGCCCAATCAAAACCATAAACTGTCTCTCAAAGTAATTGTGAAGGAATGGAAAACTAAACTAAATAAATACGCATAAGGTAGAGCAACTCCAACTGTACCTCCAAGAAAATCTCCAAATAATTCTATGCAACTTCTTTAAGTACTATTTCCTGAAAAATTAGTCAACGCACGAGGTCAGAGACCCAAGTATGAATACACACTACTCCCCTCAAATAGGCTCCTTGATTCCATACAGTAGCATAATATGCAATAAATATCACAATAGAGTATTTTAAATTAAACATGATAAATATAAATCACTACCTACCTATAGAGATCCCCATTTAAATAGGCACACCGATATGATTTTAAATTCCTAAGTCCCATGATGTTAATTTAATTAAATTAACCATCTTTCATTATTGTTTTCACTTTTTATTATGACGGTCCTCCAACCCCGAGTGGTAATTTCCTCTAAAGTGTCACAGTTCCCTTCCCAAAATGCCAGCCGAATTAGTTTAAATTGTCAATCCCCTACAATTTGACAAGGTTGCACACACGACACGAAATAAATCACCAGTCGGCCCATTTAAACTATCATCCCGGTACATTATGTCGCCACCAATTTTAGTACCCGTTTTAATCTTAGGCATTAATTCTGATTTTCTCAATTCCACCATTAACAAATTACCCCGTCCTTTTAATCAATGTGAGATCCTCAAAATACCCCTTACTCCCATACCTAAGGGTCCCCAAGTGATTAATACATCCTACCCAATGTATAGGATGAATTTCTGACACAAACCTTGATCTAGTCTCATGCCTAGGCTAGCATAACCACGATAAAGTAACAAAATTCAACCCACCACTAACATAGAAAAGTCGTAATAATCTACCCTCACTAGTCCCATACCTAGAAGGGATAAATCATCAAAAGTCCTACTCACTAGTCCCATACCTAGAAGGTATCCTAAAATATAGGGAGATCGTAAATACCCAACAACCCTTCATCACAAATGGCAATTAAATAATACCAACAAGTTACAAAAACAAGCACGATTAATCAATGTACCAAACTATGCATGATAGTCCAATTCAATTAAATCTTAATTTAATTTTCACATCGTCATAAACACCTAATTAATCCCATTTAATTATTTTAAATTAAATACACCGAGATTTCATCATTAATTCATCATAATTCCAATTTCATTATCTCAACACAAATTACATGAGTTATAAGCACCCAAAATGATTTAAATCAAAACTAAGGTTTTTCAACATGCAACCTACACAAATAAAACACAAAATCCAGTCATGAATCCTACTGTGACACCCCGCTTAAAATAAAAATTGTTGGCCAGCCCTATACTAAATTAAATCAGGAATCTCAAGTGGATCATTCTCATCATCACCTGCGAGACTAGATAAACAAAGCTAACTACCCATTACTAAAATAAGCGGATGCCCAAAAATTTAAAACATACAATAAACATCAAGCGAATAAGAAAATGACTACTAAACTTGAATAAAAAGTGCACACGCATCAAGATGAAAGGACATAATCAATTGATGCACCATAAGTACATACATGAAAATACACCCGAATATGCTGTCGGGTCACAGACAATACTACAACCAAAGAGAAGAAATTTAAAATGCTGCAAATAACTCTTGGGTATAAACCGATATAAAAAATTAATCCAATCTAGATTTACAAAGAAGTAGGAAATGTCTAGAATAAAAAATCCCGTAACAGTCTGCATCTGTCATGGCTCCGAGAACACTGGATGGAAAAAACTTCATTGACGCCCTGACAGTAGGACACGTGTAGTACATAATATATATATACATAGCAAGAGGGACATAAAAACGGGCCAGGGCCCGAGGTGTGAAAACATTTGTAGCAAGTGTATTAACAATGAATAATAATTATAAATGCGATATATCATAATTATAGTGGAGTCTCACTCTCGTGGAACCCTGAACTGATCCCTCAACCTAAAGCACGATCCTAAACGTATACCCCTGAAGATTAATTATTCTACCGGACACACTTTAGGGACAATCTACCTAATTATACACATAGCCTAAACCCGCATAACCGACTATCCTTACATAACCCAGAATCATTTCCATTCTAATAACTTATACATATATACACACCTATATATATCTTGCTAGGCTTTATCGGCTAAAATAAATAGTTTAAACTAGTTATTAGTCTTAGCACGTCATATATTATCTTTATTTTTCATCTAAATAATTTATTCTCCAAACAAAATACCTTCGAGTGCTAATGACAAAACTTCTCTCCACTCCCAACATTGCACTACATTTCATGCGTGGGGCATCTCGCAAAGCGAAATCCAAACAAGGACCCCCCCTAATGCACTATTCCTTGACAATGTTGATCGTTGAGATCCATTGTGCCCTCAACCCACTACCTATAACTCCATCTATTTACTAAGAACAACTATCTCCAAGTATATAAGAAAATAGCACCTAGAACTCTTAGGGGATATATAACAGTATCATAGTTATATAAGCACGATCATTCAACCCTAACAAGCATGCACACCTAATGCATAAAATGTACGTCTTAAAATGCTCATATCACATTCTCCCTTAGGGCATATTATATCATTACTCTAGTTGCATAATACAATTATACAACCCTAACAATCAAGTACACATAACCCACTTAGCGTACAATTAAGTATCCAAAAACAATCACATATGGATATCCAAAATAGTTCACAATGCTATCATCTTCTAGGATTTACTCACTTTAACCCTAGTTACCATATATCGGACTATTATCGCACCGCCATTGTAATAAAAAAATTCACAACGTATGGTTAGCGGTCATAGTTCCTAAGTGGAAAGTGAGAATGAACCATACCAAAGACTTCTCACCCCCAAATAAAATCACATAATAAATAATGGACGATTATGACCTCGGGACTATACGCCCCCTGCTCCTCAAGCCAGGGGCCTCACCCACAGCGCGCAACTTCCCACGATAGCATTGGAGGGTATGCTCACACAATAAATATACGTATATAATTCACACTAGATATACATATTCAATCACATCATATAAATACAAACCATCATCTAAGGTATTTATATTACCCACGTTGATATACATACTCTATTACACTTACATGTATTAATGAAATAATTTCATTATTAATTATTTTTCTCTCGATATACTAACCTTTGCTAAATCGCATAATTTCCCCACTTTATATACACAATACGATCCCTGACTGGAAGTTCACCCATCACTTGTATTATGATTAATCTTCCAATCTAACAAACATTAAGAATACTCTCTATATGCGTAATCCCATCGATCAACAATCGTTATTCCTAAAACATTAACCTCTGCACTAAGAGAATTTCCCACTAAATCGATATTATAACTTAAGTTCGCACTCACTCGAAATCAATCAATAGAACCCCAACATTCAAATCCAATCACCAACTAATTTTTCTCTCATTCCCAAATTGCGAGAGACACTATATAATTAATTCCATTTATAAAATAGCCCCAAACATCTTCTCACCTTTCTAAAATCATTAATTCCCTTATATGATCGCATAATCCTCTGTGATAGAATGAATAGGAAGGTTCATAAATATAAACCCAAAAGAAAGGTAATAAACTTGAAATATCACACTTGAACCAAAAACAGATCCCCGATAGACCAGTCCCCTGAACGCGGTCGATCGTAATTTTCAATTATGCCTACAAACGAAGACAGTATGTTTTTCCCTTCAGGCACAGTCGACCGGCCCCCTAGACACAGTCGATCGTCCCTACAAGATACCTCGGCCAACCTCCATTTTTATAGAACTCCAACTTCATAAAAACCTCTAAATACTTACTTCAACCCAACTAATTTATAACCTCAAATCCATCATATACACATAATATGTAAGATTTGACCCAAAATATAGGTTTTAAAAATTTTAACCCAAAATCCATAAATTTATCCACATATCATCAAATAAATGATGCAAAAGAATTATTTAGCAAGTTTACGCAGTTTCCTCAAAGTTGTAGAGTCTGAATATCCCTCGAAATCATGGATTTGCTGGAATCCCCAAGCTTTTCCTTCTCTTTCTTTCCTTCTTTCTTCCTTTCCTCTTCTCTATTTCTCTCTTTCTCCCTAGGGTTTTCTTTTTTCTCACAAATGAGATTTTTATCTCCCGTAAGGCTTTTAAGCCTTATCTCCTAAAATACCCAACTTTAAATGATAATATACACTTTAAATGACTCGGTTACTTTAATTCGAGCCAAACGAACATAAAATATTTTGAAATCCAAATAAGACCCAAATACAATCATTTCGACTATCTCGACCCTTTCGAAATCAACCGCTCACTCAGAATCATCATTCGAAATACTTTCTAACGTCCTCAAATTTTGACCTCAAATGCCAATTTAATAATTCTCCAATCAAAATAATATGTTTTCTTCCAAAAATATTTAATTTACCGGTCCAAAAATCTCGGGGTATTACACCTACGTACCCACGGGTTATGAATACTATTTATATTAAAATATGTCATAAAAATATCCCCAAACTTTAGTGTTCACTTTCTCTAATTAGGTTCCTCATTTATTTAATAAAAAAACATGTGATTAAGGATTTAAGCGACACTTAACACACATAATACTAAAGGAAAGCACTGAATTGTTGAACTCTTTTTGAGAAAACACCGATTCGACCACCTCTTCTTGAGTTCAAAACTGGGGATAGGGGTTGAATATAAGAGCAAAATATGTTTGAAAAAGCTTTTTGGACAAAGTTTGAGAGAAAAATGATTTTAAGAGTCCCCACCCCGTAACAGTTTTGTATTTAAAGGTTTAAGAGTTGTAAACAATTAGGAGTCTAACCAAGCCACCGTCTCATCGTTGTTCGAACAACGAGAACACCTGTCGTTCGAACGATATGCGACGTCTTTCGAACGACATGCGTTGTCAGTTGTATGACCGCCACGGCCCATAATTAAATCTTTAAAAATCCGAATTTAATTATTTGATAAAAATACATTAGCTGAACAAATACGCACCTCCCAGTTAAATATTTAAACAAAAACCTTTAAACTTTTTTTTATAAAGGACCCAAATTAATTCCCGATTAAATAAATTTACCAATAAAACCAAGTTAAATTCTTAAAGGCCATTAACTCCAAGATTTTATTTTTCCAAAAATTAATTTAATTTAATTAATTAAATCATGGGGTGTTACACGAAGGAATTTTATTCTAGAAGATACCTACTCTAGAAATGGAGCAATTGCATGTGTTGATAGGCACATATTAGTGTGCTTCTACATATGTATGTCATCAAGCACAAATCCCTCCACTTTTCCTAATTTAAGACCACAAAGTTGATCAAAAGAACTGCAATCATCATTCCTTGTTGGGCGATTAGACTTCGTCTCAACATCGTCACGTAGGTACCTTGAGAAAAATGTCAAGCACTCTTCTACCCAATATCCTTGGGCAATTGAACCCTTTGGATTACAATGGGTCTTTAAATAATTCTTCAATGTGAACAAGTATCTATGGTGACAAAAATTTTAATCTGTAAAAAAAAATACCATCAAAAAATATTTTAAAAATAATATATATCAAAAAATATCCTACTTCTTAGTAGGATACATCGATAAGTATAACGATGGTCCTCAAATATTCACCTCTTTTAATAAATGTATAACCAAATGCTCCATGAAATCAAAAAATGAAGGTTGAAATATCCAATCAAGTCGATATAGTATGATCTCAATGCGAGATTGAACACAATCTAAATTGGTTACATTCATCACTTTAAGTACATATTCCTAAGAAAGTTACTTAGCTCAACTAATCATCCAAGAAAATTCTTAGGCAACACATTTCTAAAGGAAATGGGAAGTAGTTCTTACATTAATATATGGTTCTCATCACTCTTGAATCCCGATATTGTACGTTGTTTAAGGTTAACACGGCGTGATATGTATGGAGTATAACCATATGTGACTTTTACCTCATTCAACATTTTTCAAATTGTCTTTACCCTTCATTTCCAAGGTGAAACATTCTCGTGGCTAATAATATTTGTTGTTCGCCCATTTCTAAGGGTGAAAATCCCTACCTTTTACGTCAACATTTGATAATGTTCAAATCACATTATCACTCGCATTCTTCTCAAGATGCATTATATCAAAATTGTGGCGTAACATATTGTCCTTCTAATAATCTAACTCAAAAAATATACTTTTTTTCTTGCAATTGTGTGTTAAGATTTTATCTCTCTGATCAACCCTTTTCTTCTTACCTACTACCTCATGATCCTTCCAAAAATTATTATTGAAATATTTTACTTCATCATATGTTTCAAGTCCAAATAATCAGATGTGCTTCGTACCCAAATCAATTGTACCATCAAAGGAGTTTTTACTTGTTTTAAATTTATCCCCTTCAAGCAACCATTGACGATGACCCAAATTGAAATGCTTACCTCTATTAAACAACCAACATGATCGAGTGTAGTTATTACTACAGGGACAGTTCAATCTGACTTTTGTGATCCACTCTAATAAATTTGCATTAGTTGGAAAATCACTGATTGTTTATAACAATGATGAACGTATTTTAAAGATTTGATTACTGGATGCACCATAAGTGTTTATCCCAACCCATAATTCCTTTAATTCATCAATTAAAAGGCACAAATAAACGTCAATGTCATTTCCTGGGCTACGAGGACCATCAATTATTATTGTTAATATCATATATGGTTGTTTAACACATAACTATGGAGGTAAGTTAAATATTATTACAATTGCGGTCCATGTTTTATGGATAACACTCATGCGCCTGAATGCGGTGAACCCATCATTGGATAATCCAAGCCTAACATTCAGTGGTTCTAGTGCACAATCTAGATAAATATCATTAAATGTTTTCCATGTAAGACTATCTCCTCGATGCCTTGAATTTTCATCAACACATTCATCGGCATTCCATCTCATCTTTGATGACATAAAGAGACTTTGAAGTCTTGATATCAAAGAGAAATATTATACCACCTTTGTAGGAATTTTTTTCATTTATAGTGGCATAAGCATCTAATTCACCACTTACTTGTTTTCACATTGGGCTATGACACTTCTCACATTCATTCTCTCATCCTATCTTATTCCAATAGTGTATGGAATCATTACAACATGGATGTATAGTTTTTTACTCTAGCCCTAAGTTTGCAATCAACTTCATCACTTCGTAAAAGGACTTTGTTACTGTTTCACCATCAAAAAATGCATCTTTTAATAATTAAGGAAACAATGTGAATGTCTTAACGCTCCTCCCACCAAGGCACTTTAAATGCAATACTCGGACAAGAAATGAGTTAGTTGAATACTACTTATAATCTGGGTAAGACTCTCTTAAAGATTCTTTTATCAAATTAAAGAATTTCTTGGTCTCTTCATCTGGTACATCCATATGTTTATGCGCATCAACACCACCCATAAAGTTAAGTGGACTTATAGGAGGAATTCAAAAATCATCATGTATCATCTCTCGCATTTCATCACCAATAACTGAGTCAGAAGAAGGAACTGAAAAAGACGCTGATTCCCGAAGATAAGTTCAACAAGTGTAGCTATCTAAGGACCAATTTAGAGATATATGTTCTATAACATAATATTTCTTAACATATATCTTATTGCAAAATTTATTACATGGACACAATATTCGTTCAACAATCGGTCAATTATCATAGCCAAACAAAACGAATTCTTCTTCTCATTTCTCGTGTAAAGGATGGCCTATATGTGTTATATTAATAAAACTCTTATCCATCAGTATGAATCGATTAACCTAATGAAATTAATAAGTAGACATAACAAAACATTTTCAATTGGTAAGTTCAATACAAAGGGAACAAAAAAGTAACATGCAACATGAATTTTGTTTCTTAACAACCATCATGGTCTACACTTGTCAAATATAAAAAAATTGAGAGCAAAAAATATGGTCTACTTAATAATCTTCTAATTTTTTCTTAAAAAAACATAATAGGATGAAAAAAAGAAAAGATTACATGACTTGTCAAATTCAACCAAAGTATATAAAATTTACTATTGAGATGAAGTTTACAAAATCTGACATGACTTACGACAATAGGGTTCTCTACCCAAACATAACTTCATCCTCATAAAAAAATAATCCGACATTTAAAATTAATTAACCCCACAAATCAAACACACCCCAATGGCTTAAAAACCTTATTTTCTAATGCAAATAAGAAATTTTCCACATTTTCTATATTCTGAGTGCTCTTAATATCATTTATTTTCCTTCCAACTTACAATAATGTATTATTAGCCAATGCACATTTTAATTATGCATTTGACTCTATGTATTAATTACTATTCCATTGGATATAGTAGTAGAAGTGATAATGATACATGAACAAGAAAGGGTCTCTGAAGGCCGATATTAGAAAGAGATGGAAATAACCGATTTCATATGCCTATTCATGTCCAGGTCACGTTTGCCTCAGAAAAAATATGACAATATGAGAAACATAATTTTATTCTATCAAGATTCAAAAGATCATACCCATATCTTTGATTGTTGAAAGGTAATTTTATTATTAATTGACTAAAAAAAATATATTATCTTCACACAAATTTTTTTATATTCTTGAATAGAAAAGTTTCACAACATAAGTTATAAGACTACTTTTTTTTAATGACACATATAAGAATAAATCTACATCTAATTTCTATTTCTTTATATTTTATCAAGAACCAAGCATGCCATATAGTGTAGTTCAACCAGATAATAATTCATAACACATTAACTACTAACCATGTTTGTTTGATCATACACACATTAATCAATACATATTAGCAAAAGATAAAAACTGTATTTATGAAACATGTATTAAAAAACGATTGCAACCTAATAATTAATATAATTCAATCATCGGGTCAAGAGACAAGAACGTTGGTTGTTACCAATAGCAATCGAAACAAGATTCAATAATCTAAAAACCCAAATATACGAGATACCATTACAATCTATAACCCAAACATCACCAATTATAAATGAATACATGTGCAAAACTAGGTCAGGCATTGTAGCGAGCAACGGATGCATACATGTGTAAATAAATTGAATATGTATTGATTTCAAGGCAGAATTATGAGATTAGAAAACCAGAAACACAAATTTGATTCTAATAAACCACATAAAAATTGTAAAACGTATTAATAATGAATCTCAGTTTTTCATTTGAAACTCTAACATTAACATTGTTTGTATCACTTAATTTAAGAAATTTATTTACCCAAAAATGGGAATCGACAACGAAAATAGTTCAAAATACTAACATTAACAAAAAAATCCAATTGAGATAGCTTATAAAAATATTTTATAACATTTTAAAAAATATTTTTAATGAAAATCATCTCAAAATAACTAGATTATTACCCAATTGGAACCGAATTCTCTCTGAATTTGTATAAATTAAGGATGACTTATGATACCGAATTGTCTCTCGACCATTCTAATATATTCATCAGCCCACAAATTAAATGTGCCAAATTTTAACTCCAAAACAAAATACTACATGAATTTAACATAGTAATATCTTAACAATGGATGAAACTAATTTTCAAAATCACTCCTTAAATAATGGAAAAGTTAAGGAAATATAAATTATAGCACATTTAGACGACAATTGAAGCAAAAGAAATTACCATCCTAATAATAGTGTTTTGAAATTGAGAGTGGTGTCACTAACTTCAGTAGTTGGGCTTCATTCTTTCTAAATTCCACTTTATCAATCAACCTATATTATAAACATCTAAATTAGTGTAAACAAATACATATCATCAACCTATATACATATTATATATATATATATATATATATATATATGTGTGTGTGTGTGTGTGTGTGTAAACATATTTGAACTTCACAATTTTTAATTTTCCTAACTCTTTAACACATGGATACAAAGAAAGGTTCTAGGAGAAGGAAAAAATTCGACCCCTAAAAAGATCGTTCCCCTAAAAAATTAAACCATATAAAAATGATTTTCCAATAGCGTTAGTGTATGAATCAGCTGGTACGTAACGTAAAAATAAAATGCCTCTGACACCCAACATTAGTGTATGAATCAACTGATATACACATTTATTTATCTGCTACAGTATATACATATTAAAACGCAAATCATTTATCAAAATTGTGTATGAATAGAAAAACAAACTAACCATCATCTCCTAATTTTGCAATTATGAATTTGCTTAATGTGCATGACTTCAAAATCACCAGAGATTTTGATATACAATCAGGTTCTATGATGATTTTTCTCAACTATTCAAAATTGATAATGTTAATTGCTCAAATTTGGTTGTATGACAATTTTTCAATTTTGAGAGTTGGTTGGATTTTTTGAGTGTCGGCTAGGGTCATGTACCAAATATTGTGAAAGGTAAAGAAGACTATTTTTGGAGTCAAACCAAAAATAACAGAGAGTAGTACAAGTGAGGGAATGTAAATATTTTACAAACCGAAGTTTCCATTTCAAAACGCTGGGAAATAACCCACGTTTATTATAAAATGTGTAACTTTTTGACGTGTTTAATAAACGTCAATAATATTTTGACGCTTTTTATAACATGTCGATAACTTTCCCACATTATTAAATAAATATTGGCATATACAGTATATACTGACATTTGTAAAAATGTTGCAAAAAAAGGTCATATATCAAACCTCTTTTGAAGTGGGGAAGGTGCAAGAGCTAAGGGAGCAACCGCCCTTGAATCTTTAAAGTAGTGAGTAATTAAAAAATGCTTCAAATCTCACTGTTGTATCGAAACTTATTTACCTTGATTTGTAACATGTCGTCTAAGATGTCTTCATTAATAAGTTCCACCCAATCATTTTATTCTTGAGCCCATTTTCAGTCTTCCATGAAACATTCACTGAATTTTTTATAGTTAGTGGTAATTATGGTGGGAAATTTTATCTAGAACTCTAAGAGTTTTTTCCGAATAGTCGATAACTTTTATCTATCTCCATTCAAATTTAGTTTCGACAGTAATACAAGCCTTTGTGAGGAGGTACACAGCTTGTTCGGTGAAGCAGGTATGGTGTAGGAGAAAATATGGGAAAACTTTTAATGGTTTGGGTAAGATTACGGTTATGATGGGTGCTTTACTAGAAAGAATTTGTGTAGATGGATCGAATTACGAGTTATTTTGTATAAAGATGGCAATTTTGTGGGTTGGAAATGGGTTATGACTAGTGTTGGATTTAGGATTGGTAAGAGGAGTGATGATGCCTGGATCAATTAAACCTTGGACCACATTTCGATGATGAAAGCATTGGTCAGTAGTATGTATGATAGACTAGTTGAAATCACAATAGGCATCCACCTTGAAGTTCTTAGGGAGTGGGTTTGGAAATTGACGGGGGTCCAGATTTTGATCAGACTTCTATTTAACAAGGCTTGGTAGACTTTAGATGAAGGAGCATAGATCTTAGTTTACTCTTTTCAGATGGGATTAGGGATACGTTTTGGTTCCCAAGAGGTAGTAGGATGGGAAATATTATTAATTATGGAGACTATAGTATTGGCAGGCTTCTCATACTTTTGGGGAATGAACTATCTGAACACCTTCTTCATCCCAGCTTCTACCATAGTAATACTATCATCAATTTATATTTCCGCTTCCAAAAAAGGTTAAAAATGTTAATAATAGTGACCTCCCATAGTCACTCAAATTTGGGGAAGGAAATTCTTCTTCGCGATTATGACTTGCTCTTCTTTAGAGGGTCGGTTAGTCATGGTGGAAGATTTCTCCCTCTATCTTGTATGAAGTTACTAAGAGTTTCCCTAGGATTTTTCTTAAGAAACACTAGATCATGCATGTCACCTCTTGTTAGTTATTGTACTTATGTTATAACATGAATTCCTGAGCGACATCTTCCTAACTGCGAATTTTAGATTCTTCGAGGGATTAGAACCATCGGAGGAAACTATCTTTCAAATTCGGTTGAAATATTTGGGCCATTATATTTTCAAAGGTTTCAAGAAGGGTCATAGCTCGGTAATAACTTAGGATGTTCACAATTGGGGGTCCGCTACCCTCGAACATTTTGAGGGTTGGCATTATGAACTTTTGTGTTAGTCTTCCTTTGACATCGGGAGACATGTGGGTGTAGTCCATGAAGTTCTCGGATATCTTAACTTTGCCAAAATTCTTCTATTACCTCTTCAGTTCTTCATTGACCTTATTTAGTTCCTCCTCTTTGGGATCAATGGGTACTAGCAAAGTAGCCCCTGGTTGGGCAGGGTTTAGCATAAGGAGCTGAGCTGGCAGTGGCAAATTAGCTGACGAGGAAATACGGAGCATGTTAATATTCTGTTGGGACCCAAATAGGCTCAGGAGTAGGTCTACCCATAGCACGAGGAAAGGGAACCTCTAGCTCTTTGTGATCTTAGACCCGATTTGTTGTATCTTATGATCCTCGATTTGAAGGTTATTAATTATAGCATTGACTTAGACTAAGACTACAATTAGATTTGGCCATGGTTCTGAAAAATACAGGGCATGATTGAGGCGTGGAGGCCAAGCCTTGAGCCTTGGTGGGCTTAGGCGTGAAAAGGCGTTTAGGCCTTCTTAATATATTTTAATATTTTTTAACCATAACAAGGATAATAAAATACTAAAATTGTACATATCATGAAAATATGTCTGAATATATGTAAATTCTTTAAAGGGTGATATCATTTCACTAAAACATTGCTATTTTTAGAAAAAAAAAAGTGTACCTTAAGCGTTTTAGCAAGAATAAGGCGTAAAAAGCATAAGACGGGGCATTTCTCCCAAGCCTCAAGCCTAGGTGTTCCTGGGGGAGCCTAGGTGGCTGTTTTAGAACAGTGGATTTAGATGCACGTTTTGTTCTTGGTCGACGTTTTCCATGAATAATTGGTGAAGGTAGATTTTGGACTTGAACGAAGTAGCAGAGAAACTGGCAGAGATTTGGGGTAGTTCGACAGAAGACTGAAGCAAGTAGGGACCTAAGTCAAGAATATATATGCGATCAACCCAAGAGGGAAAATGATTATAATTTATTTTTTAAAAGGGCAGAAATAATTATTGTTCTTTTGGTATTTTTGAAAGAGGAAAAATGTTTTTGACACCTTTCATAAAAAGGAGGTAAAATGTTTTTGGTATTTTAATTTTTTAGAAAGAGGAGGAAAAACATGAGAAGAGTGTCAACATGATTATTATTATGTTTTCACTTGCATTAGTTTTACCTAAATTGAAAAGAAATGTCAAATAGGGTCTGAGCCTCGAAAAATTGGGTTCGAAAAATAGGTAGGATACAGTTTGACTTGTTTCCAAGATCATAGAGAGGGTCATATTTTGAAAAATGATGGAATATCACAAAACTTTGTATGGCATGCTGACCTTGCATTTCAGCAGAGTTTGATACGGAAACTGACAAACTAAATATGAGTGCTCTAGTTTTGATTAATAAATCAGGTTTATGCAATTGTTTAGTTAGTGGAAGGGTTCCCCTTTTTTACTTGACTTCCACAATATACTTTTTGCTTTTGAGGGAAATCAATACATGTGGAAAAGCCATTTGATATACCTCAGTGTAGGTGAATTTCCTCATTAGATACCTCATGGGGACCAGTATGTGTGAGAGCCAATTCATTACACTTGACGTACGTGAATGAGTTTTCGACTATATACCTCCCATCATGAGTTTGGTAAAGCAGTAAATACAAGGGGAACTGTTCAATATACATCAAAAGCCTTATATTTCTCACTGAGCATTCGAGTCACACTCTCATCTTTGTTACAATAGGTTGAGTGAAGATTTGTATTTTGAGAGCGTTATATGGGTAAGGACTCTATTTTATTTTACGTTAGTAGATTTGTATGCTTGGATTCTAGGGACAATTCCCAGTGGTCTCTCGGTTAGTTTAAAATGAATCAGAATCGCATGAAATATATGATAAACGTTAATTAAAATAAAACGAGATTAGCAACATTATATTGGTTGTTTCATTGCACTTCACACCTAATGCTCGGTTCGGACCAATGTTGACTATGGGTAACCCCTAAAATTTGTGTTGGGGCGTTATATTAGCTATGAATCATCATATATGTAAGTGTCTATTATTAAGGCTAGATTCGATATGAAAGAAATATATATATATATATATATATATAAAACTTTAGTGGTTATTTTGTAATTATTTTAAAAGTTTAAAATGCAAGTCTTAAGATCATATTTGAAAAACGGTGCAGAAGACTTTGGAATATAAAATTTATAAAAGAATATTTTTAAAAACATTGGGATATAATTTCAAAACATGAAAAGGTATGTGTTGATGTAAAAAAATTAGATTATCTCTACTTATTTAATCACAATGAAAAATAAATAATACAAGAGATTTTTAAAGTGGTTTAGCCCTGAGAGAGGGGCCTACGTCCACTATTTTATTATTGCTAACTGTTTGGGAATTCTTGATTACAGGTTTTTACCAAGAAATTCTGAGTCCCCTTACAATGAGGATGATACAATGTATTTATAGCCCTCAGGCTGTAAATGTGAAAGGGTAATACATAGTTGTTCAATAGGCGTGTACATCTGTATGATAATAATCAGCATTTAATGTGCATTCAATCCTCTTAATTATTTGGTTATAAATGCTCCGAACGAGGTGCAGCTCGGATCGCCTGAGCTGTTCGGACCGCCTAAGTAGCTAGGTATATATGAGTTGCTCGGTGTAATAAAGTTCCTCGGAGAGCACCTGTTTCTCGGAGTGTCTGAGTTGGTCAGGGAGGTTGAGTTCCTCAAAGTCAAGGTGTTGTTTAGAAATGTTTGTAACTGCCATGTAGATTGACAGGTGTCTCCACTTAACTGATCCACATCAGTAGACTAAATTTGGTATCAACAGAAGCCCCCAATGTTTCACGGTTCGGGGTTGAGGAGTGTGGAACATTCTTCTTGAAATATGGCGGGATTAAACATCCATCCTGAATTTTGGGAGTGTTTTCCTTGTATTTAATTTTCTTTTCGAATTCATAGAATCTGACTTTTTGAATTTTTTCCAGTGCTTTGGTCTCCGTGCCTTTTTTATCCTTTTGGCCGCCGATAGCGCAAACGTCTTTCTTTGCAATCATTATTTTTACCCCTTCCCAAGGTAAGGTATTTAAGCATTGTAGAAAATCCTATCGTCTCTTACTTTTTCAAATCTGTATCTTTGATTTCTCCATTTCTTCTCCATCTCATGCATTCGTTCCTTCCATTGTTCGTTATGAACTGATCTAACCTTCTTCTGTAAGATCTTCTTCCTTCTCTTTTTTTTTTCATTGTTCATCATGGTTTACCTTATTGAGTCACTTGATAAATTTCGTTATGATTTTTCTATTCCTTCCTGGGTCATTTTCGAAGAACTTTTTGGTCTTCCTCATTATTTTTGTTTGGTTGAGGGACATTGGTTCCCCAGTCTCTTTGTAGCCGAATGGGGCTTTTCTTTTCCTCCAAACCCCTTATGTTTGGAATTTTTCAATATTTTGATGTAGTACCTGAAAAATAGCCCCCAATACATGGAGAATAGTTAATGGAGTCCATAGGTTAAATCAGATTCATGGAACCCATTTAGGAATTCCAGAGATTATGTTTTGCTATAGATGGGCTGTCAGTGACAGTACTTTTTATTTAGAAACTAGGTTTTTAAATAGGGCTTTAGTTATCAATCTCCCAGATGCCAACATGGATTACTTTGAGCATGGTGTTGTCATGAAAAATTGGCATGCTCCATTAACTGAAAACGACGTATATCAGGGTCCCAGATGCCCTCCCTATGGCAATGGGATAGGTTGTTTTTATTTTATTTAGTTTTTAAAATCAAGTTTTCTTTATATTCGATAAAATGCGTCACTGATATTGTGATTTTTATTTATTTTCAGTTGACAGCAAAAGAAGGTCTCCAAAGGAGACAAAAGTTAATTTAAAGCATCTGAAACTTATCTGGGGTTTGCATCAAGTTTTTGCTGACGAACATATTAGACCAGCTTCGTACTTGTTACAGTATAAGAGTTACACCTCGTCTTTCACTGCTCGTTCCGTGATAAATAACATAGAACCAGCACCAGTTTCTGAAGGTTCTTCTCCTGAATCACATATTCCTCTCAGCGACAGAATGAAGAGAAGAAGAGCTCTTGCCCTCTTCGATAATTCGGCCTCTACTACTGGAGAGGCAAAGAAAAGTAAGTGGGATGTCCCAAAATAAGGGACAATACAAATTGAGGCACCTCCTCCAGCTGCTACTAAGAAAGTTGCCGAGAAGCCCCCTATGGCTCCGAGCAAAGTCATAGCACCAAGTGAGATTATAGTCATTTCACTAACCAAGACCACATCCTTGGTCGAAAATGTTCCTGCACCCTCGGATAATTTGGCTAAATCCATCTCTCAGCCTCTAACTACTGGAAGTGGTGTTCCCACTTCTGTTGCTCCGAGCTCTGCCATGAGTTCGGTAAAGTCTTGGATCATCCCCGAGATCCAAGGAATTGAAGACAGTCTTTCTCGGGATAGGGTTACCACCCTGGCAGATCAACACATTGCTTAGTAAGTATTACTAATCTAAACTTTCATTTTTCAATGTTATGTCCATGTATTGACATACTGTTATTTTCTTTTTCTCAGTTGGTAACATGCTTTAATATTATTCTAAAGAATGACGAAGCCATCAAATCGTCAATCTCCTTGGGGGGAGTAGAGGAGGCTTTTACTAGATTATCCCAATCTTTAAAGGATTCTCGTCAGAAGTATAACGAAGACAAAGTTGCTTGAGAAAAGCAAATAAAAGCCACCGAGCAAGATAGAGATAAAGTTGTTGAAGTCTCCAAGGGGTTGGAGAAGAAAATAAAATACTTGGAGAAGAAGAACAAAGAGCTCGAGGGAAGCTCTAACATGCTGGAGTGTTTGAAAACAAGCTCAAATCTGCTGAGGAAGAGCTAAGTAGACTTCGTGATGCTGGTCGTCAGAAGGAAGAAATGGAGAATAAATTGAAGGCTGTCGAGGAGCTCCTCAAGGAAACGACCTCCTCGGAGAGAGAAAAAATAAGAAAGGCTATTAAGAAATCTTTCAGCGTTGGCTGGGATAAGGGGTGGAATAAGGGTTTGGCTGCCACGATTTCACAAATGGAATATGGTAGTCGCAAGTACTTTAGGGATGGCTGGGTCACTGCTCTGAGAGAGATGAATGTTGATGAGAATTCAGACCTATTTCCGAGACACATCTCTGGCCCCCTCCATCTCCTAGGGAAGAAGAAGAGAACGAAACTGCCTCCAAGAATCCTCCATAGTGAGTGGAGATCAGATTTCTCATGCCCCAGTTTTCCAAACTTCCCATGAGTAGCTTCAACCAACCAGCATTTCGGCCGAGCAGCTTCCAGCACCCACCGAAAAACCTTCTATGCCATTCGAGCAACCTACCTCCTCGTCCCAGCTTCCCGATAAAGTTTTGGGAAATAAGGAGAAGGTGTAGAGTTGTTCGGACTTTTCTCTCTGTTTATTTTTATCAAATGTAACTCTGAACTATGTACTTCTCTTTTATGATGTAATAAAATTTGAAATTTTGACTGTTCATATTGTTGATTCTCTTCTTCTTGCTCTGTTTGCACTCTTATTAACTCTTGCTGTCTCTTAATTTTACTAGTTTATGGCCAGGATGGAATCGTTATCAGCTCATGATACCAAATTGCTGAAATAATGCAATGAATAATTTAAAGCTGGTCATACAGATATGACTGAACCTCAAATCGTTGATATCCTCGGTCCAGATACTTCAGAGCGAGCAGTTGAAGCCTACTAGTATTTAAAGTGTCTGCTCGACCGGGCAGTGGCTAACAATGTAGCATATTACGAGATGATTGAAGACCTCTGAGGTACTCTTGAGGAACTTCAACAATAATACAAGGAGTCTACATCCCTTTTTCATCAAGGATATAAGAAGAAATATCAGTAACTAAGTGCTGATAAGGGATATGATAAGTTGTTTGCTGCTTACGATATAAAGGAAAGGACTTTGAAGAATGAGGTTGAAGAGCACATGCAGATTGCCAAATTGTTAGAGCAGGAAAATAATAATTTGCAAGGAGAGATATCTTAGCTAAAATCTGTATCCTCTACCTCGGGAGCCTTGGTTCCTGTCAACGATGAAGGTTTTTCTTTTTTGGAGGTTGAAAATGACAATCTGAGAGACGAATTGGAAACCTTGAAGAGAACTGGTACTTATACCTCTGCTCGCGAACGAGCAAGAGCTTCTCTTGGATGAGAAAGGGCTGCTCAAATTACTATTAAAGAAGCTAGAACGCAGGAAGCCTTGGAGAACCAATCATTCCAATTAGTGGTGAAGAACCAAGCACTAGCTGAGATGTCCAAAAAGATTTTGAATCTGGACGAGCAGCTTTCTGCATAACATTCTGCGTTGGAGAGTAAAGAATTTTTAAGGAAGCACCTCCACAAGCAACTCGAGAGGTTAACTTATCAATTCCACAAGCAGCCCAGAGAGTTCTGGATGGCAGGTTATAATGAAGCCCTCTACCATTTAGATGATTGGATCCAAAATGTACATAATGAGGGTTACAAGCAAGGATGGCTGAATGCCTTGGGTGTGCTGCAGTTGGAACAGGGTCACTATTTGTGGGATTACTATGACCCTGGGTTGTTCGAGTTGCCAGTGCCACCTTTCAAACTAGATATGAGCTGGATTCCTGCTCGGGCCATTCCTCAATGTCTGATTTCAAAGTATCTCGATGACTACAGTCTTCATTCCAATTTCGAGATATCTCGCCCTGAACACCTACTTGATCGTCCCGCAGTAATGAATATCAGGATGCTTAAAGATCTAAATTTCATCAATTCCCCCTATGCCTTAGACGATCCTCCTGCTGGAGTAGAGCTTGTTTCAAAGGTAGAAGGGAAAAAACCAATAGAATAGGGTTTTTGATGTAATAATTTCTCACATAATATGTATTTCGTTTCTCAATGTATTTTGTTCTTCATCTAATGAAAAAGTTCTAGTTTTCTTTGCAATCTTAATTGTCATTGTCTTTGGAAATATTTTGTAAGACATTTTTAATGAATGTGCATGTATCTCTGTTGAAAAGATAAAGATATTATTGTTGACTATCTGAATTGATTATCTGACGACCAAGCAGAGTTAATGATATTTTGTTTCTTGACCAAATTTGTTGCTAATCTAAAATGTCATAAGTATAAAAAACATATCACTTTTTAATTTTAATCCCTGAAATGACTTTCCTTTGTTTAACCAACTGTTTTCGACCAACCGGAGTTGGTGGTTTTTTTTCCCGACCAACCTTCGTTGGTAGATTTTCTTCCCAACCAACCGTAGTTGGTATTTCTGGGAATTTTTTTATTCCCGACCAACTATAGTTGGTGGATTTTCTTCCCAACCAACCATAGTTGGTTTTTCTTGGAAATATTTTTTTATTCTCGACCAACTATAGTTGTTCGATTTTCTTCCCAACCAACCATAGTTGTTATTTCTGGGAATTTTTTTATTCCCGACCAACCTTAGTTGGTTGATTTTCTTCCCAACCAACCGTAGTTGGTATTTCTGGGTAAATTTTTTTTTATTCCCGACCAACTATAGTTGGTGGATTTTCTTCCCAACCTACCGTAGTTGGTATTCCTGGGAATTTTTTTATTCCCAACCAACTTTAGTTGGTGGATTTTCTTCCCAACCAACCGTAGTTGTTATTTTTGCAAAAAAAATTTATTCCCGACCAACTATAGTTGGTGGATTTTCTTCCCAACCAATCGTAGTTGGTATTTTTGGGAAATTTTTTTATTCCAGACCAACCTTAGTTGGCGTTTCTGGGCTGGATGCGTAGTGTGTAGCACTAATACTCCGAAAAATTTTCAACAAAAAGGAGAGAATTGGGCGAAATATCAAAACCTTTATTCATATCGAAGAAAACTCCATTAGATAGATATTAAATTACTGATAATATTTGCGTAGATGCTCTGCGTTCCATGCATTCTTAAACTCCCATCCTTCTAAGGTTTCGATTCTATACGTCCCTGGTCGAACAACCTCTGTTATTCTGTAGGGCCCATGCCAGTTAGCTTCCAATTTGTTGTGCTTTTGAATTACTTTCTTTAGCACATACTCTCCTTCTTTTAGGTTGCATTTCTTTACTCTCTTGTTATAGAACACAACTGTCCGTTGCTGGTATGCAGCGTTTGTGATTGCTGCTTCTTCTCTAACTTCCTCGAGCATATCTAAATCTAATCTCCTCATCAAGTCGCTGATGGGAGAATTAAAATTCAGCAATCTGTGTGATGGGAGGCCCAGCTCTACAGGTATAACATCTTCACTTCCAAATGCTAGCATGTTTGGAGATTCTCCCATTGCTACACGTGGAGTAGTACAATAAGCCCATAGTACAGAATGTAGCTCGTTGATCCAATTTGCCTTTGCATCATTTAATCTTTTCATCAAGCCATTCAGCAGGGTTCTGTTTGTCACTTCAGTTTGTCCACTGCTTTGAGGGTGGCCTGGTGCAGAGTGAGTTTTCAATATGTTCGACTGATGACAATACGCAGCAAACTCCTCGTTGTTGAATTGGGTTCCATGGTCTGTGATGAATGCATGAGGAAGAACATATCTACAAATGATGTTCTTCCATATAAATTGATATACTTTGTCATATGTCATATCGATAAGGGGCTCAGCTTCCACCCACTTAGTAAAGTAATCCACTATGACGACGAGCTATTTAAACCTTCCTCTTGTCATTGGAAGTGGCCCGACCAAGTCAATTCCCCACATGGAAAATGGCCAAGGGGAAGTAATGGGTGTCAACAACGCTTGGGGAGTTATTCAGATAGTGGAGAATCATTGACATTTTTCACATTTTTTGGCATAGGCTATGCAGTCAGCCCTCAATGTCGGCAAATAATATCCCTGAGTCATTATCCTTTGTAGAAGTGTCCGACCTGCTACATGGGATCCACAAGACCCTTCATGGAATTCTTCGATCAAGTCTTTCACCTCGGTGGGATGTACACATCTCTGTAAGCCAGCTATAATTCCTCGTCTATATAGAACACCATTGGTCAATACAAAATGAGAAGCTTTAAACTTCAGGTTCTTGGCTGCAAGTTTTTCAGTTGGTAATTTCCCTTCCACAATATATGCCCTGATGGGATCCATCTAAGATGGCTCTAAATCAAGGGTAATAAAGTTCATCATTTGATCTTCATCTATGCTCCGACTAGCCAAGACTTCTATTGGGATTATTCTTCGTAGCTCGATACGTGTGGCTGAATTAACTAAGCAAAGGCATCTTCTCTTGCGTTCTCCAATCTTGGTATTCTAATTATCTATACTGCCATCAGTCTAGATAAAATCTCCATCGCTTTTGCATGATACCTGATCATTAATTCTCCTTTGGCTGCATATACTTCCAATATTTTATTTACGATCAACTGTGAGTCACTGAATACAATAACTTTCTCTGCCCCCATGGTTTTTGCCAAATGAAGACCTGCAATTATAGCTTGATATTCAGCCTCATTATTAGAATCCTTGAGTTGGAAGCGTAGAGCATACTCTACATCGACCTCATCCGGGTTGTTCAAAACAATCCTTGCCCCACATCCTGTAGTGTAAGTTGAGTCATCCACATATAGATTCCATATAGGTACCTCGTCTTCAAATTCTTGATCGGACAGAGTTCCTCGGTGGAATATTTGTTGCTTCCTTTTATCCTCCTCTAGAACTTCTTGCTGTTCGCCGACCATCTTCTCTTGCTTGTCGACCAACTTCTCTTACTCGACGACCAATTTATTTTGTTCGTCGACCAATGTAAGTTGATCGGGATTTAAATTCGCTGATCCTGTAACATCCACAGGTTGGTCGATATTCAGCTTTTGTTCCTCGTGCGTGTCAGGATAGGTGAACTCTGCAATAAAGTCTGCTACTGCTTTCCCTTTATGTGACGATCTAGGCTCATAAATTATGTCATATTCACAAAGTTCTACTGCCCAGTACATCAATCATCCTGACTTTTCCAGTTTATGCAGAGCCTGCCTCAACGGCATATCGGTATACACAACTATGGTATGAGCTTGGAAGTATGGCCTCATCCTTCTACTCGCTTCGATCAAGGCTAGTGCCATCTTTTCTAGTCTTGGATATCTGATCTCTGCTCCTCGGAATGATTTGCTAGTGTAATAGATTGGTTTTTGCACTCCATCCTCTATTCTTATCAATGTCGAGCCAACTGCATTCTCTGACCCTGCCAAATACAAGTACAATCTTTCCCCCATCACCGGCCTTGATAACAGTGGAGGTGCTCCGAGATATTTCTTCAATTCTTGAAAAGCCTTCTCGCATTCGTCATTCCATTCAAACATTTTTCGGAGTGTTTTGAAGAATTGGAGGCATCTATCTGTTGCTCGTGATACAAATCTATTAAGTGTTGCAACTCGTCCAGTGAGACTTTGCACTTCCTTCTTCCTCGTTGGAGATCGTAGTCCCAATATAGCCTTGATCTTCTTTGGGTTTTCATAGATTCCTTGTTGGTTGACAATATACCCGAGGAACATGCCTTCTTGTACTCAAAATATGCATTTGGTGGGATTCATCTTCATTTGATATTTATCTAGCTGATCAAAGGTCTGTACTAAGTCAATTAGATGGCCAGCAACTCTCTTGCTCTTCATCAGCATGTCATCAACATAAACTTCCATATTGCAACTGGTTTGTTCTGCAAGTACCTTGTTCATCAGCTGTTGATATATTGCACCTGTATTTTCAAAACCAAAAGGCATAACATTATAACAATAAGTTCCCCTAGGGGTAATGAAAGAGGTACTCTCCCTGTCTTCAAGTTTCATTTTAATCTGGTTGTAACCAGAATAAGAATCCATGAAGCTCAACAACTCGTGTCCCGAGGTAACATCCACTAATTGATCGATTCAGGGCAAAGAAAATGATCCTTTGGGCATGCCTTGTTAAGGTCGGTAAAGTCTACACACATCCTCCACTTGTTGTTTTTCTTCTTTACCATTACTACATTTGCCAACCAGTCTGGATATTTGACATCGTCAATAAAGCAAGCTTTTTGGAGCTTCTCGACCTCCTCTTGTATGGCTTGGTTCTTCTCGGGGCTGAACACTCTTCTTCTCTACTTCACTGGCTTGATCTCCTTATTCACATTGAGCTCGTGACATAAGAAATTTAGGTATATTCCTGGCATATCCTCATGAGCCCAAGTAAGAGTTTGTTTTCTGCTTTTTAGGAAAACTATCTATTCTTGTTTCACTGAGGCATCTCACGATGAACCTATTTGAGTTGTTGGTTCCGGGTGATCGTCATCCAAAATGATATTTTCAGTAGCTTCCACCACCTGACCTTTCACGAGCTGCGATTCGTCTCTAGGATCCAATGTTTTAATCTCTGCACCTTCATCCACTTGGTAGGTCGTAGTCCTTTTCCTAGATTCCTCTAGTTCTTCTTACTCGGCAGATGAGTAATAACATTCCCGAGCAAATTTTTGGTCACCCTTTACAACTCCTACTCCAAAATTGGTTGGAAACTTCAGACATTGATGTACAGTTGATGTTACTACTTCGAACATCTTCAAACCTACCCATCCCATGATGATATTATAAGCTAAGTGGACATTCTTATCCATCACAAAGAAACGTACTCTTTCTGTTTGACAGGCAGGCCATGTACCGATGAACTTATCCAACTTGATCGTCCCAAGTGGAAAGACTCTCTCTCCAGCAAACCCGAGGAGGGGCTTGTGATAAGGTTCCAACTGAGACAACTTTAGATTTAAACTATCGAAGCGTGAGTAGAACATGATATCCGCCGAGCTACCATTATCCACTAGTACTCTTGAGATTATTATTTCCTTCATCCTCATTTTGATCACCAGTGGATCATCATGAGGATATAGTACACCTGCGAGGTCATTCTTGGAGAAACTAATGACTAGTTTTTCTTTGTTCACCTTCCTCGGGAGATCATCCTCAGCTAGATTTATTCACTGAATGTATGAACAAGCTTGAGCTTCATTGAGGTAAGCTTTCCTTTCCACATTAAGGTCCCCACCTCCTGCATCTCCACCTGTAATAATGTTACAATCAAATGATCCAAAATGAATTGAAAATACCTCACATTCTGGATATCTTGGTCTCTTGGGGAGATCAGGATCGTCTTCTGGATCATCTTCATGATCTCTTTTCTTGTTTTCTTCTGCTCAACGAGAAGATCTAGACCTCTGTCTTACTCGGTCGTTGCTTTTTCTTTCATTTCTTCGATCAACATACTTGGCCAGCTTTCCTCATCTAATGACTGCTTCCATTTCATTCTAGGGAGCTATGCAATTATTGGTCCTGTGACCATGGTCTTTATGGAACTCGTAATATTTGGCCTTATTCCTCTTGTTAGGATTTGACTTCATTTTCTGAGGCCAGTTTAGCTCCTCGCTATTCTTGATCTCTTCCAGGACATGGTTTATGTCTACTTTCAAAGGAGTATAATTTTCAAATTTCTTCAATATTTCCCATGATGGCTTTGCTTTTGACTGCTTGTCACCACCATTGTTCTTACGTTCTTTCTTTTTAGCCTTATCAACCTCCACCTTGGTCTCTTTGGTGTCCATGTTCTTCTTCGCAGCCATAACCTCCTCGACATTCATGATCTTGGCCACTTTTTCCATTTGTTCTGACATGGTTCTGGGTGGAACTTTGGCCAAAGTATAGTAAAATTTATTGGGCAACAATCCACTCATCAAAGCAGTAATTTGATGTCTTTCCTTCGTAATCAATAACTTCGAACTTCTCATTATTGAAACGAGTTATGTAATCCCTGGTGCTCTCACCTGTTTTTTGCCAAACACTTAATAAATGTGCCACTCGTTTAATTGGTTTTGCTCCAAAACAGAAATTTCCAATGAAGAGCTTGACCAGTTGAAAGAAAGTTGAAATCTTCCCCCGAGGAAGATTATTGTACCATATTTGTACAGATCCGGTAAGAGTTCTCGAAAATGCCCTGCATCTCATCTCATCTGGCATGGCATAGATGTCGGTAGTAGCTTGGTATTATTCTATATGAAGGACAGGGTCAGTTTTTCCATCTTATTTAAGGGTCACAACAGGTTCTTTGAACTTCGATGGTGTGGGAAAATCCAAAATTTCCTGTATAAAAGGCGTCCCTTAGATAAAAGTTCTTTGTAGAGGATTCTTGGCCTTAACCATTTCCCCTAGTATATCTTCCAACCTTTGAATAGAGCCTTTCCATGCATTATTTCCCTCCTCGAGCCTATTGGTTTCGAGCAATTGATCGTGTTGATGTCTCTTCCTGGGATCTATCTTGTCGAGCAAATGGTTATGATTGGGCAAAACCTTCTCTTAGATCAGATGGTCGTTAAAATTTTATCGACATAGCCTTTGAGGACTTTTATTCTTCCTAGGGCCCAATCGATCAAAAGGAGAGGTCCTACTTAATCTCTCCAATGCATTAGTCCTTTCTCGAGAGAGAGTGATGTGTTGTTAAGTATCTGTGGCTCGTACTGACGAAGTTTGACCCAGTTGATAAGAAAAATCATCAGATTTCTCAATGCGATATGAATCACATTGCCTAATATGCGAAGAAACTAAGTGGGTATTTCTTTGAACACTTCGTTGTCCTGAATGGGTTGGCGCTCCACCCTGGATAGTTTCCATGAGTTGTCACATAGTCTCTTGCATAGCCGTATGCCCTTGAGCCAAATTGGCCATAATTTTAGCCAGATCTTGGACATTTGGAGGAGCGGATGGATTCGGGGGGTTTCCAACATTTCGATTTCGGGATTCGGGATTATCAGCCATTGGTGATAAATTGTTTTGGTGAAAAATGAGAATTTCAGTCGTTTCCCACAAACTGCGCCAATCTGTTGATGTAAAAAATTACATTATCTCTTATTACATAATCACCGATAAAAAATAAATAAGACAAGAGATTTTTAAAGTGGTTCAACCTTGAGAGAAGGGCCTACGCCAACTATTTGATTATTGCTGATTGTTTGGGAATTCTCGATTACAGGTTTTTACCAGGAAATTCCGAGTCCCCTTACAATGAGGATGATACAATGTATTTATAGCCCTCGGGCTCTAAATGTGAAAGGGTAATACATAGATGTCCAATAGGCGTGTACATCTATATGATAATAATCAGCATTTAATGTGCATTCAATCCTCTTAATTATTCAGTTATAAATGCTCTAAACGAGGTGCAACTCGGACCGCCTAAGTAGCTCGATATATATGAGTTGCTCGCTGTAATAAAGTTCCTCGGAGAGCACCTATTTCTCGGAGTGTCTGAGTTGGTCAGGGAGTTTGAGTTCCTCGAAGTCAAGGTGTTGTTCAGAAATGTTTGTAAGTGACATGTAGATTGACACGTGTCTCCACTTAACTGATTCATGCCAGCAAACTAAATTTCGTATCAACAGTATGAGGCATAAATTTGGAAGTTTTTGAAAATACTTTTAAATCAAAACCTTGGTTTTTTCTAATTTGAGTTAGGTTTGAAAAAATGTTGTATTTGCATATACCATGTCGTCATGGGCTTGATCAATGTTTCTTATGGAAAAGTTTATCTTCAACCTCTTAACAGTTGACTAGTTTTTTAAAAATTATTTGACCTAGAATATCTCCTAATTTTCTAAACCATTTGAGATGATTCCTAAACCATTCCAACCTAATTTTTCATGAGGAATCGAAATATATATGGTTCATGGATTGTGGTTTTGAGATGATTGAGTTATAACTACTTTGTTTTTTCCAAACATTTTGATCAAATATTCGTCTAATTACAGAGTGTGGTAATGGATTTTAAGCCTATGGTTGGGTTTCTGCTATCCAGGGGAAGAGTATGGCTTTGGTTTAAAGGATTGAGGTACCCTGGTTTGAGAGAATCTTGAATTTATAGTTTCTGAACTTTAAAAATACCTTATAGAAATGTGGATTCAAATCTTATTTGTTTTTTAAAATGGCCTTTGCACTTGAGCTCCTGTGATCATAAGGAACTCATTCCTCACGTTTTAGTAAGTTCTAAGTCAAGGAATGAAGTTTCCCCTTTTAATCTCAAGCTTTAATGGAAGTTTTGAACCTTTCTACTTATACAATGTACACTACATGTAAAATCTTGGGTCGACCTTCATGGTAAGGCGGAAATACGTTTTTGTAATAAACACAAAAAATGGTGCATAAAGTCAAAGGTTACCAATTAGGAGTGAAAAAGACATGTTTTGTTATACTGAATTGGTGAATTTCAAGGCAAGAATTGGGGGGAATTTTATATTATAGACATGGGATAGTTTATTGTTGTTTAAGGGAGTTGGATTCTTCCTAAGTTGAAGAAGATGGCAATGGTTCATAAGGTTTTCACATATGTGGGGGTGTTTTCCATTTGAATTTTTTCCTTTTCTGCTGATTTGGATGTATTGTTAAGAGGGGGAGTATAAACATATTGCTTTTTATTTTGGTCCTTAACGAAGATGTTTGGTATTTACATGGTACATTATTTGATTAATTTCCATATTTAATTACCATTTATGTAATCTTATTAATTTTCAAGGGTTATGGTTGTAAGATTAAATTAGTTGAGGTCTAAATGTTAAATTCGATATGACGTTTAAGTCTGAGGGTGAAATATTGGTCAAATTATACTTCATCCAAAGTTATATGGGTATTTTCGTGATTTTATAAAGTTAGGGATACTTATGTAATTAAGAAAAGTTATAGGATTTCATGAGTAGTTTTAGGTTTTTTTAGGGTGTTTTGAATTTAATTTATAAGAGGGATATAGGGTAACATATTGGGTTAATTGATTGTAGTTTGATCTTTCGAGCATTTTGAT
Organism: Sambucus nigra; assembly: GCA_949130495.1. NCBI lineage: Eukaryota > Viridiplantae > Streptophyta > Magnoliopsida > Dipsacales > Adoxaceae > Sambucus > Sambucus nigra. The sequence goes on along the minus strand of OX422221.1, from coordinate 526,270,336 downwards.
GCTACTCGGGTATTTGATTGTATTCAACATAACCATACATGAAAATATACATTTCATGCCAAACCAAACTATAATGCTTGATATTGTTGACTTATCCTCTATACACTCACGGTTCAAGTCTCTGATGTCAACAAAAATTCTAATTTTCTTTTTATCCTTCATTAAGACTGAAATAATTTTTGATAGAAAAATGGAATGTTGACAAGTCTTGATGAAATGTGTTATGAGTAGATTCTCCACTTCTACATTTATCTTTAAGTCTAACTCATATTCGTAAGTGTAAATATCTTTTCTCGCATGTAAAGCATTTGACAAAATATTCAACTTGTGTTAACTTACCTGACGGTCTATCCCAAATATTTTTATTTATTGCCATGGAAATATATTTTCTGAACTCCTTGAGTAAGCGGATGATTTCTTGTCTTTGCTTTGGACTTCAATTTTTTATATGATTATGTGTCTCTCATCACCACCGTCCATAAATTCTAACTCTTTTAACTCTTGTAGTTGTGTAAGAGAAAAAGTTTATAATTTCTCATAGCTTAGGAATTTTGGTGTTTTTGTGTATATCAGTATAAACTTTAGCTTCAAACCGAACATTACATCCCCATTTTCCTCCATGATCATTTGATGACCAGCAGGTGATCGAGCATATTTTTTGGGTTTCAGGCAGGTGGATTTGTCCCTAATACTTTAAACATGTATATAACACTTGCAGTTTTTATTTCTCATTCTAATTATACTCTGGGGTGTTTACTTTCGAAATTGAGTCATTTTGGTAAAATACATATTGAAAATAATTTGTTTTATTCTCATTCGAATGAGATATAGATCTTATTAGAATGAAAGTCCCTTTTTTGTTAGAATAAAATTCGAACAACCATCGAACAACTATCCTCTGTTTTGAACAACCAATGTCGCTGTAAGGTCATTAGAAGGATGATCGAATGCGAATGGGGTGTCGTTTGAACGAGAAATGATCTTGTTAGAATGAATTTGGTATTTTTTAACGAGATGCCATTTTCATCGAATGAGATCGTCACCTTGAAAATCATATTTTTCTATAAAAACCAATTTTGAGAAATTTTCTTAGGACAATTGTTGAAAACGAATTCCCAATATGTGAAACAAAGTTTTCCACCTTTTTATTTTAGAAAAACACTTTGTTTTCCAAATCATTTATCACATAAAATTTTACACTAATGCTAATTTGTGGAGCCGAGGATCTAGGCTAAAGAATATAGGATCATATATCCTAAGGCTAATCGATGGATACCATGGGAAGACTGCTTCAGATGGACATTGCTAGACTTTGTTGTATCTGTAGAAAAATTGAATAATGTCCACTATAATTAGTGGAGATATATCTAGTCTATAATTTATTGACTCAGTCAAATTCTTTTCAGTGCACAAATCTAGGTTTTTCCCGAAAGGGATTTTTTCTCAATCTTGTTTTTGTGTCTTATTAGTTTGATTATTAGGACACTTTGACATAATTAAGTTGGACATCGTATTGCCTACATGCCTAATTGTTAATAAGCATAAAATTAGACTAAAAAATAAATTTTTGTGTGTGTAACCATATATACAGACTATGTATACAAACCCTATTTCTCAAGTTTGAATCGAATCCCGTTACACTTACTTTTTGTGTGATCTTTTAAAAACCTCGGTTTTATATTTAATTTATAAAATAGGTTGCCTATTTTTGATGGGTCAAATTATTCTTATTGGAATGCTCAAATAAGGTCAGGTTTGAATGTGATTAAAGAGATTGTATGGCTTGTTTGAGAAAGAGGGTGAACACCATGTCCTAAACATGTCATCAATTGGACGGAGGACGAATTATATTGGAGTCATTTTAACTCACGCAATTTATGTGTCATTTTTTAAGATGTCAAGCTAGACGATTTTGATCGCAACATGACGTGCACAATGTCTAAGGAAGCTTGGGTTACCCTCAACCTCACTCACAAAGGTGCCAATGATATGAAAGATTCTAAGCTTCAAAACCTCACCATACAGTTTGAGACAATGATTATGCTAGTTTAAGTCTTTTGATGAAATTTATGCACGATGGTTTGATATCATAAACTTTTGTTATAATTTGGGAGAGAAACTTCGTGAGATGCATATAGTGAAAAAGATTCTGAGATCCCTTCCATTCCATTTTATTACTAAGGTTACAGTCCTTAATTTGTTAGGAATTTTAGATACGCCTAGCTTAGAATAACTCATATTAAACCTTCAAACTTATGATATCGACATGTTTCCAAAAGTTATTAAACCTTAAAAAACATGAATTTCATTAAAAGTACAATTTAAAAACAAATTGTACGCTTCTTCTAACTATAAGTATGAGATTGATCTCACGATCATTCACTTTCTGCAAAAAAAATCATTACAAAAATTCAATCTTAGAGAAGAAAATACTTTAAAATTAAACAATGTTTTTATGAAATATAAATTAGGTAAGGGTCACAAATCTAATGATTGTGGTATGAGTTTGAAGAGATATTGCAAAAGAAAAGTTTCATTCAATGTCACACTTACTGCTAGAGACGCCGAGTCGGTGGATTCTAGGGACGAATCATCGTTTGGACCTAAAATCACTTCATTTTATGGCTAGTCATGATAGTACATGGAGTACACATCATGTTGATGAGGAGGTTTCTAAACATGATGACCACGATAGTGAGTCTAATCATTCTGGAGAGATAGAGGGAGATGACATTTTGAGTTAGGTACATCATGACCTTCAACGTGCTTATGCCGAACTTTACCCCGAGTCCTTTCAAATCAAATGGAAAAAGAAAGGTTTAGTGTTATAGTTTGTGTAAAATTTCAAAATTTTCAATTTTATATTCGTAGCTCTTTAGGTAAATTCAAATTACTCCATAGATATATTTATTTCTAGGTCATTTAGAACAAAATTCTTTTCGTTTGAGGTATTAATTCATAGTATGGAAAGATAAATTGATTTCAGAATTTCATATGCCGTAAATGAAAATTCTTAGTTTCAGGTATCTAAACTATATTTTGTCCAAAATAATCATTTCACCTAGATCATTAAGACCAAAGATCAAATATTCCCATGCTGAAGGTGGTTCAAAGTATGGAATGCAAAATCTACCATTGAAGCTCAAGCTTTAATCATGTTTTCTGGTTTTTGATCCATTTCATTGCCATTTATAAGTAAATTATTGTAGGTGAAAATTTAAATGGATCCTAAAGAACTTTAAAAACAACATGGAATCAAAAAAAGTAATTTTAATGCATAAAATCTAAAAATACAAAAAAAATGTCAATGATTTTAACCTGGTTTTTGTATAACTCACAAGTACTTTTTTTACAGAGGTGTTGAGGTCTTTTTAAAAGGAAGGAGATTGAGAGTTGATTTGAGGAATGTAAGGTGGATTTTCATAGATTTTTAAATTCTTTGAGTTTGGGTATGAGCTAGTTAACACATGTTTCCACATGGAAACCCGTGGTTGTTGTCCTAGTAACTAACTAGGTGTAATTCTAGCCACCAGAGCCTATGTGTAATATTTTTAGTTTTTATTATAAGGTCTTCATAGTTTAAGTTTAAGAATAGGAACCATTTCCTACTAATTGAATGTTTAAGGGTCTAAAGTACAATTTTCCAAACTTGTCAAAGTAGCTCAAAGTATGGGTAGTGATTTAGAATATTTATAAAGTTAGTGTATAAATAACTTTGGAGTTAGGGTTGATTTATAGGTTTAAAGAAGATTTAAAATTTTTTGGGGCTAATTTTATAATTATTATACCTAAGGGATCTTCCCAATAAATTGTTGTTACTTTGGCAATTGTTTAAGTAACAATTATACTTTTGATTCTTAAGTCATTCACGTATTGATATGCGAAATTAGTTGGAATACTTTATATATTGGTAGGTTAATAAGATTTTAATTAAATGATGGTTTTAGACTATCACATATGCGGTTTGCATTTAGTCCGTGTTTTCCATATGCTTTATATTTGAATTTTATTTGTCATACTATCTTATCATATTGATATTTTTCATTATGTTGATTGAATTTGCATATATCAAATTTATAATTTCAAAATTTGTATCAAACTTCGTTGAAATTCATATTAATATCTTTTTGCATCAGTATAGATATTATCTAGTCGTTGTTTTCATTATTTGTGTTTGAATTTCAATTTTAGGGGGAGATTTGATTTATGGGTGATAAATAATTTTATAATTTTTGTACTTTTTCTATTTTTGAAAAAAAGGGGAGAAAATTTATTGTTCCTTTCATGATTAGGCAACTATATATTAAGGAGAGACATCTTACCTAGGTTCAGATTATTTGGACATAGATAAAATTTTGTTTACATGTAGATTTTATACTTGTTATATTGTCTATGCATTAAATGGTGTGTTTAATTGTGCAGGTTGGCAAGATGCGAGAATGTTTACAAGAGTGTAAAGCGACTCAAGTTTGTGTGTCTTTTAAGCATTAGTACTTTTTTTACTTTTGGGGTTGAGGATTGAGTTTTTAAGAGAGCTTGACGGATTGTGGGATTTTATTTTTATTTTTCCCTGCAATACAAAGGTCGGTGATCTGTAAGAACAAATTTCTAATCTTGTTAATTTGTTTGTAATTGAATTAATTCCTAAACGAAACATTTGACCAACCCGTTAGGCTTTGTATTGTTGATCTCGTACGCCAATGTCATGTTTATTGAAGATGTAGTAGTCAAGATTGAAAGTGGAAGTACATCGTGTCGTGTTTTATGCAAGCATTTATATTCATGTTTACTGAGGATCTCCTAAAGTAAAGATGCATTTTGAATATTCTGCTTGGATATATTTTTGGGTGTTTATTTTCAATGAAATTATTTGGGTCAATTTTAAAAATATTTTTTGGAGAAAAATATTATTGTTTTTAGGTTTGTTACAATGAATTTTTTACATCGTTAGAAGGAAATTGATATTTCGTTGGAACAAAGTTTGAACCTTTTTAGAATGAGATTTGAAACTTGTTGGAACTTGTATCTAATGGACATCAAACGAGGTCTCTCTATCAAAAAGGGAAGAACTCATTGGATGCTCGCTGCAAATTCGTTAAAATGAAAAGGGATTATCATTTCCACGAACTTAGCTCTCCTTTGAAAAAAAATCTTCTCTTTTAAAAGAACTATGCAATCTCGTTCGAATGAGTTTATCACTTCAAAATTCGAGTATTCACTATTTAAGGTGCATTTAACTATGATTTTGAAGAACTTACAGTGAAAATAAATTCCCTATTTGTTACAAACGTTCTGAATGAGAATATGTCGTAGGTTAATGAATTACCTAATGAAATATGTCGTAGGTTAATGAATTAAGTCACGCAATCCAAATGAGAATAAGGCATGGATAAAAAGGAAATACAAACGTGTATACCTAAGAGGAAGAGAGTCGATAGAGTACCTTCATTATAAAGACCAGTATTAGTAAGCATCAAAAATTAAAATATGTCTCGAAATCCTATCCAAAGTGTAGAACCCTAAGTTCCTTGGATAATACCGAAAACCCTGTAATAAAATTCATATTCCAAAAACCATAAAAATTACGAAGAATTACAAAATAGTTACCAAAATCCATATACATACAAAAAATCCTCATCCTATATAATAATACCCAAAACCCTATAATCAAATCCATGTTCCAAAAACCGTAAAAGATAAAATCAAATTCATATTCCAACAACCATAAACGTTATGAAAAATTACAAAATAGTTACCAAAATCCCTAAAAATCCATATACATACATAAAATCCTCATCTTATATAATAATACGCAAACCCTATAATCAAATCCATGTTCCAAAAACCGTAAAGCTTCCCAAAATCCCTTAAATCCTTATATATAAAAAAATTCTTACCCTTAAACTTCTTGGTATATTTCTTCTCAGCTTTTCCACAAAGAACGATCTTCTTTTCTTCCCTTTGTTGCACTATTTCAGATTTCTCCTTGGGCCTCGAAATGATAAGAGACCTGACAAAGTAACATGGTTAAAGAACAAAATGAATGGAAAACCAACAAAAAGTACCAAAAGCAAGGAATGATAACCAACTTATAGCTATCAACTCAATAATTTATGTAAGAACTGATTGTAGTCCTATTTTAGAAACAAAAACTCAATTTAAATTGAGGATAAATGATGTTTATTCTTTGCACAAATAATGAAACCAAAGCTAAGATAGAAAATGGAAGCTAAAATTAGAAACGAAAGATAACATAGAAATAAATCAAAACCTATCGTGGAGAGATGAGCGACGACATGGAGAGATGAGCGGTGGTGTAGGGAGGAGGGGAAGCGGCTGAAGAAGTAGAAATGTTTGAGGTAGGGCTTTTTCGGATTGCTAATGATAGAACGGGAGTAAATTAGGGAAATGTTATGTTTGTGTGAGAGGGTGTGAGCAGGAGAGAAGCAGAGAACGAAGTAGTTGTGACCAAAATATCCTAAATTTTAAATTAAAGTGTAATTTTGGTAGGTATACAAATAAAGGGAAACCAAAGACTTGAGGGGTAAAGTGGGTATTTCAGTAAAAAATGCATCCGATGACATCATCTTTTGATCTTATGACATACATAAGTTTCTTACTTTATTCTATATATATATATATATATATATAATATTTATGAAAAATATATTTTATCTCATATTTAAATTGGTATCGTACTCCCATGAGATACCCCTCCCCTCTCTTCTAATAGTGTACACCTAACGCATATCTCCTACATAACCTAATTTAGCTACCCTTACTAACTAATCTGTTTCATCAAAACTCGAAATATCCTAATTAACCCGAGTACTAAGGGCTAAACTTCTCCTCAGTCTCAACACTGTGCCATGTTCGTGCGTGGAGCGTCTCGCGAAGCAAAATTTAAACAAGGAACCCCCCCCCCCCCCCCCGATACACTACTACTTGGCAATGTCGATCATCGAGATCCATTAGGCCCTCAGTACCTTAAATATATATATACACACACACATACACTAGGGTGTGCCCGTGCCTGAAGGCACGATGCTAATTTTCAAAATTGTACGTCGTTGATAGGACCATAAGTCGTATATAGTTAACAATAGATAAATGATTTTTGAAATAATTACAGGGAAAATCATGTATGCATTGCAATTGCACACATAGTGCGACCGCATTGAAAAGACTTTTTTCAATGTGTCCTAAATGCAAAATGATTTATCAAATAAAAATATTAATAAAAAATAGATAAACATAAACAACACCCTAATATGTCCATTAACAGGTATTAGCAAGCTTATATACACAAATAATTACCAAAAAAAGAACCTAAGAATGTACATGTACCAAATTTTCAGGTATAATTCTAAAGAACTGGGATTGTGTTGTACAAAATAAAAACTAACTTGGAAGAGAATTTAAATCCTTCTGAAACCCGCTTGACTCAGTAATCTAAAGGTTTCTCATCTTTTGTAGGGTTTATAGCACTTTGAGCCAACACCCCCCCTCCCCCCCCAACAAAGCTCTTTTTTTCTTTACCTACCAATATCTATCGAGATTCAAACAGATTTCAGTGCATTTATTTCATATAACACTGATTTCAACAGACTCCAAACTTGAAAAAATCTTATGAGGCATGGCTATTCTTTGGTATCAATAACGATTTACATTTTAAGAGTACACATAATAGAGAACAACCTTGCCAAACAAACTTGGATATGAAAGCAGATTTCTAGTCTATGCCCGTGCCTACGAAGAAAATTTTGAAAGTGCATAATTGCGAAACAGTAAAAAATTTTGAATCCGTAATAACGAAATGGCGAAAACATTTTAGGGGTACCCTAAAATGTTTAGAACCAAAAAAAAATTAAAAACATAACAAATTTAAACAAAATAATACCCCTAAAAGAAATACCCAAACAAAAAAATACATTTGTATGTAACAAATTGAAACCAAATAAGCATTATTTTTAATAAATAATTATTTTTTAATTAAGAAACACCAAATATTTACCAACACCCATTAAATTAACCAACACAAATTAATCAACGGCATAATGTTTTCTATACCAAAATGCATTAAATTAATCAACACCGCAAAGTATTCAATACCAATACACATTAAATTAATCAACACGCAATCATGTTCTTCAAACTATTTACATTCTCAGGACAAATGTTTATGCTTAATTTTTTTTTCCTGAACCATTCAAAAGTAATATGTATCAAACTCATCAAAACTAAAAATCGTGTTGTTAAAAAAAACATCCAGATAAAGATGCATTGACATGGGCAGGGTACACCACAAAACCCTGCTTGGCCTTGTAGCCCCAAGCAGCTTGCGTTATCAGTCAGGTGGATCGGGTACCCCGAATAATATCATGAAAGAGAACATGACTTTCTTGGTTTTATGATAAGCATATTTAATTGTATCTTGGTTTGTGTTTATGCTTCTTGGTAGGTTTAAATTAGCAAAGAGAACATGGGTTTCGATGGAGAAGGTGTGGTAGCGAGGTTGCGATCTAAATGTGGGTAATGGCTTTGGGTAGGTGGAGGTGGCATTGGTGGTTCTTTTTTGGGGTTGGTGGTTCTGTTTTGGGGTAACATTGGTGATTAGGTTGTGATATGTGAAGTTTTTATACTACAGCAGTAGAAACTTTATTATATTACTACTTATTATTGCAGTAACAACAACAATCAGCACCTATTGTGTTGGTCTGATACCATGAAAAGAAATGATAATTGCCTGAACCCCTAGAATTAGACCTAATCGGGTGCCACTCCCAGCCCTCCATTGATCTCCCCTATAATTAGATAGAAGTTGTACTGGTTGTTGGCCTGATACTACTGATTAGTGCCAGTGTCACCCCTCCATTGAGCTCCCCAACCGCCCGAAGCACTAGAATTATAGCTGATCGAGACACCTCTTTTGTTTGGGGTGGTCCCCACTACCCATTCCTTCAATCTTCCACCCGAAGTCATGCAATCTATTAAGCTTTGGCTTCATCAATTACAAAATAGAGTAAAAATCGAATGATAAATATTAATGTCATATTTTAAGAAATAAATCAAGTGACACATAATAGTGATCTCGAAGAACATTTGAAACACTGCTTACAATCTGTTAGTACCACTTTGAGAGCAATATGCGTTCCAAATCTAAAGTCAATAATCCATCGGACTTCTTTTCCACAAAAATATGATCTTCCAGTAGTAACCAACAAAAAAAATGAAGGACACTAACCAACCATTGATGTATCCTTTATTCACCATCTGAACTAAGAAACCAAATATTAAATCAAATTTAGCCTACAAAGCTCCTAGGTGGGTGAGGTTAAGGAATTAAAAGAAAACCTTCCCCATGAAAACCTCCCTTATGAAAGAACACTCGAATCATAAAAAAAGCAAAGTATATTTTTGGTACCATAATTTAGGTCATACATCATTCAAACATTAAAACTAAATCAATTGAAATATCATTCTATGAGTCACATTTGGAAAAAAAAATGAGATAATTTTACTACCATATATTTAGGTCTCTCCTTGATCACGTTCCTTGATTCTTCACTTTAAAAGGAGAGTAGAGGGGAGTGTTAACATGTGTGACACCCCGCCTAATTAATCCCGGGTGATCAGTCATAAATCAAGTTAGAATAGGATTCTCATTTGGCCCATTCATAGCATCACTGTCATCATATTAAATTACTAACCACTTAAGTGAGAAAAATAGACTGGTGCCATTTTTATCTTTCATTATTTAAACAAAACCCATGCAGAATATAAAACTATATAACAATCACAGATAACTGAATTAATCATCCACAAGTAATAATATAATTGACCGAATAAACCAACGGTCCAAATAATAAATCCCATAAAGACCAGAATAAACTCCCAACAAGTCTAAAACAAATAAATGGAAAGTGAGCAACATGATCGAATACTAATCATGAACTTCTACAGTAAGAATGAAGAATGTGGCGTCTATCGAAACCCCGCAACATCCACATATGCTGCAGCAACGGATTCCTGGAATATAGTCAAGGCTGGCGTCCCTGTGGCTGGACACCTAAAAGGGTTTTTAAAAGTTTTTATAGCAAGGGTTAGTACCCAAAACATTTGAAAAACATTTAACAAATGATTAACTTGTAGTAATAAATAAATATGCATGCACTTCATATTTTTAGTAAATATCGCACTCTCTTGAGGACTTCCTTACCCTTCCTCTAATGTACCCTATTAACGCTTTAATTAAATTACCTAGTTATTCCGCACATGACTAGATAATTTACAAAGTTCCTTTATACCCACCCTACCCTAACAGCGTATGTAGTGATTATGATTTATAAGTTATTAGCAACATCAACTTAACTAAATCATTTCCCTTTTTAATATTCATATAACTTCTACACTTGTCATACATGTGAAATAACTCACTTTTCATAAATATCCCGTATATAATTAATTACTTAATTATATACTTATAATCATAATTCAGCATTCACAATCATACTGTAATATATATAACAACTTGCAACCTCCCGAATAAAATACTCCCGGAATGTAAATTCTATAAAGTGCTAACCCACTAGGTACAATCACATAGCCTAGTTTTCCCAAGTCAGAATTTTCACACCAACTTGATAAAAATAAATAATTGGAGGCGGTCATATTCCTTCCCTAAAAGTGAGATGTCCCTCACCCATATAACGGACGCTATGACCTCGGGAATATACTCACCCTACTCCTCAAGCTAGGGGATTCATCCACTACGCGCAACCTCCCCCTATAGCACTATAGTACAAAATATCTAATCACAGATATTAATGGTACACATCATATATATATACTATCGCCTCCGTATATATAAATATAAAAGTCCCGGCTATATTGTTCGCTAAATCCGTAAGATAAGCCTATTAAAATTATTAAGAGTTTATGGTCCAACTCTACATTTTAATTAAATTGTACATTAATTAATTAAGTTATTTTTGGTGTCGCCCCCACCATAAATTTGGACTTTACTCTCGTAGCCCAAAATTTACCCGAGTCAAAATTTCCGACTCTAATTTATTAGCCTCAAACCCTAATTAATTTATCTACAATTAATTAGATTAAACTCATGTATTTAATTTCTCCATAATTAATTACATAAGATTTATATATAAATTTTCCCTCTTATATAACCAACTGGCGAAACTGCCAGATTCTAGCGATCGTCGATCGATCGACCCCAGACCGTCGATCGATCGATCGAATAGGTCTTCGTCTTCTTCGCGAAGACAGGGCAGCCATGGACGGATTTTCTTAAACCCTAATCTCTTCTAACATGAGTTTTAAGCCTTCTTATCACCAGAACATACTAGAAACCTTATTAGGATTACCCAGAAAGCCTACAACAATCATCAATTCGTCCATAAACTACTGATTCATAAATTTTGGGGAAAATCTATCTTTTTCCTTAAACACATTTTTACTCCAAATTTCTTCATCAAATTCGTTCTAATTTATCTGAATATCATCCTAACAGATACACATCAATATTCCAATATCAGATTTTACATAACTCCTCATAATTTCGGGCAAATCAGATTCATGTTTTCTTTTGTATTATCAAAACCCCATGTTTATACCATGAACCCCAAAATGAATTTTTAATTCATAACAGCACACAAATATGAATTGAAATACAGTTTTAATGCTATTGCAAGTTATTCACTTGCCTTAGGTTTCGTAGTGTCTGAATTTGTGATGGATTCCCAGGTTGAAGATGACCTTGGTGGTTCTTTGAGATCCCCAAAATGGCTTTGGCTGCTGCTAGGGTTTCCTAACCCTTTAGTTCCTTTTTCTAATTAAGCTCAGCCATGCCCTAATTTCTTTTTATTAGGTTAATTTTTCAATTCCCGTTTTTTTACTAATGGGCCAAGCCCAAGTGACCAAAATGCCCCCGAGTGGGCCCGACTATGTCTAAAAACGTCCCGTGACCCGTTTACTACCCCCGGGTACACTTTTCCGACTATCTCGGCCCATCCGGACTCAACTGTACCCTCAGAATTTTCATCCGAATTAATTTATAAAAATACTTATCCCCCCACCCAATGTAGTCTATACCGACTTCCGGATGTGATAAGTACATACCTCGTCATTAATACTCGAAACAACGAAATTACATTATTACTATTCACTTAGTAAATAAATTCTCCTTAAATATTAACCATTCAATCCCAGATTAATATTTATATATTATTCTATCATAATTAATTCATTAAATTACAACACACTAGTAATTTAGAATTTCCGAATTAATTAAATTTTAAATGTGCCAAAAATACGGGGTGTTACAACATGGTTCCTATTTCCAATTTCAAACATACATATCAAAATTCATAAATGTTAAAAAAAAAGTAACAAAAACATCCAGAAGCATGTAAGCATGTTTTTAGTGTAAGCTTTATAAAGCCAAGTCAGATAAGCGTTTGATGTTAGTGTGCTACTTAATATCACAAATCTTCCAAATAAACATAAAAACGATGTTAGTGCCAATTTGCAACAAAAAATAAAAGCACAAAAATAATGAAATTCAAAAAAACAAATGGTGGACCAACACATTCAAATAAATTATTTAGTGGAAAAATTTTAAAGTGGTAGAAAATTAGTTATAGCAGATCAAGTATACAAATAAGCCTCTTAAAGAATATAAGAAAGTTGTAACAAATCAGCATGTGTAATGTTTTGTATACCGAGATCTCGCTACATTAGGATGATGGTTTTTTTTTCATCTCAAGGGGCTGACCTGAAATTTCAGTAAGAATGGTAATCATAATGCTAACATTGAGGATTTATCATGCACACATACATTATTTAGGAGCATATAAGAGTGCACATAGAGTAGGTTTTTTAAAAATCATTGGGTTGTAAGGAAGAGATGAGACATGGATTCATCAAAATGAACATATGAGACTATGTTCAGATGTCAAAAGGGTAAAAGAAAAAGGAGAAAAAATAATTTTTAAACTCTCACATCATTACTGAGGTATGCAGAGTGCAAGTGGAGAGATCTGTTTCAACCAATTACGGGAAAACTCCAACCAAAGCATAGCGTCGATATGTGTACAAGGGCACTAACTAAAATTTCCTTACAGTTCAATGGGAATACACCATATTCTGCAAATGAAGACAAAGAGATAAGTGAGTTATACCAAGTACTTATTACTGTCACAAAAGGAGAAGCAATTGAACTATGAAAAAAAAAATTAACAATAACCTCAATCTACCTCATAGTAAGGCTGACCCAAGATACTTCAATATGACTATTCTAAGCAGTTTATATTAATGAACGACATGGAAGAAATGCTTGATGAAAGATCCAAATGTGATATGAACAAAAGTAACAGTAAGTCGATAATTAAACACAAAGTAGGTGAATATAGAAGCAAAACTGAACATAGAAATAGATCATCATACACAAAAAATGCAATGAAACGAAGTAGGTGAATGTAAACAACATGGAAATCCCATGAAACAACTTGATGGAGTAGTAAATTAATGTAGGTTAAAGGAAAAATGAACAAAGTAGGTGAATGTAAAAGAAAAAATAAAAGAAAACACCAATCATCACACGTGAACAATGCCATGAAACAACTTAATGGCGCGGTAAATTAAATAACTTCATCTTCTCATCCATGATTCCTCTTAAATGACATTAAATTCCGTTATTGTGGTGTTAATTAAAATAATGGGCTTGGCTGGGCTCCCACTCTTAAATCGATGTACCTCTGATGCTATCAAGGAGTCGAATTGGTTAGGCTCACAGGTATCATCACTCTCAGCAACCAATAGCCTCTCCCCGATATCTGATTGGCTATCTATGAAAGATTCAACATAGGTTGTGATAGACATGTGATCATTAGTGACTGAGGCTTTTCAAGACACTGCTTTCAGCCTTCGAGACTCAGCTTCAAGCTTAGCAACCTTCTTTATGTTGTCCAGATATTGTTTGCTAGCTGTTTCAGCACCTTGGTTGCTCAAATCCATCTCAATAGTCCTAATTTGTAGTTCCTTGGCTCTGGAAGAGAACTCGAGTTTTAGGACTGAGTTCTCTCTCTCTACATCTTCAAGCATGGGGTGATAGTCTGTAGCTTTAGCAACTTCAGGTTATTTTTCGAGTTCATTTTGTAGACTACCATTCAAGACTTTTCTTGGCAACAGCTTCATGGATCTTCTGGTCTTTATCTTCTCTTGCCTGACGAATCTATCTCAAACACTCCTAAAGGAACGGAGTAAAACGAAAAGCCAAAAATTCTTAGCACCCAAAAATTATTACTCCCGATGAACCAAATTAGATAAACATCCAACAAATACCCCAAAAGATGGAGATAAGGAAATTAATTTAGGTTCTAAAGAAACTAATAAAAAGTAACTGAGGCTAGTGAATCAAATCATTCATCTGATGATAAGGTTAAGCAACTTGAATTGTCTGAACTTAAATAAAGTGATTATGGATCAGCAAGATCATTAAATTACAAGAAGTCACCTCCTAATATACAATCAACTTCCAGCAAAATTTTTACAGGAGTATATTCAAATCTCTCAACCACAGCCAGTGGGCCTGTCTCATTGTCATTATTTTTCTCCTGAGATTCATTTGTAGAACCTTGTCCAGTGGATCTGTGTGTTGAAGCCAATTCATGAACTGATTGTAGTATTATCATCGTCATTATGTCTATAACTTATGCATTCTTCATAATATAATAATGTTCTTTAAATAATCCAGATAGTTTTTAGGCACAACAAAAAAACATTTAGGCACGTGCTCTGAATAGCTGCACGATATATTACTTCAATAGGCATTGAACACCTATTGACAATGGAACCAAATGTTCTTTAAATAGTTGAAAAATAAGTAAAATCATTTTAACAACATACTATATCTCCATCTCAATGTACCTTATCACACAAGATATGTTGTAGGTTATTTGAGTTTTCGAGAAAGCATCGCAGCACGGGCTAGTCACAATAATTTATGTCCAACTTCAACTAGTTTAAATTACAAAATATTGGAGCAAAGCAAGGAAATCCAATGTTAAAGACCTGCAAAAGTAGCAAAAAAAAATAGTTATAACAAAAGATCTATACTTTAAGACGCTAACATTATATCTCTAAGAATCCACTGCTAAGAAAGTTTGAAGCAATATGACAATGGTTTTATATAGTATACACTCTCAATAAGATGAATGAACTAATGGTATTTATATAGTATATTAGACAATGAGATGAAATTTTAGTAAACCTGCATTGCTTTTCATTAAACCATAAGATGAAATTTATTTTTAGGGCATCAGCATATAGTAAAAAAGCAGCATATATATAGGGAATATATATAAATAATTTATATTAGAACTGTAGTCTACAAATCAAGCCCCGGTGATGAGAAAAATAAGAGAAATATTTGTAACTGCTCCTATACCCCCATACCATACCAAGATATGAGAAAATTCAGAATTTAATGTTATGAATTTGCCCCTCGAACCTCATGAGAACCCAAAACTGAATTAAAATCACCCAAAACTGAACCTCGCGTGTAATAAAGTTTTAGCATAAAGAAAAGTTAAAAAAGAGTCCTCAACATTGACAATAGTTTGGACTGAAATGTGTTGACTGGAATTTCTAATAACAGTGACATTATTAGGACCATCAATCTGAAGAAACAAAGAGTCCTAAAATCTAACATCAATGTTGTAAAAAAGAACACATTGGTTCAGCTATGCAGACTATAGACGATTTTTTGCTTATTACACATACTCCTTACAGTATTTTAGGTGGGAATATTAGAGCACTGAGTAAGGTTACAATTGGTTCCCAATATATTCTCAAACACAAAACAAGTTTAAATGAATACCAAAGAGAATAAGGAAAGTACCAACAAAGTTGAATAAATATTAATAACCTTCAATGAATGTTTTATACGCAATTTTCAAATGGAAGAACATATGTGCAACTCCAAATACTGAGCATGAACCAAAGGAAAGAAAGTCGTTAAATTTATAACCTAAGACCTGAAATCTACAAATAAGTATATTGTCATAAATGGAAAAATAATAATAAAATATTCAGAACAATAACAATAATATATAATTAGGACTCGTAGAATTGAAGTCATAATTATGTTTAATATAGCACCAATAGCTAAAATAAGTCCCCACGGCGATTGAGTGAGTAGTTTTTTTAGAATTGACACACTGAATATAAAGAGGGTACATAGTTCCTTATGATATTTTTTTAATTGCACAGAGTATTAACAAAACGATCATATTCAAAGAAATCACATCATCTCATCCAACTATTTCTCATATGGCTCATATCATAATCAAACATAAGAAATGAAAAACACACCTCACAAAGGCCATATGGTTCCAGTAATCTTTGCAGAGAAGCCATCTTGAAACCCAAAATCCAATAACATAATAACACAATCAAAATCGGGAAAGAAGAAAACCCAAAATCGCATTTGAAATCTAAAATCGAGAGGAAAATAAATAATTGAAAAAGTAACAAAGAATAAATGTTTTAATAAAACCCCAAGTCAGAAAAATCATACCATTGGTAGACCATAATGAGCAACCTACAACGGACAATGAAGACGTCAAAATTAGGATTCTTCTACCTAATACAGCACTTCCAATATCTTACAACAATCAACATCCATGAGAACAATCAAGACCCGTATAATAATAAGAAATCCACCAAACAAATACAATACATGTGGTTAAATAAATAAACCGTGTGAGTGTGGAAGTGTTAGATTTGGGAAAAAACCTAAGAAAAACTTATATGCATGAGTGTGAGTGTGTTCATGTGCATTTGTAAGGGACCCGGGGAAGAAGATTACCTGGGGGTGGAGACAAGGGGGAGGGGTGGAAGCTTGTGGTTTAAGAGGTGGTTGGATGAGGAAGGTTTTTCTCAGGTGTATTTGATCACAACCAAGACAGAGAGAGAGAGAGAGAGAGAGAGAGAGAGAGAGAGAGAGAGAGAGACGGGGTAAAGTGAGAGTGAGGAAATGAGAAGTCGACGAGTGAGGATTTTTTGTTAGAGTATCTTATAGGGTTTGTGTGTTTGCAAAGATACCCATAAATTTGAATTTTGAAGAAAAGTGGGAACAAATTAGAGTGTGTCAAAAGAGTGGGAATCCAAAAATTTCAAGGGCAAAATATGTAATCGAAAAAAACTCATAAAGATGACATCATCAACTAAGCTTATGACATACATAAGTTTTCTACTTCATTTTATATATATATATATATATATATATATATAACATACTAATTTTATTTTTCATACCCTAATTTAAGTCCGGATAAAGTCTCCCAGAATGAGAATAAATCCTTTTTCATTTATCTCTTTACAATGGTTAGAGATATGTATAATATCTTGTTCTCATATACAAGTAATATACTATACACACAAGTATAATAACCATACCAATGAGCTATAACTCGAGGATGCAGTCTCAATGCTATCATCTACTAGGGAATGACTCACGTATCATTTTGGGTACCAACAGTCGAAATCTCACACCGCCTTCATAAAAACCAAATCACAACGTATGGGAAACGATCATAGATATTCCCCAAAAGTGAGATGAAACATACCCACTGCATCTTTGACCGTGAAAAGTCTGTGACAAAGGATTTTTTCACGGACTTGTCACGGTCAATGACCGTGACAATTTTTTAAAAAGGTTCAAGGATTGGTCATGGTTATTAACCGTAACTAAACTTGTCACGGTCATGGACCATGACACGACCGTGACAATTCTAACGAACTAGTCACACTCAATGACCGTGACAAGCCCGTGACAAAAAAGTTGTCTCGCCCCGAATTATCACGGTCATTGACCATGACAAGTTGAACTTGTCAAGGTCAATGATCGTGACAATTAGGCAGATTTGGTGTAGTGGTAAGATCCCTTTATGGGAAAAACATCCCTCTCCCCCACATATGATGACCATCATTCTCACCTTTTGATCATTACTCCCACGAGTTAAAAATTTTCCTCAAATTTTCACATATGGGTATTTCCACACCCTTCTCTAAGCCAAAGCTTCTGATCCTTTCACTTCCATTGAATAACATTACACTAACTCCATATAACTTAAACTTTAATGTATGGTCCTTGTCAAAGACCATTCAAACCTTTTCCCCAATTTATTTCACTGGATAATTCAAGTTTAGCACCACTCTTTACTACAACGGTACTTGGATACTCATAAATACTATTCTTTAGTAGTCTTTACAACCATCCTTGACTAATTCCACTAGGAGAGTGACCTCTACTACGGTCTTAGTCTCTGATTTTAAATTACAACTCCAAATAGGTCCCGCCCTCTACTACCCTTACAATGGCCTTCTGTGGTCATCCTTCATCGATTAGCGCACGAATCTGTAACGAATGAGCAAAAGATTTCTATAATCTTATAAAATGGTAGGAGAATGAAATCTCACAAGAGTAATCAACAATCCTAATTCAAAGGCTCTATATCAAATCAAAAGCAACGCTGAAAGAGTAGTACATTCACAAAGATTCCTAAGGACACTAGAACCTGATGCTTCGATACCATCTGTGACACCCCAATGTAACGTCCCATGTTTTTATTTATTTTTTTATTGATCAATTGGAATATTCGAGAAAAATATATTTTTGAATTTAATAATTTTTATTGGCTAAATATGTTTGTTATGATTTTAGAAGAATAAAACTTCAAGTGGAATCGAATTTGGATTTAAAATGAAGTTTTTATGAGAGTTTTAAGTTTAGCCTTTAAAAAAAAGGGAAAAATATTTGTCACGGATTTAGTTCGTGACTAATAAAATATTTATTTTTAGTTAAATGGTATTAAACGAAGGAAAAGGGAATTGGCGGCGTACCTGTAAGATCGATCGATCGATCGATCGACCCTCCTAGAAAACGTGAGCATCAAGTTCTTTTAAGTAGAATTTGTGTAGGATTAGAATTCCAAATCACTATATAACCTTGGTAATCCATAGGGGGACTTCTCATAATCACTTTTTCTCCTGTTTTTCTCCAGAAAACTCTTCCAAATATTTTTTTGCTCACTCATAATCATCAAACTTCTTCATAATCAAGTTTTTTTTGGTCACAAGTTTTGGGAGGCTTCATTGAGGTTTAATCAAGTTTATTCAAGAGCACTTCCTTGCTAATTTTTCGAGAGGAATCCAGATTTCTAATCATATTTTCAACACAATCTTCACAGGCATGAATACTCTATTCTTTTCCTTTAGTATTATGCGTTTTAAGTGTCGCCTAAACGCTTAATTACATGTTTTCTTAAAAATAATTAGTAACTTAATTAGAAAACGTGGAGACTAACTATGGGGCTGTTTTTATAAAATCTTTTAATCTGAATAATATTCATAAACCTTGGGGTACTTATGATTCATGAGTGATTTTGGGTTTTATTGGTGTAGGTTGCATGTAGAAAAACCCTAGTTTTAATGTAAATTATTTTTGGGTGCATATAACTCACGTGATTTATGTAGAGATAATGAAATTGAAAATTTGTTGTATTAATGATGAAATAGCGGTACATTTAAGTTTAAATAATTAAATGAGATTATTTCTGTATTGTTGACGTTCTGATAATTAAATTAAATATTTAATTGAATTGGATTATCTTACGAAGTTTTATACGTTGAATTATTATGCATATTGGTGTGACTTGCTGGTACTATTAAATATCATTATGAAGATAGGTTGTTGGGTATTATTAATCCCTCTATATTTTAGAATGCCTTCTAGGAATGGGAGTAGTGAGGAAAAATTTTCACGGTTTTATCATGTCGGGGATGGGTTGATGTTTATTACTTTATCGTCGATACGCTAATCTAGGTATGAGACTAGGTTGATATTTATGTTAGAAAGTCCTCCTATACATAGGTTAGGATGTATTGATAACTTGGGGATCCTTAGTTATGGGACTAAGGGGTATTTTGAGGATCTCACATCGATTAAAAGGATGGGGTGATTATAAATTGAGAAATTGAGAATTAATGCCTGAGATAAAAATGGGTATTAAAATTTGTGGCGACAAAATGTGCTTGGGCCAACAGTTTAAATGGGTCAGAGGATGATTTATGTCGTGTCATGTGTGTAATCTTGTCATGTGTCAGGGCCAACAGTTTAAACGGGTCAGATGACGATTGACAAGGGGAAGTGTGACACTTTAATAAAAAGTGAGAACAATAATAAAAATTGAATAATTTAATAAATTAACATCGTGGGACTTGGGAATTTTAAAATCCTATTGGTGTGCCTTTTAAATGGGGATTCCTATGGGTAGTTAGTAATTTATATTTATCACATTTAATTATTTTGTTTAATTTCAAATATTCCATTGTGATATTTATTGCGTATAATGCTATTGTCTGGATACAAAGATCCTATCTGATGGGAGTAGTGTGTATTCTTGCTCGGGGCTTTGGCTTTGACCCATGCATTGACTAATCATTTTGAGGATTAGAATTGGAGAAGCTGTATAAGTTTATCAGAGTTTATCGTTTGGTGGTGCAGCTGGAATTATTTATTTTATGGCATAGTTATTTAGAATTTCTTTTCCAGTCATATTTAATTATAAAACTTCATTGGAGTTTTATTGGGCCACTCGGTTCCAAAGTTGTTTAGAGGATTTCTGTTGGGGTATTCAGATCTCTATTATTCAAATTTTATTTAACCATTATTGGAAATTGGATTTATTTGGAGTTCTAGCATGTGATGGATATTTTATCGCGCAGTTGGTTGTTATCATTTGAGATTGATTCAATTATTTATCTTATCCACTGATTTATTTATGTCTCATATATGTCTCATGCTAAGAATGGTATTTATTTAGTTCACGCCCGTCATAGTTCAGTAGCGGTGGCTGTCCACCCCGTCTGTCGGATTTTGTTGGGTGAGACAGATTGTATCACAGTATGGTCTTAGGTATCGTAGGTTATGAGTCCATTTTAGGTTGCGCGTTGCTTATCTTTGTTTCCATTTTGATGATTTGTACTCTTAGTAATTCCGAGTCTGATGTTGTTTTGTTCCTATCTTTTCAGATGGCGAACACAAGGAGAGTTAGGAATAGGAGAGATGAGTCTATTTTCTCGTCTCCCAGCTCAAGAGAGGCGGCATCAGATTAATTTGGAGGCCGAGGAGTTAGCGGCTATCATTCATGAGGCCACGGCGGCCGGTCTAGAGATGGGGAGACAAAGATGGGTGACTTTAGATGCTCGGTGATAGGGTACACCCATCTCAGCTTGGGATAGAGTGAGAACCAGTTTCTTTAAGGGCAATCCTCCCACCTTTTGAGGGGGTCTGACCCAACGGTTTCTCACCAGTGGAGCAGGGATATGCAGAGGCATTTGAGGATGGTGGACTGCATGGATGTGAAGAAGCAGATGTTAGCAACATTTAAGTTGACAGGGGATGCATTGCAATGGTGGGAGAGTGCCACCACATTAGAGGAGAGAGATCAGTTGGGCTATGCGGATTTTCTGATCATGTTCAATAATAAGTACTTTCTGTATGTAATTAGGAATGCAAAGAAGAGAGAAATTATGGACTTGGAGCAAGCTTCAAAGTCGATTGTCGAGTATTAACAAGAGTTAACCAATTTATCTATGTTTGTACCAGAGGAGGTTAGCGCTGAGATTAAGAAGATGGAGTGTTTTATTAAGGGATTGTCTTGGTCAGTTAGGAAAATGGTGTTGGGGAATCCGGCATACACTACTTATGCTCAGGTGGTGGATGTCGTAATGTTCTTATGGAAAGAGAAGGCAAGTTATCAAAAGAAGTTGGGAAACAGACAAGAGTCTAATGGATAGGGAGGTGAGAATAAAGGTTGCAATGATCAAACATGGAAGAGGCAGAGGACCAATCAGGAATAACAAGGTCAAGGAGAGGAGCAGGCCAATACTAGGAGTTTCGAACCTTTTAAGGGTGAATGCTTTGTATGTGGAAAAGTAGGACATCCAGCGGCAAGGTGTTACAGGAGAGCGGGCCAACAAAACCAAGGAGAACCATCCCAGCAAGGTCAAGGTACACAACAAGGGGAAGGATTTCAGGGGAAGTTGGGACTGAGGCCTCTAGTCTTAGCATCAGTTAGCATTTAAGGGGCGCCAGTGGTACCATCAGCACTGACAGCGTCAGGTGCGCAGGGGGTGGTCACTGCATTAACCAATCTATGTTATGGGAGGTGCTATGTAGCTCAGGTACAGTCAGAGAATGATAGAGTGCGTGGCTAGTGGCGTATCGCGGTACCTAATAGCTCTTAGATACCTATATATGTAGGATTTATATTTTGTATTTTTGTTAAGGATTAAGTTTGGGTACATTAGGTGTATGGGCGCCTAATTGTGGTATTCTAGGGGGAAGGCATATGTGAGACTTATTTTCCTTTGCGACATTTATGCATTGATGTGTATACTTCGTCTAATTTCGAGGACGAAATTCTTTACTAGTGGGGAAGTATGTAACACCACGTGTTTTTATTTATTATTTTAATTAATTAATTGGAATATTTGAGAAAAATAAAATTTTGAATTTAATATTTTTTATTGGCTAAAATTTTTGTCATGATTTTAGATGAATAAAACTTCAAGTGGAATCAAATTTGGATTTAAAATGTAGTTTTTATGAGAGTTTTAAGTTTAGCCTTTAAAAAAAAGGGAAAAACATTTGTCACGGAGCAGCAAGTTGTTTTAAGTAGAATTTGTGTAGGATTAGAATTCCTAATCACTATATAACCATGTTAATCCGTAGGGGGACTTCTCATAATCACTTTTTCTCTAGTTTTTCTCTAGAAAACACTTCGAAATATTTTTCCTCTCACTCATAATCATTAACCTTTTTTCATAATCAAGTTTTTTTTGTCACAAGTTTTGGGAGGCTTAATTGAGGTTTAATCAAGTTTGTTCAAGAACACTTCCTTGCTAATTTTTCGAGAGGCATCCAGATTTCTACTCAGATTTTCAACACGATCTTCACAAGTATGAATATTCTATTCTTAAATACATGTTTTCTTAAAAATAATTAGTATCGCCTGAACACTTAATTACATGTTTTCTTAAAAATAATTAGTAACTTAATTAGAAAAAGTGGACACTAACTATGGGGTTGTTTTTATAAAATCTTTTAATTTGAATAATATTCATAAACCTTTGGGTGCGTAGGATTCATGAGTGATTTTGGGTTTTATTAGTGTAGGTTGCATGTAGAAAAACCCTAGTTTTAAAGTAAATGATATTTGGGTGCCTATAACTCACGTGATTTATGTAGAGATAATGAAATTAAAATTTTGTTGTATTAATGATGAAATAGCGGTATATTTAAGTTTAAATAATTAAATGAGTTATTTGGGTATTGTTAATGTTCTGAAAATTAAATTAAAGATTTAATTGAATTGGATTATCTTACGTAGTTTTATACGTTGAATTATTATGCATATTGGTGTGACCTGCTGGTACTATTAAATATCATTGTGACGACAGGTTGTTGGGTATTATTGCTCTCTTTATATTTTAAAATGCCTTCTACGAATGGGACTAGTGAGGAAAAATTATCACGGTTTTATCATGTCGGGGGTGGGATGATTTTTATTACTTTATCGTCGATACGCTAGTCCAGTTATGAGACTAGGTTGAGATTTATGCTAGAAAAACCTCCTCGTAATAACCCTCGCTTATGAGACCGTATGTTATATTAATTACTTAGTATAGTAATTAGAGACCAGTGTTGGGTTATGATTTGAATGTTAATTCAATGTAGAAAAGTCGATATTTATTATGAGGTTGCATGCATATCATAATTATGGGGAAATACTGCTATGTCATGCTCATTAATATCATCTGAATTTAAAATGATATTTAACTTAATAATGTGACCGGAATCTAAATTGAATTTTAAAATATCCAAATGATAATTTGGAGGTTGCAGTTGATTTCGGAACGTGCGAAATAGTCAAATAATGTGCCATATTGTATTTTGTAGTTTCGGGCATTTTTGACTGGTTGTGCCTTAATTATGCTATTGCGTATTATTTTATCGCACTTTTGGTTAAATTAAGTGGGCCATTTACCTTAAGCCACGACTTAAGTCTTCCAAGTCTCCTAATTTCCCCTAATTTCATTCCTAAACCTAAGAGAGAAAAGAGAAAGTAGAGAGAAAGCTTTGGAGATTGAGAGAGATTGCAACTACACCAAGAAATCTGCATATTGGCTGAATCAAGGCAAGTTTTTACTTGCTATTTTGTTGTCTTAAGATAGATGATTGTTGTGATAATGGTGTATTAATCCTAGTTTAGCAAACTTAGGGTTTTATTATGTGTTTTGGGCTTTGATTCTTCCAAAGATGATTCATGAGGTTTTAAGATGATCAATATCATCATTAATGTTCTTATTATGTTGGTGTATGAGTTTGGTTTGGAAGAAAATTGAGTTTGGGTAGAAAATGGAGTCCAAGACTCCATAGCCATTTCTTGGCAAAATCACAGGCCCGAATCGATTCGGCCCCTTGGGCGAATCGATTCGGCTAGGGGCAGTGCTCAGGTCTTGTTGGCCGAATCGATTCGAATTTGGTCCGAATCGATTCGGCAGTTATGCAGAAACCCAGATTTTCTGACCGAATCGATTCGGCCTCCCATCCGAATCGATTCGGAAATTATGCAGAACCTCAAACTTTCTGGCCGAATCGATTCGGCCAAGGGGGCAAATCGATTCGGTAGCCCTGCATTTTCCAACTTTTTCTTTTTGTTATTTTTAGCCCTTTTCTTTAGAATTTTTGATTAGGGACCTTCTTAAATGAAGTAAACATAGGGTTTAGAGTTCTAGTTGAGTGGGGTCGACATCCTAGACTCGAAAGGGTTCATCTAGGGTTCTTTCAGGGGAGAATTTAAAGTGACGTTTAGGCATTAGTTTTGTCTAGTAGTTTTATAAGGGTCTAGAATATCTTAAAGTTAATTTGGAGACTTTAGAATTCAACTCGAGCTAGAATTGACTTGATGGTTTATATTAAAGCCTAAAAGAGGCCATGGGGGATAACTTTGGAGTCTGAATTCCTTTTGAGGATGCTATGTCGGTCCCAATTATATATAGTCCCGATTTAACTTATACGTTCACTTAAAATGGGAGATTGATAAGGTAAATGATAATTTGCTTAATCACATAATGGAAATTAATAAAAATGAATGTTACACACCTCTCTAAATACCATCTTAAGGGAAGTCCGCACGATAGGTGAAGCCCCCTGGCTAATGAATGCAGGGTGGATATAGTCCTAGGCCATGGGAGCGCTTGTGGTTATATGTATTTTCTGTGCTGATAGGAAGATTCTGGGTGTGGTCTTGGCTATCACGCAGGCTCATGGCCGCTTCCCGACGTGTTTCGTTAGGTGCCCAGGTGGTCTTGGAGGCCCTGGAAGATGATGGTTATTTAGGGGCGCGCCCAGTGGGAAAACCCTGACGGGCGGTCTTAGAATCGTTATATTTATATTTATGACTATTCTAATTATCGAGTTGGACTCGATGGAACATTAATGCCATAAAGAGCAAATCTATGCCGCAAAGAGCATGTTATTGAAATGAGTGCCATATAGAGCACATGATGATAATTATATTCCTGATAAGGAATGGAAAATGAAGATTTATATCGAATTATGATGAAAAATGATAAAGGATCATAAACACTTTTAATTCTGTTTTATTATGAATCTCACTCCATGTAGTCCTTCATCATTTTTGTTCCTTATAGGATGTCACCATGCTAGACTATCATCCATGCTTAATTGTACATCATTGTCATACCTGTCATTTATCTATTGATCACATATGCCCGGCCCTGACCGGTTTTCCTTTCTTGTTGTATCTCTATATGTATATGATCCATTCGGGTGTTCCTCCGCACGGTCGCCAGTAATGACTTTTCCTTTCCGCATGTTTTGAGGAGCCGTGACTTTGTGCGGATTTCACGGGATTTTGTGTAGACGCCTCCTTTTATGTTTCTAGTTATGTTCAGTCATTCGGGCTTGTTGCCCAAACTGTTGTAATTGTATAATGGATGTATTATGTAACACTTGATACTTATTGTATGTTACTTAGTTGTTGACCGACGTTTCATTCGGTCCTTTGTATTCTTTTGGGATTTCTTATATGCGCTTGTGGGGGTTTCCACCCTCTATTTCTATTATGGGTTGTTAAAAAGGTTTTATTTTATTTCAAATCAAAGTTTTTGATAACCCGTTTTCTGTAATATAGAGTGGTTATTCCTTATACTTTGTATATTGTCATGATGCTGAAGATGATGTTATCCATGATTTCCTATTTTATCGGGGTATAGGGCTGGCCACCCTTTATTTCGAATAGCGGGTTGTCACAGATGGTATCAGAGCATCAGGTTCTAGAGTCTTTAGGATCTATGCGGACTTGTCACGTTCTACCGTAGCGTTCTTTGATATAGAACTTAATGTCAGGATTTCTTTGCTGCCTATGTATGCGATCTTCTGCTAAATAGATTGTCTTATATTATGTTTTAACTCTATCTCGTCTTTATCTCAGATGCCGCCGAAGAGAGGACGTCCAGCTAGACGTAATAGGGTTGTTGAGGATGAGTATGGTCCTCCACCGCAGCAGGGGAGCATCAGTGCCGCTGAAGTGGCAAACATTGTGGCCCAAGCCGTCAATGCCGCTGATTAGGCATAAATTCTTCACATTTATCCCCTTAATTTCTGTATTTTTATGATCCCGTGCGGTGTAAATAGATTGGATTTGTCTCATATTTATGCTACTAACCCTTTTTGGCAAGTATTTCGTATTTTGTGTATCTCCTATGTGTTTTACAGATATTTCATGCAAGTTAGTGCCAAAGAGAACTCAAAATAGTGAAAGAAACCAAGAGTTGGGGAGTTGAGGGGCATTTTCGTAATTTTGTAGCCTTAGTCCGGAGGTGGGGCCAACTGGAAAGTTGAAGAGCATTCAATTATAAGAACACTGGAAAAAACGGCACCTCAATCTGAGCTACGATGAAGAAGTTATGCCCATTTGAAGTTGAGAAGAAATCCAAGAAAAAAGCTGTCAGACCCGAACCGAACCGAAGCTGAGAAAAAAGAACCAGTCTGCCCATTTGTCACGCTCCAGATCCGTTACTAAATTAGTCACGCTCCAGATCCGTTACTAAATTAGTCACGCCTTCTAAGTGTGACAAATTGGCAGATACGGGATTTTTATTTTGTGCTTATCTTTTAGCCAAAAGAGTTTTATGTTTTGGGGACTCTTCTAAACGACCCTTAGCCTATATATTTAGTCATTAAGACTCTTTTTATTCAGAGTTCATTCATGTAAAAGCTTCATAACAAGTATGAACATCTAGGAACATCAAGGGCACAAATTACTTCAAGAATTCATTGTTTCGGGTTTGTTTTTGCAAGTTTTAATTCAAAATTCTTGTTCTTTATTATTGTTCTTGCATGCTTTGTTTTCCCATTAGATTCAACTTGTTTTCGCATTCATAATACGTAGTTACATGTTTCTAGTCAGTTTCATCATGAATTCCTACACATGCAACGTCATTATTTCATGCATTAGTCAATTTAACATGTCCGGCTAGGTTTTTCAAGGTTGGGATGCATGAACCCAACCTGATGTGTTAATGCATGTGTATAACGTCGATCCGCTGAATTTAATGATTAATTTAAATCGTATCGCGTAATTTCTTAAGAATTGTAGATCTTTATATCTCGTTTGCCTATGGGTACTCGTGATGATTTAGAGTACAATTTGAATGTAATTACCGCGATACTGATTTACTCATCCTCAGATTAGGTATGACGCGGGCTTGAACCTCGTATACATAATGCTTGGGAGTACTAAATTCCGGGTTTGAATTAATCGGATAAATTTACGATTGACGTTGGCACTGCATTACACTAGGGTTGGGGGATTGTATTCCCATCCTGTTTTCTCATCATTTAGTTAAAAGTTTCAATTTAATCCTTCATTCTTAATCTAGATAATTTAGTTTGTTGCATATTTCATCAGAGTTTCATAATTGCATTTAGTGTAATCAATCCCAAAAATCAAAATCAAATCTTTTCCTTTCTTTTTAGAGTCATCGTTAGGATTCCTCAATCTTATCCCTTCGTCACAACTCCGTTGTCCTTTTTCCCTGAGGATCGATACCCGACTTGTCGGATTATTACTTGAACGATAGGCTTGCACTTGAGCCTAGAGAGCACACACTTTAGAGACACATTCTGAGTCGTGTCAAGTTTTTGGCGCCGTTGCTGGGGAATTAGGTAGACTTAGGATTAGATCGAGTTAATCCAAAGCTTTGACCAAAAATTCAAAAAAAAAAAAAAAAAAAAAATTAATAAAAAGCACAAAAAGATTCACCACCATCTCTCACAAACTTAATGCAAAATTCTGAAACCACTCCCACACCCCATAATACTCCAACCAGCATTCACGAAAATCCACTTGTTGAGTATAATCCTGACAGTCCCCACACTCCACAAGCCCCACAGTTCTGGATCCCAACTCCCACACCGTCACACTCCATCTCTAGCAACACTCCTTTCTCCTTCGTAGGACACACTTCGTGCACACCCAGTGAGAACGCCGAATCGTCGAGTGAAAGAGAGATGTCGCAGCACAGTAATGCACCCACCGGTGAGGACGAGCCCCCGTACCGCCCGTTGAGAGAATTCTTATATCCCGAGTGCACTGTCACTCCGGGATGCATTATACTCCCGTATAATGCCGGGCAATTTCGTTTCAAAAATGGGATGATCCAGACACTACCACATTATCACGGTATGGATTCTGAAAAGCCATACCTCCACATAAGGGAATTTGAGGATGTGTGTGATACTCTCAACGATCAAACCTGCACACAAGAGGTAATCCGCCTCAAACTCTTCCCATTCTCGCTTAAAGATAAAGCTAAAGCTTGGCTATGGTCTTTACCTCCAAGCTCGATTCCATCCTGGAATGAGCTACAGTCTAAATTTCTCAAGAAATTCTTCCCAACACATCGAACAATCTCTATAAAGGCTCAAATTCAAGCATTCAGGCAACAAGAAAATGAGCCTTTCCATCGATGTTATGAACGTTTCAACGAGTTAGTGGCTTCATGCCCCCATCATGGATTTGATCCATCGCAAATCATCTCCTTTATCTATAATGGGTTAAATCTTAATTCTAAACAGCTTGTTGAAACCATGGGAAGTGGTCCATTTGTCGATCTAGATGCCCATGACGCTGATCTTCACATGAGGTATGTCGCCGAGACTACCCAATCCTGGGATACCTCTGATCCGAACGCTCAAAACCGAAATCGACAATCTACCACCGCTCCGTCGACATCCGGTCTATTCCACGTAGATAAGAATTCTATGGCGGACTGTCGGTTGGACACCATTGAGAGAGGACTGCGAGACTTATGTGACGTAGTTGGATCCATCAAGAATGCCGTCGAAAAGGTGTGTGCAATTTGTGAGGCGGGACATTCAACTGAGGAATGCCCGACGATACCCGCCTGCAAAGTAATTTTACAGGAGCAAGTTAATGGTATAGGAGGCTTTAAGGGAAATTTCGGTGCCCCGCACGGGAATTCATACAATCCTTCATGGAAAAATCATCCCGGTTTTAGCTACGGGCAACAACATGCCGCAATGAACCCTCCTTCGCATGTTGTCCCTCCTCCTCCACAACAATTTCAATAAGCTCCACACATGCAAGGACATGTGCAAGCACCACCACATCATGGAAATTATATCCCGCCACAGCGGAGAACTCTCGAGGATACTGTGAATCAATTCATCGCAAGCCAGGCCGCAACCAATGCCAAGTATGATCGTCTCATTGGCGACCTAAATGCAAACCTGTCTAAGATACAATCCTCGTTGAGTGTTCAAGAGAAGGGCAAATTCCCTGCCCAAGGCCAACGACCTCCCCAAGGTCAAACTAGTGTTAGCTCCACATCCACTGAACATCAGGAGCAATGTCAAGCAGTGACCACTCTTCGTAGTGGAAGAGTCGTTGATTTATCACCTCCTCCACACGACACAACAAAAGACAAGGAGATTTCGCCCGGCACGAAAGAGGCCGAAGATGTCCCCTTGGACGAGAGTGATAAGGAAGACACTAGTGAGCCTGAGGTGGTAGTTAAACCACCCTCCGCAGCACAATTTCCTCGAAGATTGATTCCTACTCAAAAAGGGACTCCACGTGATGAAGTGCTAGAAGTTCTAAAGCAAGTGAAGCTGAATCTACCCTTCCTTGATGCCATCAAACAAATTCCAGCCTACGGTAAAGTTATCAAAGACTTGTTGACGGTAAAAAGGAGGATGAAAGTTAAAAAGAACGTCTTTCTAGCTCAGAACGTGAGTTCCATTCTGCTAAATGATCTCCCGCCTAAATTTAAAGATCCCAGTGCACCCACCATATCATGCATCATTGGAGATAATAAAATTGAGAAAGCCTTACTTGACTTGGGAGCAAGTGTAAACATACTTCCTTACTCCATTTATAGGCAACTTGACTTGGGCGACCTCAAGCCCACAAAGGTCACTCTCCAATTGGCGGATCGATCAGTGAAGATTCCACGAGGCATAGTCGAGGACGTGATCGTCCAAGTGGACACTTTCTATTTCCCGGTAGATTTTGTCATTTGGGACACGGAGCCCTCCTTTAACTCAAGCAACCATGTTCCCATCATCCTTGGTCGCCCTTTCTTAGCTACAGCTAATGCAATCATCAACACAAGGAATGGGCGAATGCAACTCACTTTTGGGAACATGACCTTGGAAACCAACATCTTCCACATAGCCCAAAATGCAGGGGAGGAAGATGATCTTCACGCGGTCAGCCTCATAGATGAGGTAGTAGAAGAGTACTTCGAGGAAACTTTTTGTGGCGACGCCTTAGAGTCATGTTTAGCGACGAGCTATGAGTGTGAGGGGACATCTACCCACTCCGAGAGGGATGTTGGAAGGTTGAGAGAATTACTCGATGAGAGTGCGTCGGACGAGGACGTGAGAGAGATTGATTGGGTTTCTAGATTCGAGGAACTACCTCCGAGGGATACACATATGGCTCCTTCCAGTGAAAAATTTCCAACCCTCGAATTAAAGAAACTCCCCTCCCATATCAAATATGCATACCTAGGAGAGGATGAGACATTTCCTGTTGTTATCTCCTCTAGCCTAGACGAAGAGCAGGAGGGCAAATTGATGAGAATTCTGAGGAAGCACCAGAGTGCTTTTGGTTGGTGTATAACTGATTTGAAGGGGATAAGTCCTTTGATTTGCACCCACAAGATCCATCTCGAAGAGGATGTCAAGCCCTCTAGAGAAATGCAAAGAAGACTGAATCCCAATATGAAAGAAGTTGTGAGAACCGAGATCATCAAACTATTGGATGCCGGGATTAGCAACCCAATCTCGGATAGCAAATGGGTGAGCCCTATTCAAGTTGTCCCGAAGAAGTCGGGTATAACTGTGATTGAGAATACCAAGGGAGAGCTTGTTCCCCAACGCACCACCACCGGTTGGCGTGTTTGCATTGATTACCGGAAACTCAATGCGGGGACAAGAAAAGACCATTTCCCCTTGCCATTCATCGATCAAATGCTTGAGAGAGTTGCGGGCCACCCTTATTATTGCTTCCTTGATGGTTATTCCGGATATAACCAGATTGAGGTAGATGTACTTGACCAAGAAAAGACGACTTTCACTTGCCCTTTTGGTACGTTTGCCTACAAACGTATGCCATTTGGCTTGTGTAATGCACCCGCGACCTTTCAAAGGTGCATGTTGAGCTTATTTAGCGACATGGTCGAGAGAGGACTCGAGATGTTCATGGACGATTTCAGCGTTTTTGGCACCTCTTTCGATCATTGTTTAGAAAAATTGGAAAAAGTACTTACCCGGTGTGTGGACAAGAACTTAGTGCTGAATTGGGAGAAGTGCCATTTCATGGTCACTGAGGGAATAGTTCTTGGTCACATAGTATCATCCAAGGGCATAGAAGTTGATAGGGCTAAGATAGATGTCATAGCTGACCTTCCCCCACCGAGATCGCTTAAAGACGTGCGCTCATTTTTGGGTCACGCCGGGTTTTATCGAAGGTTCATTAAGGACTTTAGCGCTATCGCTAGACCCTTAAGCAACCTTCTCATGAAGGATAACCCGTTTGAGTGGACCGAGGCATGCCAAAGCTCCTTTGATAAATTAAAGAACATGCTCGTGTCCGCTCCCATCATGCAAGTTCCGGATTGGTCCCTACCGTTCGAACTTATGTGTGATGCAAGCGATTACGCGATGGGAGCCGTTTTGGGCCAACGTAAAGATAAGCAAGCTCATGTTATCTACTACGCTAGCCGAACCCTTGTCGGACCTCAACTCAACTACTATACCACGGAGAAGGAGTTGCTAGCGGTAGTCTTTGCCCTTGATAAGTTCATATCGTATCTCATTGGTTCTCCTATCACTGTCTTCACCGACCACGCGGCTTTAAAATATCTACTTGCGAAGAAAGATGCCAAGCCGCGCCTCATAAGGTGGATCCTACTCCTACAAGAGTTTAATCTCTCCATCAAAGACAAGAAAGGAGTAGAAAACGTCGTGGCCGACCACTTATCTCGGCTCTCGTCCGACGTACCTAGTGATCCCATACCCATAGACGAGCACTTTTCGGATGAGCAACTATTTGCCACCTCTTCCTATCCCTGGTTTGCGGACATAGTAAACTATCTAGTCACGGGAGCCGTCCCTCCCGATTGGACACCGCAAGATAAGAAGAGGTTTCTTAATTGGTCGCGCATGTTCTTTTACGATGATCCCTTCCTTTTTAAATATTGCGCCGACCAAATCATCCGACGATGTGTACCGGATGACGAGATTCCAAAGGTCATCCAGTTTTGTCATTCGGAAGCCTGTGGAGGCCACTTCTCAGCGAAAAAGACGGCCGCTAAAATTCTGCAATGCGGCCTCTATTGGCCCACAATCTTTCGGGATGCAAATGACGCATGCAAGTCATGTAATAGGTGCCAACGAATGGGAGCCATTTCTCGACGCGACATGATGCCCCTTACCCCCATACTCATCATTGAGATATTCGATTGTTGGGGTATTGACTTCATGGGTCCCTTCCCCCCATCCTTTGGTTTCCTATACATCCTAGTCGCGGTAGACTATGTTTCTAAATGGGTAGAAGCTATAGCTACTAGGACTAATGACAACAAAGTGGTGATAAAGTTTCTACAGGAACACATACTTTCTCGCTTCGGAGCACCGAAAGCGATAATTAGCGATAATGGCACGCACTTTTGCAATAGGCCATTTGAGAAGCTCATGAGAAAGTATGGGGTCGTCCACAAGGTTGGGACGACATATCACCCACAAACGAATGGGCAGGCCGAGCTAGCGAATCGGGAGATCAAGAACATTCTTGAAAAGGCCGTCAATCCTACCCGGAAAGATTGGTCCCTTAGATTGACCGATGCACTTTGGGCCTATCGTACCGCGTTTAAAAATCAACTTGGAATGTCCCCTTTCCGTTTTGTGTATGGCAAACCTTGTCATCTCCCTGTTGAGCTCGAACACAAAGCGTATTGGGCAATTAAGCAATTGAATTTTGCCTTGGACAAGGCCGGTGAAGCCCGTAAGGTACAATTGATTGAGTTAGAAGAACTACGCAATGATGCGTATGAGAATGCCAAAATTTCAAAGGAGAGGATGAAACTTGCTCATGATAGCATCATTCGACGAAAAGAGTTTCATCCCGGGCAAAAAGTTCTTCTATACAACTCTCGGCTTAACCTCTTTCCAGGCAAGCTGCGGTCACGATGGTCTGGCCCGTTCGTGGTAAAGAACGTTTTTCCCCATGGAGCTGTTGAACTAAACGATTTGAAAGGGGAAAACACGTTCAAGGTAAATGGACAACGCCTAAAGCCATACCTAGAGGCGTTTGTGGATGAGGTCGACACGATTTGGTTGTCGGACCCTGTTTACAGGGTCGATTGAGCTAAGCGAGTGAGGTCGTCGCACCCCCGACGCGTATGGGGTGATTTTGTGTGTAAAATAGTCGTGTGCAAATAGGTTAGTTAGGAGTTCGGAGCCTGCGTTGCATGAGAGATAGGTTAGCACGTTTTTCGAGGGTGCTAGTACGCTTTTCGAGGTCGTATTCGAGGAAGTTTTTGAGAGCCCGAGGGTCTAGAAGGTTTTTAGGGGCAGTAGGCACAAGTTTGGGGATGAGAGAGCACTTAGAAATGGAGAGAAGAGTGAATTTCCTCCTCCCCCCTTCTTTTATGACCCATATGACCCGAATGCACCGAGCTCCTCCCACCCACCTCCCCCATGAGCTTTTATTGTTTTTATCTTTTGTTTTAATTGTTAGTGGTGGTAGGGCTTTCACATTGTTCACAGTTGATTTTTCCTTTTCTTATGTACCACAGGCTTCTCATGGTTATAATACAAACTTGCATTTTTTTCATATTTGGTTGTTTTATTTTTCCGCACTTATTATTCGCTTTGAATTAGATTTTAGTCCTTTTTGCTTGAGGACAATGCAAAAGTCTAAGTTAGGGGGGGTCACAAGTGCGTATTTCTAAAACTTCACAAATTTTCAAAAATGCCCAAAATTTCCAAAAAAAAAAAATATCATAAAATTTTGAAAAATCCAAAAATATTTTTGTTCAAAATAAATAAAAATTGGAATTCAAATTTTTCAAAAATTTCATTAAAAGTCAGAATTGGAGTCTCAAATTGTAAATATCCAACATACATAAAGCCGAAATTGACCAAAGATGGAAATTGTGCGAAAATTGACGACTTAACGAATAAATGTGGAGATTAACAAACCCGGTGAGATTCGAGCCTATCACTTTTTGCGAGTTTTTAAATCAATCCGAGTTAATTGTTAACTCAAAGTTCTTTTTAGCAGCTAATAAGTTGTCAAGGATCTCAATTCTTTCATTTTGATCGGTTTTGAAAACTGTGTGCAATATTGCCTTGAAAAACGTGCCAAATTAGTCTCTAAACTTAAATTCACCTCGAAACGCATATGGTAACGCAATTGGTATTTTGGACAATGAAGTAGGCCCTCGTTTATCACCCAAAAAAATATTGGCCAGAAAAAGTAGCGAAAAATTATCCCTTTTGTAACCCAAATTGAGCCGAATAATTTTTCCTTTCGTTTGACAACCCGGAAAACCCAAAATAGCCCGGAATTGTGAAAAATGAAAAAAATTCAGAATTTAAGTCCGAAAAGTGCAACAAAAAGGGGGCAAGAAAAAAAAATAGAAGAATGCTCAACAAAAATAGCAACAAAGAAAAAAAAAAAATAGAAAAAGAAGAAAAAATGAGCAATAGCCCGGAAAATGCACAAATGGACATCACAAATGACTTTTCCAATTCCAACCTTCCATACCTCCTTCATTTTACCCTATACACCCTATAACCCGAAAAAGTCCTAACCGAGTCCAAATTGCGAAATTGATTACCGCGTGGAGAGCTAAGACACCAAAAGATAATATAAGAGGCTAAGTGCGCGGAATAAAGGCAATGTTCCCGTTTTTAAAATCGTAATCCGTTGAAGAGATCCTTTCGCCATAAAATTTTCGTCTTTCTAATTGCATGCGTGAATTTGCTTCAATTACATTTACTCTTTATATCACGCATGCCGAGAGAATAGCCATAATCCGAGAGATTCATTTGTGAGTGCATTCCGTGAGAAATTGAAATCAAAACGAATTTTCGGATAAGTAACGTAATGATCAATCGATGGAAATTGGCGGTTATATTTCTGACTTCGCACACACACACTACGGTTTGAGACTTGTAAATATGATTTAATGATGACTATTTTCTGGAAAAGTTTGAATTGCTCAATTTTTGCATATTTTGAATTTTTTTTGAGTCGAATTTTGTGGGTATATTCACTGCAAACCCTCACGAGACACAACTCGTCCTACTAGGGTAACCTAGAGGTTTAAAGGCTTATTGCATGCGCTAAATGCAATCGCTTGCCCGCGAAAGAGGTATTCTATCCCAATAAAGTTTTTGAAGGGTCCTTAACTCATACTCTCATTCTTTTACATTGCTCGGGACGCGCAAAGTTCTAAGTTAGGGGGGTTTGATTAGGCATAAATTCTTCACATTTATCCCCTTAATTTCTGTATTTTTATGATCCCGTGCGGTGTAAATAGATTGGATTTGTCTCATATTTATGCTACTAACCCTTTTTGGCAAGTATTTCGTATTTTGTGTATCTCCTATGTGTTTTACAGATATTTCATGCAAGTTAGTGCCAAAGAGAACTCAAAATAGTGAAAGAAACCAAGAATTGGGGAGTTGAGGGGAATTTTCGTAATTTTGTAGCCTTAGTCCGGAGGTGGGGCCAACTGGAAAGTTGAAGAGCTTTCAATTATAAGAACACTGGAAAAACGGCAGCTCAATCTGAGCTACGATGAAGAAGTTATGCCCATTTGAAGTTGAGAAGAAATCCAAGAAAAAAGCTGTCAGACCCGAACCGAACCGAAGCTGAGAAAAAAGAACCATTCTGCCCATTTGTCACGCTCCAGATCCGTTACTAAATTAGTCACGCTCCAGATCCGTTACTAAATTAGTCACGCCTTTTAAGTGTGACAAATTGGCAGATACGGGATTTTTATTGTGTGCTTATCTTTTAGCCAAAAGAGTTTTATGTTTTGGGGACTCTTCTAAACGACCCTTAGCCTATATATTTAGTCATTAGGACTCTTTTACTTCAGATTTCATTCATGTAAAAGCTTCATAACAAGTATGAACATCTAGGAACATCAAGGGCACAAATTACTTCAAGAATTCATTGTTTCGGGTTTGTTTTTGCAAGTTTTAATTCAAAATTTTTGTTCTTTATTATTGTTCTTGCATGCTTTGTTTTCCCATTAGATTCAACTTGTTTTCGCATTCATAATACGTAGTTACATGTTTCTAGTCAGTTTCATCATGAATTCCTACACATGCAACGTCATTATTTCATGCATTAGTCAATTTAACATGTCCGGCTAGGTTTTTCAAGGTTGGGATGCATGAACCCAACCTGATGTGTTAATGCATGTGTATAACGTCGATCCGCTGAATTTAATGATTAATTTAAATCGTATCGCGTAATTTCTTAAGAATTGTAGATCTTTATATCTCGTTTGCCTATGGGTACTCGTGATGATTTAGAGTACAATTTGAATGTAATTACCGCGATACTGATTTACTCATCCTCAGATTAGGTATGACGCGGGCTTGAACCTCGTATACATAATGCTTGGGAGTACTAAATTCCGGGTTTGAATTAATCGGATAAATTTACGATTGACGTTGGCACTGCATTACACTAGGGTTGGGGGATTGTATTCCCATCCTGTTTTCTCATCATTTAGTTAAAAGTTTCAATTTAATCCTTCATTCTTAATCTAGATAATTTAGTTAGTTGCATATTTCATCAGAGTTTCATAATTGCATTTAGTGTAATCAATCCCAAAAACCAAAATCAAATCTTTTCCTTTCTTTTTAGAGTCATCGTTAGGATTCCTCAATCTTATCCCGTCGTCACAACTCCGTTGTCCTTTTTCCCTGAGGATCGATACCCGACTTGTCGGATTATTACTTGAACGATAGGCTTGCACTTGAGCCTAGAGAGCACACACTTTAGAGACACATTCTGAGTCGTGTCAGCCGCGATGACTGCAGTGGCCCAACAAATGCCACAAGCCCAAGTTAGAGGACGAGAAGCACTAGTTCCCACGGGACCCTCTCAGTGGGAACGGGTGAGGGAATCTTTCCTTAAGGGACATCCCCCGGAGTTTGAGGGAGGTTCGGATGTCATAAAAGCGAACCAATGGAAGAGAGATATGCAGCGCCATCTTAGGATGGTAGAATGTAGTGAGGAGAAGAAGCAGATTCTCGTTACTTTCAAGCGGGTCGGACCGGCTTTACATTGGTGGGAGTCCATGAAGACACCCGAGTAGATGGATACTATGTCCATTACAAATTTCTGGGCTTTGTTTGATGGGAAGTATTTCCCTCCCGCAGTTCAGAGGGAAATGCAGAGGAAGCTGCAGGATTTGGTTCAAGGGGAGAGGTCAGTTGCTGAATATGAGGAAGAGTTTACCCGGTTAGCCAGTTTTATACCGGATGAGGTAACTCCAGAGTCGAGGAGAATCTCCAAGTTTGTGGGAGGTTTACATTGGAGAATAAAACAACATTTGTTGGGTAATCCATCTTTGGTTACTTTTGGTGATTTGATGAATGCCGCCTTGCTTCACTATCAGGAGCACAGATTGTTTTTTTTAAACAAGAAGAAGGTTGTTACCGTGGGTCAAGCAGGGAGGCAGGGAGGAGTTGGGAGTGGAGGGGGAACATCTTCCTCGCCCCAATCCTCGGGGAACAAGCAAGTTGAGAGGGATCCTCAGCAGGGGGATCCGTCCAAGCGTCCACGTTTCGGTGGGTTTAATCCAGGTGGTAATAATCATAACAGGAAAGGTCAAGGTGGTCAGCATCCACAGGGAGGTAGAGGTGGAAATGGTGGTAGGGGCCAACAGGGCCGAGGTGCGGGTCAATTCCGAAATAACCAAGGAAGAAACCAGGATATTACGGCGATCAAATGTTTTTAGTGTGGGGAACTGGGCCACTATAAGAGGGCATGTCCTCAGTTGGTTGGAGGGCATCTTCCTAGGGACCCACAGCAGCCATACGTACAGTTTCCGCCTCAAGCGCCTAATCCGGTTTCTCCTCCTCAACAGGGGCAATTGCAGTACGGAAGGGTTTACCACATTCAGGAGGCTTTGCTTCCTCCAGCTCCTCCGGCACCATCGGTGATCGAGGGTAAGTTTCTCATTCAGGGGCACATGGGTCGAATTCTATTTGATACGGGTGCTACACATTCCTTTATTTCTAGGAGTTTTGCTCAGACTACAGGTTTGATAAAATCTGCTGAAAGTACTTTCACTAGCGTCAAATCCTCTATGGGCGATGGCTCATTGATTTTCTTCGTATGTAAAAATGTAGGAATTAACCTTGGCGACTTGTGTTTTGAGGCTGACTTACTCGTCCTTGATATGGTCGGGTACGATGTAATTTTGGGTATGGATTGGCTAGTGAGGTACCGTGCTATCGTGAATTGTTACGGGAAGAGTATAGTTTTTGCAGTTCCGGGACAAGAGATGTTCCTGGTAGTTATGCCTTGTGTAGAAGGGAGCACGAGCGCTCATCTATATTGTATTGCGGAAGATGCATCTAGAGATGTCATGGTTCCCCTAAATTCTCTTCCGATCGTTAGAGATTTTGAAGATGTTTTTCGGGAGATACCGGGGTTACCTCCCAGTCGGGAGATAGAGTTTGTGATTGACTTAATGCCGGGCACTCGACCGATCGCCAAAGCTCCTTATCGAATGGCTCCTGTGGATATGAGGGAGCTGAGGGATCAGATTCAGAAGTTGCTGGAGCAGGGCTTTATTCGGCGTAGTACCTCACCGTGGGGCGCTCCAGTATTGTTTGTGAAGAAGAGAGACGGTTCTCCCCGGTTATGCGTGGACTATAGAGAGTTGAATAAAGTCACCATCCGGAATAAATACCCTTTACCTCGTATCGATGACTTGTTTGATCAACTTAGGGGAGCTTCCTATTTCTCCAAGATCGACTTGCGGACGGGGTATCACCAATTGAGGATACGAGAGCAAGATGTATCCAAGACGGCATTTTTGACCCGTTACGGATCTTACGAGTTCCTGGTTATGCCCTTTGGGCTAACCAATGCCCCTGCGGTGTTTATGGACCTTATGAATAGGGTATTTCGGGATTTCCTTGACCAGTTTGTCATTGTATTTATTGATGACATCCTAGTCTATTCTCGGACAGAGACGGATCACGCTGCTCACTTACGGTTGGTCCTGCAGAGATTGAGGGATCATCAATTGTATGCTAAGTTTGAGAAGTGTGGCTTCTGGCTGAAGGAAGTTCAATTTTTGGGGCATGTAGTGTCGTCCCAAGGCGTGTCTGTGGATCCGAGTAAGGTGATCGCGGTGAAGGAGTGGGGTCAGCCCACGACGCCCACTGAAGTCCGTACTTTTCTGGGCTTGGCGGGTTATTACCGTCGATTCATTAAGGGCTTTTCCAAGGTTGCTAGCCCACTAACGAATTTGACCCGGAAGGGAGTAAGATTTGTTTGGGACAGTTCATGTCAGGAGGCTTTTGATGAACTCAAGGACAGACTGACTTCAGCTCCAGTTCTGGCATTGCCAAGGCCGGGATTGGAATATCTCGTCTTCACCGATGCATCTCTTCTGGGATTAGGAGGTGTTCTTCAACAAGAGAGACAACCCATTGCGTATGCTTCTCGAAAGTTGAAGCCTCACGAGAGGAACTATCCGGTACATGATTTTGAATTCGCCGCCGTTGTATTTGCCTTGAAGGTATGGAGGCATTACCTCTTGGGGGAAAAGTTTAGTCTTTTCACCGACCACAAATCGCTGCAGTACCTATTCTCCCAAAAGGATTTGAACATGCGCCAGCGCCGTTGGTTGGAGTTTGTGAAGGACTACCAATTTGATATTCATTATCACCCCGGAAAGGCGAATGTGGTAGCAGATGCTTTGAGTAGAAAGCCTGATGGAGACTTAGCTGAGGTGTGGAAAGCTAAGTGGAAGGAACTCAGCCTGGAGGAGGCAGGGGTGAGAGCATTCCTTTCCGTGATGACGGTTACTCCCACGATTATAGCAAAGATTGTGGAAGCTCAGAAAAGAGATAAGGCTTGTCAAGACCATACACGCCAGTTGTTGTCTAAGGGAGCAGAATCGTACTCAATTGGTTCTGAGGGTGGACTACGCTTCCATGGAAGACTTGTGGTTCCCGACGATGGGGATTTGAGACGTGTAGTTATGGCGGAATCCCATGGGTCTAAGTTCACGGTGCATCCCGGCGGGGATAAGATGTACCAAGATATGCACCGTTTGTATTGGTGGGCGGGTATGAAGAAGGATATCTCTGAGTTTGTGTCTAAATGCACTACTTGTCAGTTGGTTAAAATTGACCACCAGCGACCGGCAGGTTTGTTGCAACCGCTCGAGATTCCCGTGTGGAAATGGGAGAGTATTTTGATGGACTTTGTTACGGGCTTGCCAAGATCGCAAAAGGGTCATGACTCAGTTTGGGTGATTGTCGACCGTTTGACTAAGTCGACACACTTCTTGCCCGTGCGCACTGATTATGATACCGCCCGTTATGCCCAGTTGTTCATTGAGGAGATCGTTAGACTCCACGGGGTACCTTTGAATATTATCTCCGACCGAGATAAAATATTTGTGTCCCACTTTTGGCAAAGTTTCCAGGAAGCAATGGGGACCGAGTTGAAGTTAAGTTCTTCCTATCTTCCTCAAACGGACGGCCAGACCGAATGGGTAAACCAGATGTTGGAGGATATGCTTCGTATGTGCATACTCGACTTTAAAGGTAGTTGGGAACAATATATTCCGTTGGTTGAGTTTGCTTACAACAACTCATACCAATTTACCATTGGAATGGCACCCTATGAAGCTCTGTATGGCAGGCCTTGTAGATCGCCCGCTTGTTGGTTGGAAGTGGGTGATAATAAGTTCCTTGGACCTGAAATGATCCAAGACACTTCTTCAAAGATCGAGCTTATTCGAAATCGCATACGTATAGCCCAAGATCGTCAAAAGAGGTATGCCGATGCGGGTAGGAGACATATGGAATTAGAGGTTGGGGACCAAGTGTTGGTGCGAGTGTCCCCGATGAAGGGCATCAAACGTTTTGGGAAGAAAGGAAAGCTTGCACCGCGCTTTGTCGGACCTTTTCCAGTAATTGCAAAGGTTGGTCCCGTGGCATACCAACTTGCCTTACCGGAACCTTTACAACAAATTCATGATGTGTTTCACGTCTCCTCTTTGAAAAAGTACAGAAGGTGTGAAGGTGCCCTTTGGCACATTCCTTTCGATGACATCGACTTGCAGCCCGATGTTTCTTATGAAGAACAATCGGTTGCTATCCTTGAGTTTGGGGAGCGAAAGTTAAGATCTCGGGTGGTGCCTCTAGTGAGAGTCCATTGGAGTCATCATCATGCTAGCGAATCAACTTGGGAACGAGAGGATGAGATGCGGGAGAAATACCCACATCTTTTCTCATGAGGTACGCCTGAATTTTGGGGGCAAAATTCCCTCATAAGGGGGGGAGTATGTAATAACCCTCGCTTATGAGACCGTATGTTATATTAATTACTTAGTATAGTAATTAGAGACCAGTGTTGGGTTATGATTTGAATGTTAATTCAATGTAGAAAAGTCGATATTTATTATGAGGTTGCATGCATATCATAATTATGGGGAAATACTGCTATGTCATGCTCATTAATATCATCTGAATTTAAAATGATATTTGACTTAATAATGTGACCGGAATCTAAATTGAATTTTAAAATATCCAAATGATAATTTGGAGGTTGCAGTTGATTCCGGAACGTGCGAAATAGTCAAATAATGTGCCATATTGTATTTTGTAGTTTCGGGCATTTTTGACTGGTTGTGCCTTAATTATGCTATTGCGTATTATTTTATCGCACTTTTGGTTAAATTAAGTGGGCCATTTACCTTAAGCCACGACTTAAGTCTTCCAAGTCTCCTAATTTCCCCTAATTTCATTCCTAAACCTAAGAGAGAAAAGAGAAAGTAGAGAGAAAGCTTTGGAGATTGAGAGAGATTGCAACTACACCAAGAAATCTGCATATTGGCTGAATCAAGGCAAGTTTTTACTTGCTATTTTGTTGTCTTGAGATAGATGATTGTTGTGATAATGGTGTATTAATCCTAGTTTAGCAAACTTAGGGTTTTATTATGTGTTTTGGGCTTTGATTCTTCCAAAGATGATTCATGAGGTTTTAAGATGATCAATAGCATCATTAATGTTCTTATTATGTTGGTGTATGAGTTTGGTTTGGAAGAAAATTGAGTTTGGGTAGAAAATGGAGTCCAAGACTCCATAGACATTTCTTGGCAAAATCGCAGGCCCGAATCGATTCGGCCCCTTGGGCGAATCGATTCGGCTAGGGGTAGTGCTCAGGTCTTGTTGGCCGAATCGATTCGAATTTGGTCCAAATCGATTCGGCAGTTATGTAGAAACCCAGATTTTCTGACCGAATCGATTCGGCCTCCCATCCGAATCGATTCGGCAATTATGCAGAACCTCAAACTTTCTGGCCGAATCGATTCGGCCAAGGGGGCGAATCGATTCGGTAGCCCTGCATTTCCCAACTTTTTCTTTTTGTCATTTTTAGCCCTTTTCTTTAGAATTTTTGATTAGGGACCTTCTTAAATGAAGTAAACATAGGGTTTAGAGTTCTAGTTGAGTGGGGTAGACATCCTAGACTCGAAAGGGTTCATCTAGGGTTCTTTCAGGGGAGAATTTAAAGTGATGTTTAGGCATTACTTTTGTCTAGTAGTTTTATAAGGGTCTAGAATATCTTAAAGTTAATTTGGAGACTTTAGAATTCAACTCGAGCTAGAATTGACTTGATGGTTTATATTAAAGCCTAAAAGAGGCCTTGGGGGATAACTTTGGAGTCTGAATTCCTTTTGAGGATGCTATGTCGGTACCAATTATATATAGTCCCGATTTAACTTATACGTTCACTTAAAATGGGAGATTGATAAGGTAAATGATAATTTGCTTAATCACATAATGGAAATTAATAAAAATGAATGTTACACACCTCTCTAAATATCATCTTAAGGGAAGTCCGCACGATAGGTGAAGCCCCCTGGCTAATGAATGCAGGGTGGATATAGTCCTAGGCCATGGGAGCGCTTGTGGTTATATGTATTTTCTGTGCTGATAGGAAGATTCTGGGTGTGGGCTTGGCTATCACGCAGGCTCATGGCCGCTTCCCGACGTGTTTCGTTAGGTGCCCAGGTGGTCTTGGAGGCCCTGGAAGATGATGGTTATTTAGGG
Source organism: Sambucus nigra (assembly GCA_949130495.1). Classification (NCBI taxonomy): domain Eukaryota; kingdom Viridiplantae; phylum Streptophyta; class Magnoliopsida; order Dipsacales; family Adoxaceae; genus Sambucus; species Sambucus nigra. The sequence continues at coordinate 526,226,295 of OX422221.1, read as the reverse complement.
GCGCGCCCAGTGGGAAAACCCTGACGGGCGGTCTTAGAATCGTTATATTTATATTTATGACTATTCTAATTATCGAGTTGGACTCGATGGAACATTAATGCCATAAAGAGCAAGTCTATGCCGCAAAGAGCATGTTATTGAAATGAGTGCCATATAGAGCACATGATGATAATTATATTCCTGATAAGGAATGGAAAATGAAGATTTATATCGAATTATGATGAAAAATGATAAAGGCTCATAAACACTTTTAATTCTGTTTTATTATGAATCTCACTCCATGAAGTCCTTCATCATTTTTGTTCCTTATAGGATGTCACCATGCTAGACTATCATCCATGCTTAATTGTACATCATTGTCATACCTGTCATTTATCTATTGATCACATATGCCCGGCCCTGACCGGTTTTCCTTTCTTGTTGTATCTCTATATGTATATGATCCGTTCAGGTGTTCCGCCGCACGGCCGCCAGTAATGACTTTTCCTTTCCGCATGTTTTGAGGAGCCGTGACTTTGTGCGGATTTCACGGGATTTTGTGTAGACGCCTCCTTTTATGTTTCTAGTTATGTTCAGTCATTCGGGCTTGTTGCCCAAACTGTTCTAATTGTATAATGGATGTATTATGTAACACTTGATACTTATTGTATGTTACTTAGTTGTTGACCGACGTTTCATTCGGTCCTTTGTATTCTTTTGGGATTTCTTATATGCGCTTGTGGGGGTTTCCACCCTCTATTTCTATAATGGGTTGTTAAAAAGGTTTTCTTTTATTTCAAATCAAAGTTTTTGATAACCCGTTTTCTGGAATATAGAGTGGTTATTCCTTATACTTTGTATATTGTCATGATGCTGAGGATGATGTTATCCATGATTTCCTATTTTATCGGGGTATAGGGCTGGCCACCCTTTATTTCGAATAGCGGGTTGTCACACTCCTATACATAGGTTAGGACGTATTGATAACTTGGGGACCCTTAGTTATAAGACTAAGGGATATTTTGAGGATCTCACATCGATTAAAGGGTGGGGTGATTATAAATTGAGAAATTGAGAATTACTGCCTCAGATAAAAACGGGTATTACAATTTGTGGCGACATAATGTGTCGGGGCCGACGGATTTAATGGGTCAGAGGACGATTTATGTCGTATCGTGTGTGGAACATTGTCATGTGTCGGGCCCAACAGTTTAAACGGGTCAGAGGATGATTGATAAGGGGAAGTGTGACACTTTAATAAAAAGTGAGAACAATAATGAAAATTGTTTAGTTTAATAAATTAACATCGTGGGACTTAGGAATTTTAAAATCATATTGTTGTGCCTTTTAAATGGGGATTCCTACGGGTAGTTAGTAATTTATATTTATCGCGTTTAATTATTCTGTTTAATTTAAAATATTCTATTGTTATATTTATTGCGTATAATGCTATTGTTTGGATTCAAGGATCCTATTTGAGGGGAGTAGTGTGTATTCTTTCTCGGGGCTTTGGCTCTGACCCGTGCGTTGGCTAATCTTTTTCAGGATTAGAATTGGAGAAGCTGCATAAGTTTTTTGGAGTTTATCGGAGTTTATCATTTTGAGGTGCAGTCGGAATTATTTGTTTTATGGCATAGTTATTTAGAATTTCCTTTCCATTCGTATTTAATTATAAGACTTCATTGGAGTTTTATTGGGCCACTCGGTTTCAAAGTTGTTTAGAGGATTTCTGTTGGAGTATTCAGATCTTTATTATTCAGATTTTATTTAATCATTATTGGAAATTGGATTTAATTAGAGTTCTAGCATGTGATGGATCTTTTATCGCGTTGTCGGTTGTTATCATTTGAGATTGATTCAATTATTTATCTTATTGACTGATTTATTTATGTCATATCTGTCTCATGCTAAGAATGGTATTTATTTAGTTCACGTCTGGCACTGTTCGGCGACAGTGGCTGGCCACCCCGTCTGTCGGATTTTGTGGGGTGTGACACCCACCTAATTAAAATACCGAGCGATCACTCTTGTTGCAAATTAAAACACGAGTCGCATATGGTTCATTCTTAGCATCAGTATCGAAAACAAAATTAATTAATAATAACCTATTAGGCTAGCGTCAAAATTTTATTTAAACTAATTAATCAATTAAAACATTCAAACAGTTTTTATATAAGATAAAATATGTAATAAAATAACCGAACCCACAATATAACAATTATACAACCCAATTGAATTTCGAATAAAAGGCGGTAAAAGAATAAATAAATGCAGTTGGGTTATTAGGCCGAATGTTTATTCAATACCTCCTATCCAGATTACAAGGAAAGAGGCGTCTACGATAAATCTGCATACATCCACAGCTGCTACAACAGACGTCTAACTCGAAGGAATTTTCATCCAGGCGTCCCTGTGTTATATATATATATATATATAGCAAGAGAGAGAAAAAAATAGATATACGGGTCAGAGCCCGATTTGTGAAAATATTTAGGAAGTGCATAAGTACTTTTTTAATGAAAAATATGTTTTAGCTCATATTTAAATTAGTATCGTACTCCCATGAGATACCCCTCCCCTTTATTCTAATAGTGCACACCTAACGCATATCTCCTACATAACCTAATTAAGATACCCAGACTAACTAACCCGATTCATCAAAACTCGAAAAATCCTAATTAACCCAAGTACTAAGGGCTAAACATCTCCCCAGTCTCAACACTATGCCATGTTCGTGCATGGACCTTCTCGAGAAGAGAAATCCAAACAAGGAACCCCCCGATACAGTACTACTTGGCAATGTCGATCATCGAGATCCATAGGCCCTCAGTACCTTATATATTTATCCAAAACATACTGATTGTACATATAGAGTGGCAAGAAAGTTACCGTAGTGGGGCAAGTGGGAAAGCCTGGAGATAGTGGGAGTGGAGGAGGAGTTTTTCCCTCGCCCCAATCTTCGGGTAACAAGCAGAAAGAAAGTGATCCCCAATAGGAGGACTTAAACTTTTAAAAAAGGCAATGTTTTAGTGGGTTCAATTCGGGTGGCCATAATAATAGGCGCGGTCAGGGTGCCCCGCAACAATAAGCAGGTCGGGGTGGTCAAGGAGGTAGAGGCCATCAGGGCCAAGGTGTTAACTAGTTTAGAAATAATCGGGGCCCAAATGTGGAGAATATGGCAGGTTGTTGTTTCCAATGCGGTGAGGCGGGTCATTGTAAGGAGTGTCCTCAGTTGATTGGGGGTCAGCTTCCTAGAGCTCCACAACGGCCATATGTTCAGTTTCCACCACAAGTACCTAACCCGGTTGTCCCTCCGCAGTAGGGTCAGTTACAGTATGGGAGAGTTAATCATATTCAGGATGATATGCTTCCTCCGGCTACGCCGGCACCGCCATCGATTGAGGGTAAGTTTCTTATTTAGGGACACATGGGTCGCGTTTTGTTTGATACGGGTGTGACACATTCATTCATTTCTAGGAGTTTTGCTCAGACGACGGAGTTAATTAAATCTGCTGAGAGTACTTTCACTAGTGTCGAGTCCTCTGTGGGTGATGGTTCACTCATTTTCCTTATTTGTAAACATATAGGAATTACTCTTCGTAACTTGTGCTTTGAGGCCAATTTACTCGTCCTAGACATGGTCGGGTATGATGTGATATTGGCCATGAATTGGCTTATGAAGTATCATGCGATAGTTAATTATTACGGTAAGAGTATAGTCTTCGCCGTTCCGGGACAAGAAATGTTCTTGGTAGTAATGCCTCATTTAGAGGGAGGTACTAGTACTTATCTGTATTGTATTGTAGAGGAGATTTCTAGGGATGTAGTTGTTCCCTTGGATTCTATTCCGTTTGTTAGAGATTTTAAGGATGTTTTTCGAGAAATACCGAGTTTACCTCCTAGCCGGGAGATTGAGTTTGTGATCAATTTATCACCGGGAACGAGACTGATTGCGAGAGCTCCATATCGAATGGATCCCATGGAAATGAGGGAGTTGAGAGATCAAATCCATCAGTTGTTGGAGTTGGAATTCATTAGGCGTAGTACGTCGCCATGGGGTGCTCCAGTGTTGTTTGTAAAGAAAAGGGACGATTCTCTCCGGTTATGTGTTGACTAAAAAGAGTTGAATAAAGTCACCATCCGAAAGAAATACCCATTGCCTCGTATTGATGATTTGTTTGATCAACTTGGGGGAGCGTCGTACTTCTCTAAGATCAATTTCAGGATGGGTTATCACCGGTTGAGGATACGGGACTAGGATGTATCCAAAATCGCTTTTCTGACGAGATATGGATCCTATGAATTTTTGGTTATGCCCTTTGGACTAACCAATGCCCCCGCTGTATTTATGGATCTCATGAATAGGGTATTTCGGGACTTCCTAGACCAATTTGTTATTGTATTCATCGATGACATCTTAGTATATTCTCGAACAGAATCTGATCATGCTATTCATTTATGGTTGGTCCTACAAAGATTGAGGGATCACCAACTGTATGCTAAGTTTGAGAAGTGTGGCTTCTGGTTGTAGGAGGTACAGTTTCTGGGTCATATTGAGATGTCTCAAGGTATATCGGTGGATCGTAGTAAGGTGGTTACAGTGAGGGAGTGTGGTCAGCCCACGACACCTACCGAAATTCGTATTTTTCTGGGTTTGGCGGGTTGTTGCCGTCGATTTATCAAGGGTTTCTCTAAAATCGCTAGCCCCTTAATAAATTTGACTCGGAAGGGGATGAAATTTGGTTGCAATGACTCTTGTCAGGCTGCTTTTGACGAGCTCAAAGATAAGTTGACTTTGGCTCCAGTCCTTGCATTGCCAAAACCAGGATTGGAATATCTAGTCTTCACCAATGCATCTCTACAAGGATTAGGAGTTGTACTTCAAAAAGAGAGACAAGCTATTGCTTATGCCTCTCGCAAGTTAAATCCCCATGCAAGAAACTATTCGGTGCATGACTTAGAACTTGCTGCGGTTGTCTTTGTCTTGAAGATTTGGAGGCATTATATCTTAGGAGAGAAATTCAATCTTTTCACGGGCCACAAATCGTTGCAATATTTATTTTCACAAAATTATTTGAATATGCGATAACGCCGATGAATGGAGCTCATGAAAGACTATAAATTTGATATCCATTATCCTCCGGGAAAGGCAAATGTGGTGGCGTATGGTTTGAGTAGAAAGCCCGAGGGATAGTTAGCTAATGTATGGAAAACTAAATGGAAAGAACTCAGTCGGGAGGATGCAGTGGTGAGAGCGTTCTTGTCAGTAATGACCGTTAGTCCTATAATTGTGGAAAGGGTGGTAGAAGCCCAAGGAAGGGATAACGGTTGACAAGACCATATACACCAATTAGTTTTCGAGGTGGTGGAGTCCTACTCGATTAGTTCTGAGGGTGGATTATTCTTCCATGGAAGACTCATCGTTCTGGAGGAGGGGGATTTGAGACAGGTGGTGATGGAAGAATCTCACGAGTCTAAATTCATGGTACATCCTGGTGGGGAGAAGATTTATCAAGACATGCACCATCAGTATTAGTGGCCAGGAATGAAGAGGGATATTGGACTTTATTACGGGCTTACCAAGATCACATACTGGTTGTGATTCTATTTGGGTGATTGTCGACGGCTTGACTAAGTCGTCACACTTCCTACCCATGCGGACTGATTATGACACTGCTCGATATGCCCGATTGTTCATCGCGGAGGTTGTTAGGCTCCATGGGGTGCCTTTGAATATAGTTTCCGACCGAGACAAGATCTTTGTTTCCGTCATTTGGCGAAGTTTCCAAGAGGCGATGGCGATCGAATTGAAGTTGAGTACTTCTTACCATCCTCAAACAGATGGCCAGATTGAAAGATTAAACCAAATGCTAGAGGATATGCTTCGTATGTGGATGCTTGATTTCCAGGGTGGTTGGGAACAATAACTCCCATTGGTCGAGTTCGCTTATAACAACTCGTACCAATTTACAATTGGAATGGCGCCTTATGAAGCTTTATATGGTAGACCCTGTAGATCACCCGCTTGTTGGTTGGAAGTGGGCGATAATAAATTTCTTGGACCTAAAATGATCCAAGATACTTCTTTTAAATTGAACTCATTCAGAATCGCATTCGGATAGCCCAAGACCGCCAAAAGAGCTATGTCGCATCGACTCCCACCACCTCAGTACCTTTAGACCCTAGAATAAAGAAAAATAACAAAAATACCCTATACTTTTGCCAAATTATAAAAATGCCCCTAAGGGACTAATTTAGTTAACTTACACTCTCCTTTACCAATTGAAACCCAACATTCACTTAGAGTTTAATCAAATGACTTATATTTTGCAGTAATATCAATAACCAATCCCTTAGGTTTGAATAAATTGCACATAAGGCCCTAAAGATTCATGAAATTACTTTTCGGCCCTAAAACATATATAAAAGTTATACAAGAAGCCCAACTAAAACCTAAAGTTAATTACCCTTTCTCCATGAAGACATGGAACCACCTGGACTTCCACCATGGGTTGCACCATGTGGTCATGGTACTAATTTACCATATACATAATCCTTGGTGAAACTTATTCCATTTTTTCCACATCTCCACCTACAAAACCACCAATCAACTCCTCCATACGAGCCGTATAAATACCCTCCCCGACCTAAGTAAAAACTCATCCCAGTTGAGAGTTTTCCAATATAAAAATTTGAGAGTTTTTTAATTTCTTTGATTTTATACTCAAAGGTTTGTTTCTTGATTTTGGTTATATTTATGGATGCATATAGAATGGATACATGCTTTTACATGTGTTAGTTAATAGGTGTATGCACTGCAATATCTCCAAAACCAGAAACCACCATTAAAACTTGGGCTTCAATTGTGGATTCTACTCTTTGGATATGAACCGATTTAAAAGTGAGATAAGTTGAGTTATGGTTTTCAGGAACCAAGGTACAAGGTTTAATTGAACAAAGAACATGTTTTAATGCCTCAAATCGAAGCCTGAAGTTTATGGGCACAGAATTTTTAGATAAAAAATTTAAGAGTTTTACTCGACCAAAATATCTCAAACCAGACTTGTTTTGCTACATTTTGAACATTGAATAAAACCATTATAATGCCGGAAGAAAAATAATATATTTTAGTCACTTATGTTTGGTCAATTGGTTTCCAATTTTACAAAAACTCAATAGCTGAATTTAGCACATAAAAAATCTACACTGAATAACACTGACCATGCAAATTCACTTAACTTGATTCTAACGTCGCATATGCACTTACTTACTCTAAGGAGAAACACGCTAGCCAAGTCAAAATTCTACACTTAATAACACATTACAAAATATTCTTTTATGAACTTAGGATCACTCTAGGCATTTAAATATAAAGCAGTCACTTGCGTATCGTGCCAATCAATTAATTATGGAAAAACAAAATTATATGCTAATTTTTCTTGAGTTTTAACAATTTATGATATCCTCAAATCATAATTTTACTATTTACAACTAGACCCGCCAATCTCCATATCGACCAATTCATAAGGTCGCTAATACTACAAAAAGCAGATACGATGAGCAAATAGTGATGGAAAACGTGCAGCCAGACGTACATCAAACATGTGTAAATAAGGGATATTTCAAATAAGAGCGAACCCAGTTACTGAGCTATGATGACCATAAGGGATCCATTCTCACTCACAATGACCTAAGTCGTGTTATGACCAAACGTTCGTATAAAATAATGCCAGACCACTGTAATTAGAAGGGCATCATCCTCAACCATTGGAACTGAAGGAACATGGTGGCCAATTATCGAAATTGAAAGAACACAGCAAATTGGAATGAACAAACAATCGTTATGAGGGAATCCCATCCTCATACAACTGTTATGGTTTACGAAAGGCCAACGTACGCCATACACAAAGAGTCCATGACTCCTCCTAAGCATGCTCATCATATCCTAGCATAGTCATACACCCTGTCCTAAATCACCAACTGTGATGAATTAAACTACGAGACACTTGTCTCCTCGAAACGAAAGTAACTTCCACACTAATTTCTCCTTGGGAAGTCAAACACCGTAATTCCCATATTAAGAATAAGGTTTCATCTTTTCATCCCTGACGACATTGAGTCACTCCCTTTGACAAATGTCAATGCCTTTATCGACATTGACCTTATCCATCTCTCTAGTTAACGTGATTTCGTGACCAACCAAACCCATATGGGTTACTGTCTACTTCATCATGCCATGATCATATCCTAACAGCACCATAGGCATTAACTAACTTGGAAACACATTAAACTTATTATAACATCTAGTTACACAAGGTCATCACTTTGCCTATCTTAAGATTTTACCCAAACTGAATTTACATGACCGCCGCACCTGTTTCTAATAGCACTATAAGGATATCACATAGGGTCATGATATTTACACCAAAAAGTTTACTCCAAACCAACACATAAAAATTAAACCCAAACTTTACTCCAAAAAACTCAAAAGTATTGTACTTTTTTTCTTGCAAAATGTCTACTATACCCCAAAACTAAACAAAAACTAACACACAAACTAACACGACATTATCTAAATTACCATAGACCAACCAAAAGAGTCTTTTTCAAACCGGTCAGCTAAACCTGGCCAAAATAATATTGACCATTGCTTCCCAAATGTCCATTTTTGTGTGTTTGTTGTTGTCATTGTTGTGTTGTTTACATACAGAACCAAGTATCAAGGGGATACATTGCAATGGGTGATAAAAATAATGTTTATGATCAAGCTTCCCAAACTCAAAACATGCAATGCTCATTTGGTGATTTTGAGGTATTAAAATACCTATACACACTATAAAATTTGTAAAATAACATTTAAAATCATGAAAAGTTTAAAAAAAAATGCACTCACTACACTTACGATTTCCCGTCACCATAAGTGACAATTTGTGTTTCTCCTAAGATCCCGTGTAATGACACATTGCTGTTACATTTTACCATATATTTACATCACACGGTTACACTTGACCGTGTAATGATTCTTGGTCGGGGTTATAAATTCAGGGTTTCACTTGGTCGTGGTTATATGTTCACCGTATAAGTCGGTCGTATTAAGTTCACATTAATTTTATTTCGTCGTGGTATTATACCCACAGTCTAATGCGGCAGTGATAAGTTGAATACCAATATAATTGATGTAACATATTTCCATTCATTCATATACTGAATATTGTATTATCACTTCAGTTAGATGACTCGGTTATGGATGATACGTTTTGGCATGATATAAACAATATCATTGTACCGAGTGTACCTACTAAATGTGCATCCACTAAAAAAAATATGCGTGAATCGAGCATGATTGAACAAGCAATGGAATCTACATCGCATAGATGTTTGCATGATTTTTTTTCTAGATTTCACATCGTCTATGGTAAAAAACCATATCACGTAGTTAATTTCCAACACTTCGAGATATTTAATGTATGACATAATTTGATTGTGTGCATTATTTGGATGGAGAAATAGAAGAAGGATTGGATATTAATGCGATTAATGAAGACCATATAGTCGAATTCACAACTGAGGAGGCATTTTTTTCATTGATATTGTACTTAACATGATTTTATAATTATATTTGAAATCTCCATTTGAAATGTCCTTTCAGTTAAAAATATTCGTCTTGTGCATATTTTTTATGATCGTCACCAGATGATTGATTGGTGTCAATAAGTTGGTTGAAATATTCATGCGATCATGATAATTTTGAAATCCGACAAGGCCAGTATAGTCCGCAAGAGTAGAGTCGTACTTGGTTGTGAAAGAAGTGAGCTTCATAGTCCTAAACAATATGAGAAGTTGGAAAAGTAAAGTAAGCGATCTTTCAAAATGAGAAAATGTGATTACCCATTTGGATATAAAGGGGTTCCGCATGATAATGGCCGTTGGGGGGTTGAAGTTATCTGTGGGGTACATAACCACGTGATGTCAAAAACACTTATTGGGCATCCATATACCGTATGAATCTCCCAAAAAGAGTGGAACATTGAAAATTAAATGATAAACGAGGGTGTTGTACCGAAGGAAGTACTCCATATATTGAAAAGGAGGTAGGCGTATAATTGTTCAACAATACAAACAATGTATAATGCTAAAAGAAAAATGAAGAATGCTGATATGCATGGTCGCACCGCCATTAAACAGTTGGTGCATTTGCTCGCGGAGAAGAATTAATTCCACTAGCATCGAAGTAATGAGAAAACCGACGTGGTGGAGAATTTATTGGTTGCACATCCCACCTCTTACTTGTTAGTGAAATTCTTCCCGAGTGTGCTTGTGATCGATTGCACTTACATGACCAATCATTATAATATGCCATTATTTGAGATGATTGGGGTCACTTATACCGGCCAATCTTTTTACATTGCATTTGAATTTTTGAAGAATGAGGAGGAGGATATTTTAGATGGGATTTGCAACATTTTCTATCATTATACAAGACACAAGTTTTACTGCAAGTTGTTGTCTCCGGTAAATAACAATCTTGTCGAAACACTTTGCCAAGCATGTTTCCACTTGCCAACGTTCTTTTGTGCTTATTCAATGTACAAAAGAACATTGAAGATGCATGTGTGGAAGAAAACATTAAAGAACAGGACAAGAACCTATTCACATAAGGTTGGATTGGGGTCTTGGAGTCAGAGACTATGAATGACTTTGAGAATGCATGGACTACTTTTTGCCAAAATTGGCAAGAATACTCAAACGCGATTGGGTAGATATTGAAGAATTGGATCCCTTTTCAGTTTCACTTCGCGCATGCATGGACTAATTGCTTACCCTACCGTGGAAACAAAACAACTAATAGAGAGGAGGGTGCCCATTCGCAACTGAAAAACACTTAACAAATAGCACCGGTGCATTTACAACGGTGTGGAAGGGTATAGATACATTACCTGAGTACTAAGTAACTCCAATTCAAATTGAGTTTCAAAGATCACTTCAATCCACCAAGTATGGACACAGTGATGTGTTTTTGCGTGAGATCCAAGGAGGGCATCACAGTATGCATTGGATCTAATTATTGTTAAGATAGATTCCATGCGATTGGTATTGAGTGCATCCAGAGCTAGAACCCAATACATGGAGATACGATGCTCCCATGTACTTCGTAATATATACGGATTACCATGTGTCCATCAGTTGGCACAATGGAACAAGATATGCCAAGCAATTCCACTATGGGCACTAGATGATCATTGGAGGAAACTTGCCATTATCCTTGACATCCCTCTGTACCGTGACCTAGAATATACACTCGAGATGATATTATTTAAGAAAATCTGGAATAAGGATGGTCAAGCCGTTAGAAATATGACACTAAGAAAGTTAATGGAGATTGTTGAACCCTCTACCACACCCTTGATGGAGCCTGTACAAATTCTTTAAAATGGAAGGCCACTTGAGGGGGGAAAGTCTGTCAACATATCTAGGAAAAAGTACCTTTTAATTGGGAGAAATATGTATCATCCATAAGGGAAGTTAAAAATGTCTTCACAAACATTGCCCCGTTGATGGGAGTGAAATTGAAGATGTGGTCTTGGGAGAAGAAGATGTCTATTAATGACACTCCTAAGTTCTTCTCATCATTCGTAGAGGATATATATGATGTAAAATCTAATGGGACCTGTGAACATAGGCCTTTTTCCAAAGGGGCAGGTGTTGGGGATGGACTTGAACATTCTCATGCTATTCATAATGCTTTGTTGTTTGAGCTACATAGGGACAAGCCATTTTGGTCCGCAGTGATGACCTCCTATGATATTGATGAGTATGAGAGGATATTAGACTATTTTAGACACTCATGTACAAGACAACAATTATTTATAATGCTAGAGTTTGGCTACCTTACGACGAATGCACTTAAGCTAATATTTGTGATGATATCCAAATTTTCATGCTTAATTTTGTTTCATTCGATGTTGGGACAAACTCTAGTATAGAAGAAAATCACATCATCTATATCCGGAACTCGTCGAATATTCAGTGGGTGAGTTTGAAATCAACAATATTTTGCCCCTACCACCAATTGGCTCTAACTGGAAATCAAGGGCCCATGAAGATGCCCTTCAGTCGCCTACTTTATTTAGGTCCCTCTTTCAAACATTTCAGAATCTATGTCCCAAATACATTGCGACGAGAGATGAACTGTGCTTTATATCGTCGGATGAGGACAAGGACATGACAGGGGCTTAAATTCTGTAGTGAAATTCCTCCGATTTCTTGTAAGTTTTTATAAATATCAGGATTGGAAATGTTTTTGTCATTATCAGGATTGGAAATGTTTTTCTAATTTATCAGGAATTGTTGTATGTAAATTGGTTGTTGGATAAAGTCTAGTACTAATGATTGAAACTTTTTGTAACTTTTTAAAATCATTAATTATATGTAAATGGATTGTATGTAATTATTAATAATTATTAAGTGGAACTTTTTCAGTCTTTTTGAAATCATTACTATAATATTAATTGGTTATGAATGGTATAAATTTGTTATATTTGATAAATTAGAAGTCTTGAGGTATTCAAAGTAACTCACGGTCCATTTGCGCTATAAAAATGTACACACGATGTCACCACAGCGTAATGAGGATCCCACGGTGACACCACACCGTGAAGAAAACAACCATGGTGAGTTGTAATCATTAAATATATGTAGTGATATGAAAATTATTCACCCCCACATACACGGTTTAATGTAATCGTGAAAGGTGCATAGGCGATTGGTTATAGCTGTAAGTATATTGTGGCCATCCTGAGCGGCGTCAGGGGGAGAGATATCCCCGCGGGGAGGCCGCCTCACGGTCTCACGACCCTTTTGGAAAGGTTCTTCTGCCATCATCGGTGTGGGGGTAAATGTGAAGAGATGGATTCACAAGCCTATTTTTCATAACACATGCAAAAGAACATGTTTCCACTTCGAGAGAGTGACGTTAAGGACAAACTGATGCATACAAAACCAATAGTTCAAAGGTTTGGGGCGATAAGTTACGGAATAGGAAGGTGTTAGCAACCCGTCTCGCCCTTTCGGTCTCTGGTGGGATAGTGTTATTATTTTCCTTTATATCCCCGTGAGGTGTGTGTGCTTATTTATATAATGGAGCATTCAACTCATACCATGGACAAGATAAAGTGAGGTCATCCATAAGAATGTTTCTAAAATAACATATGTAGGAAGTATGATTTTTGCGTTTATCAAGATATTGATCGTTATTAGGAAACAGTAATATGTGTTGGATGAAACACAAACAAGGATGATGTATATATATATATATATATATATACACACACACACACACGTGTGTGTGTGTGTGTGTGTGTGAGATTTTAGCAAATTAGGGAATTTGGGAAATTGAGAAAGTTGGAAAATTGGACTCGAGTCTCGAATTTTAATCCGAGAGACCTACGTAGCCTATAAAGGCATCAAAGACCACACAGTTTGAATGTATCATAGGTTTGTTTTTTATCCCATATATTCGAACAAAATTTTATTGTATTTGTATGTGTAGAAAATATGTTTTTTCGGTTTTGGAAAAACTGTGATGGATAATTCCATTCAGAATTTACGGGTATAACCCGATTTTATTTGGTTTGTTGATTTTTTGTAGAAAATAAAGTATGGGAAATATACTAATAAAAGTGTAGATATTAATGTGTATGAACTAAAGTAAGAATTAGATTATGAATCTAATGTATATTATGCAAAAAATAAGGAATTTGAAGAGAGAGGAAAGGAATTGGACCTTATTTGAAGCTTGATCTTTGATCTTGGATGAACTCCCTTTAGTGTTCATTAATGTTGATGAGAGAGAAGGATATTTTTCCAAATATGGTATGAAAAGGTTGGGAATGTAAGCTTGGATGGAACTTCACATGAGGAACTTCGCTGATTTCGAGGGAAAGTTATTAAGATCACTGATGCTGATCGATCGGCTGTGTCATGTTGGTGTGAGGTTATGCCTTCCTTTTATAGGGTTAGGGGGCGCCGATTGCATTACCCCAGGGGGTGCTAATCAACGTGTGATCCTAGACACTATGCTAATCGGTAGGGATCTGGACTTGCCAATAGGCAGTCTCGTGCAGAGTTTCCTTGAAAATGGTCATAGAACAAAAATGGTTAAAACTGAATTACGCTTGGGGCATACTGACAGAAAGATATTTCAAAGACTTTCAAAAGTCCTTTGGACTGCTCGTGGGTACAAGAGTTGACTTTGGGTCAAATGTGGCTCGGATGCGTACATCGTTCTTCTGGATGAAAATAGATAGTTCGTTCGCATGGTAAGTCGGAATCGTGCGGATATGTACTTCAAAAGTCCAAGGGTTGACTATTGGAAAGGTGAGGACATGTACTTCAAAAGTCCGAAGAGTTTTTCTCAGTTTAGAAGTTTGACCTTAGTTAATCGGGGCTCGAAAGCTCCCGGGGACCTCTCCGAGTAAAATTGATCATTCGTCCATACCGTAGGTAAGAATCGCACATGGGGTAGACTGTTTGAAAGGGTATCCAGTGCCCTTGTTATATTCATTCAGTCTCATTTGAGCTGAAGAGTTGACTTTTTTAAATAAAGCCCAAGAGCACTCAGTGGCCTCTAGCTTAATTTTTAGGGGAAAACTGATCATTTGTCCGAATGGTTATGCCATTTTTCATAGGGGGTGGACCATTGGAAAGGTATTTCAATTCCCTTCAAAGATTCAAAGAGCTTTCACTTTGACGGAGATGTTGATTGGGGTCAGGGCTACCCGGGAGTGCTCATTAACCTCCGAATTGATTTTTTGTAGTAAAATGGTTCGTTCATTTGAACCGTTTTGGAAATTTGCACGTAGGGGGGACCGTTGGAAAGGGTATTCCGAGACCTTCAAATATTCAAAGATCTTTCACTCTGATGATGGAGCTAAACAAAGTTAAACTGGTCCCATGGGCACCCGAGGGCCACTAAATTGGTACTCGAAGTGTTTCCTAGGGTTTGCCAAATATGGGGAGGTGATATGAACCTAAGGGGAGACTAAGGGGGTCCTAGAATGTGGTGACTATAAAGACCCTCAAAGGATGATCTTAGAATAGGTGATAGCCATCGAATAGACACAACATGATAGAGGTGGGATCTATGGACCTAAGGGATAAAGCTGACCGATTTAGAGGGCCAAGGTTGATTCTAAGGACCTAAGGTGATGTTAGGGTGATTGATTCTGAGGGCCTAAAGAGGTCATGAGTAGGGAGGTGACCAATTCTACGGGTTGGGATTAGTTATGAGGATAAAATATAATTCTACGGTCTTAACTTAGGGGTTACCAATGCTGGGGGTCAAAGCCAATTCTAAGGGCTTATTTGGGGTGACCAATTTTACGAGTCAAAACCAATTCTGACGGCTTAAGTTGAAGAGATCAATTCTGAGGGGCGAAGTCAATTTTATGGGCTTAATGTAGAGATAACCAATTTTGCAGGTTAAACTCAATTTTGCGGGCTTAAGTAGAAGGGACCAATTTTGAGGGTCGTAAACAATTCTGCAGGCTTAAGGTAGAGATGACCAATTCTACGGGTCAAAGTGAATTACGCGGGATTAATTATAAGGGACCAATTCTAAGGTTCGAAGCTAATTATGTGGGCTTAAGGTAAAAATTAACAATTCTGAGGGTCGAAGCCAACTATGCGGGTTTAATGTAGAGATAACCAATTCTGAGGGTCTGTATGTCGAAGTCAATTCTTTGATATTAAGTAGAGGTGAAAAATTTTGAGGTTCAAAGATAATGCTTAAGGCTTAACATAGAGGTGACCAATTATGTGGGTCGAAGCCAATTTTGCGGGTTTAAGTGGAAGCAACTGATTCTGAGGGTCAAAGCGGCATATTCTTAGGGTTGAAACCAATTCTGAGGGATTATTTGGCCTGAGAAATTATACGGGTCAAAGAAAATTCTACGGGCATGAGTAGAGATGACCAATTCTTTGGGTCAAAGCCAATTGTGCGAGCTAAAGTAGAGATGACCAATTAAGTGTGTCAAAGCTAACTCTGAGGGATTAATTTAATGCGATAAATTCTTAGGGTCGATACAAAATCTGAGGGCTTATTTATATTGACCAATTTTGTAGGTCAAAGCCAATTCTACGGACTTAAGTAGAGATGACAAATTCAGGGGGTCAAAGCCAATTCTGAGGGATTATTTGTAGGTGATTGATTTTGTGGGTCAAACACAATTTAGCGGGCTTAAGTTAGGGACGACCAATTCTATGAGTCAATGACTATACTACGGGCTTAACTTAGGGGTGACCAATTCTGAGGGTCGAAGCTAATTCTGAGGGCCTATTTGGGGTGACCAATTCTACGGGTCAAAAGCAAATTTTGTGGTCTTAAGTAGAGATAACCAATTTAGTGGGTCAAAACCAATTATGCGTGCTTGAGATAGAAGTGATTGACTCTGAGGGTCGAAACAAATCTAAGGGCTTATTTTGGGTGAGCATTTCTGCGGGCTTAAGTTAGAAATGACCAATTATGGGGTCAAAGCCAATTCTAAGGGCTTAAGTAGAAATGACCAATTTTGAGGGTCGAAGCCAATTCAGCGGACTTAAGATAGATTCGATCGATCCTGAGTGTCGTAGCCAATTCTGAGGGCTGATTTGGGGTGACCAATTCTATGGGTCAAAGTCAATTTTGCGGTCTTAAGTAAAAATAACCGATTCTGAGAGTCGAAGCCAATTATGAGGGCTTAAGTCGGAGAAACATATTCTTACGATTGAAACCAATTCTGAGGGATTATTTGGGGTGAGCAATTATGCGGGTCAAAGACAATTCTACGAGCATGAGTAAAGATGACCAATTTTGCGTGCTTAAGTAGAGATGACCAATTATGTGTGTCAAAAATAACTTTTAGGGATTAATTAAATGCGATATGTTCTGAGGGCCGATACCAAATCTCATGGCGTATTTCTGATGTCCAATTCTGCATTTCAAAGACAATTCTATGGGCTTAAGTAGAGATGACCAATTCTGGGGGTCAAAGACAATTCTGAGGAATTATTTACGGGTGATTGATTATGTGGGTCAAAGTCAATTTTGCGGGCTTAAGTTAGGGACGACCAATTCTATTAGTCAAAACCAATTCCGCAGGCTTAACTTAGGGGTGGCCAATTCTGAGGTTCGAAGCTAATTTTTAGGGCTTATTTGGGGTGACCAATTCTACAGGTCAAAGCCAATTTTGTGGGCTTAAGTACATATGACCAATTTAGTGGGTCAAAACCATTTATGCGGGCTTGAAATCGAAGTGATTGACTCTGAGGATCGAAACCAATATAAGGTCTTATTTGGGGTGAGCAATTATGCGTGCTTAAGTTAGACATGACCAATTATGGGGTCAAAGCCAATTCTGAGGGCTTAAGTACAAATGATAAATTTTGAGGGTCGAAGCCAATTCAGCGGGCTTAAGATAGATACGATCGATCCTGAGTGTCATAGATAATTTTGAGGGTTTATTTGGGGGGACCAATTCTACGGTTCAAAGCCAATTGGCGGTCTTAAGTAGAAACAACCGATTCTGAGGGTCGTAGCCAGTTCTGAGGGTTTATGTTGAAGAAACCAATTTTATGGGTTAAAGCTAATTCTGAGGCTTATTTTGGGTGACCAATTATGTGGGTCAAATTAACTCTAAGGGATTCAGTTGAATTGACCAATTCTGAAGGTCAAATCCAATTTTGAGGGCTTATTTGGGGTGACCAATTCTGTGGGTCAAATCCAATTAAGAGAAACTATGTGAATAGTAATTTTGGGATTTATGAACATTTGATTATTAACGGTGTGTGTTACACTTACTTTTAAGACTAAGTAGATGAGTTGGATTATTGTAATTACATGTCGTAGTTGGATAAAGCGATAGAGGATAATATTTTAATTGGATTTAGGGTTGAGGGTTTAGGGGTTAGGATTTCGAGTGTGTGATTGGTTTTGGAATGCCCGAGATAGTCAAAATAGATTATCCGGGGGTAGTAATTGAGGTTTCGGGAATTTTTGGACTAGTAGGGACTCGTAATTGAGTAAACGAGTCATTTTTTGGTTTATAAGGGACAAACCCTTATTTCTCCCAATTTAAGTCACGGGAGAGTGAAAGAAAGGAAGAAAGAAAGAGAAGAAGAAAGAACAGAGAGAAAAGAGGAAAGAAAAGGAGATTCCGGCCAACCTGCGCGGGATTCGACTCGAGGTCGTCGAATTTTATCCACAAGACAAGTGTTTACTTTTTTTATACTTTTGAATGCATATCTCATATGATAATTGGTGTGTAAAACCACAAAGATTTTTGGTATGGGTTTTCGTGAATTAAAACCGGTTTTTCAGATGTTTAACGGTTAAACCCCGGATAATATTAAATTCGAGGGACTAGGATGATTAGAACTAGTTTTCGATGAATAAAATTAGTTGGTTGTGGTTAAATAAAGTTGGCAGAAGGAGTAAAAATCTTGAGGGTATTTTAATAGCCGAACAGACTCTCAGAGAAGAAGACCCCCTGATCGATCGTTCTATCGATGATCAGAGGTCGATCGATCGAACCTTTAGAAAATTTGACAATTTCAGCTTGTATTATTTAAATGGCATAAATTCCAAATTTAATTATTTCTAGATTATTTAATCGAGGATATAAATATTCATTTAGGGAATTAACATCTAGCCATTTGAGGAATTTATGGGGGGCTAGAGGGTGCTATAATCGTGTGGCACTAAAACAATATTTTTGAGGAAAATAAATAAATTGAGGAATTAGATATTTGCGGTTCCCAAAAATAGAGTGGGGACCTCTAAATTATTATTTGAGCGAAATGTAGACCTTGGTTTCATGGAAAATGGAATCCATGACTTATATACTTAAGGGTGTTTAAGACGAATAACACTCGGGATAGTAATACGACGGGTGATTATTTATTGATATATAACGATGCATGTAGAAAATGGAATTATGTGCCGATTATGGTTGATTAAATCCTACGAGGTGATTAGGATGGAAAGTTAGGATATCGGGTAAAGATAAATTGGTAGTATACTTGTCTAGTTAGTACAAATTGCTATATTCAGAAGGTATATAAATCCTTAAAAGTGATTAAGGAACGAGTTATATAAGAAGTGACGGAATACTTATGGATTTAGTATTTTAAGTATGTAAATACTTATACTATATAAAATGGGAGCTTTTGGGTTCAGCTATTGCTATATAAGATGGAAATTATAGCCATATATATATATATATGATGCGGAAATACATATATATCTTTGTGTATTTTGTGTATTTGTATCTTAGAGGCTGGTTCCCCAGGGATTCCTTTGGCGTAGGGTTGGAACAACCAGTTTATATATTTTCTCTAGTGCGATCCAGGGAGGTTTCACGATGTGGGTGAATCCCCTGGCTTGAGGAGGAGGGAGAGTATATCCCCAGGTCATATTATCTCGCGTTCGGGTGCAATGGGTGTACTCCACTTGCAGAGGAAACATGGCCGCCTCCACTATTGTGTATATTTTTTACCATGACGATGAGAGAGTCTGGCTTAGTACTGTGTTATAGTGAGTGAACCCGGATTTGGATAGGCACTATGAGACTGCATCCTCGAGTTATAGCTCGGTGGGATGGTTATTATTTTTGTGATTGTAATAACTATAATTATATTCGTTGAGCATGGTATATTGCTTGTATATAAACTTGAGATATTATATATAAGGATAAGGTATTTTTCCCCTTCCGGTATATATATGTATCTGGAGTTATATGAATAATGAATAAAAGGTTATAGATTGTAGAAACATTCGGGCCGATAGACCAGTTGTATTAAGTTATTATTTTACCGAATTTTGATTTACATCTATTCAATTTGGTTGTAATATGTTAAACCGAGTGTTCGGTTATTTTATTTCATTTCAGTTTCATATATATAAACTGTGTGGATGTTTTATTAGATTTGTTTGTTTAAAAAGAATAGTTAAGTAAAAATTTGACATCGGCCTAATAGGTTATTAGTAATTTATTGGTTTTCGATAGTGATGCTGAGAATGAACCATATGAGACTTCTATTTTAATTTGGTATAGGATTGATCACCCGGTATTTTATTCGGCGGGGTGTCACAGGAATTAACCGTGGATTTTTAGCTGGGGAATTTTTGGAACTTTGGAGTACCCTCTAGAGACATTACTAGGGAGAATTATTTTTTAGAATTCCGCTGGGATGTAAAAATAGGATCAAAAGTTCATTTCATAATTTTAGGAATTTTTTGGGGATTTTCGGTATTTTCGGCTATTTTTTGGATTTTTGGTACTAAATTTTAAAGGCGCTGCCGACCGGTATAGATGGATGTTACACCCCACTAAGTTCTAGCGTCGACCGCTACCAAAACTAAGTCGTGTGCGAGTAAATTAAATATCATCATTAGCATGTGACAGATATGAGACATAAAATTTTTATTCCACAAGATAAATTATTGTACTCAAACCCAAATGTAAACGACATCCAACTGATAAAACACCAAAGTGCGATTAAAAATCCATCA
Source organism: Sambucus nigra (assembly GCA_949130495.1). NCBI lineage: Eukaryota > Viridiplantae > Streptophyta > Magnoliopsida > Dipsacales > Adoxaceae > Sambucus > Sambucus nigra. Next base: position 526,205,768 of record OX422221.1, on the reverse strand, counting down.
CATGTGATCTTCGAATATCTCAAAATTAAATAAATGAAATCCAACTGAAATCTTAAATAAATTAAATAACGAAGGAATGGAAGGAGAAAATCCAACTACTAAAGCAATAATATAAATCCATATGCACCTCCAAATGATCTCCAATGACTCCTATCCAACAACTCCAAATAAATGCTGAAAAAAATTAGTCAACGCATGTGTAAGAGCCAAAGCCTCGAGCATTTAAATCGGCTACTTCTCTCAAAGAGGGTCCTTGAACCCAAACAATAGTGATATATATATCAACAATAACAATCGAATCTTTTAATTACGATATTATTAATCACCATAAATAAATTATTAACTACCCACAAGATTTATAAAAAAGCCACACAAATATTATTTAAATTAACCCACCTTCCCAACAACGTTAAATTTAATTATTTTAACCGTGAAGAAAATTTTCCAACAACCGTCCCCTTGTCAAGTCCTCCGTCTGATCCGTTTTTATCTCGCGATCCTCGCGATATGATAAGGTTCGACACACACACATCGCCTTGTCATGTCCGCCGTCTGATTCATTTTTATTCTGTGATCCTCACGATATGACAAGGTTCTACACACGACACGACATAAATCATCCTCTGACCTATTCAAATTGTCGGCCCTAGATACATTATGTCGCCAAAAAAAAACAATATCCGTTTTAGACCTGGAATATTAATTTCCAAAATTCCTTATACTCATTAATCAAATTAATTTCCCCCATCGTTAAAAGCGATGTGAAAATCCTCAAAATACCCCTTAGTTCCATCTAAGGGTTCCCAAAACAAAATTTCATCCTATCCTAAGTAATGGATGATTATACAAATTTCATTCCAACTAGATACCAATCCTAGGCTATCATAACAATGTCATAAGCTAGAAAATCAGCCCCCATTCCATACATAATTAGCATAAATTGCAACTAAGGCCCACTTACTAGTCCCATACCTAACAAGTGTACTATAACACAGGGTGAAAACTAATTACCTACAATACCCAACATTTCAGAAATATTATAAGATTTCCGTAAAGTAACACAATTACAAATTATAACAACATTCATAATAACATAAAATTTCCATTTAAATAATTTTAGTCTAAATATTCGAAACCAAGAACACATAAATATTGTGAATTTCAGAATTCTAGCTACGTGCAATTCCTATCCTAGTTGTTGTTTTCTAACACAAATAATTAATTCTCTTAGGGTTCTCACATGAAATATCAAAATTTACTTTTAAAAGGGCTCCTCTACATGCACATGCCCATAGCAAAATAGACTATACGAACACAACCCAAAGAATAACAAAGTCATAAGTATTCGGTAACATTAATTTTTCATGCAAAACAGTCCCAAAATTTATCTCTTCAATATTTCAATTAATAACTTATTTTAGAAAACTTGATTTTAATGGAGGATACAATCAAGACACATAACACTAAAGGAAAAGAATAGGGTCAACAAGCCTATGATGGGTTTGATAGAAATCTGATTAGGTATATGTGTTCCTCTAAAAAAATAAATCAAAAACCCTTCTTGAACCAACTTGGGACAGATTAGCCTCATCCTTCAAAACTGAGCTTGAAAAGTAATTTTAATGGTGGCTCGGGTTTTGAGGTAGAAGATGATGAAAAACAGAGAGTTTGCTGCTCTTAGGTTTTTAACAAATGGGTGTTTTAAAAGCTAGCCCCGTCACATTAATTGTATATAAGTGGAAGAGTTTTAAGAGTTACCAAATTCGCTAAAGAAAAGGATTGCAGCGCAAAAAAACTGGTGGGATCGATCGATCGACCCCTATTGTCGATTGATTGATCGCCTAGTTATTTTGGCCGTTCGACATAAAAATTCTATAAGGGATAATCTTTAAAAATTCATATAAAATCCGTTTTAACTCCGATTTTAATTCCGCTTGAAGTGTTATTATTATAAAATCATAACCAACCTATTTAACCAATAAAAATTTGAAAATTCAAATATATTTTTTTCTAATTTTCCGACTAATTATGAAAATTATATAATAAAAACATGGGGTGTTACGTACTTTCCCACTAGCAAATAATTTCATCCTCGAAATTAGACGAAGCACCCCCATCAACGCGTAAATCTTGTAAAATGAAATAAGGATCACATATGCCTACCCTGTAAAATAACATAATTAGGCGCCCATACACCTAATCTACCCGAACGCATTCCTTAACAAAAATACAATATATATATATATATATATATCCTGCTCTGACTAACCACACAATCTATCTTGCTCTGACACCAGAAATTCATTTTTCTTTGCACTCCTGATAGCATACGAAAAGTACTTGTTGTTGAACCTGATATGAAACTCTACATAACTCAATTGATCTCACTCCTCTTGTGTGGTGGTACTCTCACACAACTGCAAAGAATTCCCTAACAATTTGAATGTTGCTAGCATCTACTTTTGCACGTCCGTGCATTCCACTAAGTTCGAGTGTCGTTCCATATCTCTTCTCCATTGGTGAGCGATCATGGGTTCGTATCCTCCCAGAAAAGTGTAAGGATTCCCCTTAAAAAAGATCGTCCTCACTCTGTCCCAATTTGAGACGGGTGCCTCTTGTTGTTGGGGTTCTAACGTCATGCCACTCTATTTCCCAATTTCAATACCGGTGATTGTGGCCTCTCTCACAATCGTCGCTAATGCCTCGGCATGAAGAATAAATTTCCCCTGCCTCTCCTAAACTGCAGGACCAGAAGCGGACTCCTCTCTCCTACTACTAGCTCTCCTAGTGTTTCCCATCTACAAGATTGGAATAAACAACATCAGACTCAGAAAAACTAAGAGTACAAATCATCGAAAGGAAATTAAATGTAGTCAACGCGAAAGCAAGATGGACACACAACCTACTAGACATAAGATCATGCTCTGATACCATCTATCACACCCCGCTAAGTTCTGGCATCAGTTGCCAGCAAAACTAAGCCGGTTACAAGTAAATTAAATATCATCGTTAGCTTGTGACGGATATGAGACATAAAAATTTAATTTCACAAGATAAATTATTGTACTCAAACCGAAATATAAATGAAATCCAAATGATAAAACACCAAAGTGCGATTAAAAATCCATCAAATGTGATCTCCAAATATCTCAATAGTTAAATAAATTAAATCCAACTGAAATCTTAAAATGAATTTGGAACCAAAAGGAACAATAACTCCAAAATTAGTCTCATAAATAAAATGACCGGATGGAAAAAGAAAATCCAACTACTAAAGAAATAATATAAATCCAATTCAACCTCCAAATGATCTCCAATGACTCCTATGCATCAACTCGAAATAAATCCTAAAATAGATTAGTCAACGCATGTGTCAGAGCCAAATCCCTAAGGATGTAAATCGGATACTCCTCTGAAATAGGGTCCTTGAACCCAGACAATACTGATATATATATCGACTATAATAATAGAATATTTTCATTACAAGATTATTAATCACCAAAAATAAACTACTCACTACCCGCATGATTTCTATAAAATCCACACTAGTATTATTTTAATTAATCGACCTTGTCAACAACTTTAAATTTAATTAATTTAACTGTGAATAAAGTTTTGCCACACCCGTCCCCTTGTCAAGTCGGCCATCTGATCCGTTTTTATCCCGCCATCCTCGCGATATAACAAGGTTCCACACACACACACACATCCCCTTGTCAAGTTCGCCGTCTGATTCATTTTTATCTTGCGATCCTCGGATATGACAAGGTTCCACACACCACACGACATAAATCGTCCTCTGACCCGTTTAAACTGTCGTTCCTAGGCACATTATGTCGGCAATAAAAAAATTTATATATGTCTTAGTCCTGCGATGTTAATTTCAAAAATTCCTTATACTCAATAATCAAATTAATTTCCCCCACCCTTAAAAGTGATGTGAAAATCCTCAAAATACCCCTTAGTCCCAACTAAGGGTTCCCAAAACACAATTTCATCCTATCCAAAGTAAAGGATGATTATAAAAATTTCACCCAACCTAGATATCAATCCTAGGATATCGTAACAATGACATAACATAGAAAATCAGCCCCCACCCCAAATTATATAACCCGCATGGACTCACACTAACTAGTCCCATACCTAATTAGCATAAATCGCAATTAAGGCCCACCTATTAGTCCCATACCTAACAAGTATACTATAAGAAGGGGTGAAAACTAATTACCTACAATACAGAACATTTCATAAATATTATCATATTTCCATAAAGTAACACAATTACAAAATATAACAACATTCATAATAACACTAAATTCCCATTTAAATAATTTTAATCTAACTAATGGAAACCAAGAACACATAAATATTGTGAATTTCAGAATTCTAGCTACATGAAAGTCCTATCATAGTTATTATTTTCTAACATAAATAATTAATTCTCTTAGGGTTCTCACATGAAATATAAAAATTTACTTTTAAAAGGCTCCTCTACATGCACATGCCCATAGAAAAACCGACTACACCAACAGAACCCAAAGAATAAAAATGTTATAAGTATTGCGTAACATTAATTTTTCATGCAAAACAGTCCCAAAATTTATCTCTTCAATATTTATATTCATAACTTATTTTAGAAAACTTGAGTTTAATGGAGGATACAATCATGACGCATAACACTAAAGGAAAAGAATAGGGTCAACATGCCTATGATGGGTCTGACAAAAATCTTATTAGGTATATGTGTTCCGCTCAAAAACTAGATAAAAAACCCTTCTTGAACTAATTTGGAATTGATTAGCCTTCGTGGCTAGGGTTTTGAGGTAGAAGATGATGAAAAACAGAGAGTTTTCTGCTCTCAGGGTTTTCACAAATGGGTGTTTTAAAAACTAGCCCCGCCACATTAATTATATATAAGTGGAAGAGTTTTAAAAGTAAATAAATTTGTTAAAGTAAAGGATTAAAGCGCATGAAAACTGGTGGGATCGATCGATCAACCCCTGGCGTTGATCGATCGATCGCCTAGTTATTTTGGTAGTTCGACTTAAAATTTTTTGTAATGGATAATCTTTAAAAATTCATATAAAATCCGTTTTAACTCCGATTTTCATTCCGCTTCAAGTTTTATTCTTATAAAATCATAACCAACCTATTTAACTAATAAAAAAAATTTAAAATTAAAAAAAAATTAAATTTTCCGATTAATTAATTAATTTAAATAATAAAACACGGGGTGTTACAATGGAGGGGTGACAAACGGTAGTTGCACACTCTTTTGGGGTGCCTCGAGCAGGTGGAGGGTCAGTGTTGATCAGTGGGTGGCAGGGAGATGCCGATTGGCTTGTCCCTTAGCCTCCTATAAAAAGGGCGGTGGGTTCTCCTCATTTTCACAGTATTCTGGCTTCCCTTCTTTTGCAATTAACTGCTATAAATTGTTCTAACGTCCGAAATGCCTGATTTCTCAAGCAGAGATACTCACATGGAATGACCTAATTTTAACGATTAGACAGGGTTGGAGTGGAGGTCTAGGGTTCCCTTTGTACTAGGCAGTGAGAACTCATTCGAGCCAGTGGTGAATGATCGAATTCTTCCATGTGAGCTCTCGCATCATTTTTTCTTTTATGGTGATGAACTCTAGTGTCTATGTAAGTATTAAATGACCTTTGGTATTCTTGTACATTTTTTCTTGACGAGATTTCTTTATTTCTTGAATTTGACAATGGTTTTCTTTGTTTCTTCGATATTCTGATGTCTCCATGTCAACTATACGTACTCGAGGGATGACATGGCTTAGGGATGTTTGGGAGAACCTTCCACCTATTGTGCACCGGATGGTGTCATCATTCGGCTTTGGGAGGCTGGCGTCTATTCTGGACGAGACGCCCCATTCCGTGACTGTTCTGCGTGCTCTGGGGGAGAGGTGGTGGGACACTACCAAAACCTTCCATTATGGTTTTGGGGAGATGACAGTGACTCACATTGATGTGCAACGGCTGTTGGGGATAGACTACGATGGTTTGTAGATTGAGGTGGAAAGGACACTGAGGGTGACACTGGAGGCGGTGACGGTGACGGTGACATTAGGTGATGTGGATAAAGTGGAATCTAGGGACTCTCTTCATTTGTCCTTATTAAGGGAAATGTTATTGAGGAGGAGGATCGATGAGAGTGATGGGAAGGAGGCGTGTCAGATGGATCATCTCTTCATTTTGTTAGTGCTGGGAGGTTTTGTGGCTGCAACGAGTGGTGACGTCGTGCACTTATGGTTTTTACCATTTTTGAGGGTGTTCTTGGACATTCATCTTCATCATTGTGGTAGCCTGACTTTTTCTACCCTTTACTATTCTCTTGATGCATTCAGTCGGTGGTTTCTATAGTCTTTTACTGCAGCCACATATATTTTAGAGGAATTATTTATTTTTTAAAATTTTCCTTTATGCATTCGCATTTTCCTTCATGCATTTTATTCTTGACTTCTTAATTGACGGCTTGTGACCTTTTTAGACGTGGTTTTATGAGATGATTGGGTTAAACAACCAGTTGATATGTGATAACCCGAATATAATTATGATAAAATATGATTAAATCATGATTATCTTATGTGATATGGATGATATATTATTAGTATATATAATGTTAAGTCATTGTTTTTAGTCTAATCCAACCTTCATAAATCATGAAATATTGAATTAGTTACAAATATAAAATTATGAGGTTTTCGGCAGCAATGTTCATGTTGAAGTATAGTTTTGACCATTATAATGTAACATTTGACTTGAAGTATGAACTAGATAGTTGTAGATATATTAATTGGGTTTGTAAAACGACAAATGGTGTGTTAAACGGAGGTGTGATCAAGAAGTTATGCTAGAATTACGAAGCAGTGACAAAATTATCAATTCCTTAAATGATATTTCGTCTTATTTGGCTAACAAATGGTGGATTTCTATTTGTTAAAGAAGGAAGTGGGTTTCGGCCGAATTTAAATGCTGGAGATAATCTCCTTCTTTAGCATTTTTCATCCATTAAATAGTTTGGCTTGAGAGGAAAAAAATTAGAAGTTTAGGAAGAGAAATTCAGGAGAAAAATTGGAGATAAATTGTGGAAAATTACGAAAACATTCGTAAGGTAAATCTATATGTAAATTTTGTAATTTTTCTTGTGTTATTGATTAAATTGGTACAAATCATATATTGTCTATAGAAATTTCATACCTTTTTTTATATGTATGAATAGATGCAAGTTTATGCAAACATCGAACGTGCAAACCCTTAGAATTGCTTTGTTTAGAAACCTTGTTTATTCAGACTTCCATATCTTTTTGTATACTAACTGGAATTGATTTATTCTAAACGGATTTTAAAATAGGCTCATATATGTATATCATATCCGAAATGTCATGTAAATATACCATGAAATGAATCTTGGGTGATGGTTGTAAGTTCGGGTATGAAATTTGTCCCAAAAGAGTAAATATGCATACCATATGTTTGATGCTTTGCTTGACATAGAAAATGAACTCAAAACATTGGAAAATTTTAATTTTCTATTATTCACTATGTTTACTAATATTGGGAAGAATATCATAGAAATTTATGATGATTAAAAATTATGAAAATTCCTAAAATTTGACTGAACAATAGAGGTGCCTATAGGGAAGATTTGCGATGTAGTAAAGCAATGGGCCTATCTTGCTCTAGGAAACTTGAAAGGTTTCATCCTCTTTTGTATTGTAATCCTAATATGATAATGATTGAATTGCCGAGAAGAAATGAATGTATGTCTAGTCTATGATTTGGATATTCAAATATATTAACATGAATTTGGATGGAACTTCATTTATGATAAATGATTTGAATGGAATCATATGATGCTTACGGATTGAGTTATGTTTAAATCATTATTTGGATTATAAATATTCTTATGATGATACTAATATTGTAAGAATGATAGGAAGGGAAGAAGATCTGATTGAACAAGTACCGGATAAAGGCAAGGGTAATGCCAGCTAAACTTTAAAGGTGAGTGTACTCACTGGTAAGAGATATTTGTATCATATTATTCATATGATCAGAATATAATGAATATGAATTTGTTCATTTTAGTATACTAAAATGGGAAGTTAATCTCCGCCTCGGAATGTTGGTGATTTGTCTATGAATGACAAGGGGTTACTCCTAGACCAGGAATGGGGGAGAATTGTCTATTACGGACAAGATACGTGAATCATGATTGAGAAAGTTAGGTCATTCATTCTGAATGAGCCGAATATGTTAATACATAATTATATGGAAAAGATCTATTGCATTCAAATTCATGCAGTAGTATTATTGTGATGCATTTACTAGGCTATTTTGCTAACGGTTCCTATGTTCACATTTTTTCAAGGTAACTCGATGTCACTGTCAAATCTAGGAGGTCAGGTTGGGTTAGCCAGGAATGGGGGAAGCAATGATTTTTAAGTTAAGTTATCCTTTAAGAAGTTAGTATATGTATAACTACTTAATGTTGAAAAAATGTTTTTAGGTGTATGGAGTTACGTTGATGACTTTGAAATTAAAATGCGTGTTTATGGTTTGGTTAAATTAGTTATGGTTTGACTAACCTTGACTTGCAAAATTAATTATAAGTAACTGGGTTAGGGTGTGACAGTTTTGGTGTCAGAGCCTAGGTTTTAGAGGTTCTGGAGTTAGAAGAGTTTAGATTTGGCAGTGAATGTAAGAAATATGTTTTGTTTGGCACTAACAATTATGTTGGGAAATATATGTATATCTGCATATTGCTATATCTTTGATCCATTTCAGATATAAAATAATGGAAGGAGGGAATGTGAATGTGGGAATAAAAGATGAAGCTTCAAATATGGCAGAAGAGGCGGAGGTTTAGCAACCTATTCATGGAAATGTAGAACCCGACACGAAATAATTAATAATTGTCCAAAAAATAGCACGCGTTATGATATTAATGGTAGAGAAGAAAGATAGATTTATTACTCATCTGGAAGAACAACAGGCCAGGAAACTAGAGGCACAAGCATTGGCTAGGGCGGAGGAGGTGATACACCGGGAAGAAAGCAGTACTTCACACAAGAAATTTATTAAAATGAATCCACCCTCATTTGAAGGAGAAGTTGGTCAAGAAGAGGCAGAAGTATGGGTTGAAGAGATTGAACTTATTTTTGGGGTAATGAGAATGCTTGAAAATCAACGAGTGACCCTGGCGACGTATATGCTTAAAGGAGATGCTAAGTATTGGTCGGATTCCAAAAAACATTTGTTGATTACTCCAGGAGGTAGGAATGTGATATCAGTGGATGATTTTTTTTAAAGCCTTGTATGACAAGTATTTCCCCCTAATGTATCGAAAACAAAAGGAGAAAGAATATTTCATGTTCGATTAGGGAAGCATGACTGTTAGATAATACAAAGCTAAGCTTAAATCCTTATATTGGTTTGCTTCGAGGTTTATACGGAATGAGAAAGATATGTGCAATCGATATCTCGATGGACTAGAGTTAGTTATTCAATCAACGTTGTCGTCTTTAGATAGTATTAATTATTCAACCTCGATGAACAAAGCCATGATTGTAGAAAAGGATGTGAATGAAGCAAGAGGAAAATGAGAACGAAGTGCAAAGAGATGTAGATTCAATCCAAACTATTAAAAGGGTGACGATAGTGAATATTTAAGGTTCGGAGGACAGAAATTCCAACATGGTAGAGGCGGAAGTAGTTTACAAAAGGGTGAAGCTAATGGTGGGAGAGGTTCAGGAGTTTCAGCACAAGGAGATCCGAATGTTTGTTTCTTTTATGGGACATCAGGTCATAGAAAGAGAAATTTCCCAAAGTTACTGAATACAAAATGTTTTAACTCTCATCAGAAGGGCCATCTAAGAAACAATTGTCATATGTTATCAAGAGAGGTTTCGGTTAGTAATGTGGGGCCCCATAAAGGATCCTCTCTAGGCAGTGCCACCAAGGGAAGAGGTACAGAACAAGTAACTGGATCGAGGGAAGCAGGAAGAGTGTTTGCGATGACGCTGAAAGATTCCCATGCTACACGCAAAGTGGTTAGAGGTAAACTTTCTATTGTAAACGAAGATTTATATGCACTCATTGATCCTGGATCTACGCATTCATTTGTGGCATTACATATGGTTTCATATTTGTGTAGACCATGTTCATTTCTCAATTATGCCTTATATATTTCTACCCCAATAGAAAGTGTAATTCTGGTGGAGCATGTTTATAAAGATCATGTCTTACGAATGGGGGAGCGAGATTGCAGTGTTGATTTTATACTGTTGGCCATTCAGGATTTTAATATTATATTGGGGATGGATTGGTTATCATTGTATCATGCTTACATTGATTTTTTTCCAAAAAGAAGGTACATTTCATCTGCCTGGTGAACTCGAGTTCCAGTTTAGAGGAGAAAGGAATGTTGTCCCTAATTGCCTTGTCTCACAAATTAAGAGCAGAAAGTTATTGAGTAAGGGTTGTATAGGGTATTTAGCGTATGTGGTTGATGTTAGTAATGTGGCACTTAAAGTTGAAGATATACAGTGTTTAGAAAAAAAATTGATATCTTCCTAGAGAAATTTCCAGGATTGCAACCCGATAGGGAAGTAGAGTTTTCTATTGAATTAATTCTAAGTATTGGTCCAATTTCCCTTGCTCCACATAGAATGGCACCTGCAAAGTTAAAAGAATTAAAAGTGCAATTACAAGATCTGATAAGCACAGGTTTCATTCGGCCTAGTGTTTCACCATGGGGAGCTCTAGTGTTATTTGTGAAAAAGAAAGACGGGACAATGCGATTATGTATTGATTATCAAAAATTAAATAAGATGACCATTAGAAAAAAATACCCTCTACCTCGTATCGATGTTTTTTTTTACCAATTATACGGGGACACAGTATTTTGAAAGATTGATTTGAGATCGGGTTACCACCAATTGAAAGTAAAGGATAGTGATATTTCCAAAACAGCTTTTCGGACTCGATATGGGAAATATGAGTTTTTGGTGATGCCATTTGGATTAACTAATGCTCCAGCAATTTTATTGGATTTGATGAACTGGGTATTACACCCTTTCATTTATTAATTTGTGATTGTATTCATAGACGATGTGTTGGTTTACTCGCATAGCATGTAGGAATATGAGAAACATTTTAGACTTGTATTGAATGAAATTGTCTTTTTAGAGCATGTTGAATTTTGCAAGTACGAGTTTTGGTTGAATGAAATTGACATTTTAGGGCATGTTGTCTAGGGAAATTAGATATATGTTGATCCAAAGAAGGTGTAAGAAAATGTTGAATGGGAGAATCTTAATAATGTGACCGAAATTAGGAGTTTTCTAGGATTGGCAGGTTACTATCGCAGATTCATTAAGGGATTCTCAGCAAGAGCGTTACCACTGACAAAGTTGACCCATAAATAAGTGAAGTTGGAATGGGATGAAGAATGCAAGAGAAGATTTAAAAAAATAAAGAATGGGTTTGTTTTAGCCCCTATACTTACTATTCCGTGTGGGAATGAGTCTTTTGTGATCTATATAGACGTTTCATTTCAGGGGTTAGGATGTGTTTTTATGCAGAGTGGTAAGGTAATAGCTTCCCGACAATTAAAGACACATGAACGAAACTAACCTACGCATGATTTGGAGTCAGTAGCTATTGTTTTTGCTTTGAAGTTATGGATACATTACTTGTATGTGGAAACTTGAGAGATATATACGATCATGAAAGCATGAAATACTTGTTTACACAAAAGGAGATGAATTTGCGATAGAGGTATTGGATACAGATGATTAAAGACTATGACTGTACCATCCATCATCCTCCTGGGAAGGACAATGTAGTAGCAAATGCTTTGAGTAAAAAATCATCAGGGATTCTAGGTTGCATACAGTGTGCATGTGTTGGAAATATTCTTGACTTAGCATCGAAGGGTATTGAATTAAGTTTTTCAAAAAGGGGTGGATTATTTGCACACTTCACAATGAGACCTTTTTTGGAAGAATGCATAAAAATCTGTCGATCAGTGATCCATTCCTTGAGAAGAAGAAATGAGATGTCTTGGATGGCAAAGATAGTGACCTTGAGATTAAGAATGACGAATTGTTGTGTTATAAAAATAGGATTTCTGTACCGAATGATCCACCGTTTAACAAGGATATATTGGAAGAGGACCATTGTTCTATTTACTCTATACATCTGGGAGGTACCAAAATATACATAGATTTGAATGAGTATTACTGGTGGAACATTATGAAACATCAGATTGCAGAGTTCGTAGCTAAATGTTTAGTATGCTAGTAAGTAAAGGCAGATCATCAGAAGACGATAGGATTACTACGGTCATTACCTATTTCAGAAGGAAAGTGGGAACATATAACAATGAATTTTGTTACAAGATTACCCCGGTCACCAAAGGGGCATGATTCCATTTGGGTGATTGTAGACCGATTGACAAAGTTAACCCATTTTCTTCCAATTTAGACCACCTAGACGTTTGATAAGTATGCACGTATATACGTTGATGAGATTATCCGTTTACATGGGGCACCAGTGTCAATTGTATCAGATAGAGATCCAACGTTCACTTCTAAGTTTTGGCCTTGTTTATAGAATGACATGGGGACGATTTTGAAGTTTAGCACTGCATTTCATCCACAAACCGATGGGCAATATGAAAGGACGATTCGAATATTAGAAGACATGTTACGAGCTTGTGTATTTGACTTCAATGGTAGTTGGGATGATCATTTTCCATTTATGGAATTCTTATATAATAATAGTTATCAGTCCACCATTGGTATGGCTCCGCATGAAGCTTTATATGGGAGGAGATATAAAACACCTTTGTGTTGGGATGAAGTAGGTGAAAGGAAACTTTTGGGTCCTAGATTGATAGATATGACAACAGAAAAGATTAAAATGATTCAAGAACGGATAAAGATAGCGCAAAGCAGGCAGAAATTTTATACAGATAAAATTAAGTATCCATTGTAATTTTAGAAGGGAGATTTTGTATTCCTACGTATTTCACCATGGAAAGGCGTTATGAGATTTGGGGAAAAGGGAAAACTACGTCTAAGATACATTAGACCATATGAAGTACTGGAAAGAATTGGGACCCTGGCATATAGATTAGCATTACCTCTAGGTTCATCTCATTTACATGATGTGTTTCACATATCTATGCTTCGTAACTATTTGGTGCATCCATCTCATCAATTGATAGCTTAACCAATTGAATCGAAGGAAGACTTGTTGTACATCGAGGAACCATTGGAAATTATTGATTGTAAGGAGAAAGTATTGAGGAATAAATTTATTCCCTTTGTTAAAGCTATGTGGATGATACATGGAGTTAAAGAAACAACTTAGGAAATGGAGGATAGCATGAAGAAACATTATCCCAAGTTGTTTGTTAAGCAACCTTCATATTAAATTTCGGGGACAAAAGTTTCTTAGGAGGGGAAGTTGTAACAACCTGAATATAATTACGATAAATTATGTTTAAATAATGATTAGATTATGTTATATGGATGATATGTTATTAGTATATATAATGTTAATTCATTATTTTTAGTCTAATCCTACCTTCAATAATCATGAAATATTGAATTAGTTACGAGTATTAAATTTTGAAGTTTTCGATAGGAGTGTTCATGTTCAAGTCTTGTTTTGATTTTTATAGTATAAAAATTTACTTGAAGTACAAACCATATAGTTGTTGATATATGAATTAGGTTTGTAACACGACAAAAAGTGTGTTAAATGGAGGTGTGACTTATAATTTATTCACTTTTATTACTCAATATTTAGTCCTGACGCGACACGGGGGCGTCTCGACTCAAATTTCCAAAATTGTCATTTTATTCACTCTTGACATTTCATAGAACCAATATTATATTACTTTACGCATTAGTAATATTCAAGAACAAGTTTCCCATAATTTCTAACTCACATCACGTTAATAATTATAAAGTGATTAATTTCCGAATTTATATTAAATTAATAACTCACATTAAATTTAATAAATCCCCAAATTAATATAGCATAAAAATACGGGGTATTACAGAATCCTAATATGATAATTATTGAATTACCAAGAAGAAATTAATGTATGTTCAGCCTATGAATTGGATATATCAAATATATTAACATGAATTTGAATGGAACTTCATTTGTGATAAATGATTTGAACGGAATCATATGATGCTTATGGATTGATTTATGTTTAAATCATTATTTGGATTATTAATATTATTATTAATATACTAATATTGTAATAATGATAGGAAGGGAAGAAGATCTGATTGAATAAGTACTGGATAGAGGAAAAGGAAAAGCCAATTAAACTGTCAAGGTGGGTGTACTCATTGGAAAGAGATATTTGTATCATGTTATTGATATGATCAGAATATAATGAATATGAAATTGTTCATTTGAGTTTACCAAAATGGGAGTTTACTCACCGCCCCATAATGGGGGAGATTTGTCTATGAATGACAAGGGGTTACTCCTCGACAAGGAATGGGGGAGAATTTTCTATTACAGACAAGAGACGTGAATCATGATTCGGAATCTTAGGTCATTCATTATGAATGAGCCAGATCAGTTAATTCATAATTATATGGGGAAAATTTATTGCATTTAAATTCATACAGTAGTGTAGTAGTGATGGATTCCTTGGGATATTTTGCTCACGGTTCCTATGTTCACATTTTTTCCCAGGTAACTCGATGTCACTGCCAAATCTTGGAGGTCTGATTGGGTTAGCCAGGAATGGGGGAAGCAATGTTTTTGTGTAAATGTAAATAACGTAATTAAGTTAACTTATCCTTCAAGAAGTTAGTATATGTATAAGTATTTAATGTTGAAAAAAATGTTTTTGGCTGTATGGAGTTACGTTGATGACTTTGTAATTAAAATGTGTGTTTATGGTTTGGTGAAATTAATTAAGGTTTTACTCTCCTTGTAATGCCCCGCCCTAGAAAATAGGTATTTAATGTTATTTGAAGTGTTTAATCCAAAGGAAAATTCGAGGAATAAAATAATCCAATTGTAAAACATCAAGTAATACGTAAGGTGGCGTATTCCGTAAATGGTTTAAACGAAAAAATAAATAAAAATCCAATGATGCACGTGCCGCATTAATGCGTATTTAATCTCTAATAGTAATGTCTAGGATGTCCATTAAGTTTGAGAAAAAAATATCAACGAAAGTATGTGAAATATACAAGGTTAATACGACGCGTCATTTAAATGGTACGAAAAGCAAAGTATCGCAATATGGATTAAATGGGAAATTTTTATGTTGAATGGTTCACACGGGTTTTATTTTGAGTTTATATAATTATTTTAAGAACTTTGGTTAAGTTTTGTGCGATTCGGACAAGCAACGAATGCTACGCAACCATGCATACTAATTGTCTTACGACGCGCGACACAACGAAAGTCCTGTCTTGTGAAAATTGTTTAGGACGTGTCGGAAGGTCAAAAAAATATTGTGAATATGTTTTTTTACTCACAAAAATATAAGTAATATTATTATTAAGAGAAAAAAATATTGCGAATATGTATGGAGATCCCGATTCTTGCGCTCCTTTTACAGGACAATTTGGGAGGCCAAACGACAATTGTAAATATGATTTTTTCGCCAAAAAATTGCAAGGAATATGAATCTCAAGTTAAAAGTGGAAAAAAAAATATTTTTAGAGAGATAAAATGATGCAAATCATCCTTTTGTGGTTGATTTTGGGTGGGTCTTGAGTGTCACATGTGCCAAGGTTGGTTGCATTATATTGTCCCTTTCCCACTTAAATTGCAAACCTTGGGAACCCTTTTGTACCATTTGGGACACACAAACTCTTGGGTAGTTGGTCAAGAGTGGAAGAATACCCCAAATACCTTATAATATAAATGGTAGGGAAAGTCAGTTGGCCATTAATATCTCACTCTTTTCATCAGATTTTCTTCATCACCATGGTCAAACAAGAGCTCTTCCTTCACCCCAAATTCATAGCTCTTCTTCCCCACCATCTTTACATCATTAAAACACCATTTTAGAGGTAATAAATACCATTAAAACTCCTTGGAGTTTTGGGATAGCTTGTAGGAAGAGTTTTTTAGAAGCTTTTGATGAGGTTTGGGAGTAATAGAAGGGGGTTTTAAGCTTGGAGATGGAGGGCTCTTGGAGATCTATTTGGATAAATTTTGGTAACCCCTTGAGGCCACCTTTGGAGGTGGGGGTTTATCCTCCTACACTACCATTTTCACCACCATTTTGGAGATACTTAGGTGGGAATACTAACCTTAGTTTAGGTTTGAAGTTGAGTATAATTTTATCTACTTTAATTACATATATTAAACTTAATATATGTGTGATGTAAGTTAGTTTGCATATATAGGGTTAACTAGTTGAAATCTATGATTTTAATTGCAAATGGGTTTCAAAGATATTTTTCATATGGGTTTTGAAATTGATAAAAATTCAGATTATTTTTCTACACATTTTGGGTGTAATAATCTGTAAAAAATGTTTATAATGCATTAATGGGTTTATTATTTGCACCCTTAATGTTTTAAGTAAAAAGAGGCATTTAAAATAGCTCTAAAAGTGTTACATTTTTATAACACTATTCATAAACATTTATGAAATAAAATGGGTTAAAAGTGTGTTTTAAATAAAGAGAATGTGATTTCTATGATAAGTGATGTTTGATCTTGTTCGTGGAATTTGGTAACTTTGAATATGCATTTTCCTACATTAAATAAAGAGTTTTATATGTGAAAGAATTCTTTCATTTTAAATTGTGTGAACTCATCATAAGTAGAGATAGTGGGTTTAATAAGTAAACTTGTGAAACTAAAGTCTTCATGTAAATAATGAAAGTAAAAAAGACTAAGTATGAAATAAATGACTAAGTATGGGTCCTTATGCAAAAAGTAATAATTAAAGAGTGTGACACTAAGTTTGAATGTAGAGTATCAAATGTGTAAATGTAGAATAAAATGGGTTTTTAGTGTTAAAAATCAAAATTAAAGTGTGTAACACTAAGTTTGAAAGTGTAAATATGTCAACTGTTTGGATATTAATGAAATGGATTTTAAGTTGTGAAAAGACATAATTAAAGTTTGTAGGCTTAAATATGAGAAATAAGACTTTAGCATGTAAAAAACGTGATTTTATATATTAAAAAGGGTAAAAATGAAAATTGTGTAATTTTCGCAAAGTAAGATGCATAAGTGTTGAGCTTAGAACTTGAAAGGGGTATTATTGTGAATACCACTTGAAAAGGGATAAGGTTGCAAGTTTTGATAAAGAAAAATGGTAAATTGGTAAAGAGTATTTTGGCACTAATATGAAATAAAATACTAAAGAGTGTTTTGGCACAAATATGAAAAGAATTAAGTCCTTAAAGTGGAAATGATTTTCCGGATAAACCCTACTAGGAAACTCCATTACACCCAAACCTCTAGATCTAAATAACGTTTGGTCAAGGTCTTTTGCTTCGATAGTTGCTAATAAACCACTTCTAGATGTGAAACTCAAGACTCCTTCGATGTTTAAAGGAGAACCTACGGTAATTTTTTCTCAAGAGGATGTCAAGGAATTAGCTGAATGATTTAAGTTTTTGCTAAAAGGAAAGTTTTCACATGGCAGGCCTAGTATGGAAGAGATTCGTAAGAAAGTTTTTTTTGTTTGATCTAAAAAAAGAACGTACAGTTGGTTTGATAGAAAACAAAAATGTCTTGTTTAGATTAAACTGTGAAGAAGATTTTATTAGACTCTAGACAAAAGAGGTATGGTTTCTTGGTAGATTCCTAATGAGGACATTCAAATGGTCTCCATTGTGGAAGGTAGAAGAAGAAAGTTCTCTGGTTGCTACATGGATCAACTTCCCTAACCTTCCTACACACTTTTTTGCTAAATCTTCTTTATTCTCTATTTGTCAGTTGATTGGTAAGACCCTAAAGATGGATTCATCAACTGTCTCTCATACGATACCTTGTTTAGTGAGAGTGTGCATAGAGTTGGATCTGATCCAAGACAAGCAAAAGAAGAGTATGAATTGGGGTAGGTGACATTGATTTTTGGCAAGATGTTGTCTACGAAACTCTCCCGGAATATTGTAAACAATGCATGAAGAAAGGTCACCTGGGAAAATTTTGTATTTTCTTAAATAAGATCAACGAGATGAATAAAGATGGCCTCAATGACACCTCCAAAAACAATAAAACCTTAACAAAAAATTCTCAAGCCATTTCAAACAAACCCACAAGACCTTCAAATTTTGTTGATCAATCCTGAAAAAAGAATCCTCCACCAGTAGATCTCTCCTTTAAAGCTAATAACAATCCTCCTACAGACCTCCCTTTAATCCAAATCACCAGAATAGTTGAACTAAAAACCTTTCCTATCAATATCTCTCATAAAAATTTACATAGCCCTTTTATTCCTCTACCCCATAGCCAATACCATAATCCTCGACCTATAAAAAAGTTTCCTACATCCAAAACATCAGCCCTTATCTCTCAACATATCCAAAAAATTCACCATTTTGAGGTTTCTCATCAACAATCCTTCACTGTTGATGAATTGAAACTTTCCCCTGAAGCCACAGATCTTCCTAATTATGAAGTTCGTCCATCCAAAAAGAAGGATTATAATTTAGACTCTGAGTGCAAGAAGAAAGGAACTTATGTGATGAAGGAGGAATTCCAAATTTTCTCTAATTGTTTTGATAGAAAATAGCAAGACTATCAATAGAAGCAAAGACTTAGTAAGAAGAAGGTTGAAGAGTTGAATCAATGAGATACAAGGGTTGTAGTAGAAAGGCAATTGAAGATAACTCCAAAAGATCCTATATTTAGGAGAATTACAAGATCTCAGGGGAAAAGCATGAGGATGACTCCCTATCAATTGTCTCAATGATTAAATTTTTAATTTGGAATGCTCGTGGGGTGGCTAAGAAGCCAACAAATAGAAGGATTAAAAAGTTAATAAGGCAATTCAATTTGCCAGTTATGTTTATTGTAGAGCCAAAGTTTGACCGTCTCAAAATTAATAAGTTTCTGATGAAGTGGAATTTTGATGAATTTGTTGTTAATAAAACCAATAAAATTTGGTTGTTTTGGAAGAATCTGATGAAAGTTTAAGTCATTCTTAATGGAGAGAAATTTATGTCCTTGAAAATTTTATATGATAATATGGTGAGTGATGTGATTGTTATTGTGGTATATGTTAAAAATACTGCAGAGGAGAGAAGACTTTTGTGGAGTGAGTTAAAGTTTATTTCTTATAATTATGGAGACTTGCCATAAATATTTATTGGTAATTTTAATGTGGTGTCTTGTCAAGAAGAAAAAATGGGGGGTAATTCTATTGATTTCCAATATGTGGAAGATTTCAAAGATTGTGTTAATTATTGTGGGTTACCATGGATCTCGATGCACATGGTCTCATTATAGATTTGATGAAGATGAAATCAGTGCAAGCCTTCATAGGGCTCTGGTCAATCTCAAATGGTCATCTACATTTCATAATTTCTCAATTACTCATCTGTGAAAGAGGTGTAGTGATCACTCTCCTATTATCCTTTCCATTAGAAGTCATTTGGATCTTGTGCTTGGGACATTTATCTTTTAGAAGATGTGGATTTCCCATAATCCTTTTTTTTCCTTTTATTAGACAAGCTTAGTCAGTTCAGTCATATGGAAATCCTATGTTATATTTCTCTGAGAAGCTAAAGAGATTGAAGGTTTACCTCAAGGTGTGGAATAAAGAGATTTTCAAAAACCTATTTCAGAACATTCATGATCTGGAGGATGAGGTGTTATATGTGGACCATGTTTTCGAGATCAATCCAACTCAATCAAATAGAGTGCAGATGTAGAACTCTAGAACCAAGCTTGAAGCAGTTTTGAAGCAGGAAGAGATTTCTGGAGGCAAAAATCTAAAATCAAATGGCTTAAAGAAGGTGATAAAAAGACTAAGTTTTTCCATCCTGCTGTTAAAACATCAAAAAGTAAGTTGGCAATCCTAAAAATTAAAGGTGATAATCTTTGTTTGAAGGATAACCCTTCTGAAATTGTTGATATTTTTGTCCATTATTTCTCTGATAGATGGTCTGTTGAATTGGTAGATATTGATGAATCTCTAATTGATGTTATTCCAATGGTCATTAATGATGAGATGAATGGAAATCTTTCTTAAATTCCTGAAGAAGAGGAGATCTTTACTACCATTAAATAGTTAAATGAGGATAGTTGTCCTAGATATGATGGATTCAGTGGAGCTTTTTATATCTCCTATTGGGGGATTATCAAGAAAGACTTAATTAGAGTTGTGTAATCCTTCTTTGTTGGTAATACCATTCCAAAAAGTTGGTCTGCAACAAATTTGGTGCTTATCCCCAAAGTTAAGAATCCTTCGAAATGTTTTCAATTCAGACCTATTAGTCTTGGGAATTTCTCTCAAAAAATTATTTCTAAAATTCTCAATTCTTGAATTAGTCATATTATTCTTCTCATCATATCTCAAAATCAAAGTGGTTTTATCAAGGATAGAAATATCAAAGATAATATTCTCTTATCTCATGATATGGTTAGCTTGCTCAATAGAAAAATTCATGGATCTAATGTGATAATTAAATTGGACATGGAGAAAGCTTACGATAGAGTGTCATGGATTTTACTCCTTAAAGTTCTTAAAAGATTTGGTTTTAATGAAACCTTCATTGATTTCATTCGGATATTGCTATCAAATAACTAGTTCTCTATTCTAATAAATAGCAAGCCTTCAGGATTCTTTCAATCTTTCAGAGGATTAAAGCAAGGAGATCCCTTATCTCCCTCTCTTTTTATTATCATGGAAGAAGTTCTTTCTATAGGATTAAACCAAATAGTTGAGGATAAGAAGATTGGTCCTTTTTCTCATCCTCCTAGGAGTCCCTTAATATCTCATCCAAGCTTTACTCATGATGTTATTCTTTTTGTAAATGGGAGGAAAAGAAGTTTGCAAAACCTTATGAATTTTTTGGTCAACTATGAAAAATCATCAGGTCAATCTTTAAACAGGGATAAAAGTAGTTTTACAGTTTCTAAAGGTCTCTCATTGGTAAGGAAGAGTCAAATATCTAATGCTTTGGGTCTGAAATTTAAGAAGTTTCCTTTAGTCTATTAGGGTTGTCCCCTTTTTCCTGGTAGGAATAAGGCTAAATTTTATTCTCATTTGATTGAAAAGATCATAGTCAAATTCATGGGTTGGAAAAGTAAGTTTTTATCAAATGCAGGTAGGATGGTTTTGATCAAACATGTTCTAGCTTCCTTTCCCATTTATACCTTAAAAGCTTTGAATCCCCCTATATCTGTTATAAATAGAATTCACTCTATTTTGAGCAAAAAAAAATCGGGATCAGATGCTATTGGGGTAAAAAAAAATCTTGGATCAAGTGGAAAAAAATGTTTCTTACCATCTGAAGGAGGAATTGGTTTGAAAGATATTAATGATGTTAATAAATGTTTCTCTTTCAAGCTAGATTGGAGGGTAAACCATTCTCAAGGGATGTGGGACAGATTCGTGAGGAATAAATATAAGCATTATTTACACCATGGTGTTGATGGCTCTCGTGCCATTAAAATAATTAGAAGAGTACAAGAAGAGGTTGTTAAACATTCAAAGTCTGTTGATGATCAGGTGATGTGGAAACCTTCTACTGATGGTCTCTTCTCCATTAAATCTTCTTTCCAAGTGTGCAGAAGATCTGCAGTGATCTCTCATAGTTGGAAACTTTTATGGTCTCCTCTCATTCCCATTGAAATATCCATCTTTAGGTGGAAATTGATTAGGAATGCCATCCCTACTGATGATAATATTCAAAGAGTTGGAATCAGATTGTATTCGAGATGCTAGTGCTGTAAGGACAATATCGAATCTCTTAAGCCTTTATTTCTAGAAGGTAAGATTGCCAAGGAAGTTTGGAATTATTTATCAACTTAACTGATGTTTTTCCATCTTATCAGTCTATAAAAACCATGGTTATGGCTTGGTGGTTATCAAAAGCTAGAGAAAGTTTTTAAAAAGTTCTCTTTCAGACCATCCCTCTGGTGATATTATGGTAAGTTTTGAAAGCTAGATGTCAAAGTTTGTTCCAAAATGAGGAGATGAGAGAAGGCAAAACCACTTCCCAGATTATAAACACTATATCAAATGTTTTCACTAACAATTATTTTGCAGGTGCTCTGAGATTATCATCCATAATTCAAGATACCTTCAATTTTAGAATTAAAATTAAGCAACAACAGTTTCAGATTGTTAGATGGGAAAAGACTTCAGATGGGCTCATTAAGCTTAATGTGGATGGTTCAAGCATTGGTAACCCAGGATTCAATGGAATTGAGGGAATTTTCAGAGGTCACAATGGAGAATTCTTATTTTCTTTTGTTAGTTCCATTGGTCAATCTCCTTGTTTAAAGGCTGAATTTAATGCTATTCAGACAGGTCTTTAATGGGTGGTTAAAAAAGGCTTCTCAAATGTATCTATTGAATCAGATTCCAAAGAAGCAATCATGATGATTTCAGAGTAGTGGAAACCTCCTTGAGAAGTGAAAGAAATAATAAACAAGTAAAAGGTTTAATTAAAGACAATGACTTTCAATTCCATCACATTTGGAGGGAAAAAAATAATGTAACAGATGCCTTAGAAAAAATTTCTTCATATTCACAAGAATCCAAGTGCTTTCATAAGTTTAGTGGTCTTCCTCTTCTTGCTAAAGGAGATTTTAACGCGGATAGACTAGGTTTCCCTAGTATTAGATCTTCTTAATATTTGTAGTCCAAGATTGTAAAGCCACCTAGGAGAGGCGCTTTCTCCTATTAATAAAATTTATGGGCTTAATATCCTCTTCTGTTAAAAAAAAGAATAATGGGAAAATGGATGGTTAAGTCCAAGGCTTTAGTCTCTGCTCGAAAAAGGCAAATTAATGTGAATATTATGAAAATGTGGAAAACATTGGCAAGATAATTAGATTGGATGATGCCGGGATAAATAATTGAGCAGGGTTATGCTGTCCCTAGTGGTGAAAAACCCCAAACCAACTGCATTAGTATATAGCGGCGGAGACCGGTGGTGTGACGCCACGAAGTCGGTGAGTGTTTGTTGGCGGAATCCCTAAAGGTAATGCAAAGTAGTGACTTGAATATTCATGAAAGTAGCATAAATGGATGATATTGATCCATTAATTTATTAATATAAGAATGACACATTAAATGTTTATGGTTCACGTGGTAACATGGAATGGTTAAATAAGGTAACTTAATGATACTTAAGATACCTTATGAGGATAAAACAATAATAAACACAAGCGTGTGTTATACGAGTCTTTCAAGAGGAAAAAAAGAGTAGTTTTCTAACACAATGTGTGCGTGTGTTGATGAAAGTCTTATGATATGGTTAAATAACTCGGGCATGAGTTAATTGAATGTAGGGAAATAAATGGTCTTAAACAAAATGAAAGGTTTCCCAAATAAAGGATATTTTTTGTTATGCGTGAGTTCATGGGAATAAGTGCTAGTTTTCTAAGCATGATAATACAAAATGACTATTTTGTAAGGCCGGGAAGGCCAAATGGAACCAAATAGCATTTTAGTAATAAAAATGATTAAATAAATTGGCTCGTGTATTTTTTGAAGGTATATATGTAGATACATACGTATTTACACATGCATATAGTGTAGCATGTGAGTATTCCTTTCTGCCATTCATTTCTATATTGCATTTGAATATGTTCCCACTGAGCATTCGGCTCCCATCCCTCCTTTGTTACGATAGGATCCATGACATTCTATATTTTTAGAGCGCTATATAGGTAAGTAGTTACTTTCTTTACGATTATTATCTTTGTTTACTTGACCTTGGTGGCAATCCCTTGGGTCACATCACGTAGTAGTTATCAATTTGACTCACATGCCAATAAGTGTGACAACCCGGTTATAATTATGATAAATTATAATTAAGTCCTGCTTATCTTATGTGATATGAAGAATGTGTTATTATTATATCTAATGTTAAGTGATTATGTTTATTATAATCCTACTTTCATAAATCATGAAAGGTCGAATTATTTAAAAACACAAAATTTTGTTGTTTTCGCTAGAAATGTTCCTGTTAGAGACTAGTTTTGACCCTTATAACATTACAATTGACTTGAGGTAAAAATTAGATAGATATAGGTTGCGAGTTAGGTTTGTAACACAACAAATGGTGCATCAAACGGATGACCGAGTAATGATTTATACCGAATTTACGA
This sequence comes from Sambucus nigra, assembly GCA_949130495.1. Lineage (NCBI taxonomy): Eukaryota > Viridiplantae > Streptophyta > Magnoliopsida > Dipsacales > Adoxaceae > Sambucus > Sambucus nigra. Next base: position 526,181,439 of record OX422221.1, on the reverse strand, counting down.
ATAAGGGGCAAATCTGTCAATTCCCTTTAAGTGGTAAATTGTCTTTTATTAAACCAAATGGTTTAATTTGATTGGTTGGATTGGGAGGTAGCCTTGGACGGCTTAAAACTCCCCCTATAACTTATTTATTCATCAAATTAATCCCTAGGTTCAGTTTCAAGTGTTGTTAGCTTAAGGAAAGAGAAAGTAGAAGTTTAGGAAGAAAAAGTGAGGAGAAAAACTGTAGAAAAATGAGTAAAAATTACGTAAAGGCCCGAAGGTAACCCTAATCTCAAATCTTGTTATTTTTCTTATATTACTGATTTATATGATAGAAATCATCATTTATTTACTAAAATTTCAGCCCTTTATATATATGTATGGCTAGATGAAAGTTTAACGTAAATTGAATGTACAAACCCTTAAAATTCCTTTGTATTGAAACCCCTTGCATTCAAACTTGATTATATTTTTGTTGCTTACTAGAATTGAGAAATTACAATTGGATATGAAATTATACTCATATATTCATATCATATCCGAGAATTAGAATTTAAATCCTTGTGGTTAGAACGTAGTGATGGTTGCAAGTTGGTATATAGTTGTTGTTTGTATATTTTATTTCAGTATGCCCTGAGTTTTGTCAAGCTTTTGACATAGCAAATGAAGTAAAAAATTTATGAAAAATTAATTATGTACTATTAAGTTTGTGTACTAAAAATTGGTGGAAAATAATGGAAAGTTATGTTGTATAAAAATTATGAAAATTCTTGGAAGTCAAAGGAACAATAGAGGAGCTTGTGGGGAAGATTTCTTGTGTTGTAAAGAAATGGTCATAACTTGCTCTAGGAAGCTTGAAAAATTACATCGTCACTCGTACTGGAAAGTAAATTCATATATATTTTCATATTGAAAAGGTTGGACACCTGTATTTATACAATTTAGGAATATAGGATGGTTGAGTATAGAAGGCAGTGATTTGAGGCCATACTAAATACCCCATGAAATAATATTGTTATCTCCTCTTTCTAAAGAGTATTTTGAGTACATGTTTCATGTGTATATACGTTGAGAAGTATGATTTCATATTTACTTGGGTTTAGTTATAAATCCCATATGAGGTATTTCCTACGGTTGAATGCTCATAACTTTATCAACTCGTGTACAATTGTTTTGTCTTTACTCGTGTTTCCTGGAATGTGACTTAAGTGGAATTATATTGTTGTTGTATAGTCATTGAAAATTACATATTATGTTAGGATAATACTTATTATTGAGATTCAGTACTGATTTAGTTGGATTGACAGGTGTTAGGTCTAATCAACCCAGTTCAGCTCCACCCGAAGGAAACGTGAATACATAGTTATTAACCAAGGTGAGTGTACTCACTGGAATGATGTATTTGTATACTATTACAAATGTGATCATAATGTTATGAATTTAAAATTATTCATTTCGGTTTACCAGAATGGGAGGTTACCCCTGACCCAGAATGGGGGAGATTTGTCTATTAATGACAAGGGGTTACTCCTCGACTAGGAATGGAGGAGAATTGTCTATTTAGACAGGATATGTGAATCATGATTCGGAAAAGTTGGTCATTCATTATGAATGAGATGGATAAGTTAATTCATAATTATACTGATATGATTTATTGCATTCAAATTCATGCAGTAGTATAGTAGTGATGCATTCACTGGGCTATTTTGCTCACGGTTCCTATGTTCACATTTTTCAGGTAACACGATGTCACTGCCAAATCTAGGAAGTCAGGTTGGGTTAGCCAGGAATAGGAGAAACAAAGATTTTGATTAAATGTAAATGATGTAGCTAAGTTCAATTATCCTTCAAGAATGTTTGTATAAGTATGACTACTCTGATGTTGTAAAAAGGTTTTAAGTTATATAGATTTATAATGATGACTCTGAAATTAAAACTCGTGGTTATGGTTTGGTTAAACTAATCATGGTTTTACTCACTTTGAATTTCAAACTTAATTATAAGTAACTGGGTTGGGGTGTGTCAGCTTTTGGTATCAGAGCCTAGGTTTTAGAGGTTATAAAGTGAGAAGAGTCTAGATGTGGCAGTGAATGTTAGAAACATATTTTATTTGATACTATCGATTATGTTAGGATAGATATGTATATATGCATGTTATTATATCTTTGATTCATTTTAGATATAAGAGAATGGAATAAGGGAATGTAAATGTGGGAATAGAAGACGAGGCTTCAAATGTTCCAGCAGAAGAAGAGGTTAAGCAACTTGTTCAGATAAATGTGGAACCTGACCCAAAAACACTGATAAATATGCAAAAAATGGCACATTCTATGACTCTAATGGCAGACAAGCAAGATATATTTATAGCTGAGATGGAAAAATAACATACTAGGCAACTGGAGGCAGAAGCATTGGCTAGGGATGAGGAGGTAATACACCGGGAAGAAAGGAGTACTTCACATGAGAAATTTATTAAGATGAACCCACCATCATTCGAAGGAGCAGTTGATCCAACATAGGCAGAGTCTAGGTTAAAGAGATTGAAATTATCTTTGGGGTAATGAGGATGCCTGAAAATCAACAAGTGACCTTGGCGGCGTATATGCTGAAAGGAGAATCTAAGTACTGGTGGGATGCTACAAAACATTTGTTGATTACTCCAGGAGGTGGGAATGTGATCTCATGGGATGCTTTTGTTAAAGCCTTGTATGACAAGTATTTCCCCCCAATGCATCGAAAACAAAAGGAGAAAGAATATTTCATGTTAAATTAGGGAAGCATGACAGGTAGAGAATATGAAGCTAAGCTTACAGCCTTATCTAAGTTTGCTTCGTGGTTTATATGGAATGAGGAAGATATGTGCAGTTGATTTCTCGATGGACTTGAGTTAGCTATTAAATCACGATTGTCAGCTTTAGATACTGTTAACTATTTAGCCTTGGTGAACAAATCCATGCTAGTAGAAAAGGACGTAAATGAAGCGAGAGTGAATCAAGAACAAGGCATAAAAAGAAGAAGATTCGATCCAAACTATCAAAAGGATAGCGATAACTAATATTCAAGGTTTGGAGGGCATAAATTCCAACAGGGTAGAGGTGGAAGTAGTTTTCATAGGGGTGAAGCTAGTGGCGGAAGAGGTTCAGGATTTTCAGCACAAGGAGATCCGAATGTTTATTTCTTTTATGGGATATCGGGTCATATAAAGAGAAATTGCCCAAAGTTACTGAATATAGAATGTTTTAACTATCATCAGAGGGGCCATCTGAGAAAGAATTATCCTTTGTTATCAAGAGAGGTTTTAGTTAGTAGTGTGGGGCCTCATAAAGGATCATCTCCAGGAAATGAAACCAGGGGAAGGGATACAAGAAAAGTAAGAGGATCGAAGGTAGGAGGAAGAGTGTTTGCGATGACACTGCATGATGCCCATGCTACACCAGAAGTAGTTACAGGTAAACACTCTATTGCGAACAATGATTTATATGAACTCATTGATCCTGGATCTACGCATTCATTTGTGGCATTACATATTGTTTCAAATTTGGGTAGACCATGTTCATTTCTCAATTGTGCCTTATATATTTCTACCCCAATGGAAAGTATAATTTTAGTGGAGCATGTTTACAAAGATTGTGTCTTACGAATGGGGGAGCGAGATTTCTTTGTTGATTTGATAACGTTGGCCATTCGAGATTTTGATATTATATTGGGGATGTATTGGTTATAATCATATCATGCTTCCATTGATTGTTTTCGAAAAGAAGTTACATATCATCTTCTTGGCGAACCCAAGTTCCAGTTTATAGGAGAAAGGAATGTTGTCCCTAATTGTTTTATCTCAGGAATTAAGAGTAAAAAGTTATACAGTGTATTTATCTTATGTTGTTGATATTAGTAAGGAATCACTTAAAGTTGAAGATATACCAGTAGTTAGAGAATTTTCTGATGTCTTCCCAGTGGAATTTCCAGGATTGCCACCCGATAGGGAAGTAGAGTTTTCCATTGAATTAATTCCAGGTACTGGTCCAATTTCCCTTGCTCCTTATAGAATGGCACCAACAGAGTTGAAAGAATTGAAAGTTCAATTACAAGATCTGAAAAGCAGAGGTTTCATTCAACCTAGTGTTTCGCCATGGGGAGCCCCAGTGTTATTTGTAAAAAAGAAAGATGGGACAATGCGATTATGTATTGATTATGGGCAATTGAATAAGGTGACCATTAGAAAAAAGTAACCCCCACCTCATATCGATGATTTGTTTGACCAATTATAGGGGCCACAGTATTTTTGAAGATTGATTTGAGATCGAGTTAGCACCAATTGAAAGTAAAGGATAGTTATATTTCCAAAATAGCTTTTTATACACGATATAGCCATTATGAGTTTTTGGTGATGCCATTTGGATTAACTAATGCTCCAGCAGTTTTTATGGATTTGATGAACCGGGTATTCCACCCTTTAATTGATTCATTTGTGATTGTATTCATAGACAATGTGTTGATTTACTTGCGTAGCATGGAGGAACATGAGAAGCATTTAAGACTTGTATTGCAGATTTTTAGAGAGAAGAAATTATTTGCTAAATTTAGCAAGTGTGAGTTTTGGTTGAATGAAATTGTGTTTTTACGGCATGTTGTCTCAAGAAATGGGATATATGTTGATCCAAAGAAGGTGGAAGAAATTTTTGAATGGGAGAGTCCTAAGAATGTGACAGAAATTAGGAGTGTCCTAGGATTGGCAGGTGAATATCACAGATTCATTAAGGGATTTTCAGCAATAGCATTAACATTGACAAAGTTGACTCGTAAAGAAGTGAAGTTTGTATGGGATGAAGAATGCGAGAAGAGTTTTAAATAATCAAAGAATCGGTTGGTTTCAGCCCCTATACTTACTATTCCATGTGGGAATGAGTCTTTTGTGATCTATACAGACGCTTCATTTCAGGGGTTAGGATGTGTTCTTATGCAGAATGGGAAGGTAATAGCATATGCTTCCAGACAATTAAAGACGCATGAACGAAACTACCCTACACATGATTTGGAGCTAGCAGCCATTGTTTTTGCTTTAAGGTCGTGGAGACATTACTTGTATGGAGAAACTTGTGAGATATTTATAGACCATCAAAGTTTGAAATACTTATTTACATAGAAATAATTGAATTTGAGACAGAGGCGTTGTATAGAGATGATTAAAGACTATGACTATACCATCCAATATCATACTGGGAAGGCCAATGTAGTAGCAGATGCTTTGAGTTGAAAATCATCAGGGATTCGTGGTTGCATACGGTGTGCCCATGTTGGAAATATTCTTGACTTGGAATCAATGGGGATTGAATTGAAGTTTTCAAAAAGGGGAGGATTATTAGCACATGTCACAATAAGACCTTTATTGGCAGAACGCATATGAAATTTGCAGATCAGTTATCCATTCCTTGAGAAGAAGAAACAGGATGTCCTAGATGGTAAAAAGAGTGACTTTGAGATTAAGAATGAGGAATCGTTGTATTATAAAAATAGAATTTGTGTACCATATGATTCAACCTTAAAGAAGGATATATTAGAGGAGGCACATAGTTCTATTTACTCTATGCATCCGAGAGGTACCAAAATGTATAGAGATTTGAAAGAGTATTACTGGTGGAATAATTTGAAATATGAGATTTCAGAATTTGTTAATAAATGTTTAGTATGTCAGCAAGTGAAAGTGGAACATCAGAAGCCGACAGGATTATTGCAGTAGTTGCCTATTCGGGAATGGCAGTGGGAGTATATAATGATGTATTTTGTTACGAGATTACCACGGTAACAAAAGGGGCATGATTCTATTTGGGTGACTGAAGACCGATTGACGAAGTCGGCCCATTTTCTTCCAGTTAAGACCAACTACACTGTGGAAAAATACGCACGTATGTACATTGATGAGATTATCCATTTACATGAGGCACCAGTGTCAATTGTATCAGATAGAGATTCAATGTTCACTTCTATGTTTTGGCTTCGTCTACAGAATGCCATGGGCACAAGTTTGAAGTTCAGCACTGCATTTAATCCAGAAACTGATGGGCAATCAGAAAGGACGATTCAAATATTAAAAGACATGTTACGAGGTTATGTATTTTACTTCAAAGGTAGTTGCGATGATCATCTTCCATTGATGGAATTCTCGTATAATAATAGCTATCAGTCTACCATTGGTATGGCTTTGTATGAAGCTTTGTATAGGAGGAGATGTAGAATGCCTTTGTGTTGGGATGAAGTAGGTGAAAGGAAAATTTTGAGTCCTGAATTAATAGATATGACAACTGAAAAGACCAAAATGATTCGGGAACGAATAAAGATAGTGCAAAGTAGGTAGAAATTTTATGCAAATAAGAGGAAGCATCCTTTGGAATTTAAAAAGGGGGATTTAGTATTCATACGTATTTCACAATGGAAAGGCGTTATGAGATTTGGGAAAAAGGGGAAATTATGTCCAAGATACATTGGACCATATGAAGTGTTTGAAAGAATTAGGACCATGGAATATAGATTAGAATTACCTCCAGATTTGTCCCATTTACATTATGTGTTTCAAGTATCGATGCCTCGTAAGTATTTGGAGGATCCATATCATAAGTTGAAAATTCAACCAATTGAACTGAAGGAAGACTTGCCGTACATCGAGGAACCAGTGGAAATTATTGATCGTAAGGAGAAAGTATTGAGAAATAAAGTTATTCCCTTAGTTTAAGTTATGTGGATGAGCAATGGGATTAAATAAGAAACTTGGGAAATAGAGGATAGCATGAAGAAACAATATCCCCATTGGTTTGCTAAGTGAACTTCCTATTAAAATTCGGGGATGAAATTTTCTAGGGGGGGAGTTGTGACAACCCAGATATAATTATGATAAATTATAATTAAATCATGCTTATCTTATGTGATATGCATAATGTGTTATTATTATATCTAATGTTAAGTGATTATGTTTATTATAATCCTACTTTCATAAATAATGAAAGGTCGAATTATTTACAAACACAAAAGTTTGTTGTTTTCGGTAGAAATGTACCCATTAGAGACTAGTTTTGACCCATATAACATTACAACCGACTTGAGATAAAAACTAGATAGTTGTATACATATGAGTTGCAGTTGTAACACAACAAATGATGCATCAAACGGATGACCGAGTAAAGAGTTATACCGAATTTACTAATAAGGGGCAACTCTGTCAATTCCCTTTAAGTGGTAAATTGTCTTTTATTAAACCAAATGGTTTAATTTGATTGGTTGGCTTGGGAGGCAGCCTTGGACGACTTAAAACTCTCCCTCTAACTTATTTATTCATCAAATTAATCCCTAGGTTCAGTTTCAAGTGTTGTTAGCTTAAGGAAAGAGAAAGTAGAAGTTTAGGAAGAAAAAGTGAGGAGAAAAACTGTAGTAAAATGAGTAAAAATTATGTAAAGGTCCCGAAGGTAATCTTAATCTCAAATATTGTTATTTTTCTTATATTACTGATTTATATGATATAAATAATCATTTTTTTACTAAAATTTCAGCCCTTTATATATATGTATGGCTAGATGAAAGTTTAAGTTAAATTGAATGTACAAACCCTTAAAATTGCTTTGTATTTAAACCCCTTGCATTCAAACTTGAATATATTTTTGTGTGCTTACTGGAATTGAGAATTTTCAATTCAATATGAAAGTATACTCATATATTCATATCATATCCGAGAACTAGCATTTAAATGCCTGTGGTTAGGACGTAGTGATGGTTGGAAGTTGGTATATAGTTGTTGTTTGTATATTTCATTTCGGTATGCCCTGAGTTTTGTCAAGATTTTGACATAGCAAATGAAGTAAAAAATTTATGAACCTTTAATTATGTTCTATTAAGTATGTGTACTGAAAATGGGTTGAAAATCATGGAAATTTATGCTGTATAAAAATTATGAAAATTCATGGAAATCGAAGGAACAATAGATGAGCTTGTGGGGAAGATTTCTTGTGTTGTAACGAAATGGTCATAACTTGCTCTAGGAAGCTTGAAAAATTACACCGTCACTTGTACTGGAAAGTAAATTCATATATGTTTTCACATTGATAAGGTTGGACACCTGTGTTTTTACAATTTAGGAATATAGGATGGTTGATTATAGAAGACAATGATTTGAGGCCATACTAAATACCCCATGAAAGAATATTGTTATCTCCTCTTTCTAAAGTGTATTTTGAGTACATGTTTCATGTGTATATACATTGATAAGTATGCTTTCATATTTACTTGGGTTTAGTTATAAATGCCTTATGAGGTATTTCCTACGGTTGAATGTTCATAACTTTATCAACATGTGTACAACTATTTTGTCTTTACTCATGTTTCCTGGAATGTGACTTAAGTGGAATTATATTGTTGTTGTATAGTCATTGAATGTTACATAATTTTGTTAGGATAATACTTATGATTGAGATTTAGTACTGATTTAGTTGGATTGAGATTCAGTCCTAATTTAGTTGAAATTCTTAGTTATCTGGGTTTGGCGGGTTATTGTCGTCGATTTATCAAGGGTTTGTCAAAAATTGCTAGCCCCTTGATAAATTTGACTCAGATGAGGGTGAAATTTGTTTGGGATGGCTCTTGTCAGGATTCTTTTGATGAGCTCAAAGATAAGTTGACTTTGGGTCGAGTCCTTGCATTGCCAAAACCGGGATTGGAATATCTAGTCTTCACCGATGAATCTCGACAAGGATTAGGAGGTGTACTTCAGCAAGAGCGACGGGCTATTGCTTATGCCTCTTGCAAGTTAAATCCCCATGAAATAAACAATCCGGTGCATGACTTAGAACTTGTCGCGGTTGTCTTCGCCTTGAATATTTTGAGGCATTATCTCTTAGGAGAGAAATTCAGTCTTTTCACGGACCACAAATCGTTGAAATATTAATTTTCACATAAAGATTTCAATATGCGAACACCCCGATGGTTGGAGTTCATGAAAGAATATCAATTTTATATCCGTTATCATCCGGTCATGGCAAACGTGGTAGCGTATGCTTTGAGTAGAAAGACCGAGGGAGAGTTATCTAATGTATGGAAAACTAAATGGAAAGATCTCAGTCGGGAGGATACAGTGGTGAGAGCATTCATGTGAGTAATGACCGTTACTCCTATAATTGTGGAAAGGGTGGTAGAAGCCCAAGGAAGGGATAAGGGTTGACAAGACCATATAGGCCAATTACTGTTCGAGGGGACGGAGTCCTACTCGATTAGTTTTGAGGGTGGATTACGCTTCCATGGAAGACTCATCGTTCTGGAGGAGGGGGATTTGAGATGGACGGTGATGGAAGAATCTCAAGAGTCTAAATTCACGGTACATCCTGGTGGGGATAAGACGTATCAAGACATGCGCCGTTAGTATTGGTGGCCAGGCATCAAGCGGGATATTTCTGAGTTCGTGTCCCAATGCACTACTTGTCAATTGGTCAAGATAGATCATCATCGATCGATAGGTTTGTTTCAACTGTTAGAGATCCCGGTATGGAAATGGGAAAGAATATCAATGGACTTTATTATGGCCTTACCAAGGTCACATAGTGGTTGTGATTCTATTTGGGTGATTGTCGACCGCTTGACTAAGTCGGCACACTCCTCGATATTCCCGATTGTTCATCGCGGAGGTTGTTAGGCTCCATGGGGTGCCTTTGAATATTGTTTCCGACCGAGACAAGATCTTTGTTTCCCACTTTTGGCAGAGTTTCCAAGAGGCGTTGGGTACCGAATTGAATTTGAGTACTTCTTACCATCCTCAAACAGATGGCTAGACTAAAAAAGTAAACCAAATGCTGGAGGATATCCTTCGTATGTGTATGCTTGATTTCAATGGTGGTTGGGAACAATACCTCCCATTGGTCAAGTTCTCTTATAACAACTCATACCAATTTACTATTAGAATGGCGCCTTATGAAGATTTATATGGTAGACCCTGTAGATCACCCCCTTGTTGGTTGGAAGTGGGCGATAATAAATTCCTTGGACCTAAAATGATCCTAGATCCTTCTTCTAAATTGAACTAATTCGGAATCGCATTCGGATAGCCCAAGACAAACAAAAGAGCTATGCCGATGCTGGTAGAAGACACATGGGGATTGGGGAACAAGTCTTGGTGCGAGTGTCGCCAATGAAAGGTATCAAGCGTTTCAAGAAGAAAGGAAAGCTTGCGCCTCGTTTTGTTGGACCCTTTCCCGCTATTTCTAAAGTGGGTTCCGTGGCGTATCAACATGGCTTACCAGAATCTTTACAACAAATTCATGATGTATTCCATGTTTCCTCTTTGAAGAAGTATAAGAGGTGCGAATGTGCACTTTGGCATATCCCTTTCGAGGATATTGGCTTGCATACCGACATTTCATATGAAGAACAACTGATTGCTATTTTAGAGCATGGGGAGCGTAGGTTGAGGTCTTGAGTGTTGCCCTTGGTGCGAGTCCAGTGGAGTCATCATAACGCCAAGGAATCAACATGGGAACGCGAGGTTGACATGCGAGAAAAGTATCCGCATCTCTTTATACAAGGTACGCTTTAATTTTGGGGGGAAAATTCCCTCATAAGGGGGGTAGTATGTAACAACCCTCGCTTTTGAGAACCTATTTTATATTTACTTACTATGTGCAGTAATTATTTATAAAATGTTGGAAGATGGGGTAAGTATTTATTTAATGAAGAACAATTAATATTTACTAAGATGTTGCATATTTACCTTAAATGTAGGTGAATATTACCATGTTGTGTTTTATTGTGAGCTAAGATTTAAAATGAAATTATAGTTTAAAATGAAACCAGGACTTAAAATGAGTTATAAAATTTCCAAATGATAATTTGGAGGGCGTAGTTAGTTCCGAAAGGTGTGAGATAGTCAAATTATGTGCCATATTGCATTTTGAGGTTTTGGGTACTTTTGACTATTTATAGCTTAATTGTATAGTTGCGTATTATTTTATCGTGGTATTGATCATTTAAGTTGGTAATTATAGACTAATGCCACTATTAGTCTTGTATTTCCATTTTATTCTCTTAAGAGCATTTTGTGACCTAGAGTGAGAGAGAGAAGAAGAGAACTTATGGAGAAAGAGAGAGATTGAAGATTTGAGCTTTGGCCTTGCATTCATCTTCCTCAAATATGAATTTTCAAGTTGGAGGAAAGTTTTCAACTTGCTATTATGTGATTTGAGTTGAATAATTAGTATTGATAGTTGTGGGTTAATTATGGTTTAAGAAAGTTAGGGTTTTTGATTGGGTTGATTAGTTTTAAATCCTTAGAGATGGATTTGGATGATCATAATTGGTTATGGTAGTAGTTAGGTGTATTTATGATGTTTTGGTGGCAATAAACAACCTTGGTTTGGAGGGTTTTGGTTTTGAAGTGATTTGGAGTCCAAGACTCAATAGCCAAAATTGGCAAAATTCGCAGGGGCGAATCAATTCGTCCAGGCCGAAGCGATTCGCATGGGGACAGTTTCCAGTCTGAGTGAGCCGAATCGATTCTTCTATTTTCGAATTGATTCGGCTGTTATGCCAAATGTTCATTTTCCTGACCGTCGGCTTGTCCGAATCGATTCGCTTGTCTGACTGAATCAATTCGGCTAGGCCGAATCGAATCGAAAATCCTGCACTTTTCTTTTATTTTTTACTTTTCCAAATTTTAACCTTTTTATTTAGACGTAGGACCTAGGAACCTTCTTGTATGAAGTCAACTTAGAATCCTAGAGTTTTTAGTTGAGTTTGGTTGTTACCTTAGAGTTGAATGGGTTCACTTGGGGTTTATTTCATGGGTACAAAAAGTGATGTTTAGGCATTACTTAACATTTCCCAAATTAATAGGAGTTAAGAGTCATAAGCCCATACTTGGAGATTTTATGGGTTCTAATGAAGTATATAAAACCTTGGGTCTTGTAGAATCATGGTGATCACTTCGATAATAATTCGGTAGTTAAAAAATAAGATGAATATTAATGAGAATATTCAAGGATTATGGTTTCAAACAAAATGAAACATACATGTGATTAATGGAAATGAGAAATGATATTTAAAAAGGTAAATGTTAATTTACTTAAACACACCTCTCTAAATGCTATCATAAGGTAAATTCGCGCATGAGGTGGTGTCCCCTCACTAGTGAACGCATGGAGACTATAGTCCTCGGCCATATGCGGGATTGTTATTTATATTTTTCTGTGCTAGTGAGGTAATTCCGGGTGTGGATATGACTCACTCGCAGGCATATGGCCACTTCCTGACATGCGTTAGGTGCCTAGGTTGTCTTGTATAGATAGGCCCTAGAAGATGATAGTCATTTAGGGGCACGCCCAGTGGGGAAACTCGGAGGGACGGTCTTAGAATCGTTATATGTATAAGAATATAACCCTTCTAAAGCAAGTGGGACTTGAGATATGTAAATTTCCATAAGAAAATATGATGGTAATTATATTTCTGTTAAGGAATGGAAAAATGAAAAGATGTGATGAATAATGATGTTAAATTATATTCTCTTGCATAAGTTAATAATTATTACAATCATTTAAATTGCCTTATTATACTTGGTGATTAGGTTGTTAGATTCTCATCTACTTCATTCAAGATTAACTGTTCATATCTATCATGCTTCTTGTTCATTTGGTAATCATATAAAAACCGGGCCCTGACCCGTTCTTTGTCCTTTTGTGTATGTCATTGTATCCATTCAGGTCATCCTCCGCAAGGACGCCCGTTGTGATATTCCTATTCTAATACTTTTGAGGAGCTGTAAGATTTTGCGGATATTACAAGACAGATTGTTAGACGCCTTCATTCTTTTGTAATCTAGATATGATCGGGTCTTCCACTCGGGCGTGTGTCCCAAACTTTTGTAAATGTTTAATGAATGTGTTATGTAAATTATTGAACTGTTGAGATGCGTTGAATGTTACTGTCGACCGACAGATTATTCGGTTCTCTTATTGTGTGGTTGTTTTAGTAGTAATATAAGTTCCTTTGGAATTCCACTTTCTTTTAGAATGGCTTGTTTAAATTATTTCCTTAACTTATAATTAAACTAAAAACTTTCGCAACCCGTTTTCTGAATTATTAGGTGGTTTTCCCGTATACTTATTTTATTGTTGTGATGCTGACAATGATTTCCATCCATGATTCCGTCATGTTGAGGTATCGGGCTGGCCACCCCTTATTTCGGATTGTGGGTATCACATCTAATACGTTATGTCTACATTAACATGCAACCACCTCATATATGTATATATATATATATATATATATATATATATATATATATATATAAACTCTAATGCATGAAACCTTTCATATTCCACACTTACTTAACACACCCGGCTAAATACTTTAGGCAAATATCCTTTGTTTAAGGAAAATCATTTTTTTTTTCCTGAAATTACCTTTTCTTCATACAAAATTTACCTCGGTATTTCCCTTGAAAATCATCTTTTAAAACATGCAAGCACCGCGTTAGAAAATAGTTTTTTTCATTGAAAGCCTGTCATAAAAACACTCTTGTGTTAATTATGGATTATATCTCCTTATGTTGCTTAATTACCCATTTATTCGTTTTACTTTACCATTCCTTTTATTTCATTGACCTTAGTCAATTTCCTTACATCACATCTCCGCATTACCTTTCAATCAAAATATTTATCAATTTCATTCAAGTTAGGTTATATTTTCTTATGTTCACCACACAACCCATTTCTTGTCATGTTACACTTTTCTTATTCTCTTTTCTCAGAATCTTCCAAATATCTGAATACTTTAATGGGATTCACAATGCCAGCTGTGCTACCATATGCTCTTGCCAATGATTTTGTTTCTTTAACCCTAGGGCTCCGAGGCCTTCTTAGTTATTCCTGGTGACATTTGAGCCCATCTTAATGTGTTTAACAATTTTCAAATCTTCATATTATTACATTTTTTATCGGGCGAAGCCAAAACCCGCGGTTTCACCCCACCTTCTGTTACACTTTCAAAATCACCATTTCTTATCCTTTACACACCTGTCTTGATTTTATTCCAAAATCACTTTCATGTAGGACTATTTTTGTAACACCTTTTCCAATAAAAATGTTCCACATTATGTAAAAGTACCATTTTACCCATTTATTTATAATCTTTCATTTTTCTCCATTTTCACAAGTGTCACTTTCCCCAAAGTATTATTAAGTTATGCACACCAACTTTTCAAATGCTTTTAACCCACGAACACTTATTTAACACCTTGGAGTAACATACTTATCAATATGGAATTTTATTTATGGGAAAAACCCATTTTTCCTTGTTAACATATGTAGTCTCAGGACCATACATTTAACAAATTTCTTTAAGGACTGAAATTTATAATTTCTTTATTTCAAGTTAAAACTCATTAAATACTTCGCTAAACTTGTTTATATGCATATCATCAAAATATTACAAGTTTATACACATGGAAAGTGGAATTTCAAGTCCAAAAATCCAAGAACATTAGTTTAACACATGACTTATTAAAGAATTTTCATAAAATTTGCAAGAACATCCCTTTGAAAACTAAATACATTTTTTTGATATTTCAAAAATCGAATAAATGCCTACCTTTACTAAAATCCAAAATTTTAGAAGAAAAGTTTAAAACTTTTGTTCGCAAAATAAATTGAATAAGATAGATATTATTTTCAATACATTTTATTACATAAAATATTGGACACAAAGTTTTATTGAAATATATCATTTTACTCAACATTATTAAAATCCTTTATATGCCATTTTACACAAAGACATAAGAAATACCTTCTTAAATTATTCATGAATACTCTTAAAAACACTAACTACAAGGCCAAAGTTATATAAAAATAGAGTTATGAAACTAAGAGCAGAGTTTTCGCACCTCAAATAAGCTCCAACAATGGTAGGATGAAATGTAGAAGAAGATGACAACCTCCCACCTCCTTAGGTGTCCTTAAAGATGTTGCCTAGCTCCACTAAGCTTGTCTCGAAGAATGATCTAAGTAAGACCCCATTCAAAATCCATCAATCTTCTAAGTTTCTACTTCAAAAACCACCACCAATAACTCTATGAATACATCTTCGCTAATAAATAGTGTAGGTGGGTTTTATAGACTTAAATATGGTGGAATATGAGGTGGATATAGTGGTTTAGCATGGAGAGGCAGTGGTGCTAGGGTGTTTTGTAAGAAACGGTCTAAAGGCATGTTTATAGTGGTTTAGCATGGAGAGGCAGTGGTGCTAGGGTGTTTTGTAAGAAACCACTATAAATATACTTTAAACATGCCTTTAGACCGTAGAATAAAGAAAAATAACAAAAATACACTATACTTTTGCCAAATTATAAAAATGCCCCTAAGGGACTAATTAAGTTAACTTACACTCTCCTTTACCAATTGAAACCCAACATTCACTTTTAGTTTAATCAAATGACTTATATTTTGCAGGAATATCAATAACCAATCCCTTAGATTTGAATAAATTGCACATAAGGCCATAAACATTCATGAAATTACTTTTCATCCCTAAAACCTATATAAAAATTATACAAGAAGCCCAACTAAAACCTAAAGTTAGTTACCCTTTCTCCATGAAGACATGGCACCATCTGGACTTCCACCATGGCTTGTACCTTGTGTTCGTGGTACCAATTTACCATATACATAATCCTTGGTGAAACTTATTCCATTTTTTCCACATCTCCACCTACAAAACCACTAATCAACTTCTCCATACGAGACGTATAAATACCCTCCCCGACCTAAGTAAAAACTCATCCAAGTTGAGAGTTTTCCAATATAAAAATTTGAGAGTTTTTTCATTTCTATGATTTTATGCTCAAATGTTTGTTTATTGATTTTGGTTATTTTTATGGATGTATATAGAATGGATCCATGCTTTTACATGTGTTAGTTAACAGGTGTATGCACTGTAATATCTCCAAAACCAGAAACCACCATTAAAGCTTGGGCTTCAATTGTGGATTCTAATTCTTGTGATTTGAACCGATTTAAAAGTGAGATAAGTTGAGATATGTTTTTCAGGAACAAAGGTACAAGGTTTAATTGAACAAAGAACATGTTTTAATGCCTCAAATCGAAGCCTAAAGTTTCTGGGCATAGAATTTTGAGATAAAAAATTTAAGAGTTTTACTCGACCAAAATATCTCAAATCAGACTTGTTTTGCTACATTTTCAACATAGAATAAAACCATTATAATGCCGAAAAAAAAATCATATCTTTTAGTCACTTATGTTCGGTCAATTGGTTTCCAATTTTACAAAAACTCAATAGCTGAATTTAGCACATAAAAAATCTTGAAACTAATATAGTTGGATTCCTCTTCAAAAATTAGCCAATTTTCATTTAAGAACCAACGTAACTGCATTCCTAAAACATCTCAAATTTAAGGTCAAAGTTTTAAAATCCTAAAGTCAAATGGTTGAAGGTAAAGGATGAGTGGGTTACACGCGTGTGAGTTAGAGTCAAACCAGGCATGTGAAATACTAGATTGAATGTGTAAGGGAGTGTCACGAACAAGAATAATCTAAGTTTTTACCAAAAAAAATATTTTTTTATTCTGAACAGAGTTGTATATTACATCACCCTATTTGCATCGCAAGAAAGTGTTTTCTCGAGATAACTAGTTTTAATGTTAAAAATTAAGTTTCCATTTTACACATAACGTCCTGACCGGCTTTCCAAATATTTACGAACGCCCCCAAACATTTTTTCAAAATTTCATTATTTCAAATAATGTTATTTTGTCTCTTGTCACCAAGTCAAAATCCAAATTGAAATAAATAGAAAAATTATTCTACAAACTTTTCAAAATTATACATTAGACCCTCTAAGTTATATTTACACTTAAAGTTATTACAAGTTAGTACCCTAATACATCATATAACTATTCTTTTAGGCCTATATGAACTACTTAAAATTTTCATGATTTCAGACAATCCAGTTAGCCCAATTGACTTAGACACACAAACTCAGAATTCAAAAATTCAATTTAGGTGATTTTAACTTCTGTATTAAACGAATTGAGCTCATTTATTTCACAATGATTGATTTTTATATCACCTTTTGATAATATTGAACTCATATTTCAAATAAGAACTCATTTGCTATGTTTATGTTTATTCTGTACATTAATTCTCTCGATATTTTAGTTATCCCTAAAATCGATAAATCATTACTTCTTATGGCTTCAGTAAAAGCCACTGAACTCTTTTGTTTACACTTAATTGTGGTATAGCTCTCTAACGTACTGCAATTATTGCATATTGACCTATACTTTAAGAATATTATCAATGAAACCCCTAGTAGCATACTTTATGATTCAGGTATTAGACCTCGATATACCACGGTAGTTCTAATTCGCCTGTAAGACTCTGATGTTGAGTTCCAAGTTTTTATTTGATATGTACGTATGAGTGAAACTCTAGGTAAGTGTGCCAAGCCTTAATTATGATTATTATTCCACAATTATTTTGGGAATTCCCGTCCAAGTATATATCATACGTTGGATGATAGTGCAATGGATGTCCATGCAAATGAAGGCCATATAACTGATAATGTATGGGTTATCTTGTTATATTCTAAACATTTTATCTTGTTGCACTCCACCATATTATTGATTTACATATCATTAAACAACAATATACCCCTCACAGTTCTATGATTTTTTAGTTGCATCCAATTTTTTATCATATCAATATTAAATCCATTACTCTCTCACAATACATTTTCTCTCGTACCTTGTATAGAAATAAAAACTATCTACTTGCCATGTCTTCTTAATTGTTTTCCTTCCATATGGATGACAACCCTGAAGAAGATGAGATACCTCCCACACATCTAGACATTTATTATATTTTAACTTGAAAAATGTTTTCGGTTACATACATGTGGGTGGAAGTAGACGAAGATGATATTCCTCTTTGGAATATCCACACCGCAACTTATTAGCCCGTATGATTCCCAAATATTTTCTACCAGTTTTACCTAATACGTGGCATGTACCAATAAATTATGTATTTTTTTTATATCAGACATAGTAATGTAATAATATATTAAATATATCCTTAATAAAAATCTTTTAATTTCCACTTCCTTTAATTTATTTGTTATATTTATTTTACTCGTTACTCACCATTAAAAACATAGAATTTACATAAGCGACATGGTAGGAGGTGGAAGGACGAGGTGGTGCTCTTAATATCTAGATAGAGAAAAAAATATGATTAAAATAAGCCACAAAGGGCCCTATCATTCCTGAAATACTCAAAAACCATTTTGGGAAAAATCCATAAATGCCCCAAACCCCATTCACGAATTGATCTAGTGAGTGTGGCATGTGTCTTCATCGAACGGTTCATATTTCAACAAAACACTTTTCAAAATGTAGAAATAAAATTTTGAACATCTCATTTGAACGAGAATGGATCTCATTTGAATGAGAACTCCCATTTTGTTCGAACTAGCATGCTAATCCTTCAAATGATAAACACATCTCGTTCAAAATTAATTCAAATGATGTTCGAACGAGGGTAGTTTAACCCATATAGAGGTATCTCATTCAATGGGTGTTAGAGGATTTTTCGAACAACTTCAGATGTTATGTGACTGACCCTTAACATTATAAAACGGACTTAAGTCCATTATTCTTCCAATTAATTGTACCGAGTCCACTGCATTACCCAAATTCAACACACAATTCATCTCAAAATTTTCAAATCCCAATTGTTTCACATAAAGTCATCGAATCACCTGGGTACGGTCAAAGTCATGGAGGTGGGTGTTGCATTCTTACCTCCTTATGAATTATTTTTCCTCAAAATTATCGATCGACGATTCCTCAAGTTCCTAAGGCTTAGTAAATTTTATTCTAAATTATATGAATCCTACAATGTTAATTCATCAAAATTCTCAATGTCTACTATCTCATCACACGCTGTTTAAAAGGGGCTATGGCCAAAGAGCTTGACATGCCACATGTTTTAATGCTCAACATCAGGCTAGCCATGGTTGTCAAAAAAATTTCCTCGAGTCTCCACTTACTCGATGGTCATGCTTAATAAAATTCTAAGATTTCCTTGCTAATGCCCAAAGCATATTGATGCCTCTATCGATGACACATTCTAGGGTTCGACACTCACCCAAGAGAAAAATGACACATAACTACTACCCAGTCCATTGTCACAAATTATTTTAAATTCTTAGGACGACGTATACAAAGTCTCCTCGAATTCTCAGGTCCTCCTGACCATGAAAATTCACTTAACTTGATTCTAACCTCGCATATGAACTTACTTACTCTAAGGAGAAACACGCTAGCCAATTCAAAATTCTACACTGAATAACACATTCCAAAATATTCTTTTATGAACTTAAGATCACTCTCGGCATTTAAATATAAAGCAGTCACTTGCATATCGTGCCAATCAATTAATTATGGAAAAACAAAATTATATGCTAATTTTTCTTGAGTTTTAACAATTTATGATATCCTCAAATCGTCATTTTACTATTCACAACTAGAGCCACCAATCTCCATATCGACCAATTCATAAGGTCGCTAATACTATGAAAAGCAGATACTATGAGCAAATAGTGATGCAAGACGTGCAGCCAGACGTACATCGAACATGTGTAAATAAGAGATAGTTCAAATAAGAGCGCACCTAGTTACTGAGCTATGATGACCATAAGGGATCCATTCTCACTCATAATGACCTAAGTCGTGCTATGACCAAACGTTCATATAGAATAATGCCAGACCAATGAAATTAGAAGGGCATCATCCTCAACCATTGGAACTGAAGGAACATTGTGGCCGATTATAGAAATTGAAAGAACGCAACAAATTTGAATGAACAAACAATTGTTATGAGGGAATCCCATCCTCATACAACTGTTATGGTTTACGAAAGGCGAACGTACGCCATACACTCAGAATCCATGACTCCTCCTAAGCATGCTCATCAGATCCTATCATAGTCATACACCATATCCTAAGTCACCAACTGTGATGAATTAAACTATGAGACACTCGTCTCCTCGAGAGGAAAGTAACTTCCACACCAATTGCTCCTAGGGAAGTCAAACACCGAAATTCCCATATTAAGAATAAGGTTTCATCCTTTCATCCCTGATGACAGTGAGCCACTCCCTTCGACAAATGTCAATGCCTTTATCGACATTGACCTTATTCATCTCTCTAGTTAACGTGATTTCGTGACCAACCTAACCCATATGGGTTACTGTCTACTTCATCATGCCATGATCATATCCTAACTTGGAAACACATTAAACTTATTATAACATCTAGTTACACAAGGTCATCACTTTACCTATCTTAAGATTTTATCCAAACTGAATTTACATGACGACCGCACCTGTTTCTAATAGCACTATAAGGATAGCACATAGGGTCATGATATTTACACCAAAAAGTTTACTCCAACCACCACATAAAAATTAAACCCAAACTTTACTCCAAAAAACACAAAAGTATTGTAGTTTTTTTCTTGTAAAATTTCTACTATACCCCAAAACTAAACAAAAACTTACACACAAACTAACATGACATTATCTAAATTACCATAGACCAACCAAAAGACACTTTTTCAAACCGGTCAGCTAATCCTGGCCAAAATAATATTGACCATTCCTTCCCAAATGTCCATTTTTGTGTGTTTGTTGTGGTCTTTGTTGTGTTATTGACATACAGAAACCAAGTATCAAGGGGATACATTGCAATGGGTGATAAAAATAATGTTTATGATCAAGCTTCCCAAACTCAAAATATGCAATGCTCATTTGATGATTTTGAGGTATTAAAACACCTCTACACACTATAAAATTTGTAAAATAACATTTAAAATCATGAAAAGTTAAAAAAAAATGCACTCACTTCACTTACGATTACCCGTCACCATAAGTGACAATGTGTGTTTTGCCTAAGATCCCGTGTAATGACACATTGCTGTTACATTTTACCATATATTTACATCACACGGTTACACTTGACCGTGTAATGATTCTTGGTCGGGGTTATAAATTCAGGGTTTCACTTGGTCGTGGTTATATGTTCACAGTATAAGTCGGTCGTATTAAGTTCACCATAATTTTATTTCATCGTGGTATTATACCCACAGTCTAATGTGGCCGTGATAAGTTCAATACCAATATAATTGATGTAACATATTTCCATTAATTCATATATTGAATATTGTATTATCATTTCAGTTAGATGACTCGGTTATAGATGATACGTTTTGGCATGATATAAAAAATATCATTGTACCGAGTGTACCTACTAAATGTGCATTCACTAAAAAAATAAATATGCGTGAATCGAACATGATTGAACAAGCAATGGCATCTATATCGCATAGATATTTGCGTGATTTTTTCCATATTTCACATCGTCTATGGTAAAAAACCATACCACGTAGTTAATTTCCAACACTTCGAGATAATTAATGTATGACATAATTTGATTGTGTGCATTATTAGGATAGAGAAATAGAAGATGGATTGGATATTAATGCGATTGATAAAGACCATATAGTCGAATTCACAACTGAGGAGGTATTTTTTTATTGATATTGTACTTAGCATGATTTTATAATTATATTCAAAATCTCCATTTCAAATGTCCTTTCATTTAACAATGTTCGTCTTGTGCATATTTTTTATGACCGGGACAAGATGATTGATTGGTGTCAATAAGGTGGTTGCAATATTCATGCGATCACGATAATTCTGAAATCCAACAAGGCCTGTATAGTCCGCAAGGGTAGAGTCGTACTTGGTAGTGAAAGAAGCGAGCTTCATAGTCCTAAAAAAGATGAGGAGTTGGAAAAGTAAAGTGACTGATCTTTCAAAATGCGAAAATGTGATTACCCATTTAGATATAAAGGGGTTCCGCATGATAATGGCCGTTGGGGGGCTGAAGTTATATGTGGGGTACATAACCACATGATGTCAAAAACACTTATTGGGCATCTATATAGCGTATGACTCTCCCAAAAAGAGTGGAACATTGAAAATTAAATGATAAACGAGGGTGTTGGACCAAAGGAAGTACTCCAAACATTGAAAAGGAGGTAGGAGTATAATTGTTCATCAATACAAACAATGTATAATGCTAAAAGAAAAATGAAGAATGCTGATATGCAAGGTCGCACCGCCATTAAACAGTTGGTGCATTTTCTCGGGGAGAAGAATTAATTCCACTCGCATCAAAGTAATGAGAAAACCGACGTGGTGGATAGTTTATTGGTTGTACATCCCAACTATTACTTTTTAGTGAAATTCTTCCCGAGTGTGCTTGTGATCGATTGCACTTACATGACCAATCGTTATAATATGCCATTATTTGAGATGATTGGGGTCACTTATACCGGTCAATCTTTTTACATTGCATTTGAATTTTTGAGGAGTGAGGTGGAGGATATTTTAGATGGGCTTTGCAAAATTTTCTATCATTATACAAGACACAAGTTTTACTGCAAGTTGTTATCTCCGGCAAATAACAATGTTGTCTAAACACTTTGCCAATTGTGTTTCCACTTGCCAACGTTCTTCTATGCTTATTCAATGTACAAAAGAACATTGAAGATGCATGTGTGGAACAAAACATTACAGAACATGACAAGAAGCTATTCACATAAGGTTGGATTGGGGTGTTGGAGTCAGAGACTATGAATGACTTTGAGAATGCATGGACTTCTTTTTTGCCAAAATTGGCTAGAATACTCGAACGCGATTGGGTAGATATTGAAGAATTGGATCCCTTTTAATTTTCAGTTCGCACATGCATGGGCTAATTGCTTACCCCACCGTGGCAACAAAACAACTAACATAGAGGAGGGTGCCCATTCTCAACTGAAAAACACTTAACTAATAGCACCGGTTCATTTACAATGGTGTGGAAGGGTATAAATACATTACTTGGGTACTAAGTAACTATAATTCAAATTGAGTTTCAAAGATCACTTCAATCCACCAATCATGGACACAGTGATGTGTTTTTGCGTGAGATCCATGGTAGGGCATCACAGTATTCATTGGATCTAATTATTGTTAAGATAGATTCCATGCGATTGGTATTGAGTGCATCCAGAACTAGCACCCAATACATGGATATATGATGCTTCCATGTACTTCGCAATATATACGGATTACCATGTGTCCAGGAGTTGGCACAATGGGACAAGATATGCCAAGTAATTCCACTGTGGGCACTAGATGATCATTGGAGGAAACTTTCCATTGTCCCAGACATCACTTTGTACCGTGACCTAGACTATACACTCGAGATGATATTATTTATGAAAATCTGGAATAAGGAAGGTCAAGCTGTTAGAAATATGACGCTAAGAAAGTTAATGGAGATTGCTGAACCCTCTACCACACCCTTGATTGAGCCCGTACAAATTTGTCAAAATGGAAGGCCACTTGAGGGGGAAAAGTCTGTCGACATATCTACGAAAAAGTACCTTTTAATTGGGATAAATATGTATCATCCATAAGGGAACTTAAAAATGTCTTCACAAACATTGCCCCATTGATGGGAGTGAAATTGGAGATGTGGTCTTGGGAGAAGAAGGTGTCTATTAAGGATACTCCTAAGTTCTTCTGATCACTCTTAGAAGATATATATGATGTAAAATCTAATGGGAACTGTGAACATAGGCCTTTTTCCAAAGGGGCAGGTGTTGGGGATGGACTTGAACATTCTTATGCTATTCATAATGCTTTGTTGTCTGAGCTACATAGGGACAAGCCTTTTTGGTCTGTAGTGATGACCTCCTACGATATTGATGAGTATGAGAGGATATTAGACTATTTTAGACACTCATGTACAAGAGAACAATGCTTTATAATGCTAGAGTTTGGCTACCTTACGACGAATGCACTTAAGCTAATATTTGTGATGATATCCAAATTTTAATGCTTACTTTTGTTCCATTCGATGTTGGGACAAACTCTGTATGGAAGAAAATCACATCATCTATATCCGAAACTCGTCAAATATTCAGTGGGTGAGTTTGAAATGAATAAGAATTTGCCCCTACCACCAATTGCCTCTAACTAGAAATCAAGGGCCTGTGAAGATGCCCTTCAGCCGCCTACTTTATTTAGGTCCCTCTTTCAAACATTTCAGAATATATGTCCCAAAGACATTGCGACGAGAGGTGAACTGTGCTTGATATCATCGGATGAGGACGAGGACTTGACAGGGGCTTAAATTCTGTGGTGAAATTCCTACGATTTCTTGTATGTTTTTGTAATTATCAGGATTGGAAATGTTTTTGTAATTTATGAGGAATTGTTGTATGTAAATTGGTTATTGGATAAAGTCTAGTAATAATGATTGAAACATTTTAAAATCATTAATTATATGTAAATGGATTGTATGTAATTATTCATAATTATTAATTGGAAATTTTCTATTTTTTTGAAATAATTACTATAATATTAATTGGTTATGAATGTTATAAATTTGTTATATGTGATAAATTAGAAGTCTTGAGCTATTCAAAGTAACTCAGGGTCCATTTGTACTGTAAAAATGTACACACGATGTCACCACATCGTAATGAGGATCCCACGGTGACACCACACCGTGAAGAAAACAACCATGGTGAGTCGTAACCGTGAAATATATGTAGTGACATGAAAATTATTCACCCCAACATACACGATTTAATCTAATCGTGAAAACTGCATAGGCGATTGGTTATAGCCGTAAGTATACTGTGGCCATCCCGAGCGGCGTCAGGGGGAGAGATATCCATTTGGGGAGGCTGCCTCACGGTCTCATGAAGCTTTTGGAAAGGTCCTTCTGCCATCATCAGTGTGGGGGTAAATGTGAAGAGATGAATTCACAAGCCTATTTTGCACAACACATGAAAAATAACATGTTTCCACTTCGAGAGAGTGATATCAAGGACAAACTGATGCATACAAACCAATAGTTCAAAGGTTTGGGGGCCTAAGTTACGGAATGGGAAGGTGTTAGGAATCCGTCTTGCCCTTTCGGTCTCTCATGGGCTAGTGTTATTATTTTCCTTTATATCCCCATGAGATGTGTGTGCTTATTTATATAATGGTGAGTTGAATCATTCAACTCATACCATGGACAAGATAAAGTGAGGTCATCCATAAGAATGTTTCCAAAATAACATATGTAGGAAGTATGATTTTTGCGTTTATCATGATATTGATCATTATTAGGAAACAATAATATGTGTTGGATGAAACGCAAACAAGCATGATATATATATATATATATATATATATATATATATATATATATATATATATATATATATATGTGTGTGTGTGTGTGTGTGTGTGTGTGTGTGTGTGTGTGTGTGTGTGAGAGAGAGAGAGAGAGAGAGAGATTTTAGCAAATTAGGGAGTTTGGGAACTTGAGAAAGTTGGAAAATTGGACTCGAGTCTCGAATTTTAATCTCAGAGACCTACGTAGCCTATAAAGGCATCAAAGACCACGCGGTTCGAATGTATCATAGGTTTGTTTTTTATCCCATATATTCGAACGAAATTTTATTGTATTTGTATGTGTAGAAAATATGTTCTTTCGGTTTTGGAAAAAGTGTGATGGATAATTCCGTTCAGAATTTACGGGTATTACCCTATTTTAATTGTTTTTGGGATTTTTTGTAGAAAATAAAGTATGTGAAATATACTAATAAAAGTGTAGATGTTAATGTGTATGAAATAAAGTAAGAATTAGATTATGAATCTAATGTATATTATGCAAAAAACAAGGAATTTAAAGAGAGAGGAAAGGAATTAGACCTTATTTGAAGCTTGATCTTTGATCTTGGATGAACTACCTTGAGTGTTTATTAATGTTGATGAGAGAGAAGGATATTTTTCCAAATAGGGTATGAAAAGGTTGGGAATGTAAACTTGGATGGAACTTCACATAAGGAACTTCGCTGATTTCGAGGGAATGTGATTAAGATCACTGATGCTGATCGATCTGCTGTGTCATGTTGGTGTGAGGTCATGCCTTCCTTTTATAGGGTCAGGGGGTGCGATCGCATTACCCCAGGGGGTGCTAATCAACGTGTGATCCTAGACACTATGCTAATCAGTAGGGATCTGGACCAGCCAATTGGCTGTCTCGTGCAGAGTTTCCTTGAAAATGGTCGTAGAACAAAAACGGTTAAAACAAAATTATGCTTGGGGCATAGTGGCAGAAAGATATTTCAAAGACTTTCAAAAGTCCTTTGGATTGCTCTCTGGTCTAAGAATTGATTTTGGGTCAAATGTGGCTCGGATGCGTACATCGGTCTTCTGGACGAAAATAAATAGTTCGTTCGCATGGTAAGTCAGAATCGCGCATAAGGGTTGACTATTGGAAAGGTAAGGATATGTACTTTAAAAGTCCAAAGAGTTTTGCTCGGTTCAGAAGTTTGACCTTGGTTAACCGGGGCTCGAAAGTTCCTGGGGACCTCTCCGGGTAAAATGGATCATTCGTCCGTACCGTAGGTCTGAATCGCACATGGGGTAGACTGTTTGAAAGGGTATTCAGTGCCCTTCGTATATTCATTCAGTCTCATTTGAGGTGAAGAGTTGACTTTTTTAAATAAATCCTAGGAGCGCCCGGTGGCCTCTAGCTTAATTTTTAAGGGAAAACTGATCATTTGTCCGAATGGTTATGCCATTTTTCATACGGGTGGACCATTGGAAAGGGATTTCAGTTCCCTTCAAAGATTCAAAGAGCTTTCACTTTGACGGAGAAGTTGATTGTGGTTGGGGCTACCCGGGAGTGCTCATTAACCTCTGAATTGATTTTTTGTAGTAAAATGGTTCGCTCGTCTGAACCATTTTGCCTATATGCACGTAGGGGGACCGTTGGAAAGGGTATTCAGACCCTTCAATTATTCAAAGATCTTTCACTCTGATGATGGAGCTAAATAAAGTTAAACGGGTCCCATGGGCACCCGAGGGCCTCTAGATTGGTACTCGAAGTGTGCCCTAGGGTTTGCAAGAGATGGGGAGGTGATATGAACCTAGGGGGAGATTAAGGGGGTCCTAGAATGTGGTGACTATAGAGACCCTCGAAGGATTATCTTGGAATAGGTGATAGCCGTCGAATAGACACCACATGATAGAGGTGGGATATATGGACCTAAGGGATAAAGGTGACCGATTTAGAGGGCCAAGGTTGATGCTAAGGACCTAAGGTGATGTTGGGGTGACTGATTCTGAGGGCCTAAAGGAGGTCATGAGTAGGGAGGTGACCAATTCTACGGGTTGGGGTTAGTTATGAGGATAACATCCAATTCTACGTGCTTAACTTAGGGGTTACCAATACTGGGGGTCGAAGCAAATTCTAAGGGCTTATTTGGGGTGACCAATTTTGCGGGTCAAAACAAATTCTGAGGGCTTAAGTATAAGATATCAATTCTGAGGGTCGAAGCCAATTTTGTGGGCTTATTATAGAGATAACCAATTCTACGAGTTAAACTCAATTTTGCGGGCTTAAGTAGAAGCGACCAATTTTGAGTGTCGAAGACAATGCTGTAGGCTTAAGGTAGAGATGACCAATTCTATGGGTCAAAGTGAATTATACGGGCTTAATTATAAGAGATCAATTCTAAGGTTCGAAGATAATTAAGTGTGCGTAAGGTAAAATTAACAATTCTGAGGGTCGAAGCCAACTCTGCAGGTTTAATGTAGAGATGAACAATTATGAGGGTCTGTATGTCGAAGTTAATTCTTTGATATTAAGTAGAGGTGACAAATTTTGAGGGTCAAAGACAATTCTTAGGGATTAACATAGAGGTGACCAATTATGAGGGTCGAAGCCAATTTTGCAGGCTTAAGTGGAAGCGACTGATTGTGAGGGTCGAAGCGACACATTCTGAGGGCTGAAACCAATTCTGAGGGATTATTTGGTATGAGAAATTATGCGGGTCAAAGACAATTATACGGGCATGAGTAGAGATGACCAATTCTACGAGCTTAAGTAGAGATGACCAATTATGTGTGTCAAAGCTAACTCCGAGGGATTAATTTTGTGCGATAAATTCTGAGGGTCGATACCAAATCTGAGGGCTTATTTCTGTTCACCAATTTTGTAGGTCAAAGCCAATTCTATGGACTTAAGTAGAGATGGCCAATTCAGGGGGTCAAGGCCAATTCTGAGGGATTATTTATGGGTGATTGATTTTGTGGGTCAAACTCAATTTTGTGGGCTTAAGTTTGGGACGACCAATTCAATGAGTCAAAGAAAATTCTGCAGTCTTAACTTAGGGGTGACCAATTCTAAGGGTCGAAGCTAATTCTGAGGGCCTATTTGGGGTGACCAATTCTACGGGTCAAAGCCAATTTTGTGGGCTTAAGTAAAGATAACCAATTTAGTGGGTCAAATCCAATTATGCGTGTTTGAGATAGAAGTGATTGACTCTGAGGGTTGAAACCAATCTAAGGGCTTATTTTGGGTGAGCAATTCTGCGGGATTAAGTTAAAAATGTCCAATTATGGGGTCAAAGCCAATTCTGCGGGCTTAAGTAGAAATGACCAATTTTGAGAGTCGAAGCCAATTCAGCGGACTTAAGATAGATACGGTCGATCCTGAGTGTCGTAGCCAATTCCGAGGGCTTCTTAGGGGTGACCAATTCTATGGGTCAAAGTCAATTTTGCGGTCTTGAGTAAAAACAACCGATTCTGAGAGTCGAAGCCAATTCTGAGGGCTTAAGTGGAACCAACATATTCTTACGGTTGAAACCAATTATGAGGGATTATTTGGGTTGAGCAATTATGCGGGTCAAAGACAATTCTACGAGCATGAGTAAAGATGACCAATTATGTAGGCTTAAGTAGAGATGACCAATTATGTGTGTCAAAAATAACTTTGAGGGATTAATTAAATGAGATAGATTCTGAGGGCCGATACCAAATCTCATGGCTTATTTCTGATGACCAATTCTTCATGTCAAAGCCAATTCTATGGGCTTAAGTAGAGATGACCAATTCTGGGGGTCAAATCCAATTCTGAGGGATTATTTACGGGTAATTGATTATGTGGGTCAAAGTCAATTTTGCGGGATTAAGTTAGGGACGACCAATTCAATGAGTCAAAACCAATTCCGCGGGCTTAACTTAGGGGTGACCAATTCTGAGGGTCGAAGATAATTTTCAGGGCTTCTTTGGGGTTACCAATTCTACGGGTCAAAGCCAATTTTGTGGGCTTAAGTACATATGAACAATTTAGTAGGTCAAAACCAATTATGCGGGCTTAAAATTGAAGTGCTCGACTCTGAGGATCGAAACCAATCTAAAAGCTTATTTGGGGTGAGCAATTATGCGTGCTTAAGTTAGACATGACCAATTATTGGGTCAAAGCCAATTCTGAGGGCTTAAGTAGAAATGACAAATTTTGAGGGTCGAAACCAATTCTGCGGGCTTAAGATAGGTACGATCGATCCTGAGTGTCATAGACAATTTTGAGGGCTTATTTGGGGGGGACCAATTCTACGGTTCAAAGACAATTCGGCGGTTTTAAGTAGAAACAACCGATTCTGAGGGTCATAGCCAGTTCTGAGGGATTCTGTGTAATACCCCATACTTTTGGCTATATTTATTTTTGGGATTAGTTAATTAAATGCGTATTAATTGGATATTTATTTTTGGGATTAATTAATTAAATGCGTATTAATTGGAAATTAATCCGGGTTAAAAATACTAACGAGATGCGAGTTGGTATTTGATTATGTGCATACATTTTTTTATATGAATATTGAATTATGAAAAATTTGTCGTAAGATTGATATACGGCAATTTGGGAATTTTGTTGAGACGCGTGTGACCGCCGCGTCATGGTGTATTATTTTATTTATAAAGTGAATTTAAATTCTATAAACCGTATGGTCGTTTTGAGTACGCCAACGCATCCGGAAGGGTCGAGATAGTCAGAAAACACTAGCCGGGGGTGTAGTTTGGGTTCCGGGGTATTTTTAGGCCATACCGGCAATATAAAGGGTATTTTGGTAATTTCGTATTTTTAGGAATTAAAAATGACGAAAATTAGGAGTCTTTATCTGATTGGGAATAGACCCACTAAACCCACTAACCAACCCTTAATGACCCAATAAGTTACAGAGGTTATCATTTAGGTTTCCAACTTTCCCAAAGAAAACCCTAGCCACCATAGCCACCTTTGGAGAAGAAAGCTTAGAGAGGGAGAGAAGGAGAAGGAATTCTGCAGAAAACCTTTACAAAATCAATACCAAATTCAGAGACAATCGAGGCAAATGATTTAATCTCTTTTAATTCAGAGAATGTTTCCTCCATGTTAGATAATTTGAGGATTTACTATTGTTCTTGGAAGATAAATGAAAACCCATGTTGTTTAGTCATAGAACTTGAATATTGAGGACAAATTGCATGTAGAATCATATAGAGATGATTATTCTGGTATTAATATATATGTTGGATGTAAGAAAAACGGATTTAGAATGGACTAATTGAGAACTTAAAAATCTAGGTTTCATGTTCTTGAAAAATTGGGGAAAAGTGTAGAATCTTGTGATTTAATGATGTTTAGGATGTATTAATTCCTTAAAAGATGTTAGTATATGACCTTAGTATGTTTTAGGATGATTGGTGACCTTAAAACATTGATTGGACGAATTTTGGTTGAGACTTGAGGTGTTAAAATTGGTGAAAAATGAAGAAGGAAAAATATGGGCTCGAACTGGTCGTTCGTTAGAAGAGCCTCCCCAGGTCGTTCGAACGAGCCTCGTTCGAACGAGCTTCTAACGAGTTGACCAGTCGCTGCTAACGAAAAGGAATTTCGTTCGAACGAGATCTCGTTAGAAGGAACAGTTCGTTCGAACGAACTGGATCTCGTTCGAACAGTCTCGTTCGAACGAGACTTCTAACGAGCTGACAGTTTAATCTCGTTCGAACAGCCCCGTTCGAACGAGACTTCTAACGAGCTGGAAGTTTGGGCCTTTTTGGCCTGTTTTGATTTTTGGAGTCCCGTAAACTTTTTTGAGGATATAGATGATCTTCCCTTGATTATGTATTGATAGATTTGGGACGTTCGGGTTATTACGAGGAGTAAATTATATACGAGCAATTTAAAATAAAGAGATAGTTGGGTTGAGACGTGAGTCTCTACTACGACGTGAGAATAAATTATGGCACGTATGATTATAAATCGAAATCGTATAAAGTGTGTAAATTATATATTGGTACTAGAATGAGAATAGTACTACAATTAAAATACGGAATTACTAAGATGTGTGTTTACTTAGTATTGGTATATGAATTGTGTGTATGACATACCTACCATACTTGCTATCACGGGAGGTTTGCGTTCGCTTAGGGCCCTCTAATCCTTGTGTTGCCCGAATTTAGACTGGTTACCTTGATGAACATAGGTCAGAGAAAGACTTATTGGGATGTTAATAAGTCCGCTGATCATGGGAGCGTAGGTATGTGCGTGACCCATGTGATGTGACTGTGTTCGCCTCCATTATTTGTGATGTTGTTATCTTTAAACTATTCCTGAGAGATTCGGAATATATGATCCTTATGTACGTGATGTACCGGGATGGATAGCAGAGTATGTGTGCACCGCAGCTAGTTCTCGGGGTGCTTGTATTGTATATTTATGATGTGAATAATATACACTTAATTATGGGAACTTTCATGTTATATTGTGAAAATAATCATGGTAATGTTTAGAAAAACATTTCGGGTAAATTGATAGTGAATTATAATACATTGCGAATCTGAGTTTATGTAAAGCCTCTGTTTTAAGATTGTTAACGCTAGAAGTTAATATGGGAATCAAGTAGTAATGGGTAGAACTTATTACGGTTTGATTAGATGAGTATATCATAGTAGATGGGTACGGAACGTTAGGAGTGCACATGTAGTCGAGAGGTGAGAATTTCATGTGAGTGCACGTCCTAACATGTACTTTGCATTTAATGTTTTAAATGTTTTTAAAGCACTTGCAGGTTTTTAAAATGATTTCCACTTTCGGGCTCTGACCCATTTGCTTTCAAATCTATTTTCTTGTAAAACCATTTTAGGTGCCCAGCCACAAGGACACCGTGCATAGGATACTTATGCAGGTGACGAGCTGTAGCTGTTTGTGGAAGCTACAGGGATTTGCTTATAGACGCTTCTATCATTTGGATTCCATATTCAGTACTCTTCAGTTGTAGGGCATGTTGCCCAAATTCTATTAGAGACTTTTCCATTTTAGTTTTCAGACTTTGGCATGTATTGATTCGGTATTCAGTATTTCATTACTTTTCAGTTGTGGGATTTGTATTGAGGAGTTTTCCTCCAGACTTTATTTACATTTTGTGATGGTTATTCTATTTACTTCGTTATGGTGAATGGTGTTATTATTCTTCATTAGACTTGTTGCATGTTAATCAGACTTAAATTAAAATTTGGCAACTTACTTTTTAATTACTAGGTGGTTAGTAATCATTAAAATGCTTTCGACAATGATGCTATTAACTGAGCCAACTTGGCATTTTGAATTAATTTAATAAAGGAGTAGCTACCCGGTATTTAATTAGTCGGGGTGTCACAGGTGGTATCAGAGCATCAGGTTCTAGTGTCCTTTGGGATCTGACGGCTTATTATGTTTCCGCTAAGTTTCTTTGATATAGAGCCCTATATTTTAGGACTGTTGTACTCTTTTGTGTATGCTTCATTCTTCAGCTATTTTAAGTTTATAACAGTGAACTTATAAACTTTGTTCTTATTTCAGATGCCTCCATGACGTGCACGACGAGTTCCCAGGGATGCAACGCCCGAACCCCAGCCCGCTCCAGTTCAGGGCATGATGAACGCCGCTGAGGTTGCAGCTATAGTAGCCCAAGCGGTAAATGCCGCAATTTCCGTTGTTCAGCATGCACCACCTCAGGCGCCGGTTGCCGCGCCAGTACAGGCAAATGCATTCCCGTCTTCTTGGGAGCGTGTACGTGACGCTTTTCAGAAAGCGCATCCGCCAGAGTTTGCAGGTAGCTCAGATGTGGTAGTCTCGAGCCAGTGGAGGAAGGACATGCAGAGGCACTTGAGGATGTATGAGTGCACGGACGTTCAGAAGCAGGTGCTAGCTACTTTCAAGCTAGTTGGATCTGCATTGCAGTGGTGGGAGTCTATTACCACCCTAGAGGAGAGGGATACTCTCACTATTCAGGACTTCTGGGTGCGGTTTGACCGCAAGTACTTTCCGTCTGCAGTTCATACAGAAATGAGGAGGAAATTGATGAATCTGAGGCAAGAGGGTAAGACCGTGGCCGAGTATGAGGCCGAGTTCACGAACCTATTGAATATCGTTACAGATGAGATACGAACAGAGAAGAAGAAGATTGAGAAGTTCACGGACGGGTTGACATGGAGGATCCGTCAGCATCTGTTAGGGAACCTTTCGTTGGCCACGTATTCTGATGTGGTTAACGCTGCCTTGTTACACTGCCAGGACCACCGCTTTCATATGGCTGAGGGCAAGAGGTCGGGAGAGTCTAGCCATCAGGGCAAGACAGGAGGACATGGTGCCGGTGGGGCACAATCTGTCCAGGGACAGAGACATGGTGAGCAGGGTTCGCAGCAGAGGGATCAGAAGAGGTTCCGATTAGGGAACTACAGACAGGGACAAGGAGGTTTTCGTCAGGGCCAGCAGGGTCCAAACGGCCATCAGGGCCAATAGGGGCAGAATGGGCAGCAGTTTCACCAGGGCCAGCAGGGCCAAGGGAGGAACGGTAACGGCCACCAGGGCCGGGGACAGCAGGGGCAGAGAGGAGGGAACTTCCCAGGGAAGTGTTTTGTTTGTGGTAAGACTGGCCATAAGCGACAGGATTGTCCTGATAGGGGCAGGGCCCCACAGCAGCAGCAGCAGGGTGCTCGCCATGAGCCACAGAGGCCTATGTTTCCCGCCGCTCTCCCCGCACCACCACAGATGGCAGCATTGCCACCCATTCTAGCAGTCCCAGTTCACCAGGGGCAGCTACATTATGGACGTGTCTACAACGTCCACTAGGCAGCAGTTCCACAGGCACCGCCCGCGATTGAGGGTACGTTTCCTATCCATGGCACTATGGGTCGGGTATTGTTTGATACGGGGGCTACACATTGTTTTATAACTACACATTTCGCGAAAGCTTTAGGATTGTTAGCTACGGCAGAGAGCACAGTGACGTGTGTCGACTCACCATTGGGGAGTGGGTCACTTATATTCTTTACATGCCGGGGAGTGGGAGTAGGGATTGCTAGTCTGGTATTACCTGCAGATATGTTGGTATTAGATATTCATGTTCATGATGTGATCATCGGTACGGATTGGCTCGTAGATTATAGGGCCATGATTGATTGCTTCAGCGGGAGCATTGTTTTTGCCATTCCGGGGCAAGAGATGTTCGTAGTGGCGATGCCTCGCCCAGAGGGAGGATCGACCGCTCATTTGTATTACCTAGAGGAGGATACCTCTAAGGAGGTTGTGATTCCTTTAGATTCGATTCCAGTTGTCAGGGAGTATTCGGATGTGTTTCAAGAGATACCAAGCTTACCCCCCAGTCGAGAGATATACTTTGTTATAGACCTATTGCCAGATACAAGGCCTATAGCACGCGCACCGTACCGTATGGCTCCGGCAGAGATGCGAGAGCTACGAGATCAGATAGAGCAACTCTTAGGTCAGGGCTTTATTCGCAGGAGTACCTCACCCTGGGGCGCTCCAGTTTTGTTTGTGAAGAACAGGGATGGTTCACTGAGATTGTGTGTGGACTACCGGGAGTTGAATAAGGTCACGATACGGAATAAGTATCCGTTGCCTCGAATCGATGACTTATTCGACCAGTTGAGAGGAGCTTCTTTCTTCTCAAAGATTTATTTGAGATCGGGATACCATCAGTTGCGTATCAGGGAGGAGGATGTCTCGAAGACTGCGTTCTTGTCGAGATATGGTTCTTACGAGTTTCGGGTTATGCCTTTTGGGTTGACCAACGCTCCAGCTGTGTTTATGGACTTGATGAACAGAGTGTTCAGGGATTTCCTAGATCAGTTTGTCATTGTCTTCATCGATGATATTCTGGTTTACTCCCAGACAGAGGAGGAGCACGCCGAGCATTTGAGGCAAGTTTTGCAGACACTCCGTCAGAACGAGCTGTATGTAAAATATGAGAAGTGCGGGTTTTGGCTGAAGGAGGTCCAGTTTTTGTGACACATTATTTCCGACCGGGGGATATCTGTTGATCCGGGGAAAGTATCCGCGGTGAGGGAGTGGGGACATCCCACGACACCGACGGAGATTCATAGTTTCTTGGGCCTAGCAGGATACTACAGGAGGTTCATTCGGGGTTTTTCGAAGATAGCAGGTCCTTTGACACATCTAACTCGTAAAGGTGTGCCATTCATCTGAAGTGATGCCTGTCAGTTGGCATTCGATGAATTAAAGGATAAATTGACCTCATCACCTGTGTTAGCATTGCCGAGACCGGGAGTTGAGTATTAGGTTTACACCGATGCGTCTTTGCAAGGGCTTGGAGGTGTATTGCAACAAGAGAAACAAGCCATAGCTTATGCTTCCCGTAACCTTAAGACTCATGAGAAGAATTACCCCACGCATGATTTGGAGTTGGCGGCAGTGGTATTTGCCCTACGAATTTGGAGGCACTATCTTTTGGGGGAGAAGTTCCAACTATTCACGGACCACAAGTCCCTACAGTACCTGTTCACGTAGAAGGAGTTGAATATGCGGCAACGTAGGTGGCTTGAGTTTGTGAAAGACTACCAGTTCGATATCCAGTATCACCCAAGTAAGGCTAACGTGGTAGCAGACGCGTTGAGCCGTAGGCCAGCAGATGAAGTGGCAGAGGTGTGGAAGGCAAAGCGGAAGGAATTGGGACACCAGGATGCAGTGGCCCAATCTTTCATGTCTGTGATGACTGTTACACCGCAGATTGTCACGAAGGTAGTACGGGCACAGGCTAATGACTCATTATGTTAGGAGCAGATAGTTCGATTACTAGCAGAGGCAGCCGAGTCCTATACCGTTAGCTCAGACGGGGGATTACGCTTCAATGGGAGATTGGTAGTTCCGGAAGGGGAGATGTTGCGACACGAGGTGATGGCAGAGTCGCACGGCTCACGGTTCGCGGTGCATCCTGGAGGGGACAAAATGTACCAAGACATGAGACGGCAGTATTGGTGGAGCGGTATGAAGAGAGATATCGCTGAGTTTGTTTCGAAATGCGCCACTTGTCAACTTGTAAAAGTGGATCATCAGAGACCGGCAGGATTGCTACAGCCGTTGGAGGTCCCAGTGTGGATGTGGGAGAGCATATCCATGGACTTTATCACGGGGTTGCCTACGTCGCAAAGGGGTCACGACTCCGTTTGGGTAATTATGGACAGGTTGTCCAAAGTCGCTCACTTTTTACCCGTAAGGACTGACTACCCTACGGGACAGTATGCCCAGCGCTTCATTTCAGAGGTTGTGAGACTTCACGGTGTGCCCTTAAATATCGTGTCTGACAGAGACAAGATATTTGTTTCGAGGTTTTGGGAAAGTTTCCAGGAGGCCATGGGCACGGAATTGCGATTGAGTACGGCTTATCATCCGCAGACCGATGGGCAGACAGAGCGCACAAATCAGATGTGGGAAGACATGCTACGCATGTGCATTATTGACTTTGGGGGTGGATGGGAGCAGTACCTACCACTGGTGGAGTTTGCTTATAACAAATCCTATCAGTTCACTATTTGCATGGCTCCGTTTGAAGCATTGTACGGTAGGCCTTGTCATTCCCCAGCATGTTGGTTAGAGGTGGGGGACAACAAACTACTTGGGCCGGAAGTGATTCAGGATACTTCGGCAAGGATTGAGTTGATTCGGAGTCGCATTCGGGTAGCTCAAGACAGGCAAAAGAGTTATGCTGATGCGAAGAGATTTTTCAGGGAGTTCCAAGTGGGGGACCAGGTTTTGCTCAGAGTATCTCCTATGAAGGGGATTATGCGATTCGGGAAGAAGGGGAAGTTGGCACCAAGGTATGTGGGGCCGTTTCCTATTATTGAGCGGATCGGACCGATTGCGTATAGACTTGGGTTACCGGAGCATTTACATCGGATTAACGATGTGTTCCATATTTCCTCACTGAGGAAATACCTTAGAGATAATTTGGATCATTCTCACATTACTATGGAGGACATTGATCTCCAGCCGGATAGCTCCTACGAGGAGGGGCCGATTGCTATTTTGGACTGAAGTGAGAGGAAGCTGCGGTCAAAGATAGTCCCGTTAGTGCGTGTTCAGTGGCGACATCACAATGTCGAGGAGTCCACATGGGAGCGCGAGGATGAGATGCGCGAACGTTATCCAGAGTTGTTTTTAGCAGGTACTTTCTAGTTTCGAATTTCAGGACGAAATTCAGTTATTAGGGGGGAAGTATGTAATACCCCGTACTTTTGGCTATATTTATTTTTGGGATTAATAAATTAAATGCGTATTAATTGGATATTTATTTTTGGGATTAATTAATTAAATGCGTATTAATTGGAAATTAATCCCGGTTAAAAATACTAACGAGATGCGAGTTGGTATTTGATTATGTGCATACATGTTTTTATATGAATATTGAATTATGAAAAATTTGTCTTAAGATTGATATACGACAATTTGGGAATTTTGTTGAGACGCGTGTGACCGCCGCGTCATGGTGTATTATTTTATTTATAAAGTGAATTTAAATTCTATAAACCATATGGTCGTTTTGAGTGCGCCAACACGTCCGGAAGGGTCGAGATAGTCAGAAAACACTAGCCGGGGGTGTAGTTTGGGTTCCGAGGTATTTTTAGGCCATACCGGCAATATAAAGGGTATTTTGGTAATTTCGTATTTTTAGGAATTAAAAATGACGAAAATTAGGAGTCTCTATCTGATTGGGAATAGACCCACTAAACCCACTAACCAACCCTTAATGACCCAATAAGCTACGGAGGTTATCATTTAGGTTTCCAACTTTCCCAAAGAAAACCGTAGCCACCATAGCCACCTTTGGAGAAGAAAGCTTAGAGAGGGAGAGAAGGAGAAGGAATTCTGCAGAAAACCTTTACAAAATCAACACCAAATTCAGAGACAATCGAGGCAAGTGATTTAATCTCTTTTAATTCAGAGAATGTTTCCTCCATGTTAGATAATTTGAGGATTTACTATTGTTCTTGGAAGATAAATGAAAACCCATGTTGTTTAGTCATAGAACTTGAATATTGAGGACAAATTGCATGTAGAATCATATAGAGATGATTATTCTGGTATTAATATATATGTTGGATGTAAGAAAAACGGATTTAGAATGGACTAATTGAGAACTTGAAAATCTAGGGTTCATGTTCTTGAAAAATTGGGGAAAAGTGTATAATCTTGTGATTTAATGATGTTTAGGATGTATTAATTCCTTAAAAGATGTTAGTATATGACCTTAGTATGTTTTAGGATGATTGGTGACCTTAAAACATTGATTGGACGAATTTTGGTTGAGACTTTAGGTGTTAAAATTGGTGAAAAACGAAGAAGGAAAAATCTGGGCTCGAACTGGTCGTTCGTTAGAAGAGCCTCCCCAGGTCGTTCGAATGAGCCTCGTTCGAACGAGCTTCTAACGAGTTGACCAGTCGCTGCTAACGAAAAGGAATTTAGTTCGATACTTCGTTCGAACGAGATCTCGTTAGAAGGAACAGTTCGTTCGAACGAACTGGATCTCGTTCGAACAGTCTCGTTCGAATGAGACTTCTAACGAGCTGATAGTTTAATCTCGTTCGAACAGCCTCGTTCGAACGAGACTTCTAACGAGCTGGCTTTTTGGGCCTTTTTGGCTTGTTTTGATTTTTGGAGTCCCGTAAACTTGTTCGAGGATATAGATGATCTTCCCTTGATTATGTATTGATAGATTTAGGACGTTCGGGTTATTATGAGGAGTAAATTATATACGAGCAATTTAAAATAAAGAGATAGTTGGGTTGAGACGTGAGTGTCTACTACGACGTGAGAATAAATTATGGCGCGTATGATTATAAATCGAAATCGTATAAAGTGTGTAAATTATATATTGGTACTAGAATGAGAATAGTACTAAAATTAAACTACGGGATTACTAAGATGTGTGTATACTTAGTATTGGTATATGAATTGTGTGTATGACATACCTACCATACTTGCTGTCACGGGAGGTTTGCGTTCGCTTAGGGCCCTCTAATACTTGTGTTGCCCGGATTTAGACTGGTTACCTTGATGAACATAGGTCAGAGAAAGACTTATTGGGATGTTAATAAGTTCGCTGATCATGGGAGCGTAGGTATGTGCGTGACCCATGTGATGTGACTGTGTTCGCCTCCATTATTTGTGATGTTGTTATCTTTAAACTATTCCTGAGAGATTCGGAATATGTGATCCTTATGTACGTGATGTACCGGGATGGATAGCAGAGTATGTGTGCACCGCAGCTAGTTCTCGGGGTGCTTGTATTGTATATTTATGATGTGAATAATATACACTTAATTATGGGAACTTTCATGTTATATTGTGAAAATAATCATGGTAATGTTTAGAAAAACATTTCGGGTAAATTGGTAGTGAATTATAATACATTGCGAATCTGAGTTTATGTAAAGCCTCTGTTTTAAGATTGTTAACGCTAGAAGTTAATATGAGAATCAAGTAGTAATGGGTAGAACTTATTACGGTTTGATTAGATGAGTATATCATAGTAGATGGGTACGGAACGTTAGGAGTGCACATGTAGTCGAGAGGTGAGAATTTCATGTGAGTGCACGTCCTAACATGTACTTTGCATTTAATGTTTTAAATGTTTTTAAAGAACTTGCAGGTTTTTAAAATGATTTCCACTTTCGGGCTCTGACCCATTTGCTTTCAAATCTATTTTCTTGTAAAACCATTTTAGGTGCCCAGCCACAAGGACACCATGCATAGGATACTTATTCAGGTGACGAGCTGTAGCTGTTTGTGGAAGCTACAGGGATTTGCTTATAGACGCTTCTATCATTTGGAATCCATATTCATTACTCTTCAGTTGTAGGGCATGTTGCCCAAATTCTATTAGAGACTTTTCCATTTCAGTTTTCAGACTTTGGCATGTATTGATTCAGTATTCAGTATTTCATTACTTTTCAGTTGTGGGATTTGTAGTGAGGAGTTTTCCTCCAGACTTTATTTACATTTTGTGATGGTTATTCTATTTACTTCGTTATGGTGAATGGTGTTATTATTCTTCATTACACTTATTGCATGTTAATCAGACTTAAATTAAAATTTGGCAACTTACTTTTTAAATACTAAGTGGTTAGTAATCATTAAAATGCTTTCGACAGTGATGCTATTAACTGAGCCAACTTGGCATTTTGAATTAATTTAATAAAGGAGTAGCTACCCGGTATTTAATTAGTCGGGGTGTCACATTCTGTAGAAGAGACCAATTTTACGGGTTAAAGCTAATTCTGAGGGCTTATTTGGGGTGACCAATTATGTGGGTCAAAGTTAACTCTGAGGGCTTCAGTTGAATTGACCAATTCTGAAGGTCAACTCCAATTTTGAGGGCTTATTTGGGGTGACCAATTCTGTGGGTCAAATCCAACTTTTATGCTTAAGTAGAAACGATCAATTATGAAGGTCAAAACTAATTCCAAACTTTTAGGGACAATTAAATTTCATAAGTGGGCAAAATTTGGAGATTAGGGGAAACTACGTGAATAGTAATTTTGGGATTTATGAACATTTGATTATTACCTGTGTGTGTTACACTTACTTATAAGACTAAGTAATTGAGTTGGATTATTGTAATTACATGTCGTAGTTGGGTAAAGCGATAGAGGATAATATTTTAATAGGATTTAGGGTTTAGGATTTCGAGTGTGTGATTGGTTTTAGAATGCCCGAGATAGTCACAATAGATTATCCGGGGGTAGTAATTTAGGTTTTGGGAGTTTTTGGACTAGTAGGGACACGTAATTGAGGAAATGAGTCATTTTTTGGTTTATAAGGGACAAACCCTTATTTCTCCCAATTTAAGTCACGGGAGAGTGAAAGAAAGGAAGAAAGAAAGAGAAGAATAAAGGACGGAGATAAAAGAGGAAAGGAAAGGAGATTCCGGCCAACCTCCGCGGGATTCGACTCGAGGTCGTCGGATTTTATCCACGAGGCAAGTGTTTACTTTTTTTTATACTTTTGAATGCATATCTCGTATCATAATTGGTGTGTAAAACCCCAAAGTTTTTTGGGATCGGTTTTCGTGAATTAAAACGGGTTTTTTAGATGTTTAACGGTTAAACCTCGGATAATATTCAATTCGAGGGACTAGGATGATTAGAACCAGAATCTGATGAATAAAATTAGTTGGTTGTGGTTAAATAAAGTTGGGGAAGGAGTAAAAATCTTGAGGGTATTTTAACAGCCAAAACAGACTCTCAGAGAAGAAGACCCCCTGATCGATCGTTCGATCGATGATCGGAGGTTGATCAATCGACCTTTCAGAAAATTTGACAATTTCTGCTTGTTTTATCTAAATGGCATAAATTCCAAATTTAATTATTTCTAGCTTATTTAATTGAGGATATAAAGATTCATTTAGGGAATTAACATCTAACCATTTGAGGAATTTGCGTGGGGCTAGGAGGGTGTTATAATCGTGTGGCACTAAAACTATATTTTCGAGGAAAATAAATATATTGAAGAATTAGATATTTGCGGTTCCCAAAAATAGAGTGGGGACCTCTAAATTATTATTTCAGCGAAATGTAGACCTTGGATTCATGGAAAATGGAATCCACAGCTTATACTCTTAAGGGTGCTTAAGACGAATAACACTCGGGATAGTAATACGACGGGTGATTATTTATAGATATATAACGATGCGTGTAGAAAATGTAATTATGTGCCGATTATGGTTGATTAAATCCTACGAGGTGACTAGGATGGAAAGTTAGGATATCGGCTAAAGATAAATTGGTAGTATACTTGCCTTGTTAGTACGAATCGCTATATTCGGAAGGTATATAAATCCTTAAAAGTGATTAAGGAACGAGTTATATAAGAAGTTAGGGAATACTTATGGATTTAGTTTTTTTAGTTTGTAAATACTTATACTATATCAAATGGGAGCTTTTGGGTTCGGCTATTGCTATATGAGTTGCAAATTATTGCCATATATATATATATATATATATATATTTGAGAAGTGAAATAGGTTATAAATACGACGTTGTTACAGTATATATAATATATGATGCGGAAATACATATATATCTTTGTGTGTTTGGTATATTTGAATCTTAGAGGCTAGTTCCACAGGCATTCCTTTAGCGTAGGGTTGGAACAACCAGTTTATATATTTTCTCTAGTGCGATCCAGGGAAGTTTCGCGATGTGGGTGAATCCCCTGGCTTGAGGAGGAGAGAGAGTATATCCCCAGGTCAAAACGTCCCGCGTTCGAGTGCAATGGGTGTACTCCACTTGCAGAGGGAACATGGCCGCCTCCACTGTTGTGTATATTTTTTACCATGAACATGAGAGAGTCTGGCTGGGTACTGTGTTATAGTGAGTGAACCCGAATTTGGATAGGCACTATGAGACTGCATCCTCGAGTTATAGCTCGGTAGAATGGTTATTATGCTTGTGATTGTAATAACTATAATTATAATCATTGAGCATGGTATATTGTTTGTATATAAAGTTGAGATATTATATATAAGGATAAGGTATTTTTCCCCTTCCGGTATATATATGTATCTGAAGTTATATGAATAATGAATAAAAGGTTATATATATATATATATATACACATATATATATGTGTGTGTGTGTGTGTGCGCGCGCGTGCGCGTTATGTGCTGAGGTCCTAATAAATCCTAACGATCAACATTTCCATGTAGTAGTGTATCGAGGGGGGTTCCTTGTTTAGATTTATATTCACAAGACACCCCACGAACAAACGTAGATCAATATTGGGAATGGGGAGACGTTTAGCCCTTAATACTCGGGTATTAGAATTTTGAGATGATGGGTGGACGGATTAGTTAGACATGGTAGCTTAACTAGGCTGTTTAAATAGTTATACGATAGTAGTGCATTATTAGAAGAGGGGTGAGGGGTAACTCATGGGAGTGAAATACCAATTTAAATATGAGAGAAATTATATTTTAAAAATATGGCATTTATGAACTTGCACAATATTTTCCCAACTCGAAATCTGACCCGTTTATCTAATTTTTTTCCTCTCTTTTGATATATATATATATATATATATATATATATATATATATATATATATATATATATATATATATATATATATATATATATATATATATATATATAGAGAATTAAGGAAAAGGTCATCTTCCTTCTTATATTTGGATTTTTAGGACAGTGCTTTTCAAGTTTATAAATCTAGTCCCTATGGTACAATAGCATTTATAAATCTAGTCCCTGTGGTACAATAGCATTTATTTTTTTGGTCCGCGCCAGCGGCACTTTTTTTCACCATTTTTCATGGTGTTTTTAGTCCAGGGACTAAATTTATAAAATTATATGGAGTGTCCTATTTTTATACACTTTGGGCATTACAAGGACCATTTCCCAAAACCCCCTATATATATATATATATATGTGTGTGTGTGTGTGTGTGTGTGTGTGTGTGTGCAGACACATGGATGCTTGGATGATGATTCCTTCGAGTCAAACAGTTGCTACAGCAACTGTGGATGCATGCAAGTTTATTATATACGATTCTATACTTGTCATCTAGATAGGAGGTATTGTAGAAACATTCGGGCCGATAGCCCAATTTTATTAAGTTATTATTTTACCGAATTTTGATTTACATCTTTTCAATTTGGTTATAATATGTTAAATCGAGTGTTCGGTTATTTTATTTCATTTCAGTTTCATATATATAAATTGTTTGCATGTTTTATTAGATTTGTTTGTTTAAAAAGAATAGTTAAGTAAAAATTTGACACCAACCTAATAGCGTTATTAGTAATTATATCGGTTTTCGACAGTGATGCTAAGAATGAACCATATGAGACTCCTATTTTAATTTGGTATAGGATTGATCACCCGGTATTTTATTCGGCGGGTTGTCACAGGAATTATCTGAGGATTTTTAGCTGGGGAATTTTTGGAACTTTGGAGTACCCTCTAGAGACATTTCTAGGGAGAATTATTTTCTAGAATTCTGCTAGGATGTAAAAATAGGCTCAAAAATTCATTTCATAATTTTAGGAATTTTTTGGGGATTTTTCGGTATTTTCTGCTATTTTTTTGGATTTTTGGTACTAAATTTTAAAGGCGGTGCCGACCGGTATAGATGGATGTTACACCCCGCTAAGTTCTGGCGTCGACCGCCACCAAAACTAAGTCGTGTGCGAGTAAATTAAATATCAATATTAGCATGTGACAGATATGAGACATAAAATTTTTATTCCACAGGATAAATTATTGTACTCAAACCCAAATATAAATGACATCCAACTGATAAAACACCATAGTGCGATT
Organism: Sambucus nigra; assembly: GCA_949130495.1. NCBI lineage: Eukaryota > Viridiplantae > Streptophyta > Magnoliopsida > Dipsacales > Adoxaceae > Sambucus > Sambucus nigra. Next base: position 526,136,850 of record OX422221.1, on the reverse strand, counting down.
AAAAATCCATCACATGTGATCTTCGAATATCTCAAAATTAAATAAATGAAATCCAACTGAAATCTTAAAATAACTTTGGAACCGAAAGTCCCAATAAATCCGAAAGTAGTCTCATAAATAAAACGAAGGAATGGAAGAAGAATATCCAACTACTAAAGCAATAATATAAGTCCATATGCACCTCCAAATGATCTCCAATGACTCCTATCCAACAACTCCAAATAAATGCTGAAAAAAATTAGTCAACGCATGTGTAAGAGCCAAAGCCCCGAGCATGTAAACCGGCTACTTCTCTCACAGAGGGTCCTTGAACCCAAAAAATAGTGATATATATATATCAACAATAACAATATAATCTTTTAATTACGAGATTATTAATCACCATAAAAAAATTACTAACTACCCGCAAGATTTATAAAAAAGCCACACTAATATTATTTTAATTAACCCACCTTCCCAACAATGTTAAATTTAATTAATTTAACCGTGAACAAAATTTTCCAACATCCGTCCCCTTGTCAAGTCCTCCGTCTGATCCATTTTTATGTCGCGATCCTCGCGATATGACAAGGTTTCACACACACACATCGCCTTGTCAATTCCGCCGTCTGATCCATTTTTATCCTGTGATCCTCACGATATGACAAGGTTCCACACACGACACGACATAAATCGTCCTCTGACCTATTCAAACTATCGGCCCTAGACACATTATGTCGCAAAAAAAAAAATTATATCCGTTTTAGTCCTGCCATATTAATTTCCAAAATTCCTTATACTCATTAATCAAATTAATTTCCCCCACCCTTAAAAGTGATGTGAAAATCCTCAAAATACCCATTAGTCCCAACTAAGGGTTCCCAAAATAAAAGTTCGTCCTATCCTAAGTAAAGGATGATTATAAAAATTTCATTCCACCTAGATATCAATCCTAGGCTATCGTAACAATGTCATAACATAGAAAATCAGCCCCCACCCAAATTTATATAACCCGCATAGACTCACACTAACTAGTCCCATACTTAATTAGCATAAATCGCAACTAAGGCCCACTTACTACTCCCATACCTAACAAGTGTACTATAACACAGGGTGAAAACTAATTACCTACAATACCCAACATTTCAGAAATATTATCATATTTCCATAAAGTAACACGATTACAAATTATAACAACATTCCTAATAACACGAAATTGCCATTTAAATAATTTTAATCTAAATAATGTAAATCAAGAACATATAAATATTGTGAATTTCAGAATTCTAGCTACGTGCAAGGCCTATCCTAGTTATTGTTTTCTAACACAAATAATTAATTCTCTTTGGGTTCTCACATGAAATATCAAAATTTACTTTTAAAAGGGCTCCTCTACATGCACATGCACATAGAAAAATCGACTACACAAACACAACCCAAAGAATAACAAAGTTATAAGTATTGGGTAACATTAACTTTTCATGCAAAACAGTCCCAAAATTTATCTCTTCAATATTTCTTTTCATAACTTATTTTAGAAAACTTGATTTTAACGGAGGATACAATCAAGACACATAATACTAAAGGAAAAGAATAAGGTCAACAAGCCTATGATGGGTTTGACAGAAATGTGATTAGGTATATGTGTTTCCCTAAAAAATGGATCAAAAACCCTTCTTGAACCAACTTGGGACAGATTAGCCTCGTCCTGCAAAACTGAGCTTCAAAGTAATTTTAATGGTGGCTAGGGTTTTGAGGTAGAAGATGATGAAAAAAAGAGAGGTTTCTGCTCTTAGGTTTTTCACAAATGGGTGTTTTAAAAACTAGCGTCGTCACATTAATTGTATATAAGTGGAAGAGTTTTAAAAGTAACGAAATTCGCCAAAGAAAAGGATTACAGTGCACCAAAGCTGGTGGGATCGATCGATCGACCCCTGGCGTCGATCGATCGATCGCCTAGTTATTTTGGCAGTTCGACTTAAAAAATCTATAATTGATAATCTTTTAAAATTCATATAAAATCCGTTTTAACTCTGATTTTAATTCCGCTTGTAGTGTTATTATTCTAAAATCATAACCAACCTATTTAACCAATAAAAATTTGAAAATTCAAATATAATTTTTTCAAATTTTCCGATTAATTAATTAAATTATATGATAAAAACACGGGGTGTTACATACTTTCCTACTATAAAATAATTTCATCCTCGAAATTAGACTAAGCACACCCATCAACACGTAAATCTTGTAAAATGAAATAAGGCTCACATATGCCTACCCCATAAAATAACACAATTAGGCGCCCATACACCTAATCTACCCGAACTCATTCCTTAACAAAAATACAATATATATATATATATATAAGTTTCTAAGAAGGTATTTCGTACGGCGATACTCCACTAACCACGCAAATTATCCTGCTCTGACTCCAGAAATTCATTTTTCTTTGCGCTTCTGATAGCATACGGAAAGTACTTGTTGTTGAACCTGATATGAAACTCTACATAACTCAATTGATCTCGCTCCTCTGGTGTGGTGGTACTCTCCCACAACTGCAAACAATTCCCTAACAATTTGAATGTTGCTAACATATACTTTTGCACGTCCGTGCATTCCACTAAGCTCAAATGTCGTTACATATCCCTTCTCCATTGGTGAGCGATCATGGGTTTGTATCCTCCCAAAAAAGTATAAGGATTCCCCTTGAAAAAGATCGTCCTCACTTTGTCCCAATTTGAGACGGGTGCCTCTTGTTATTGGGGTTCTAACGTCATCCCTCTCTATTTACCAATCTTAATACCGGTCATTGTGGCCTCTCTCACAATCGCCGCTAATGCCTCGGCATGAAGAATAAATTTCCCCTGCATCTCCTGAACTGCGGGACCAGAAGTGGACTCCTCTCTCCTACTACTAGCTCTCCTAGTGTTCGACATCTGAAAGATTGGAATAAACAACATCAGACTCAGAAAAATTAAAAGTACAACTCATAGAAAGGAAATCAAATGTAATCAACGCGAAATCTAGATGGACACACAAGCTACGAGACATAAGACCATGCTCTGATACCATCTATCACTCCCCGCTAAGTTCTGGCGTCAGTCGCCAGCAAAACTAAGTCGGGTACAAGTAAATTAAATATCATCCTTAGCTTGTGACAGATATGAGATATAAAAATTTAATTCCACAAGATAAATTATTGTACTCAAACCCAAATATAAATGAAATCCAAATGATAAAACAACAAAGTGCGATTAAAAATCCATCACATGTGATCTCCGAATATCTCAATAGTTAAATAAATTAAATCCAACTGAAATCTGAAAATGACTTTGGAACCGAAAGGAATAATAACTCCAAAATTAGTCTCATAAATAAAATGACGGGATGGAAAAAGAAAATCCAACTACTAAAGAAATAATATAAATCCAATTCCACCTCCAAATGATCTCCAATGACTACTATGCATCAAATCCAAATAAATCCTAAAAAAGATTAGCCAATGCATGTGTCAGAGCCAAATCCCTGAGGATGTAAATCGGCTACTACTCTGAAATAGGGTCCTTGAACCCAGAAAATACTGATATATATATATCGACTATAATAATAGAAATTGTCATTACAAGACTATTAATCACCAAAAATAAATTACAAACTACCCGCATGATTTCTATAAAATCCACACCAGTATTATTTTAAATAATCCACCTTCTCAACAATGATAAATTTAATTAATTTAACCGTGACTAAAGTTTTCCAACACCCGTCCCCTTGTCAAGTCCGCCATCTGATCCGTTTTTATCCCGCGATCCTCGCGATATGACAAGGTTCCACACACACACACATCCCCTTGTCAAGTCTTCCGTCTGATTCGTTTTTATCTTGCGATCCTCGAATATGACAAGGTTCCACACACAACACGACATAAATCGTCCTCTGACCCGTTCAAACTGTCGTCCCTAGACACATTATGTCGCCAATAAAATAATTTATATCTGTCTTAGTCCTGCGATGTTAATTTAAAAAATTCCTTATACTCAATAATCAAATTAATTTCCCCACCCTTAAAAGCGATGTGAAAATCCTCAAAATACCCCTTAGTGCCAACTAAGGGTTCCCAAAACACAATTTCGTCCTATCCTAAGTAAAGGATGATTATAAAAATTTCACTCAACCTAGATATAAATCCTAGGATATCGTAACAATGACATAACATAGAAAATCATCCCCCGCCCCAAATTATATAACCCGCATGGACTCACACTAACTATTCCCATACCTAATTAGCATAAATCTAAATTAAGGCCCACCTACTAGTCCCATACCTAACAAGTGTACTATAACAAGGGGTGAAAACTAATTACCTACAATACCCGACATTTTAGAAATATTATCATATTTCCATAAAGTAACACAATTACAAATTATAACAACATTCATAATAACACTAAATTCCCATTTAATTAATTTTAATCTAACAAATGGAAACCAAGAACAGATAAATATTGTGAAATTCAGAATTCTAGCTACATGAAAGTCATATCATAGTTATTGTTTTCTAACATAAATAATTAATTCTCTTAGGATTCTCACATGAAATATCAAAATTTACTTTTAAAAGGGCTCCTCTACATGCACATGCCCATAGCAAAATCGACTACACCAACAAAAACCAAAGAATAAAAATGTTATAAGTATTGGGTAACATTAATTTTTCATGCAAAACAGTCCCAAAATTTATCTCTTTAATATTTATATTCTTAACTTATTTTAGAAAACTTGAGTTTAATGGAGGATACAATCAAGACGCATAACACTAAAGGAAAAGAATAGGGTCAACATGCCTATGATGGGTTTGACAAATATCTTATTAGGTATATGTGTTCCTCTAAAAAACTGGATCAAAAACCCTTCTTGAACTAATTTGGAATATATTAGCCTCGGTGGATAGGTTTTTGAGGTAGAAGATGATGAAAAACCGAGAGTTTTATGCTCTCAGGGTTTTCACAAATGGGTGTTTTAAAAACTACCCCGTCACATTAATTGTATCTAAGTGGAAGCGTTTTAAAATTAACTAAATTCGTTAAAGAAAAGGCTTACAATGCATGAAAACTGGTGGGATCGATCGATCAACCCCTGGCGTTGATCGATCGATCGCCTAGTTATTTTGGCAGTTCGGCTTAAAATTTTTTATAAGTTATAATCTTTAAAAATTCATATAAAATCCGTTTTAACTCCGATTTTAATTCCGCTTCAAGTTTTATTCTTATAAAATCATAACCAACCTATTTAACTAATAAAAAAATTAAAATTAAAAAAAATCAAATTTTCTGATTAATTAATTAAATTAAATAATAAAAACACGGGGTGTTACAATGGAGGTGCGACAAACTATAGTTGCACAGTCTTTTGGGGTGCCTCGAGCAGGTAGAGGGTCAGTGTTGATCAGTGGATGGCAGGGAGATGCCGATTGGGATGCCCTTTAGCCTCCGATAAAAAGGGTGGTGGGTTCTCCTCATTTTCACAGTTTTTTGACTTCCCTTCTTCTGCAATTAACTTCTATAAATTGTTCTAACGTCCGAAATGCTTGATTTCTCAAGCAGAGATGCTCACATGGAATGGCCTAATTTTAACGATTAGACAGGGTTCGAGTGGATGTCTAGGGTTCCCTTTGCACTAGGCAGTGAGAACTCATTCGACTCATTCGAGCCATTGGTGGATGATCGGATTCTTCCATGTGAGCTCTCGCGTCATTTTTTCTTTTATGGTGATGAACCCTAGTGTCTATGTAAGTATTAAACGAACTTTGATATTCTTCTACATTTTTTCTTGACGAGATTGCTTTATTTCTTGAATTTGACAATGGTTTTCTTTGTTTCTTCGATAGTCTGATGTCTCCTTGTCAACTATATGTACTCGAGGGATGACATGACTTAGGGATGTTTGGGAGAACCTTCCATCTATTTTGCACCGGATGGTGTAATCATTCGGCTTCGGGAGGCTGGCGTTTATTCTGGACGAGACGCCCCATTCCGCGACTGTTCTGCATGCTCTAGGGGAGAGGTGGTGGGACACTACCGAAACCATCCATTCTAGCTTTGGGGAGATGACAGTGACTCACATTGATGTGCAACGGCTGTTGGGGATAGACTACGATGGTTTGTACATTGAGGTGGAAAGGACACTGAGGGTGATGCTGGAGGCGGTGATGGAGACGACGACATTAAGTGATGCGGATAGAGTGGAATCTCGGGACTCTCTTCGTTTGTCCTTATTGAAGGAGATGTTATTGAGGAGGAGGATCGATGAGAGCGATGGGCAGGAGATGTGTTAGATGGATCATCTCTTCATTTTGTTAGTGTTGGGAGGTTTTGTGGTGGCAACGAGTGGTGACGTCATGCATTTATGGTTTTTACCATTTTTGAAGGTGTTCCCGGACATTCGTCTTCATCATTGTGGGAGCCTGACTTTTGCTACCCTTTACTATTCTCTTGATGCAGTCAGTCGGTGGTTTCTGTAGACTTTTACTGGAGCCACCTATCTTCTAGCGGAATTCTTTATTTTTTTAAATTTTCCTTTATGCATTCGAATTTTCCTTTATGCATTTTATTCTTGACTTCTTAATTGTCGTGGTTTTATGAGGTGATTGGATTAAATAACCAGTTGATATGTGACAACCCGAATATAATTATGATAAAGTATGATTAAATCATGATTATATTATGTGATATGGATGATATATTATTAGTATATATAATGTTAAGTCATTATTTTTAGTCTAATCCAACCTTCATAAATCATGAAATATTGAATTAGTTACAAATATAAAATTTTGAGGTTTTCAGCAGGAATGTTCATGTTGAAGTAAAGTTTTGACCATTATAATGTAACATTTGACTTGAAGTATAAGCTAGATCGCTGTAGATATATTAATTAGGTTTGTAAAACGACAAACGCTGTGTTAAAAGGAGGTGTGAGCAAGAAGTTATGTGGAATTACGAAGCAGTGACAAAATTATCAATTTTTCAAATAATATTTCGTCTTATTTGTCTAACAAATGGTGGATTTCGACTTGTCAAAGAAGGAAGTGGGTTTTGGCCGAATTTAAAGGCTTTAGATAATCTCCTTCTTTAGCATTTTTCAGCCATTAAATAGTTTGGCTTGAGAGGAAATAAATTAGAAGTTTAGGAAGAGAAATTGCGGAGAAAAATTGGAGAGAAATTGTGGGAAATTAGGAAAACGTTCGTAAGGTAAATCTATATGTAAATCTTGTAATTTTCCTCGTGTTACTTATTAAATTGGTATAAATAATATATTTTCTATAGCAATTTCATGTCTTTGTTTATATGTATGAATAGATGCAAGTTGATGCAAACATCGAACGTTTAAACCCTTAGAATTGCTTTGTTTAGAAACCTTATTTATTCAGACTTCCATATCTTTGTATACACTAACTGGAATTGATTTATTCCAATAGGATATTAAAATAGACTCATATATGTATATCATATCCGAAAGTCATGTAAATATACAATGAAATGAATCCTGGGTGATGGTTTGAAGTTCGGGTATGAAATTTGTCCCAAAAGAGTAAATATGCATACAATATGTTTGATGCTTTGCTTGACATAGAAAATGAACTCAAAACATTTGAAAACTTTAATTTTGTAATATTCACTATGTTTATTAATATTGGGAAGAATATCATAGAAATTTATGATGACTAAAAATTATGAAAATTCCTAAAATTTGACCGAACAATAGAGGAGGCTATAGGGAAGATTTGCAATGTAGTAAAGAAATGGGCCTATCTTGCTCTAGGAAACTTGAAAGGTTACATCCTCTTTTGTATTGGAATCCTAATATGATAATGATTGAATTCCCGAGAAGAAATGAATGTATGTTTAGTCTATGATTTGGATATATAAAATATATTAACATGAATTTGGATGGAACTTCATTTATGTTAAATGATTTCAATGGAATCATATGATGCCTACGGATTGAGTTATGTTTAAATCATTATTTGGATTACAAATATTCTTATGATGATACTAATATTGTAATAATGACAGGATGCGAAGAAGATGTGATTGAACAAGTACCGGAAAAAGGCAAGGGTAATGCCAGTTAAACTTTCAAGGTGAGTGTACTCACTGGTAAGAGATATTTATATCATATTATTGATATGATTAGAATATAATGAATATGAAATTGTTAATTTTATTTTACTGAAATGGGAGGTTAATCCCCAGCTCATAATGATGGAGATTTGTCTATGAATGACAAGGGGTTACTCCTAGACCAAGAATGGGGGAGAATTTTCTATTACGGACAAGATACGTGAATCATGATTCAGAAAGTTAGGTCATTCATTCTGAATGAGACGGATATGTTAATACATAATTATATGGAAAAGATTTATTGCATTCAAATTCATGCAGTAGTATTGTTGTGATGCATTCACTGGGCTATTTTGCTCACGGTTCCTATGTTCACATTTTTTCCAGGCAACTCGATGTCACTGCCAAATCTAGGAGGTCAGGTTGGGTTAGCCAGGAATGGGGGAAGCAATGATTTTTAAATTAGGTTATCCTTTAGGAAGTTAGTATATGTATAACTATTTAATGTTGAAAAAATGTTTTTAGTTGTATGGAGTTACGTTGATGACTTTGAAATTAAAATGTGTGTTTAGGGTTTAGTTAAATTAATTATGGTTTGACTCACCTTAACTTGCAAAATTAATTATAAGTAACTGGGTTAGGGTGTGACAGTTTTGGTGTCAGAGCCTAGGTTTTAGAGGTTCTGGAGTTAAAAGAGTTTAAATTTCGCAGTGAATGTAAGAAATATGTTTTGTTTGGTACTAACAATTATGTTGGGAAATATACGTATATCTGCATGTTGTTATATCTTTGGTCCATTTCAGATATAAAATAATGGAAGGAGGGAATGTGAATGTGGGAATAAAAGATAAGGCTTCAAATATGGAAGAAGAGGCGGAGGTTTAGCAACCTGTTCATGAAAATGTAGAACCCGACCCGAAATAATTGATAATTGTGCAAAAAATAGCACGCGTTATGACATTATTAGTAGAGAAGCAATCTAGATTTATTGCTCAGCTGGAAGAACAACAGGCCAGGAAACTAGAGGCACAAGAATTGGCTAGGGTTGAGGAGGTGATACACCAAGAAGAAAGGAGTACTTCACATAAGAAATTTATTAAAATGAATCCACCCTCATTTGAAGGAGAAGTTGATCCAGAAGAGGTAGAAGTATGGGTTGAAGAGATTGAACTTATTTTTGGGGTAATGATAAGGCCTGAAAATAAACGAGTGACCCTGGCGACATATATGCTTAAAGGAGATGCTAAATATTGGTGGGATTCCAAAAAACATTTGCTAATTACTCCAGGAGGTAGGAATGTGATATCATGGGATGATTTTTTATAAAGCCTTGTATGACAAGTATTTCCCCCTAATGTATCAAAAACAAAAGGAGAAATAATATTTCATGTTCAATCAGGGAAGCATTACTGTTGGAGAATACAAAGCTAAGCTTAAATCCTTATCTTGGTTTGCTTCGAGGTTTATACGGAATGAGGAAAATATGTGCAACCAATTTCTCGATGGACTAGAGTTAGTTATGAAATCAAGGAGTTAGTTATTAAATCAAGGTTGTCAGCTTTAGATACTATTAATTATTCAACCTTGATGAACAAAGACATGCTGGTAGAAAAGGATGTGAATGAAGCAAGAGGAAAATGAGAATGAAGCGCAAAGAGATGTAGATTCGAACCAAACTATCAAAAGGGTGACAATAGTGAATATTTAAGGTTTGGAGGGCAGAAATCACAATATGGTAGAAGCGAAAGTAGTTTGCAAAAGGGTGAAGCTAATGGTGGGAGAGGTTCAGGAGTTTCAGCACAAGGAGATCCGAATGTTTGTTTCTTTTATGGGACATCAGGTCATATAAAGAGAAATTTCCCAAACTTACTGAATACAAAATGTTTAACTCTCATCAAAAGGGACATCTAACAAAGAATTGTCATATGTTATCAAGAGAGGTTTCAGATAGTAGTGTGGGGCCCCATAAAGGATCCTCTCTAGGCAGTGCCACCAAGGGAAGAGGTACATAATAAGTAACTGGATCGAGGGCAGCAGGAAGAGTGTTTGTGATGACGCTGAAAGATTCCCATGATACAACCAAAGTGGTTAGAGGTAAACTTTCTATTGTAAACGAAGATTTATATGAACTCATTGATCCTGGATCTATGCATTCATTTGCGGCATTACGTATTGTTTCATATTTGGGTAGACCATTCTCATTTCTCAATTGTGCCTTATATATTTCTACCCCAATGGAAAGTGTAATTCTGGTGGAGCATGTTTATAAAGATCATGTCTTACGAATGGGGGAGCGAGATTGCAATGTTGATTTGATATTGTTGGCCATTCAGGATTTGAATATTATATTGGGGATGGATTGGTTATCATTGTATCATGCTTCCATTGATTGTTTTCGAAAAGAAGTTACATTTCATCTGCCTGGTGAACCCGAGTTCCAGTTTCGAGGAGAAAGGAATGTTGTCCCCAATTGCCTTGTCTCACAAATTCAGAGAAGACAGTTATTGAGTAAGGGTTGTATAGGGTATTTAGCGTATGTGGTTGATGTTAGTAATGTGGCACTTAAAGTTGAAGATATACCAGTGGTTAGAAAAAAATTTGATGTCTTCCTAGAGGAATTTCTAGGATTGCCACCCGATAGGGAAGTAGTGTTTTCTATTGAATTAATTCTAGGTACTGGTCCAATTTCCCTTGCTCCACATAGAATGGCACTTACAGAGTTAAAAGAATTAAAAGAGCAATTACAAGATCTGATAAGCATAGGTTTCATTCGGCCTAGTGTTTCACCATGGGGAGTCCAGTGTTATTTGTGAAAAAGAAAGACGGGACAATGCGATTATGTATTGATTATCGAAAATTAAATAAGGTGATCATTAGAAACAAGTACCCTCTACCTCGTATCGATGTTTTTCTTACCAATTATTGGGGGACACAGTATTTTTAAAGATTGATTTGAGGTCGGGTTACCACCAATTGAATGTAAAGGATAGTTGTATTTCCGAAACAGCTTTTCGAACTCGATATGGGCACTATGAGTTTTTGGTGATGCCATTTGGATTAACTAATGATCCAACAGTTTTATTGGATTTGATGAACTGGGTATTCCACCCTTTAATTTATTCATTTGTGATTATATTCAAACAAGATGTGTTGGTTTACTCGCGTAGCATGTAGGAATATTGTAATAACCCGCCTAATGGGATACCGGGCAATCACTCTTATATCAAATTAAAACAGGAGTCACATATGGGTCATTCTTAGCATGACTGTCGAAAATCCATTTAATTACTAAAATCCTATTAGGCGAGCATTAAAAACTTTTACCTAACTACTCTTTTTAACGATTAAAATAAAACATCCACAATTTAATGCGTAAATGAAATTAAAACGAAAATGAAATGAACTAAAATAATCGAACACTCGGTTCAAATTATACAACCATATCGAATATCGTGCGAAGAATAAATCAAATCAGTTGGACCATTGGCTCGAATGTTTGTACAATACCTCCTATCTAGAGTACAAGAAAAGAAGCGTCTACCAAGAACCCACAAGCATCCACAGCTGCTGCAGCAGACGTCTGACTCGAAAGAAGTTTCCATCCAGGCATCCCTATGTCTGGACAGCTATATATATATAATATATAAAAAGAAAGGAAATTAGATAAATGGGTCAGAGCCCGAATTTTGATAATATTTTGCCAGTGCATAAATGCTTTATTTTTAAAAAAAAGTTTTATCTCATATTTAAATTTGGTATCGCACTCCCATGAAATACCCCTCACCTCTCCACTAATAGTGCACTCCTAGCGCATCCCTCTAAACATCCTAGTCAAGATACCCTGCTAAACTAGTCTATCACCCAACCCACTATCAACCCCAGATAGTGCCAGTGCTAAGGGCAAAACCTCCCTCCATTATCAACACTGCACTAAGTTCGTGCGTGGGGTGTGTCGCAAAGCGAAATCCAAACAAGGAACCTCCCCCCCCGATACACTACTACTTGGCAGGGTTAATGGTGGAGATCCATTAGGACCGTAGCATGCACAAATGTACAAATATATATATATATATATATATATATATATGTATATTTATATATATACATCAACCATATACGTCCGGATAATATCTCCTGGACGGAGGTTTGCTTATTATCATCTTTATAATACTCATCCAGATCTACCTTCTAGACTGATGTGTATTCGATACACAAAGTTTTTATCATTTTTATTTCAAAACTTTCCATTTCCCTTCTCATATCCAGGAAATGTATTTAAATTCCAATTCATTAGCATGAATTGCTTAACCAAAACATATATATTTTTAAAAGCCCATTTTATTAACATAAAAATGCTTTTCCTTTTTCAATTATCCCATTTCCCTTTTTATACTCAGGAAATGTAATTAAAAGCCATTTTTATTATCATAAAAATGCTTTTACCATATCATATGCTTCCACATCCATTCTTCCATCCGGGAGTGTTACCGAAGCTAAACATATAACCCATTTCCCTTCCTATATCCAGGAAATGTAATTAAAGCCAATCCATTATCATGAATTGCTTTAATATAAAGCGTTCTAAGACCGCCCGTCCGGGTTCCCCACTGTGCGGGCCCCTAAATGGCTATCATCTTCCAGGGCCTATCATCAAGACAACCTGGGATCCTACATCGCAAGACTTAGGGAAGCGACCATGTGCCTGCGGGGTAGTCAAGACCACACCCGGAATCTCCTACCCATTGCAGAAAATATATATATCAACAAACTCTCACATGGCCTATAGGACTATATCCACCCTGCATTCATTAGCCAGGGGGCTCACCATACGTACGCAACTTCCCTTATGATACGATTTAGAGAGGTCTGTAATCCATATTTTATCAATTATGAAAATCAATTATTTACCATTTTGAAAATATTCATTTTTATATTTTCAAAATCATTTCCATCATAATATATGTATATATACCTAAATCACACAATATATGCATATCCTATATATTCTTCCTAGAATATATATAAACATCCATAGTGCCCTATAGCACTTAGCGATGACCAATAATCCCAAGGATTTTCTCAAAGAATCATAATCATGCTTTCATATAAGCATGATAATAAACCCAAAGTATTTTCTTACTTCGACAAATAATAATTACCTTAATCATCTCTTAAGAATTTATCAGATATCTCCAACTATACTAATTCACTCTAAGTGAATATACACATATATATATATATATATATATATATATATATTCCCAAATCCACAAGTCCCTTAGGACATAACCCTCTAATATACTTCAATTTAGAAGGCCCTTAAACTTAAATCTCAAAGAGGAGAAATAATAATAATCTCCAAAATCTTGGGCTGAAAACAGGGCACCGGTCGACCGGTCCTAGACCCCCGGTCGACCGTGGGTTGAAAAAAAGCCTACGAAACAAATCAGTAGGCCCTTTCTCCTTGACGCTGTCGACCGGCCTTAGGGGCGCGGTCAACCGATCACACCAGGTCCTCAACACTAATCTCCTCAAATCCTCCATCCAACAACCCGCCTTCATTATCGAGGTTTCTCAACTACCCCAAAAATTATTCCAAACATCTACGCAATTAATTCTAGCCGTAATTTTTTTTTCCAATTCCCGATTTGATTTCCGAGTTGATGATTTCAACCCGGAGCTGTCATCTTGTAAAAATCATATCAAATCGCAAAAAAATCAGAAAAATACGCGGTCAGCGCCCACGCGACCGCATCGAAATGATACACAACTTTCTTGTTTTGAATGAAAGCTAAATCAATTCTCTTCCTAGTCAAAATAACCCCACAAGCTTCTGGGTTACTATTCATCACCTTCTTCGAGAAGGTTTCGGCCATTAAAGCTTCTCCCAAGCTTTTGTCGCCTCACCCAATGTCCTACAACCTCAACCAACTACAAATACACATATATTAAGGGTTCTAAACATTCTATAACCTGAAATCACCAATTCATTTAAGTTAAAATTTAAGTTTCTCCAATTTACCATTTTTAGCGGTTTATTCGTTTTAACTCCCAGAAACCCGTTCTATCCACGAAACCCCAACCCAAAATCTTTAGGTTTTGATTATACCAAACTATAGTATGAGATATTTATGCAAAAATGGAAATAAAGCAAGTAAACACTTGCCTGGTGGATAAATTCTGACGTCCTCGAGCCGAATCCCGCGAAGGCTGGCCAGAATCTCCCCTTTTTCCCATTTTCTTCCTCCTCTCTCTCTTCTATCTCTTTATCTTCTTTTCTTTCTCTTTTTCTCCCTCTATTCCTCTTTATATATAGAGAAAAGGGGTTTAACCCCTTAAAACCCAAAAACGACTCGTTTACCCAATTACGAGTTACTTTTACCTCCAAAATTCCCCGAAGCTCAATTTCGACAATCGGACACTCTTTTCTGACTATCTCAGACATTCTGAGACTCATGGCACAGTCAAAATTTCCATCCGAGGTACTTGACTGTAAATCACTATTCTAACCATAAAAGTAAATGCGGGTTTTCTACTCAAAAATCTTACCTCTTTTGTCGCTATACTCCACGATGACATGTAATTAAAATATTTCGACCTGTATAGCCCCAAAAATAATCACGATATCCATCAGCAATCATTCAATCCTCGAAAATATCAAAAATTAAAATTTCGAGAAATTCTCCAAATTCCCAATTTATACCCAATTGTGGGATTTAAGTGTCTCGAAAAGGGTGGGTTGTTACAAATATGAGAAACATTTTAGACTAGTATTGAATGAAATTGTCTTTTTAGGGCATGTTGAATTTAGCAAGTGCGAGTTTTGGTTGAATGAAATTGTCATTTTAGGGCATATTGTCTAAGGAAATTAGATATATGTTGATCCAAAGAAGGTGGAAGAAAATGTTGAATGGGAGAACCATAATAATGTGATAGAAATTAGGAGTTTCCTAGGATTGGTAGGTTACTATCGCAGATTCATTAAGGGATTCTCAGCAAGAGCGTTACCACTGACAAAGTTGACCCGTAAATAAGTGAAGTTGGAATGGGATGAAGAATGCGAGAGGAGCTTTAAAGAAATAATGAATGGGTTGGTTTTATCCCCTATACTTACTATTCTGTGTGGGAATGAGTCTTTTGTGATCTATATAGACGCTTCATTTCAGGGGTTAGGATGTGTTCTTATGTAGAGTGGTAAGGTAATAGCTTCAAAACAATTAAAGATACATGAACGAAACTAACCTACGCATGATTTGGAGTTAACATCTATTGTTTTTGCTTTGAATTTATGGATACATTACTTGTATGGAGAAACATGTGAGATATATATGATCATCAAAGCTTGAAATACTTGTTTACACAAAAAGAGATGAATTTGCGATAGAGGTGTTGGATAGAGATGATTAAAGACTATGAATGTACCATCCATCATCCTCCTGGGAAGGAAAATGTAGTAGCAAATGCTTTGAGTAAAAAATCATCAGTGATTTAAGGTTGCATACAGTGTGCACGTGTTGGAAATATTCTTCACTTGGCATCGATGAGTATTGAATTAAGTTTTTCAAAAAGGGGAAACTTATTAGCACACTTCACAATGAGACCTTTTTTGGCATAATGCATAAAAAATTTGTCGATCCGTGATCCATTCCTTGAGAAGAAGAAACGATATGTCTTGGATGGCAAAGAGAGTGACCTTGAGATTAAGAATGACGAATCGTTGTGTTATAAAAATAGTATTTCTGTACCGAATGATCCATCATTTAACAAGGATATATTGGAAGATGCCCATAGTTCTATTTACTCTATACATCTAGGAGGCACCAAAATATACATAGATTTGAAAGAGTATTACTGGTGGAACATTATGAAACGTCAGATTGCAGAGTTCGTAGCTAAATGTTTAGTATGCCAGCAAGTAAAGGCAAAGCATCAGAAGACGACAGGATTACTACGGTCATTGCCTATTTCGGAAGGGAAGTGGGAACATATAACAATGGATTTTGTTACAGGATTACCCCGATCACCAAAGGGAGATGATTACATGTAACACCCCACCTAAAATAATAACGGGTGGCCAGCCCTATACTATATTAAATATGGAGTTTCAGATGGTCCAGTCTCAACATCAACTGTCGGTACTATATAATATAGGACTAACTACCCGATATCATATAGGCGAGATGCTAAAAAATTTAAAACATGTAACATAACACAACCCAACACTATGAATAAAGGGAAGAACTATGAGAAAAGAATCGAAAGAATAAAATGAAATAAATAACTACAACTGAATGTGATACAAAAAGTACACCCGAATAAGTTGTCGGGTCACAGCTAATACAATAACTGAAATGGAATAAATATAAACATCTATATAAATATCCCTTAGGTACAAACCCAATGTACAACATGAATCCTACCTAGAATTTTGAAAGTAGGAAGCGGCTACCAGATACATCCCGCAACAGTCCGCACCTGCCACGGCTCCCAAGACTCTGGATAGGAAGTCATCCGGCATCCCTGTGGTAGGATACCTGTATATATATATATACAGGCAGGAGAGAAAAGTAAACGGGTCAGAGCCCCAATTGTGAAAAAATATTTAGCATGTGTGTTAACCGCGCATAATAATATCGGTGCACTTATTTCATAATTAAAGTGGAATCTCACTCTCGTGGAATCCCAACTCACCTCTCATCTAAAGGGGCGCACGTATTCGCATCCTCAATTTTATTAGTTAAATTACCCCCAATTTTTGTTAGGACAACCTAACTTATCATAGGCCTAGCCTATACCCACGAGATCTACCTTCCTATCATACCCACGGATCCACCCCCTTTTTAACACAATTAAGTATTTATTTTCAATCATATATGTGCCTTATTAGGCTTAGTGGATTCCGATTTATACTTTAACCAATTATAATTTAATAGATTACCCAATATGCAACTGGGTTGAAACATGTAATTTAATTTCTAATTTATAAGCATGAACATTCATTATTGACACAAATTCCCTCCAATTTCAACGCTGCGCTGCGTTTCGTGCGTGGGGTGTCTCGCAAAGCGAAATCCAAACAAGGAACCACCCCGTTACACTACTCCATGTCAACGTTGATCCTGGAGATCCATTATGCCACACATAAATATTGACAGAACTTCTCTCTACTCTCAACAATGTACTACATTTCATGCGTGGGGAGTCTCGCAAAGCGAAATCCAAACAAGGAACCGCCCCATTACACTACACTTTGAAAATGTCGATCATAGAGATCCATAATGCCGTGCATACCATAACTGGCAGAACTTTTCTCCAATTTCAACACTGCACTGCCTTTCACGCGTGGGGTGTCTCGCAAAGTAAAATCCAAACAAGGAACCACCCCGTTACACTACTCCTTGACGATGTCGATCCTAGAGATCCATAATGCCATATATACAATATAATACCACTACTACAACTAACATCTCCAATCATATCCTTGGGATGGTACAACCGAAATACTCCTTATATGAGATACATCAACCCCCAACAATCTAGTACACCATAATCATCCAAGATGTACTTTACCAAAATTCTATATCCTTTCATCTATAGGATATATATATATATATATATGTATTTTATGCTCACCATATATATACATATACCAATCATCCATATCCATGACCAAGTGTACGTCTCATATTTGATGTACAATGGACATGCACATAATCCACCCGGCTATATATATCGCCGATAAAACTGCATCAATGCTATCATCTTCCCAATGCCCGGCTCACGTAGCAATACTGGGGCCACCATGGTGGGACTAAACGACACCCATCTCGTGGTAAACTCACGCACACGACGTCCCGGGAAGCGGTCATAGCTCCAAACCGGCAATGAGACGATACGTACCGACCACGTCTCATCCCAAAAATATAAAAATGTAAATCACATAATAACACACGGGAGGACTATGACCTGGGGAATATCCACACCCTGCTTTTCTAGCCAGGATGCTCACCTTCAACGCGCGCAACTTCCCAATAATAGCATGAGCGGGGTATGCTTAACTAAATAGTATATATACCATTCACATGCATAATATATATACATCCATATGATCCAATCATATGATCAAATAATAAACTATCATATCCGGTTTAAATATCCATACCATGTATGTTCACAACATAAATATATCCATACCTTTATATGCATACAGATATATATATTTACTGATATTCAAATAACCATATATCTATATATAAACTAGTTCTCATTCATATATATAAGGTATACAAACCTGGCTATAAGTATACATAAATCCTCAATATACAAGCCGTCACCACAAACTCATATCATTTACCTTGATATGTGAATACAATCCCTCACTTGAAACATATTCAATCATTTTTCCTACGATGAATAGTCTCCCAAACAACATAAGGATATATATATGTATACATCCAACATTAAGGTTATCACCCAAGAGTTTGTGTAGGAATCCATCACTACACATTTCATCCATTTTCAAAAGTACATAGTTTCCTTTAGTACTATTCAACCATAGGCACATACATGACTTAATAGTCTGAAACCTCAAATTATTCCAACCTCACTACAAGTATTGGAATCTCAATGGTTATTTCCCACAATTACATGTAAACTATCCTAACTAGAATTTATGCCACCGCTTATTCTAGTCGATAGTATGATCCCAATCGTTCCCGATTTCACCTATGGTTCAATTTCTTATGAACCCTTACTCCCATTGAGTTATTAATTTTTCCTTAGTCTAAATGTGTCTAAGGATACGAGACCCCTCACTCTCTAAGAGCTCTCAACTTCACATCACATTTATACCTTTATATCTAAAATTGGTATTTCCAACCTCTATGAGGTTTCCACACAATCACCATATGTAACTCCAACACATACATGGATATATTTCTCCCAAATTACCCTAAGGGGTCCCCAAAATCCTACTATGTGGGAAACTCTTTATATGTCTCCAAGAACATATCTCTTACATCATAAGAGAAGGCCCTCAATTCAATAAACCCAACCAAAAAGGGTTTGGAATCACTATGGAGAAAATACCTCAAAATGCCCTGTTTCCGAATCGATTCGGCCCTATTCCGAATCGATTCGGCCTAGCGAATAGATTCAGCCTCCAAGGCTAATAGATTCGGGTCCAAAGACCTGGGCTTCTACCACAGTCCGAATCGATTCGGCCTGGGGTCCGAATCGATTCGGTCAATTCAGACCTGCCAATTTCCCCGTACCGAATCGATTCCCTTAAGGGGCGAATCGATTCGGACTTGCAAATTTTGAAAGGGGTTTCTTCTTCATCAAAACCCACGAATTCTAAACCCTAAATTTTTCATTCTAACCCCCAAACCTTTATCAAATCATGATTTTAAGCCCATTAATCAACCCAAAGTTGATCCCAACCATTTCTATGCCATTAAATCCAAGTTTAATCATTGATTTCAAGATTAAACCCAAAAATCTAGGTTTTGATATTAATACCCAAAAATCCATTTCTTTAACCCACAAATTATGAAATGAAATACACAAATAGATATTTATCAAGATTAAACACGTGCCTCAGATTTGTAGAGGTTGGATCATCCTCGATGACGCGGTTGGGCCGGAAATCCCCAAGCTTTTCTCCCTCTCTCTCTTCTTCCTTTCTTCTTCTTTCTCTTTTCTTTCTCAAAGGAGAAGGATTCATCCGTAAGCCTTAATTCCTTTAAAACTATAAACACAATTTTAAATGTTAATAAACACTTTAAATGACTCGTTTACTCCAATTCGAGTCAAACTAACTTAAAAACATTCCGGAGCCAAAATAAGACCCAATGACAGTCATTTTGACTATCTCGACCCTTCCAGGATCAATGGTACCCTCAAAATCATCATCCGGAATACTTTAAAATGTCCTCTATTTTTGGACTTAAATTCACAAATTTTAGAATTCTCCCATTTAATTAAATTTTATTTTCCTAAATTTAATTTCTCAGTCTCAAAAGTCTTGGGGTGTTACAATCTTCCCCCCTTACAAAAATTTCGTCCGTGAAATTTAAGATGTGCCTAGGACCTCGATATCATCTAGTCCTTACATCAACTCTCAGGATCACTGTGCCGATCCTTTCTAGTTCTCACGTCGAACTATGTAGATCCTTACCGGTCTTTAAAATCAACTAGCTACCCACGGCACCCATACACCCCGTACCCGAGTTTCCACTCGTAGAATTATAATCAGGCTCCATTAGCCTCAAATCTTAACATAACTATCACCAAAATAATCTATAACAATATACTAATTATATAAAAGTTTGAAAATTTCCACTAGTTGAACTCTCCTCAAATCCTGACACTAGCCACCTTCGTGCGGGGGAGGTCTCGCAAGCGAAATCCAAACAAGGAACCCTCCCAATACACTACTATGTAGCTAGGCCGAGAATTGAGATTAGTTGAACCAGGGTTAAAGTTTTATAAAAATATTTTCACATATTACATATTGCCCGAAGGCCTATATAAGAATATAATATAATTAAATTCCACGTCTCCCGACACGCCAAACAAACACCTTATGTTTAAGACACAAGGTCACAACAAATGCAACACTATAACCAATACCTAGTTCTCAAAACTAGCACATCTATGAGTTAAATTACCCAATCAAAATAGAGCTACCAAACTTGAACTTCTCAAGTATAAAAATACTTCCCTCATAGGAACACCGCAATTACACGCCTTAACCCATCCATAAGACGAATACTCACGACTTAACAAACCTTATCATTCCGCACCTCCGGAATTCAATATTATAACTCTCGACCTTCCCGATATCGCACAAAGCATGACTTAAACCCAAAGAAACATATTCTACCTTATACTTCCATAATCTAATGGTTTCACCTCATCCAAGGATCTCAATTCAAGACCCTCTACTTCTTCCAGGACAATCATTACTCCTGAACCTATTTCTCCATAAGAGAAACATCTCCCCCAAAATCCTTCCTAACCATTTTGAAGGACAAAACGTAATTACAACTACCGAAAATTCCCTCAGTCCTACTTAACGAAACCGAGTCTCAAAATTTCTTACTCCCTCTTCCTAGAAGGCAACACTCCTGATATTGGGACAACTACACCTTCCTCACATCGGTAAAAGTCACCAACACCAGGTTTCCAAACGAAGGTTAACGGGTTTCTCAACCTAAACCTCCCAAGGACTACACAAATCCTCTCCTCAGACTTTCCTCACTAAGTCCAAGGTTCAGTATTCGAGTAATTTTCCTTTCTTACTCAATTGTTGATAAATCACCTCACACAACTACGAGAAATCTCCTCAAAATCTCCTCCGGAATTGGGGAAAACTAATACCCCCGATTAAAGCGTACCCAAAATATGATATGGGTATTGTACTTCTAATCCTATCCTTTCCTAGACGATAAAATCTAGGCGACGTCTGAAACGAAACAAGAGCAATTATTATCAGAACGTCAGTCAAGTGAATACACTTCACATAAGAAAACAACGCAGTGAACACAACAGTCCTATTTATAGGTCTGTGTGTCAAGAACGTTAACGGAAGAATGCATAAAACTCACACAGATCCTAAGGACTCTAGAACCTGATGCTCTAATACCATCTGTAACACCCCGCCTAAAATAATAACGAGGTGCCAGCCCTATACTATATTAAATCAGGAGTTTCAGATGGTCTAGTCTCAACATCAACTGTCGGTACTATATAATATAGGACTAACTACCCGATATCATATAGGCGAGATGCTAAAAAATTTAAAACATGCAACATAACACAACCCAACATTATGAATAAAGGGAAGAACTATGAGAAAAAAAATTGCTAGAATAAAATGAAATAAATAACTACAACTGAATGAGATACAAAAAGTAGACCCGAATAAGCTGTCGGGTCACAGCTAAAACAATAACTGAAATGGAATAAATATAAACATCTATATAAATATCCCTTGGGTACAAACCCGATGTACAACATGAATCCTACCTAGAATTTTGAAAGTAGGAAGCGGCTACCAGATACATCCCGCAACAGTCCGCACATGTCACGGCTCCCAAGACTCTGGATAGGAAGTCATCCGGCATCCCTGCGGTAGGATAACTGTAACAATATATATATATATATATATATATACAGGCAGGAGAGAAAAGTAAACAGGTCAGAGCCCCGATTGTGAAAAAATATTTAGCAAGTGTGTTAAACGTGAATAATAATTATCGGTGCACTTATTTCATAATTAAAGTGGAATCGCACTCTCGTGGAATCCCAACTCACCTCTCATCTAAAGACGCGCACCTATTCGCGTCCTCAATTTTATTAGTTAAATTACCCCCAATTTTTGTTCGGACAACCTAACTTATCATAGGCCTAGCCTATACCCACGAGATCTACCTTCCTATCATACCCAAGGATCCACACCCTTTTTAACACAATTAAGTATTTATTTTCAAATTATATATGTACCTTATTAGGCTTAGTGGATTCCGGTTTATACTTTAACCAATTATAATTTAATAGATTACCCAATATGCAACTGGGTTGAAACATGTAATTTAATTTCTAATTTATAAGCATGAACAATCATTATTGACACAACTTCCCTCCAATTTCAACGCTGCGCTGCGTTTCGTGAATGGGGTGTCTCGCAAAGTGAAATCCAAACAAGGAACCACCCCGTTACAGTACTCCATGTCAACGTTGATCCTGGAGATCCATTATGCCACACATAAATATCGATAGAACTTCTCTCTACTCTCAACAATGTACTACATTTCATGCGTGGGGAGTCTCGCAAAGCGAAAACCGAACAAGGAACCGCCCCGTTACACTACTCTTTGACAATGTCGATCATAGAGATCCATAATGCCGTGCATACCATAACTGCAGAACTTTTCTCCAATTTCAACACTGCACTGCGTTTCATGCGTGGGGTGTCTCGCAAAGCGAAATCCAAACAAGGAACCACCCCGTTACATTACTCCTTGACAATGTCGATCCTAGAGATCCATAATGCCATATATACAATATACTACTACTACTACAACTAACATCTCCAATCATATCCTTGGGATGGTGTGACCGAAATATTCCTTATATGCGATACATCAACCCCCATCAATCTAGTACACCATAATCATCCAAGATGTACTTTACCAAAATTCTATATCCTTTCATCTACAGGATATATAAATATATATATATATAGGTATTTTATGATCACCATATATATACATATACCAATCATCCATATCCATGACCAAGTGTACGTATCATATCTGATGTACAATGGACATGCACATAATCCACCCGGCTATATATATCGCCGATAAAAATGCATCAATGCTATCATCTTCCCAGTGCCTGGCTCACTTAGCAATACTGGGACCACCATGGTGGGACTAAAGGACACCCATCTCGTGGTAAACTCACGCACACGACGTCCCGGGAAGCGGTCATAGCTCCAAACCGGCAATGAGACGAAACATACCCACCACGTCTCATCCCAAAAATATAAAAATGTAAATCACATAATAACACACGGGACGACTATGACCTGGGGAATATCCACACCCTGCTTTTCTAGCCAGGATACTCACCCTCTACGCGCGCAACTTCCCAATGATAGCATGAGCGGGGTATGCTTAATTTTAATAGTATATATACCATTCACATGCATAATATATATACGTCCATATGATCCAATCATATTATCAAATAATAAACCATCATATCCAGTTTAAATATCCATACCATTTATGTTCACAACATAAATATATCCATACCTTTATATGCATACTGATATATATATTTACACATATTCGTATAACCATATATCTATATATAAACTAGTTCTCATTCATATATATAAGGTACACAAACCCGGCTATAAGTATACATAAATCCTCAATATACAAGCCGTCACCACAAACTCATATCATTTCTCCCAAATTACCCTAAGGTGTCCCCAAAATCCTACTATGTGGGAAACTCCTTATATGTCTCCAAGAACATATCTCTTACATCATAAGATAAGGCCCTCAATTCAATAAACCCAACCAAAAAGGGTTTGGAATCACTACGGAGAAAATACCTCAAAATGCCCTGTTTTTGAATCGATTCGGCCCTATTCCGAATCGATTCAGCCTAGCGAATCGATTCGGGTCCAAAGATCTGGGCTTCTGCCACAGGCCGAATCGATTCGGCTTAGGGTCCGAATCAATTCGGTCAATGCAGACCTGCCAATTTCCCCATACCGAATCGATTCTCTTAAGGGGGCGAATCGATTCGGACTTGTAAATTTTGAAAGGGGTTTCTTCTTCATCAAAACCCACGAATTCTAAACCCTAAATTTTTCATTCTAACCCCCAAACCTTCATCAAATCATGATTCTAAGCCCATTAATCAACCCAAAGTTGATCCCAACCATTTCTATGCCATTAAATCCAAGTTTAAACATTGATTTCAAGATTAAACCCAAAAATCTAGGTTTTGATATTAATACCCAAAAATCCATTTCTTTAACCCACAAATTATGAAATGAAATACACAAATAGATATTTAGCAAGATTAAACACTTGCCTCAGATTTGTAGAGGTTGGATCGTCCTCGATGACGCGGTTGGGCCGGAAATCCCCAAGGTTTTCTCCCTCTCTCTCTTCTTCCTTTCTTCTTCTTTCTCTTTTCTATCTCAAAGGAGAAGGCTTCATCCGTAAGACTTATATCCTTTAAAACAATAAACCCAATTTTAAATGTTAATACCCACTTTAAATGACTCGTTTACTCCAATTCGAGTCAAAATAACCTAAAAACATTCCGTAGCCAAAATAAGACCCAATGACAGTCATTTTGACTATCTCGACCCTTCCGGGATCAATGGTACACTCAAAATCATCATCCAGAATACCTTAAAATGTCCTCTATTTTTGGACTTAAATACCCAAATTTTAGAATTCTCCCATTTAATTAAATTTTATTTTCCCAAAATTTAATTTCTCAGTCTTAAAAGTCTTGGGGTGTTACATTCCATTTGGTTGATTGTAGACCGATTGAAAAAGTCAGCCCATTTTCTTCAAATTTAGACCACCTACACGTTTGACAAGTATGCACGTATATACGTTGATGAGATTATTCGTTTACATGGGGCACTAGTGTCAACTGTATCAGATAGAGATCCAACGTTCACTTCTAAGTTTTGGCCTTATTTACAGAATGACATGGGCAGAAGTTTGAAGTTCAGCGCTGCATTTCATCCACAAACCGATGGGCAATCTGAAAGGACGATTTAAATATTAGAAGGCATGTTACGAGCTTGTGTATTTGACTTCAATGGTAGTTGGAATGATCATTTGCCATTAATGGAATTCTTATATAATAATAGTTATCAGTCCACCATTGGTATGGCTCCGTATGAAGCATTATATGGGAGGTGATGTAAAACGCCTTTGCGTTGGGATGAAGTAGGTGAAAGGAAACTTTTGGGTCCTAGATTGATAGTTATGAAAACATAAAAGATTAAAATGATTCGAGAACGGACAAAGATAGCGCAAAGCAGACATAAATTTTATAGAGATAAAATTAAGTATCCATTGTAATTTCAGAAGGGAGATTTTTTATTCCTAAGTATTTCACCATGGAAAGGCGTTATGAGATTTGGGGAAAAGGGGAAACTATGTCCAAGATACATTGGACCATATGAAGTACTGGAAAGAATTGGGACCCTGGCATATAGATTAGCATTACCTCTAGGTTCATCTCATTTACATGATGTGTTTCACATATCTATACTTCATAAGTATTTGGTGCATCCGTCTCATCTGTTGATAGATCAACCAATTGAACCGAAGGAAGACTTGTCGTACATCGAGAAACCATTGGAAATTATTAATTGTAAGGAGAAAGTATTGAGGAATAAATTAATTCCCTTTGTTAAAGTTATGTGGATGAGACATGGAGTTAAAGAAACAACTTGGTAAATGGAGGATAGCATGAAGAAACAGTATCCCAAGTTGTTTGTTAAGTGACCTTCATATTAAATTTCGGGGACGAAAGTTTCTAAGGAGGGGAAGTTGTGACAACCTGAATATAATTATGATAAATTATGTTTAAATCATGATTATATTATGTGATATGGATTATATGTTATTAGTATATATAATGTCAATTCATTATTTTTAGTCTAATCATACCTTCAAAAATCATGAAATTATGAATTAGTTACATGTATTAAATTTTGAAGTTTTCGATAGGAGTGTTCATGTTCAAGTCTAGTTTTGATTTTTATAGTTTAACAATTTACTTGAAGTACAAACTATGTAGTTGTTGATATATGAATTAGGTTTGTAACACGATAAACGGTGTGTTAAATGGAGGTGTAAGAAAGAAGTTACGCTGGAATTACTCAATAGGGACAAATTTGTCAATTCGTTAAATGATACTTCATCTTATTAGGCTAACAAATGGTGGATTTTGATTGGTTAAAGAAGGAAGTGTGTTTTCGCCAACTTTAAAGGCTGGAGAAAATATCCTTCTTCATCATTTTTCATCCATTAAAGAGTTTGTCTTGAGAGGACAAAAATTAGAAGTTTAGGAAGAGAAATTGAAGAGAAAAATTGGAGAAAAAATGTGGGAAATTACGGAAACATCCTTTAGGAAATTCTATATGTAATTCTTGTTATTTTTCTTATGTTACTGATTAAATTGGTATAAATCGTATATTGTCTATATAACTTTCATGCCTTCATTTATATGTATGAATAGATGCAAGTTTACGCAAACAAATCAAAGTGTAAACGCTTAGAATTTCATTATTTAGAAACCTTGTTTATTCAAACTTCCATATCTTTTTGTATACCTACTGGAATTGATTTTTTTCCAATTGGATGTTAAATGTAGTCACATATGTATAGCATATCCGAAAATCATATAAGAATACAAAGAAATGAATCATGGGTGATGGTTTGAAGTTCGGGTATGAATATGCACCAAAAGAGTAAATATGCATACCATTTGTTTGATGTTTTTCTTGACATAGCAAATGAACTCAAAAAATTAGGAAAATTTAATTTTATATTATTCCCTATGTTTACTGATATTGGGTAGAATATCATAGAAATTGATGACGTGTAAAAATTATGAAAATTCCTGAAATTTGATTGAACAATAGAGGAGCCTA
Organism: Sambucus nigra; assembly: GCA_949130495.1. NCBI lineage: Eukaryota > Viridiplantae > Streptophyta > Magnoliopsida > Dipsacales > Adoxaceae > Sambucus > Sambucus nigra. The sequence goes on along the minus strand of OX422221.1, from coordinate 526,109,532 downwards.
TAGGGAAAATTTGCGATGTAGTAAAGCAATGGGACTATCTTGCTCTAGGAAACTTTAAATGATGCGTCATATTTTGTATTGGAATCTGTGACACCCCGCCTAATTAAATACCGGACGATCACTCATTTATTTAATTAAATCAAGGTGAACAGCTGGTTCATTCCTAGCATCACTGTCGAAAAAAACTTTTCCAATTTAAACACCCTAATTAATTAAGCTAAGTGTCAAAACAATTTTTAGACATTAATTTCCAATTTTTTTTTATAACCAGTGATTTAAAACTTTACATAATTCAATATCTAAGAATCACACAACAATTATCCTGGAACATATAATCCAAATAATTTAATCATTTAACAAAAAAATCCCAATATTTAAAACTTAAAGTAAAACATCAAGACAGTAATAAATCCCAAAGTGACAATACTGGAAATAAGTGAAACACAATCGTCCAATAAAATAACTGAATAATGGAAAGGGCTACACATGCCCAACTAAATGAATATGCTAGGGGTGGAATCAAATAAATGAAGTCGTCTAAGCAAGAGGCCTGCAACTCCCACCTAAGCTGCAGCGCGTTCCCTCCAAAGGATCCAATTCAAGATGCCCATGTGGCTGGGAACCTGTAATATATACATGTATATACAAGAGAGAAGAGGAAAATATAAACAGGTCAGAGCCCGATTGTGTATATGATTTAAAATTTGTTTACCAAGTATTTAAAATGTTTACAGGCCAATGCAACAACATATTAGTGCAGCACTCTCTTGAGAAATTCTCACCTCTATTTTAATGTGCACGCCTATTGCACTAATCTTCCCAACGGATTATCTTATATTTATCTCTCAATAAACTTCCCAATGGTTTAACTTATCTTAGGTTACTCGTAAGATTTAAAACTGAACAATATAATTGTTTAAGAGGAAAATTTCATTTAGTAACAAAGCTCTCTCATTTTAACGTTATTTATTAATAAAGTTTCCTAGTGTCATATTATACTTTTCAAAACAAGTACTTCCAAATTTGCAGTCATTATTCATTTCTTACTTACCATAGCACATTAGGCAATTCTAAATTTCAAAAATTCATATATATATTAAATACTCGTATAATATATATATTCTATCAGCACCCCACATAAAAACTATGGTGCGAGCATACTCTGCTATCCAATCCTCGCATTACTCGTACTAAGGATAATACAAGTTCGGAATCACTCTCGAACTGTATTAAACAAAACACAAACAATATTGAGGCGAAGCATAGATTCACAGTCTCTAAGAGGATAGCACATGCCCACACGTCTCTTACGACCGTCTGAACTATCGATTCGATAGCCTGTACCAAGGATTTCTATCTTCTAGGGTACGAGTCAATATCCCTCATAAAGGCACATCGAGATAAGATCGTCCCACTGCAGTAACCTCAGGGATAGCAAGTAGCACGGGCACGATTTTCACACATATATAGTATATGCATAAACACGGTCATATAACTATACTACTATTACCATATCAAATTAGGTACATCTTAAATCCCATAATTACGACATTTGTCCTTATTTCTCATTATTTAGTTATCACGTATAACCGTTCATTTCTTACTTTAATTTGAGGGATCATTTCAAGTTATTATGTGGCACTCATGGACTATATCCTCCCAAGTGTAGAATTCAGTAGGTACTCATCTAATTTCCAACGTAACTATCTTATGCGTCTCTCCCCTTAATACATAATTTCATCGTCCCTTATATGTAAACATCCCCAAAATACAACTCTCGTCTTACATTAAAGGTCCTATAATTATTTATAAGTCATACTGGTCTTCTTTATCTCCCAAAACATTTTAATACGGACATCCAAGGATTATTTCTCATTAAATTGAATTCAACTAATTTTAAAAGGGGAAATATAAGTCTGCCAGAAGGGGTCGATCGATCGAGGGTAGGGGCTCGATCGATCGAACCTTCGATCGATCGAAGCTCTTGGCTCGATCGATCGATCAAACACGTATGACGAATTTTGCAGGAAACCAGTTACGGGTTCTAACACACAACCTCACCCAAATCTATATTTTTCACACCCAAAATCCCTAAAATTTGAACTATAATCAGTATACACCCATATTATTCATCTTCTACGTAAAACATGTAGTTTTTGTCAATAGTCATGGATTAATAGGCCAAAACATCATAAAAATCTCAAGAACCCTAGAATTTCTTTAACATGATTCTAATCAGTCTTTTTCCATAATTTCTACTCTTAATTCATCATAATTTTGTGGTTAAGCCTCTACATATGAAGGGGTTTCCAGATTTTTATTCAAATCAATTCTACTTGCGATTTTCCTATCTCCAACATGCATTTTCCTCTACCAAACTCATCCTAATCACCCTAGACTAACATGAACGATGCATTAATGAAAATAAACAAGATATATACTTGCCTGGGATATTCAGCGTTCTGATTTTTGAACGAATTTGGTGTTGTTGCGTTTCCCGTCGAGCGATCTACGCGTTGGTGGTGGTGGCGATGAAATCGGGTGACTTTTTTGCCTTGGATTGCTTGGAAAGCTTCCTCCTTCCCTCTCCTATGCCTGTTCTAATGTTTTGAGTTTTCTAACCCTAAAGGGCAATTCAAAATGGCTGATATAGTCTAATAATTTTCGTGGGTTTAATTACCCAAAAATGTAAAATGACCAAAATGACTTAAATGCCCTCCCGGGGTACTAATTAAGCCTAAGAACACCCCGAGGTCCAAACTAAACCCTCGGGTACAATTTTCTGACTATCTCAACCCTTTCGGACACTTTGACGCACTCAAAATGACCATACGGGTGACTTATAATTTATTCACTTTTGATACTCAATATTTTGTCCCGACACGACACGGGCGCGTCCCGACTCAAATTTCTAAAATTGTCATTTTATTCACTCTTGACATTTCGTAGAACCAATGTTATATTACTTTAATCATTAGTAATATTCAACAACAAGTTTCCCATAATTAATAACTCACATCACGTTAATAATTATAAAGTTATTAATTTCCGGATTTATCTTAAATTAATAACTCACATTAGATTTAATAAATCCCATAATTAATATAGCATAAAAATACGGGGTATTACAGAATCCTAATATGATAAGGATTGAATTAACAAGAAGAAATTAATGTATGTTCAGTCTATGATTTGGATATATCGAATATATTAACATGAATTTGGATGGAACTTCATTTGTGATAAATGATTTGAATGGAATCATATGATGCTTATGGATTGCTTTATGTTTAAATCATTATTTGGATTATTAATATTATTATGATAATACTAATATTGTAAGAATGATAGGAATGGAAGAAGATCTGATTGAATAAGTACTGGATAAACGAAAAGGAAAAGCCAATTAAACTGTCAAGGTGGGTGTACTCATTGGAAAGAGATATTTGTATCATGTTATTAATATGATCTGAATATAATGAATATGAAATTGTTCATTTTAGTTTACCGAAATGGGAGTTTACTCATCGCCCCAGAATGGGGGATATTTGTCTATGAATGACAAGGGGTTACTCCTCGACAAGGAATGGGGGAGAATTTTCTATTACAGACAAGATACGTGAATCATGATTCGGAATCTTAGGTCATTCATTATGAACGAGCCAGATAATTTAATACATAATTATATGGCTAACATTTATTGCATTTAAATTCATACAATAGTGTAGTAGTGATGCATTCATTGGGATATTTTGCTCACGGTTCCTATGTTCATATTTTTTTCCAGGTAACTCGATGTCACTGCCAAATCTTAGAGGTTTGGTTGGGTTAGCCATGAATGCGGGAAGCAATGTTTTTGTGTAAATGTAAATAACGTAATTAAGTTAAGTTATCATTCAAGAAGTTAGTATATGTATAACTATTTAATGTTGAAAAAATTGTTTTTAGTTGTATGGAGTTACTTGATGACTTTGAAATTAAAACGTGTGTTTATGGTTTGGTTAAATTAATTAAGGTTTTACTCTCCTTGTAATGCCCCAGACTAGAAAATAGGTACTTAATGTTATTTGAAGTGTTTAATCCAAAGAAAAATTCGAGGAAAAAAATAATCCAAGTGTAAAACGTCAAGTAATACGTAAGGTGGCGTATTACGTAAATGGTTTAAACGAAAAAATTAATAAGAATCCAACGATGCATGTGTCGCATTAATTCGTATTTAATCTCTAATAGTATTGGCTAGTATGTCCATTAAGTTTGAGAAAAAAATATCAAGGAGCGTAGGTGAAACATACAAGGTTAATACGGCACGTAATTTAAATGGTACGAAAAGCAAAGTATCGCAATATGGATTAAACAGGAAATTTTTATGTTGCATGGTTCACACGAGTTTTATTTTGAGTTTATATAATTATTTTAAGTACTTTGGTTAAGTTAATCTGCGATTCGGACAAGCAACAAATTCTACGCAACCATGCATACTAATTGTCTTATGACGCGCGACATAGCGAAAGTCCAGTCTTGCGAAAATTGTTTAAGACGTGTCGGAAGGTCAAAAAAATATTGAGAATATGTTTTTTTACTCAAAAAATATAAGGAATATTATTATTAAGAGAAAAAAATATGGTGAATATGTACGGAGATCCCGATTCTTGCGCTCCTTTTACAGGACAATCCAGGTGGTCAAACGACATTTGTAAATATGATTTTTTCGCCAAACAATTGCAAGGAATTTGAATCTCAAGTTAAAAGTGGCCAAAAAATATTTTAAGAGAGATAAAATGATGCAAATCGTCCTTTTGTGGTTGATTTTGAGTGGGTCTTGAGTGTCACGCGTGCCAAGGTTGGTTGCATTATATTGTCCCTTTCCCACTTAAATTGCAAACCTTGGGAACCCTTTTGTACCATTTGGGACACACAAACTCTTGGTTGGTTGGTCAAGAGTGGAAGACCACCCCAAATACCTCATAAGATAAATGGGAGGGAAAGTGAGTTGGCCATTATTATCTCACTCTTTTCATCAGATTTTCTTCATCACCATGGTCAAACAATATCTCTTCCTTCACCCCAAATTCGTAGCTCTTCTTTCCCACCATCTTTACATCATTAAAACACCATTTTGGAGGTAACAAATACCATTAAAACTCCTTGGAGTTTTGGGATAGCTTTTTGGAAGAGTTTTTTAGAAGCTTTTGATGAGGTTTGGGAGTTATAGAAGGGGGTTTTGAGCTTGGAGATGGAGGGAACTTGGATCTTTATTTGGATAGATTTTGTTAACCCCTTGAGGCCACCTTTGGAGGTGGGGGTTGATCCTCCTACACTACCATCTCCACCACCATTTTGGAGATACTTAGGTGGGAATACTAACCTTAGTTTATGTTTGAAGTTGAGTATAATTTTAACTACTTTAATTACATATATTAAACTTAATATCTGTATGATGTTAGTTAGTTTGCATCTACAGGGTTAACTAGTTGAAATCTATGATTTTATTTGCAAATGGGTTTCAAAGATATATTTCAAATGGATTTTGAAATTGATAAAAATTCAGATTATTTTTCTACACATTTTGGGTGTAATAATGTGTAAAAAATGTTTATAATGCATTTATGGGTTTATTATTTGCACCCTTAATGTTTTGAGTAAAAGAGGCATTTAAAATAGCTCTAAAAGTGTTAAATTTTTAGAACACTATTCATAAACATTTTATGAAATAAAATGGGTTAAAAGTGTGTTTTACATAAAGAGAGTGTGATTTCTATGATAAGTGATGTTTGATCTTGTTCGTGGAATTTGGTAACATGAATATGCACTTTCCTACATTAAATAAAGAGTTTTATATGTGAAAGAATGCTTTCATTTTAAATTGTGTGAACTCATCATAAGTAGAGATAGTGGGTTTAATGAGTAACCATGTGAAACTAAAGTCTTCATGTAAATAATGAAAGTAAAGAAGACTAAGTATGAAATGAATGACTAAGTATGGGTCCTTATGCAAAAAGTAATAATTAAAGAGTGTGACACTAAGTTTGAAATGTAGAGTATGAAATGTGTAAATGTAGAATAAAATGGGTTTTTAGTGTTAAAAATCAAAATTAAAGTGTGTAACACTAAGTTTGAAAGTGTAAATATGTCAAATGTTTGGATATAGATGAAATGGATTTTAAGTTGTGAAAAGACATAATTAATGTTTGTAGGCTTAAATATGAGAAATAAGACTTTAGCATGTAAAAAACGTGATTTTATGTATTAAAAAGGGTAAAAATGAAAAATGTGTAATTTTCGCAAAGTGAGAAGTTGAACAGGTGTGTTTATGACTAAAATGCGTAAGTGTTGAGATTAGAACCTAAAAGGGGTATTCTTGTGAATACCACTTGAAAAAGGATAAGGTTGCAAGTTTTGGTAAAGAAAAATGGTAAATTGGTGAAGAGTGTTTTGGCACTAATATGAAATAAAATACTAAATAGTGTTTTGGAACTAATATGAAAAGAATAATTTAAGTCCTTAAAGTGGAAATGATTTTCCGGATAAACCCTACTAGTAAACTCCATTACACCCAAACCTTCAGATCTAAATAATGTTTGGTCAAGGTCTTTTGCTTCGATAGTTGGTAATAAACCACTTCTAGAAGTAAAACTCAAGACTCCTTCGATGATTAAAGGAGAACCTACGGTAATTTTTTCTCAAGAAGATGTGGAGGTATTCGCTGAATGATTTACGTTTTCAATAAAAGGAAATTTTTCACATGACAGGCCTAGTATGGAAGAGATTCGTAAGAAAGTTCTTTTATTTGATCTGAAAAAAGAACGTATGGTTTGTTTGATAGAAAACAAAAATGTCTTGTTTAGATTAAACTGTGAAGAAGATTTTATTAGACTCTAGACAAAAGAGGTATGGTTTCTTGGTAGATTCATAATGAGAACATTCAAATGGTCTCCATTGTGGAATGTAGAAGAATAAAGTTCTCTATTTCCTACATGGATCAACTTCCCTAACCTTCCCATACACTGTTTTGCTAAATCTTCTTTATTCTCTATTTGTCAGTTGATTGGTAAGACCCTAAAGATGGATTCTTCAACTGTCTCTCATACGATACCTAGTTTAGTGAGTGTGCATAGAGTTGGATCTGATCCAAGACAAGACAAAGAAGAGTATGGATTAGGGTAGGTGACAGTGGTTTTTGGCAAGATTTTGTCTAAGAAAATCTCCCTGAATATTGTAAACAATGCATGAAGAAAGGTCATCTGGAAAAAGTTTGTTTTTTCTTAAATAAGATCAATGAGATGAATAAAGATGACCTCAATGACACCTCCAAAAACAATAAAAACTCAACAAAATATTCTCAAGCCATTTCCAACAAACCCATAAAACCATCAAATTTTGTTGATCAATCCTAAAAAAAGAATCCTCCACCAGTAGATATCTCTTTTAAAGCTAATAACAATCCTCCTACAGACCTCCCTTTAATCCAAAGCACCAAAATAGTTGAACTAAAAACCTTTCCTATCAATATCTCTAATAAAAATTTACAAATCCCTTCTATTCCTCTACCCCATAGCCAAGACCACAATCCTCGACCTATAAAAAAGTTTCCTATATCCAAAACATCAGCCCTTATCTCTCAACATATCTTAAAAATTCACCATTGTGAGATTTCTCATCAAAAATCCTTCATTGTTGATGAATTGAACCTTTCCCTGAAGCCACAGATCTTCCTAATTATGAAGTTTATCCAGCCAAAAAGAAGGATTATAATTCTGACTCTAAGTGCAAGAAGAAAGGAACTTATGTGATGAAGGAGGAATTCCAAATAGAAGGATTAAAAAGTTAATTAAGGAATTCAATCTGCCATTTATGTTTATTATAGAGCCAAAGTTGGACCATATCAAATTAATAAGTTTCCGATGAAGTGGAATTTTGATGAATTTCTTGTTAATAAAACCAATAAAATTTGGTTTTTTTGGAAGAATCTGATGAAAGTTGAAGTTATTCTTAATGGAGAGAAATTTATGTCCTTGAAAATTTTATATGATAATATGGTGAGTGATGTGATTGTTATTGTGGTATATGCTAAACATACTACTGAGGAGAGAAGACTTTTGTGGAGTGAGTTAAAGTTTATTTCTTATAATTATGGAGACTTTCCACAAATATTTATTGGTGATTTTAATGTGGTGTCTTGTCAAGAAGAAAAAATGGGGGGTAATTCTATTGATTTCCAATATGTGGAAGATTTCAAAGATTGTGTTAATTATTGTGGGCTTTTTATTTGGTCTACCATGGATCTTGATACACTTGGTCTCATTATAGAGTTGATGAAGATGGAAAAAGTGCAAGTCTTCGTAGGGCGCTGGTCAATCTCAAATGGTCATCTACATTTCATAATTGCTTAACTACTCATCTGTCAAAGAGGTGTAGTGATCACTCTCCCCTTATCCTTTCCATAAAAGTCATTTGGATCTTGTGCCTAGGCCTTTTATCTTTCAGAAGATGTGGATTTCCCACAATTCTTTTTTTTCCTTTTATTAGCCAAGCTTGGTCAGTTGAGTCATATGCAAATCCTATGTAATATTTCTCTGAGAAGATAAAGAGATTGAAGGTTGACCTCAAGGTGTGGAACATTCATGATCTGGAGGATGAGGTGTTATATGTGGATCATGTTTTCGAGATCAATCCAACTTAATCAAATAGAGTGCAGATGCAGAACTCTAGAATCAAGCTTGAAGCAGTTTTGAAGCAGGAAGAGGTTTATAGAGGCAAAAATCTAAAATCAAATGGCTTAAAGAAGGTGATAAAAATACTAAGTTTTTCCATCCTTTTGTTAAAACATCAAAAAGTAAGTTGGCAATCCTAAAAATTAAAGGTGATAATCTTTTTTTGAAGGATAACCCTTCTGAAATTGCTGATATTTTTGTCCGTTATTTCTCTGATAGATGGTCTGCTGAATTGGTAGATATTGATGAATCTCTAATGGATGTTATTCCAATGGTCATTAATGATGAGATGATGGAAATCTTTCTTAAATTCCTGAAGAAGAGGAGATCTTTACTACCATTAAACAGTTAAATGAGGATAGTTGTCCTGGTCATGATGGATTCAGTGGAGCTTTTTATATCTCCTGCTGGGGGATTATCAAGAAAGACTTAATTAGAGTTGTGTAATCCTTCTTTATTGGTAATACCATTCCAAAAAGTTGGTCTGCAATAAATTTGGTGCTTATCCACAAAGTTAAGAATCCTTCGAAATGCTTTCAATTCAGACCTATTAGTCTTGGGAATTTCTCTCAAAAAATTATTTCTAAAATTCTCAATTCTTGAATTAGTTATATTATTCTTCTAATCATATCTCAAAATCAAATTGATTTTATCAAGGATAGAAATATCCAAGATAATATTCTCTTATCTCATGAGATGGTCAGCTTGGTCAATAGAAATAGACATGGATCTAATGTGATAATTAAATTCGACATGGAGAAATCTTACGATAGAGTGTCATGGATTTTCCTCCTTAAAGTTCTTAGAAGATTTGGTTTTAATGAAACCTTCATTGATTTCATTCAGAGATTGCTATCAAATAACTGGTTCTCTATTCTAATAAATAGCAAGCCTTCAGGATTCTTTCAATCTTTCAGAGGATTAAAGCAAGGAGATCCCTCTCTTTTTATTATCATGGAAGAAGTTCTTTCTAGAGGATTAAACCAATTAGTTGAGGATAAGAAGATTGGTCCTTTTTCTCATCCTCCTAGTAGCCCCTTAATATCTCATCCAAGCTTTACTCATGATGTTATTATTTTTGTAAATGGGAGGAAAAGAAGTTTGCAAAACCATATGAATTTTTTCGTCAAATATGAAAAATCATCAGGTCAACCTTTAAATAGGGATAAAATTAGTTTTACAATTTCTAAAGGTCTCTCATTGGTAAGGAAGAGTCAAATCTCTAATGCTTTGGGTCTGAAATTTAAGAAGTTGTCTTTAGTCTATTAGGGTTATCTACTTTTTCCTGGCAGGAATAAGGCTAAATTTTATTCTGATTTGATTGAAAAAATCATAGTCAAATTCATGGGTCGGAAAACAAAGTTTTTATCAAATGCAGGTAGGATGGTTTTCATCAAACATGTTCTAGCTTCCTTTCCCATTTATACCTTAGAAGCTTTGAATCCCCCTATATCTGTTATAAATAGAATTCACTCTATTTTTAGCAAAAAAAATTAGGATCAGATGCTATTAGAGTAAAAAAAAAATCTTGGATCAAGTGGAAAAAATTGTTTCTTACCATCTGAAGAAGGAGGAATTGGTTTGAAAGATATTAATGATGTTAATAAATGTTTCTCTTTCAAGCTAGATTGGAGAGTAAACCATTCTCAAGGGTTATGGGGCAGATTCATGAGGAATAAATATAAGAATTATTTACATCATGGTGTTGCTGGCTCTCATGTCATTAAAATAATTAGAAGAGTACAAGAAGAGGTTGTTAAACATTCAAAGTCTGTTGATGATCAGGTGATGTGGAAACCTTCTACTGATGGTCTCTTCTCCATGAAATATGCTTTCCAAGTGTGCAGAAGATCTGCAGTGAGCTCTAATAGTTGGAAACTTCTATAGTCTCCTCTGATTCCCATTAAAATATCCAGCTTTAGGTGGAAATTGATCAGGAATGCCATCCCTACTGATGATAATATTCAAAGAGTTGGAATCAGATTGTATTCGAGATGCCAGTGCAATAAGGACAATATCGATTCTCTTAAGCCTTTGTTTCTAGAAGGTAAGATTGCCAAGGAAGTTTGGAAGTATTTTATCAACTTAACTGATGTGTTTCAATCTTATCTGTCTATAAAAACCATGGTTATGGCTTGGTGGTTATCAAAAGCTAGAGAAAGTTTTTAAAAAGCTCTGTTTCAGACCATCCCTCTGGTGATATTATGGGAAATTTAGAAAGCTAGATGTCAAAGTTTGTTCCAAAATGAGGAGATGAAAGAAGGAAAAACCATTTCCCAGATTATAAACACTATATCAAATGTTTTCACTAACAATAATTTCAGATTGTTAGATGGGAAAAGCCTTCAGATGGGCTCATTAAGCTTAATGTGGATGGTTCAAGCATTGGTAATCCAGGAGTCAATGGAATTGGGGGCATTTTCAGAGGTCACAATGGAGAATTATTATTTTCTTTTGCTAGTTCCATTGGTCAATCTCCTTGTTTAAAGGCTGGATTTAAAGCTATTCAGACAGGTCTTTAATAGGTGGTTAAAAAAGGCTTCTCAAATGTATCTATTGAATCAGATTCCAAAGCAGCAATCATGATGATTTCAGAGTAGTGGAAACCTCATTGGGAAGTGAAAGAAATAATAAACGAGATAAAAGGTTTAATTAAAGACAATGACATTCAATTCCATCACATTTGGAGGGAAAAAAATAATGTAACAGATGCCTTAGAAAAAAATTCTTCATATTCACAAGAATCCAAGTGCTTTCATAAGTTTAGTGATCTTCCTCTTCTTGCTAAAGGAGATTTTAACACGGATAGACTAGGTCTCCCTAGTATTAGATCTTCTTAATATTTGTAGTCTAAGCTTGTAAAGCCACCTAGGAGAGGCGCTTTCTCCTATTAATAAAATTTAGGGGTTTAATATCCTCTTCTGTTAAAAAAAAGAATAATGGAAAGATGGATGGTTAAGTCCAAGGCTTTAGTCTCGGCTCGAAAAAGGCAAATTAATGTGAATATTATGAAAATGTGGAACACATTGGCAAGATAATTATATTAGATGATGCCGGGATAAATAATTGAGCAGGGCTATGCTGTCCCTAGTGGTGAAAAACCCAAAACCAACTGCAATAGTATATAGTGGCGGAGACCGGTGGTGTGACGCCACGAAGTCCGTGAGTGTTTGTTGGCAAAATCCCTAAAGATAATGCAAAGTAATGAATTGAATATTCATGAAAGTAGCATAAATGGATGATATTGATCCATTAATTTATTAATACAAGAATGACACATTAAATGTTTAAGGTTCACGTGGTAACATGGAATGGTTAAATAAGGTAAATTAATGATACTCAAGCTACCTTAGAAGGCTAAAACCATAATAAACACAAGAGTGTGTTATACGAGTCTTTCAAGAGGAAAAAAAGAGTAGTTTTCTAACACAATGTGTGTGTGTGTTGATGAAAGTCTTATGATATGGTTAAATAACTCGGGCATGAGTTAAATGAATGTAGAGAAATAAATGGTCTTAAATAAAATGAAAGGTTTCCCAAATAAATGATATTTTTTATTATGCGTGAGTTCATGGGAATAAGTGCTAGTTTTCTAAGCTTGATCATACAAAATTACTATTTTGTAAGGCCAGGAAGGCCAAATGGAACCAAATAGCGTTTTTGTAATAAAAATGATTAAATACATTGGCTCATGTATTTTTTGAAGGTATATATGTAGATATATATGTATTTACACATGCATATAGTGTAGCGTGTGAGTATTCCCTTCTTCCATTCATTTCTATATTGCATTTGTATATGTTCCCACTGAGAATTCGGCTCACATCCCTCCTTTGTTACGATAGGTTCCACGAAATTCCATATTTTGAGAGCACTATATAGGTAAGTAGTTACTTTCTTTACGATTATTATGTTTGTTGACTTGACCTTGGTGGCAATCCCCTTGGGTCACATCACGTAGTAATTATCAATTTGACTCACATGCCAATAAGTGTGACAACCCGGATATAATTATGATAAATTATAATTAAGTCATGCTTATGTTATCTGATATGAAGAATGTGTTATTATTATATCTAATGTTAAGTGATTATGTTTATTATAATCCTACTTTTATAAATCATGAAAGGTCGAATTATTTACAAACACAAAATTTTGTTGTTTTCGATAGAAATGTTCATGTTAGAGACTAGTTTTGAGCCTTATAACATTACAATTGACTAGAGGAAAAAATTAGATAGATTTAGACATGTGAGTTAGGGTTGTAACACAACGAATGGTGCATCAAATGGATGACCGAGTAATGAGTTATACGGAATTTACGAATACAGGGCAAATCTGTCAATTCCCTTTAAGTGGTAAATTGTCTTTCATTAAACCAAATGGTTTAATTAGATTGGTTGGATTGGGAGGCAGCCTTGGACGACTTAAAACTCTCCCTCTAACTTATTTTTTAATCAAATTAATACCTAGGTTCAGTTTCAAGTGTTGTTAGCTTGAGGAAAGAGAAAGTAGAAGTTTAGGAAGAGAAAGTGAGGATAAAAAGTGTAGAAAAATCTGTAGAAATTACATAAAGGTCCCGAAGGTAATCCTAATCTCAAATCTTGTTATTTTTCTTATATTACTAATTTATATGATATAAATCATCATTTTTTTTCTAAAATTTCAGCCATTTATATATATGTATGGCTAGATGAAAGTTTAAGGTAAATTGAATGTACAAACCTTTAAAATTGCATTGTATTGAAACCCCTTGCACTCAAACTTGATTATATTTTTCTGTGATTACTGGAATTGAGAAATTCCAATTGGGTATGAAACTATACTCATATATTCATATTCTACCAGAGAATTAGAATTTAAATCCTTGTGATTAGAACGTAGTGATGGTTTGAAGTTTGTATATAGTTGTTGTTTGTATATTTCATTTCGGTATGTCCTGAGTTTTGTCAAGATTTTGACATAGCAAGTGAAGTAAAAAATTTATGAAACTTTAATTATGTTCTATAAAGTATGTGTACTAAAAATTGGTTGAAAATCATGGAAATGTATGTTGTATAAAATTTATGAAAATTCTTGGAAGTCGAAGGAACAATAGAGGAGCTTGTGAGGAAGATTTCTTGTGTTGTAAAGAAATAGTCATAACTTGCTCTAGGAAGCTTGAAAAATTACATCGTCACTTGTACTGGAAAGTAAATTCATATATGTTTTCATATTGATAAGTTTGGACACCTGTATTTTTACAATTTAGGAACATAGGATGGTTGAGTATAGAAGACAGTGATTTGAGGCCATACTAAATACCCCATGAAAGAATATTGTTATCTCCTCTTTCTAAAGAGTATGTTGAGTACATGTTTCATGTGTATATAAGTTGATAAGTATGCTTTCATATTTACTTGGGTTTAGTTATAAATTCCTTATGAGGTATTTCCTCCTGTTGAATGTTCATAACTTTATCAACATGTGTACCATTGTTTTGTCTTTACTCATGTTTCCTGGAATGTGACTTAAGTGGAATTATATTGTTGTTGTATAGTCATTGAAAGTTACATAATTATGTTAGGATAATACTTATGATTGAGATTCTGTAGTTATTTAGTTGGATTGACAGGTGTAAGGTCTAATCAACCCAGTTCAGCTCCACCCGAAGGAAACGTTAATACATAGTTGTAACCAAGGTGAGTGTACTCACTGGAATGATGTATTTGTATACTTTTACGAATATGATCATAATGTTATGAATATAAAATTGTTCATTTTAGTTTATCAAAATGGGATGTTACTCCCCGACCCTGAATGGGGGAGATTTGTCTATTAATGAGAATGGGTTACTCCTCGACCAGGAATGGGGGAGAATTGTCTATTTAGACAGGATATGTGAATCGTGATTCGGAAAAGTTAGTCATTCATTATGAATGAGCCAGATAAGTTAATTCATAATTATATGGACATGATTTATTTCATTCAAATTCATGCAGTAGTATAGTAGTGATGCATTCACTGGGCTATTTTGCTAACGGTTCATATGTTCACATTTTTCCGGTAACATGATGTCACTGCCAAATCTAGGAAGTTAGGTTAGGTTAGACAGGAATGGGAGAAACAAAGATTTTGTTTAAATGTAAATGATGTAATTATGTTAAATTATCCTTCAAGCAATTTTGTATAAGTATGACTACTCTGATGTTGTAAAAAGGTTTTCAGTTATATGGATTTACAATGATGACTCTGAAATTAAAACTCGTGTTTATGGTTTAGTTAAATTAATCATGGTTTGACTCACTTTGTCTTTCAAACTTAATTATAAGTAACTGGGTTGGGGTGTGTCAATAAGTGTAATGTTAAATGCTATTAAAGTGGATTAGAAACATTATATAAGGTGTTTCATTACCCTTCATAATTAACGTACGAACCAGATCAGGTCAGTCCTTTAATAACCTTTAAATTTATGTTAGGGCTGTAGACACCCCATTCTGTTACCCCCTAACTCTCCTTAGGTCCCTAATACCTCCCTTCATCACTATAAACCCAGGTCATACCTCGAGTCTAACATATAATCCATCGGGCACTCCCAAGCTCCGTTTGACCAAAAAGTTGAACTCTTTAGCTCGACTAAGGAAGAATAAATCTTCGAAGGGCACTAAAATCCCTTTCCAACGATCTATCCCGTGTGCGATTCTGACTTACCAAGCAGACAAACGGTCTGTTTGCGTCCGAAACTTGATCTAGAGTCCATCGGGCGCTCCCGAGCACTATTTTACCTAAGTTAACTCTTTAGCTTGATCGAGACTGAATGAATATTCGAAGGGGACTGAAACCCCTTTCCAATGGTCCTCTCCGTGAGAGATTTCGACTTACCATGCGGACGAACGCTTTGTTTGACTCCAAGAGGTCATCAAATGTTTCCAGGGCCCGGTTGACCAAGTCAACTCCCCAAACCACGTCAAACTCTTTGAAATGTTGAAGTACATCTACTAACATTTCCAAAGGTCTATCCCGTGCATGATTCGGACTTAGCATGCGGATGAACGATCCGTTTGCGTTCGAACAATTCCCCGTCTAATGGACCGCCAAATGCTTTCGAGCCATATTTGACCTAAAGTCAAATCCCGAATCTGGGAGCGGTCCAAGGGACTTTCAAAGGTCTCTGAATTACCTTTTCAACGTTCTGCCCCGTGCGCGATTCTGACCAATGATTTGCCCTCAACAGCCAGTTTTCCGAAAAGGCCTAAAACACACTGCAAAATGGCAGGTTCCAGACCCTGCCTATCGGCAGGTGCCGATAGGCAGGACCCGAACTATGCCGATCGGTAGTGACTTGGGCCTATAAAAGGAGGCCTTCAAATCATTTGCAAGAGGAGCCCAGATCTGATAGATATCACTTTCAACAAATCCAGAAAACCTCTGTCAAAGTCAGCGCGATTTCCACACCCAAATCCCATTCCAACCATCACTTTTCATCAAACTTGGTGAATTAACCACTCTCCATCATCATCCAAGTGCAAGGGCTGCTCTCCAACATTCAATATCAAGCTCAAGATCATAAAGAAGGTCCAACTTTCTCAACTTTCTCTTCAAATTCTCTTAAATTCACAATAACTAGTTTTATTAATTAGCACTTTTATTATCTCATCTCACACATCCTAATATACTTTTTATTTAGTATTATTTCACATCTCTTATTTTCATATAAATAAAACTCAAAAAATAAGAAAAAGAGGGTTTGCTTATAAATTCCAAATCGGGATTCTCATACTTTTCTCACACTTTTCTCACAACTAAAACCCTTTTTCTACACACACACACACTCACAATTAAGAGATCCCCCATTTGGATTTATGGGATAAACCCCACCCCTCGTTTTGTAGGTCTTTATAGGCTACGTAGGCGTCTCTGGTTAAAACCCGAGGCTTAAGTCCTATTATCACTTTTTCTCTCATTTTCTATCTTCTCTAAATCCAATTTTCTTATATTTTGTATACTTGTTCTTTATTACGTATCACTCCATATGTGTTATCATTCCATTATAACGATCAATGTAAGGGTAATCGTGTAAATCTTATTTTTTAATATTATTTTTATACCTTCCTACGGATGACTCGCTTTATCTCTTCCATAGTATAAGTCAAGGATTCCTATCTCCACTATATATATACACATTCACACATATCACGGGGAAAATATAAAAGGAAAATAACAAACATCCATGAGAGACCGAAAGGGAGGAATGGGTGCCTAACACCTTCCCATTTCGTAAATTATCCTCCGAACCCTTCTCGAATCATTTTGGTTTCGTACGCACCAGTATGTCTATGGATGTCGTCGTTTGGGATGGCTTCCCCTCTTTTTCTTTTCTCTGTTTTGAGTAAAATAGACTCGTGACTCTAAATCTCTCTACATTTTTACACCTTATCTCAAATTATGTCGGCTGAAGCGCTCCTGAGAGGGACACGCGGCACCCAAGGATCCTCCTTCACATGCCCGCCCACGGCAAGGATCGGGGATAGCCACATTGGCGTTACACACCTTGACTTTCAAACTTAATTATAAGTAACTGGGTTGGGGTGTGACATGATATCTTTGAAGGATGAAACTATTCGGGACTTCTATCGAATGTATCGTGGTAGAGGTCCAACCGCCAGTCGAAGAAGTCTCTCTCTCTCTGGAGGCATTGCGTCAGGTATTAAATGTCCTGATGAGCAAGTGGGTAGGATTTAGACTGTACTTTCCTTTGATGATCTTTTATAAATATTGATTCTTTTTCCCTTGTTGGGGATCTGTAGGTGACCTTTTATCCTTGTGGTATGGTCATTCAACACACTGGGGTGACTGGAGGAGATGTGTAGATGCGGCATCTACTGACGCATGAGTTTGGCTACTGTTGGTACCTTGGGGAGAGGGTAATCCGAGAGATTGTAGAGTATGAGTTTTCGGTGTCGCCGACGAATCCCTCTATGTTCATGAGTCTAGTGCAGGAGATATCAAATGATGTTTGGGTGGCAGCAATGGTGGGTGAGCCTTACTCGCTATTTACCAACACGACTATGATGTATGACTATATCTATTTCATGTTGAGTTTTGTTTTACCTCCCAATATATATGATATGATGCCTCTTCTTCTCATGGGCTCGAGCCAGTAGGTGGGGTCCTCCCACAGTTCGGGCGGTGCGACGACCTTAGCGGCGGCAACCACCTCGGAGGCTCCCTTTTTATGACTATTTTCGCCTAGTTAAAACATTTGATGAGCTTATGGAGGTTCGGTGCATTTAAAGAATCATCCCAATGCAATGGAACTAGAGCAATTGGGCCTGACATAGGAGGTCCTTCGACTCGAGGTACACTTTTTGCCTCTTTGTCTATTGATTTTTAGATTTTTTTTCGTCTTTTTTAGACTTGACTGATTTGATCTTTCTGTTTTCTTTTACATTACATTTGGTTATCCACCACTTGGCAGAGGGATAATAGGGATTGGATATATTCGGTGAGTCCCCCATTCATGCGGTGTTTCCGGTCCCTTATTGATTGGTTCCATTTGCCTCAATCGGGGAAGGATCGAGCTCTGTAACTGGTATAACTTTATCTCGTCGCAGGGCGAAGAGGGTACACCGTAGGGATGGAGCCTCATAGAGAAAAGAGGAATAAATAGGAAACAGGGTGAGAGAGATAGTTTGTAGGTTAAGAGAGAGAGAGAGAGAGAGAGAGAGAGAATGTGAGAGAGAGAGAGAGAGAGAGAGAGAAAGAAAGAAAATTGGGTTCGGGCTGAGTCACGTGGTTTTTTTTGTTTTTCCTGCAAGATATCAATGTAATAGAGAAAAGAATATATGCAAATAAAAATGATTTTTTTATTAATTTTTGTTTCAGTGACTAATTAACATACTCTTTGTACTTTGCTGCTAAGACCGTAAAAAGAACTTCAAAATTGATCTGAGAAGGATTTTATTTTAAAATGGGATGAGTAAAAGCATAAGGAAATTCATAACTCCCTTAAGACAAAAATTATTTTTATTTTTCCCAAAGAGGAAAAATGGAATTTCCCAAAAATAGGGGGTTGCATATCGGCATGACCCTTGTCCGGCCTATCGGCATATCAGTCCAGTCCAATCAACCCAAGACATTGATTGCACTTTATTCAATTTGTTGGTACATGGTGGGGAAATTTCTCCTCCAATTTATGAAGGGTTTCTTTTCTTTGCTTGAGAGTTTTCAAGTATAAATAGTTGTTAAATGCGGCTTTTCTTCTTATTTTTCAAGATGTCTCTCCCTGGTAGCATTGAGTTTGCCAACTACCTCGAAGCCTTGGAAGCACTGTGTTCTTACAATGTTGATTCTGATGCTTTCCACATGCAGTGAGTCTCTTTGTGTCATAACCGACCCAATGAGTGGAATATGCTGATGGCGGTAGTTGAGTTCTGGTATATTAGGGATCATGTATTTTGCTTCGAGGTGGATGAAATTTGTCCAACCAACGAGAAATTTTCTGCCATACTTGGGATAAATCCAAGCATTGCAGTGGATTTGCCCGAGTTTTCTCGTTCTCTTAGGGAATTGCTGGCTGGACTTCACCATGTCTCGCCTTTAGTGGCTAGCCATTGGTTACGGGAGGCTTAATTTATCTTTCGATAGTGTTGCGGTTCGTGCATTTGCAGGATGTCGATGATGGTGGCTATGCTGGAGCTATCATTCTGGGCTTAGTTTTAAAAATGTTTTTGGTTACTGCAAAAATGCTAGTGGACCCTCAACTTGCGACTACCATTTCCTAGGTGTTCTAATGTGACAATCCTACAGTGGTGATACTGGCGGAGTCTTTGAATTGCATGTATGCCTGGCGGGATGGTCATTTTGACTTTCTGAGAGGGATGCCCATGATGCTATTTATGTTGTTACTCGAGATATTCTACATAGTGGTTCCACTTGATTATCCTTTATCGGCAATTCTAAAATTTTACTCGCGCTATTTTATTAGCATAGGCCTGGAAATTGAGAGTTAAGGGAACTGGTTTGTAGATCATGGGACTCTAAGCTTGCGTTGATCTATGACTTTGTGTGGGGGGGGGGGGGAGGGGGGTTAATGCCCATTCTGTAACTTGGGGAGTACCAATATGTTCGGTTGTTTGGTATCAGGCAGACTTCTTTATACTTTCCTTGGTGGTTGTTGCGTTAATTTGGTTGGGATAAAATCGTGCCATCGTGGACACTGAACTTCTTTCCCATGGAGGACCTGACGGATTGTATGCACATGTGACTTAGTTATCTAAGGGATAATCATCATTCATTGTCATGTCCTTCTCAGTCTACTAGGCGAGTCTCGTATGTATACGAGGAGGAAGAAGGTAGTTGCCAAGACACTGTCTATGGAGACTGGGTAAAGGTGGTTTTCCATATCTGACACCATGGAGGGAGGTGTTGTGATTTTGCCCAAGCTATTCTGGTCGTATCGCTCTATGGAGCGTCTACGATACTCTAGTCAGGCAGGTTAGGTTTGGGGACCCTAGGATGCGAGTGAAGCTTCTGGAATGGGTGTGGTTTTATGTTTTTAGAAATAATTTGATGGCTATTTTAGGATTAGTGGGGCTTGTTTTTTATTTTTGTTTTAGGAAGGTGGGAGTGACAAGGGAATTGTTTGAATCCCTATGCTTATGTAATCGTACCGAAATTTTGAATAATGAAATAAAGGAGTTTTTTTTATCATCCAGTTGTGGCTCTCGATGAGTTTTGCATTTTGAATTATCTATACCAATCGCTAAGGCATACATAATCCTTTTGTTCATGTATATATTAAAATTAACTGTAGTTCATGAGGATAAGAAGAGAATCGCATTTTTTGAAAAAGAAGGGGGTCATGCTCATGTAAATGGATGATTTGCCTACGTACGTATGAGGGTTTTGAAATTTTTTGAAATCCATTCTTGAGAAAGAAAACATATTTTTAGAGGATCAAGACCCAATTAGTTCTGATTAGGGGGAAATAAAGAATGAAATTAAAAAAATTTAGAGTAGAAGGGAGATGAAAAGAGTCGTAGAACGCCAAAATTTCAGACTAGGGGTAGAATTTCTTGTGATAATCGAGGTTAACTAGACGCACCATTTCTTCTCCATCCAGGTCGATGAGCACAACGGTGCCACCAGACATGATCTTCTTCATGATGTATGGGTCGCTCCAATTGGTATTCAATTTCCCTCTGAGGTCCCATATGGGCTCTACTATTTATTTTAGGGATAATTCCCCTTCTCGAATACCACAGTCCTTGAATCTCTTGTTGAGTGATCGTGTTATACGGCGCTGGTACCCTTGTATGTGATATAGACCTCTTAGTCTTCATTCATCCAAGAGGGATACCTCATCAAGATGGATTCGGTGTAAGTCTTCCTTACAAACCTAGCTTTTTAACATGATGTGTAGTGAGGTATTTCTAGCTCCACGGATATGACTGCTTCCATTCCATAGGCTAGAGAGTAAGGGGTAGCCCAACTAGAGGTTCAAACTGAAGTGCGATAGTCCCAGAGGGCGTAAGGGATCTTGTCATCCCAATCTCAACAACTCTCGATCATCTTACTAATAATGGCTTTGAGGTTCTTATTGGATGCTTCAACTGCTCCATTGGTCCGGGGTCGGTATGGAGAATATTTTTGTCTCTAAATTCCATAGACTTGCGGGACCCCATATCGGAAGATGGTGTTTTTCTTCATGAACTGGGCCACTTTCATGGAATTCAGAACTCCGTATGACTCAGCGTTGACACATTTGGTGAAGTAGTTAATTGCAACTAGGATGAACTCATTCTCGTTGGATGGTTTCGGTGTAACTTTCCCTATAATGTCAATGCCCTATGCGGATAATGGCCAGGAGAAGTCATGTTGTACAACTCCCATGGGGGAAAGTTATGTAGGTTGGAGAACTACTAGCATTTGAGGCATCTTTGAATATAGGCTCCACAATCTTGAACCATGGTAGTCCACTAGTAAGCCTATCGGATGATCTTCTGCATCAATTCTTCAATGTCAGCCCCTACGATGCAATGCAAATGGGTTCCATCAAAGTTTATCTTAAATAGTGCTTTATCACAGACGATGTATTGGGCAGCTAGTCTACGGAGAGTTACTTGGTCTTTTTTGTCATATCCTTAGGGATACCTACCATGTTTTAGGAGGTGCCAAATATTTTATTACTAGTAGTCGCCTGTCTCGAGATCTTCCCCCATGCCAACCTCAATGTGGTAGTAGTGGGCACCTCATATTCATTAATGTTATTGGTGCAAGGAAAATTCAGTTTGATGGAAATCGGAGTGAGAGAGTCATTGGAGAAAATCGGATTATCCCAATGTCATACCCTTTCTTGTTGGCATCTCTATTGAAGAAAATTTAACATCGAAGGTCTTCTTGGGAGGCACAAAGGATATCCTCATCAGGGAACTCAGAGATCCAAACATCAGCCTCTTCCATATGGTAGTTAGGAAGGTAGTCAGAGATGGATCTTCCTTTCATTGCTTTCTTTGTGACATAGGTAATATCAAATTCAGCTAGGATCATCAACCAACATGCCATTTGTCTAGATAGGTCAAGCTTCTCGATTAAGTACTTGATGGGATCCATTCGGGATACAAGCTTGATGGTTAAGGAGAACATGTAGTGCCTCAACTTTTGAGTGACACATGCATTTTCCAAGGCAATGTAGTTAACATTGTAACCGTCCAACTTTTTACTAGCATAGTAGATGGATATCTCTTTGGTGTTTCTTCGAGGTATTGCGCTAGTAAAGCCCCAGCTACAGTATTGGTTAGTGTTAGGTTTAGGAAGAAATTAAGATCGGGTTGCGACAGAATTATCATCAGAGGTTAAGTTAGATATTGATTCATTCAGTCAAAGTCTTCATGGCAAGCTTCATTACAAACCATGGTTGAGTCTTTTCGAAGGACTTTTAAGATGGGCTCAGAGATGGAAGTCAATTGGCTAATGTATTATAATTTCCCAAGGAAACCTCGGACTTCCTTTTTCATTCTAGGTGGTAGCATATTAAGTATGGCTTTTAGCTTGGCAGGGTCTGCTTTTATCCCTTTCTCACTAACCATGAATCCTAAGATTTTTCCTTTAATAACACCGACGACACATTTATGTGGGTTAAGACGCATCAGGTACTGTCGTAATAATTTGAAAAACTTTTAGAGAGCGGGAACATAGCCTTCCCTAGTCTTGGACATGATAATCATGGCATTGATACATCACGAATATTGCATATTTTCGCCCTTTATATTTGTGCATTCTAGCACTTTTACGTTCTTCATTCCTATATTCACACTCGTTAACCAGAGAACCTCGAATTTGGATATATATATGTTTTGCAGGGGTTAATTATGCTTTTGTAGGTATTATAATGTTAAAAGTGAGGATTGGTTTCATTTCGAAGAAACTTTGTCACCGGATGCTACTTAAAGGGGATTTTAGTCAATTGTCTCTTCATCTCCATCTTAGGGAATTTTCACAGATGTGTAGTTGATTAAGTTAGCATCGTGTGGTCATAAACGGCGAGTCATTTTGAGTTTGTATGAAGATGTTATAGCCGATTTTATTTTAAAGCTTTCCTCCCATATGAAGAACAAATGATTACAGAAAACAGAGTACCAGTCTACCACGCCCCTGCTTCCGATCAACTGCATTTTAGGATTTTCCCTTGCGATGTAACCAGTGGTCTTTAACTTAAGGGACCGATCGATCGTGCCCTTAATGTCGATCGACCTGTAATAACAGTTACCCGACAATTTCCCTTTGTTCTATTCCTTTTCTTTTTCCTTTGTTTCTCTCTTTCCCTTTCTCAACTTAGTATAGATAGAAGATGTATCTCATTTTTTATAGATATCTTGTAAAAATAGATCATTTTCTATAAGAGAAGGAAGCTAGGGTTTGGGTATTGTACCATGTTCTCCCTCCAAGGGTTTGCTCATTTAGAGGGGTTTGCTCGTCGAGGTTGTGTAGAACACTATCCTCCATCTTCCCTATCAATCCGAGTTTGCAATGATTGTATTTATTTACCGCATTTTTGCTCGCTTTCTAGTTTAGATTTACTTCTTTCTTTACATGCTTTCTAGTGTTTATTTACTGCGTTTTATCATTCTTTCTAGGTTAATTTAGTCTAGGTTGTGTTGGATCCAACTTGACTCATGTTTAGCATGTTGCTTTGCTTTGGTGATGAAAGATACATGTTTATTTCGATTGGGTTGCCTAGTTATTACGTCTAGGAGGCTTAACGAGGTATATCATGTATGCTTCGTATTTAGGACCTTACGTGCATAATTTTGGGGGTATTTGTTGACACAAAAAACTTATTAGACTCTTATGTGAATATAGGGGCGTGACAACTCTTGATTTAATTAACTTTCAAAACGAGACGCAATCTTAATGAATCTATAGAACCATGTAACCATTTATACACGTTAACCTAAGCTGGGGGATATCCGACACAATCTATATATTTTACTTTTTTTGTTAGTCTAGTTTAAATACATGCGTAGCTTAATCTTTCCCTTTTTGCATCTTTTCCTCTTGTTTATAATTATCTGTTACACTTTTATTTTAGAAGTATTCAACCAATTAAATTCTAGCAACTTATCTTTGTGGATTTTTTATAATCGTACTTGGACGCTATACTCCTTTTTATTGAGTATAGTCATAAGTTTAGGTTTTTGTATAGAGTTGGTGAGACGAAAATAAAATGACTGGCACGAAGGAGACACTCGCGCCGTGGCAAAACCCCACCCTATCAAATGGCTCTGTTGTCGGGATGATTTAGTTATATAATTTATTTGATTTAGTATTTCGTAGTATTTTTTTGTATTTGTATTCTTTGTTTTAACTTTTTTGCAGGATAGCACAATTGAGCGCTAAGAAACTTTGATTCTCGACTGCGCTCCTTACTTCTCGGATTCTCCATCTACAAACAATTCGGTTACCATGTCCTATTTTATAGCTTTGTCGGTAATTCTAATGTTTCATTTGGGATATGTTCTTGAATCTGGCCCTGTGAATGTTTCATTTGGGATCAGTTCTCGAATCTCGCACCATTAGAATTATCGGTGGATTCCTATGAGTCGGTAGAAATTATTTAAAACTTTTAAACCATTTTTCGATGAGTAATCTTTGCCTCTATTGTTTTCCATAATCGATGATATCCTCATGTGTGCACCATCTCCCATTCCAATTGAAAAACCTTTGGAGATAAGTCAATTTTTTGTTAAACGTCAAGTGTATCTTTCCCCTTGTTATCCAAATCCTCCATCGTCCGCCCACAATTTCAAATTGGTAATGGTTCACTTTTTCCACCTCTCACATGCCTTCCGTTGTTCAAACGAAATTCATATATTTCGGGAGGCATGATGTAAATAGTAGGTTGTAAATAGTTAGCTTTCTTTTCATTCTTTTTTTAGTTTTTTCTTTCATTTTTATTGAGTCTAGAGTAATTAGTTAAATTTTTGTTAGTTGTTCTTTCTATTCTTGGTACTTACTTGTTTTGTAGATTCATTTGAACTCGTGCTTATGGAGATCGCTCTAGTTTTGGGTAATATCATTATTTTCCTCTCTCTATGTTGTGTTTTTAATGGACACATTGAGGATAATGCACCATTTAAGTTAGGGGGTGTGGGTATTCTATCCATTTCTTTGTTTTGTCCATTGAGTTTATCACATATTAGTTACTAATTTGATTTTCTTAGAAAATTTAAAAATTTCAAAAATATTTTCTTTCTTTTTCTCCTTCTTTGGGCATTTTCCCTTTGTTTCCAATGAAAGTTTTCAATAATTACCCGATCCAATAGACTACTCAACGATGCATGTTCTCGATTTTAGAAGTTATTACACTTTAGTCCTCAAATCATTGATATTATGAATAATTTCATGAATTAAACATTAATCCCATGAACACATGCACTTTTGTTATTCTATTGATTTGGTTTATGATTTTTATAACTCGGTAATCTTTTGTTGCATTGTATATACTTACAATGAGTAAGATTTGTATCTTACATCATTTGTGAGTGTTATACACTATTCTTTCCTCTATGAAACAGTTGAATTTGTCGGTAATCTATATTTTATTTCATTGATCGTTCATTAATTGAGTTCATATATGAAATGTATTACTTGAGCAGGATTTTCAAAGTTTTGTTTTACTCGAGAATTACGTATACTTTATGAAATGATCATAGGCCATCCTTGTTATATCACCCATATTAGCCTTAACCTATAAATTTTCCCTAATTAACCCCTTTGAGCCTAAATATTAACCTTTCATTTCATTGCCCAAAATTACATAACCAACTCCAAATTGGAGTTAAAACCTTACATATTACATTCCATGCCTTTGTTTGGAATGTTACTTGAGGTTAAATGATGTTGTGTAGTGTGGTTTCAATTTAGGCATGTGAGAGTGTGAAAAGTGAAAAAAAAAGTGAAAAAGAGAAACTAGAAAACAAAAGAAAAAGTGAGAAAAACAAGAAAAGAAAGGAAAGAGAAAGTGGTTTATTTTGTGTATAGTATTCAATAAGCTTTGTTTACTATCCCCATTATTATATTCAATGCCTCTTATGGAAGTTATTTTCCCAATTTTGTTATTGCCCGCATTTTTTCCATTATCCCAAGTTTTCATCTCCGAACACTTTGAATCCATACATATATCTTTCGTTTCGTACCCTAGCCTAACCTACATTACAACCCTGTACATGTCCTATCTGATCTTAAGGTGCATTTAATTTAAAAGTTGAAATATTTTTGATAATATGTAAAAATGCATTTCACATCCTTTAATGAGCTCTATCTTTCATTGAGATTACAATTTTTCATTTTATATATAACATTCTTCATTTATGACATGTGTGCGACCTAGTTTTCATTTACATTTACTATTACGCCCTCATGTTTTATTTGTTAACTCTTTGTTTCGAGTGAATTCAATTGATGAGTGTAATGGACTTGAGGATATAATATGTGCTTGCTTTAATCTCTATCCAGTTTA
The DNA here is from genome assembly GCA_949130495.1 of Sambucus nigra. Taxonomy (NCBI): domain Eukaryota; kingdom Viridiplantae; phylum Streptophyta; class Magnoliopsida; order Dipsacales; family Adoxaceae; genus Sambucus; species Sambucus nigra. The sequence goes on along the minus strand of OX422221.1, from coordinate 526,082,820 downwards.
TATAAGTTTTTGCTAAATGATACTTTGCATGTGCTTGCTGACGCGACTAAGAATTTATCTCAAAACTGCATTTTCTCTAGGCTCAAGTGCAAGCCTGTCGCTCAAGTAATAAACCCGGTAAGTCGGGAACGCATCCATAGGGATCAGAAATTGACAATATTAATAAGGAAAGTTATTAAATCTTGAATTGATTCCTCAAAACAAATATGAAAAGATGATTAATGATTGGGAAACTTCTAATGAAATTAAAAATTTACTCAAGAAAAACAAACTGAAAATTGCGAAGAACTTAGATTTGGCAAATGAGAGAAAATAGGGTAGGGTACAATCCCTCAAACCTTAACAAATTACCATATAGAATGCTAGAATTGAAAATTAAAATTCTTGACTAAATCTAGTCTTTATAAATCCTAAGCATTACATATATGAAGGATCTAGCCCTCATCATATTAAATCAAAGGTAAATATAAAGCGGTAAATAGATAATTATACTCGCAAAGCATTCTTAAACATCTCAAGTACCTAGGGCAAGAGAGATTAAAAGATTGACTATGTTTGTATAATTTCCATACACGATTCGATCAGTATTTTAATTTATCCTCTATTTTCACAATAAATAATTTGCCTCGGATTGAGTTCATGTACACCAACCCTTGGGAATTTAGCTAGACATGATTTGATTAAAGAACAAATTCATACACATAATTATAGATCTACAAGACATTGGAAATAATTTGCAAATAATTAAACAAGGGAATGAAATTGGTTTACTTGAATTGAGCAGCAGGAAATGAATTGAAATCTTGAAATTCTTACAAAATAGGGTTCATGAAAAACTCCTAAAGAAATAGAAAATTTTTTCTCCCAAAAACCAACCTAGAATTCGACCTTTTTTAGAATGATGTAGGGCATGGGCTTTTGTAGCACAAATTAACACGAGTTTGACAGCCATAATCGCTAGTGGCGCAAGTTTTCACCAGCTATGCACGCCAAAATCTTCACAATAAATGCAATGATTTTGCATGACCGGACCGATCCGGATTACCCTCGGATCGGTCCGATTTTCTGCCATGGGATCGGTTCTTTTTTTATTCTACCGGACCGGTCCGGTATCCACCGGATCGGTTCTACTGCCATCGGTTTGTCATCCACCCGGGGTCTACTGGACTTGGGACATTTCGGTTCGGTCCGGACCCCACCGGATCGGTCCGATTTTCTTCCATGTTTCCTTTTTCCTTTCATCTTTGACTGGCCATAACTTTTGATCTCGAACTCTGATTTGAGTGTTGTTTCTTCCTATGCTCTTATGAAGTCATGCTATTCAACTTCCCTTTTGGTGTCGAGTTCTGAGTAGAACTTTACGGTTTTCCCCTTTGACTTTTCTTCCTTTCATCTTCTCCTTTCTTCTGCTTTCTTTCTCTCCTTTCTTTCATTCCATTCTTGAAAAATCTATCAGAAATACACGAAAACTTGGGAAAATTATTAGAAACTGTCAATGGAGTGATATGGAATAAAAATGATTCAATTACCTTGTTCGAGATATTAAAATCACTAACTTAAGGGGCTAAATTCCGAAGAATTTACGCTTGGTCAAATCCCCCTAACTTAGGACTTTGCACGTCCTGGGCAATGTAACTGAAATTAACCAAAATTCTACTCTTGAAAATTCCTTTATTAAAATAAAATTCTACTTTCGCAGGCATGCGATTGCATTTAGCATACGCAACAAGCCTTTAAACCTCTAGGTTACCCTAGTAGGACGAGTTTTGTCTCGTGACGGTTTGCAGTGAATATACCCACAAAATTCTTTATTGACTCAAATAAATATCAAAATACGTAAAAATTGTACAATTTAAACTTTTCAAAAAATAATCACCATAAATTCATATTCAACTGTCTCAAACCATAGTGTGTGTGTGCAAAGCCAGAAATTAAACCTCAAATTTCCACCGATTGAGCATTACGTTACTTTCCGGAAATTTGTTTTGATTCAAATTCTTACAAATGCACTCACAAACGAGTCACTCGGATTGTGGTTATTTTCTCTCGGTATGCATGATATAAAGAGTAAATATAATGGACAAAAATTCATGCATACAAAATTGAAAAGAAGGAAATATATGGTGAAAAGATCTCATCATCGGAATACAGTTATTAGGAAACGGGAACATCACCTCTTAATCACACCATTTTAATCTCTCATATTATCTTTTCATGTCTTAGCTCTCCATGCAGTAATCAATTTCTCCATTCGGACTCAGTTAGGACTTTTTGGGTTAAAAGGTGTAAAGGGTAAAAATGGTAATGGATGGAATGTTCGGAATTGGAAAATATCCTTATGACGTCAATTAGTGCTTTTTTCGGGCATTTCATCATTTTTCTCTTTATTTTTTTTTTCTTTTTTCTTGCTATGCTATTTTTTTGTTCAGCATTTTTTTCTATTTTTCTCTTGCCCCTTTTTATTGCACAATTTGGACTTACTTAATGAATTTTCTCAATTTTCACAATTCCGGGCTATTTGGGTTTTTCGAGTTATCAAACGAAAAGGACAAAATTTATTAGGCTCAATTTGGGTTGCAAAGGGATAATTTTGTTTTTTTCACAACTTTTTATTTTTATGGCTAATATTTTTGGGTAACAAACGATGGCCTACTTCATTGTCCGAATTGCTAATAACATTACCATCTGCATCTTGAGATTAATTAGGTTTAGATATATATTTAGCACGAATTTCGAGACAACATTTTACACATTTCCCATAACTGATCAAAATAAAGGATTGAGATCGTCAATGACTTATTAAAACGCTGAAAAGAACTTTGAGTTAATCATAAACTCGGATTGATTTAAAAACTCATTAAAAATTTAAAGGCTCAAAATCTCACCGGGTTTGATCAATCTCCACACTTATTCGTAAAGTCGTCAATTTTCTTTCAATTTCCATCTTAGGTCAATTTTGGCTTAGTGCATTTTGATTGTTAACAATTTGAGACTTTAAATAGAATAAAGGTGATATTTTTTTGAAAATTTTAAATTTTAATTTTATTTATTTTGAACAAAAATATTTTTGGTTTTTCAAAATTTTTCAATTTTTTTGTTTTTTCTTTAGATACACATACATGCGAAGTTTTATGAATACGCACTTGTCATCCCCTCTAACTCAGTGATTTGCATTGTCCTCAATCAAATGGACAAGAAAAATAAAGAAGACAACATGAAGAGTGCGATAAATAAAACAAGCAAATATCATACTAAAACTGTATATTACAACCCAACTGTGTAAGCAAATGTGTTAGCAAATATTACAAACATAGTTATAAAAACCTAAAGGGATAGAGGGGCATCCTAAGGGGCGGGTGGGGGATGGTAAGGTCCTGGAGCAGCAGGATCATAAGGATTGTAGTAGTAAGGAGGAAGGGGGGTCTCGGGACCTAACTGAAGACGGTACAAGTCCACCTGCATACGCAGGACCAAACTCATGTCCCTTACGTAGGACATCACGAACCCGTCGAAACGCATTTCAAGAGAGAGAACATGCTCAGTCAAACCTGTACCAAGCGGAACATAATCCGGATCAGCAGTTTCATCATATTCTTCCTCCTCATCTTCTTCCATTTCAACATCCTCATCAGCAACGTCCTCTTCCGCATTGGTCCCCTCGTCACTCGAATCTCCGCCGCGCCTTACACGGATTAGCTGAATTTGCCTTTCACTTCGAGTGCGGGACTCTTGTCCTAAAGGCTTAGGAAAGTTGATAAGATCTTGTGGGGGCTCAATCTCGGCATCCTTAAGCAAGGATGCAATGAGGCGGCCATAAGGAAGAGGTGCCCGACCCTTTTTCTCGTAGGCCACAAAGAGGATATCAGTGAAAAATGTGCGGGCCAAATTGATAACATTTGCATGGTCAAACAAATGATACATCATTGTAGCTTGATGCGGCCGCATTGCTGAATCATTGGAGGTTTGTAAAATATTAGCACAAACGATGTGAAAAGTGAACCGTGCCTTGTCGGATAACCGACCAACGGGAAAGGTCTCGGTAGTCCAAACCACATCGGGCTCGAATCTTGAGATGCAAACTTCTTTGGTAAGAACGGGATCGGGACTCGGATAATCAAACTGAGCCGGAGTGGTCACACCGTAAGACTCGAGTTTTCGTGCCAGAATTTCAAGTGAGAACGGAATAGGTGTGGAATCCACAAAAGCTTGGGATTCAAATTCAACGGTACGGACAAGCGAACCGTAGAATTGACGTACTTCATTCTCCCAAACAGCTTCATAGGGCTCATTGAAAAATCTGCACCAGCCTCTTGACATGAACATGGCTGTGACAAAATTGGGCAGTTGATCCCACAACACTTGACGTTCAATATGAATTTTTACAGGTCAGACTGAAAAATTGATGGCACCAATTTGCTTTGCGGCGAGAACGATATTCTCCATTGCCGTCAGGGAGGACTTCAATGGATGTATATTTCTGGGGAGCAGCCATTGATATGGATGGAGGGGACAGGAAGTGAGAGAGAAGATTGAACAGATGGAGGTGTGAAGAAAATGGGGTGTGGAGGGATGTATTTATAAGAGGGATGATGAAAGGGGGGGGGGGGAATGAATTTGGTTGGGATTGAAGAGGTGTGAACCTCGGGAAAGAAAATTCTGCAGATGACCGGACCGATCCGGCTTAACCGGATCGGTTCTTTTAATTCAGGACCGAACCGATCCGATCTGCTGATTTTTCAGAATTTTATCCTCTCTCTTCTTTTCACCATTTATGATCCTTTCTCTATTCCAATGATTATTTTACAACATCTCACACTTCAAAATATCCGCAATGCTCATCGAAACCTTACACCCCTCACACATCGGATTCCCAACCCCGGGACTGACTCAAACTTACGACTCCTAACTCCTAAGACTCTTACGTTCAAAAATCACCCCATACATGTCGGGGGTGCGATGACCTCACCTTGCTTTTTTTAGTCAATCCCCATAAATGGGGTCCGACAACCAGATTGTGTCGGCTTCTTTGACAATCGCTTCCAAATACGGCTTGAGACGATGCCCATTAACTTTAAATGTGTTTCCCCCTTTCTCATCTCTGAGTTCAACAGCTCCATGGGGAAATACCTCTTTCACAATTAATGGACCTGACCATCTTGACCGCAATTTTCTGGGAAACAAGTGCAACCTCGAGTAGTAGAGAAGTACATTTTGTCCCGAATGAAACTCTTTCCTACGAATGATCTTATCATGAACTCGTTTCTTTCGTTCCTTGGATATTTTAGCACTTTCATACGCATCATTGCGTATTTCTTCCAACTCATTCAACTGAAGTTTACGTGTTTCATCGGCTTTATCCATGTTGAAGTTCACCCTTTTTATAGCCCAATACGCTTTGTGTTCGATTTCAACCGGAAGATGACAAGGTTTGCCATACACAAATTGAAATGGGGACATCCCAAGGTGATTCTTGTATGCGGTTCTATAAGCCTAGAGAGCATCATGCAATCTGAGAGACCAGTCCTTCCTATTAGGGTCGACGGACTTTTCCAAGATATTTCTGATTTCCCGATTGGCAAGCTTGGCTTGGCCATTCGATTGAGGGTGCTAATTTGTTCCAACTTTATGGACAATTCCATACTTTCGCATGAGTTTCTCCATAGGCCTATTGCAAAAATGGGTTCCATTATCACTGATTATGGCCTTAGGCATTCCAAAACGAGAAAGTATGTTTTCTTGAATGAATTTTATCACCACCTTATTGTCATTTGTTCTTATAGCTATCGCCTCTACCCATTTTGAGACGTAATATACAGCGACGAGGATGTATAGAAAACAAAAAGAAGGTGGAAAGGGGCCCATGAAGTCAATACCCCAACAGTCAAACAACTCCAATACTAGAATTGGAGTTAATGGCATCATGTCCCGGCGAGTAATAGCTCCCATTCTTTGGCATCTATCGCATGATTTACAAAAAGTATTCACATCCTGGAAGATTGTGGGCCAGTAGAGACCACTTTGAAGGATTTTCGCAGCAGTTTTATGTAATACCCCGTATTTTCTGTGATACTTATTTTTGAGATTAATTAAATTAAATGCGTATTAATTGGTAATTAATCCGGGTTAAAATACTAGCGAGATGCGAGTTGGTATTTTATTATATGTGCATATATGATTATATATGAATTTGGAATTATGAAAATTGTCGTGAGATTTAAATACGGCAATTTGGGAATTTTGTCGAGACGCGTGTGACCATCGCGTCATGTTGTATTATTTTAATAATAAAAGTAAATTTTATTTCTACTATCCGTATGGTCGTTTTGAGTGCGCCAACGCGTCCGGAAGGGTCGAGATAGTCAGAAAACACTAGCCGGGGGTGTAGTTTGGGTCCCGGGGTATTTTTAGGCCATACCGGCATCTTATAAGGGTAGTTTGGTAATATTGTATTTTTTGGGATTAAAAGTGACGAAAATTAAGAGATTTTATCTGATTGGGAATTGACCCACTAAAACCACTAACCAACCCTTAATGACCCAATAAGCTACGGGGGTTATTAGATTAGGTTTCCAAAACTTTCCCTAAGAAAACCCTAGCCACCAAAGCCACCTTTGGAGAAGAAAGCTTGTAGAGAGGGAATTCTGCAGAAAAGCTTCAGAAAATCAACATCAAAATCAGAGATAAACTTAAGGCAAGTGATTTAATTTCGTTTAATTCAGAGAATGTTTCTTCCATGTTAGATTATTCTAAGATTTACATTTGTTCTTGAAAGTTAATGAAAAACCTATGAGTTTGGAGTTAGAATACTTTACTTTGAGGAAAGGATTGCACGTAGAATCGTATTTAGAGGACTAATCTGATGTTGTTATATCTTGCAAGAAACAAAAACGGATTTAATTGGGTAAATTAATGATTATAAATTCTAGGGTTCATATTCATGTAAATTTGGGGAAAAATGAAGAGACTTGATGATTTAATGATGTTTAGGATGCATTAATTCCGTAAAACACATTTGTATGTGACCTTGATATGTTTAGGATTGATTAGAAACCTTAACACATTGTTGGGAAGAATTTTGGTTGAGATTTGAGGTGCAAAAATTGGTGAAAAACGAATAAGGATTTCTGGGCTCGAAACTGGCCACTCGTTAGAAGACCTGCCCAGGTCGTTCAAACGAGCTCGTTCGAACGAGCTTCTAACGAGTTGACCATTGACTTCTAATGAGAGTGAAGTTCGTTCAATGAGTTCGTTCGAACGAGATCTCGTTAGAAAGCCCACTTCGTTCGAACGAGATCTCGTTAGAAGACTCAGTTCGTTCGAATGAAGTCTCGTTCGAACAACCTCGTTCGAACGAGACTTCGAACGAGTTGGAAGTTTAGTCTTTTTAGCCTGTTTTGATCCCGAGTGCCCCATAACCTTGTGTATAGGTAGAGACAGCCTTTCCTTGATGAGTAATTGATATTTTTGGGATGTTTGGGATATAATGAGGAGTCAAACCTAGTACTGTAGTTTGAACCTAAAGAAAAATATGAAGTAGGGCGTGAGTGTCTATTCCGATGTGAGCAATCGACGGACTAATGCGTTATATTAACCGGGAAACATATAAATGGTGTAGTATATTATATGTCAGTACGAGAAGAGATATGTACCAATATATTATGGTGATTACTAAGACGTGTGCATACTTAGTATATATGTATTGATATTATGTGTATGACATACCTACCATACTTGCTATCACGGGAGGTTTGCGTTCGCTTAGGGCCCTCTAATCCTTGTGTTACCCGGATTTAGACTAGTTACCTCGATGAACATAGGTCAGAGAAGGACTTATTGGGATGTTAATAAGTATGCTGATCGTGGGAGCGCAGGTATGTGCGTGACCCATGTGATGTGACTGTGTTCGCCTCCATTATTTTTGTGATGTTGTTATCTGAGAACTATTCCAGAGAGATTCGGAATATGTGATCCTTATGTACGTGATGTACCGGGATGGATAGCAGAGTATGTGTGCACCGCAGCTAGTTCTCGGGGTGCTTGTATTTTATATTTATGACGTGAATAATATACACTTAATTAATGGGAACTTTCACGTTAATGTTGTGAATATAATTATGGTAATGTTTTGAGAAAAACATAACGGGTTAACTGATAGTGAATTGTATTACATTGCGAATCTGAGTTTATATAAAGCCTCTATTTTATATTGCTAGCGCTAAAAGTTATTATGGGAATCGAGTAGTAAGGGGTAGAACTTATTACGGTTTGATTAGACAAGTATGTCATGTAGATGGGTACGGTACGTTAGGAGTGCACATGTAGTCGAGAGGTGAGAATTTCATGTGAGTGCACGTCCTAACATATATTTTGCATTTAATGTTTTAAAGTTATTAAAACACTTGCAGTTTTTAAAATGATTTCCACTTTTGGGCTCTGACCCATTTGCTTTCAAATCTATTTTTCTTGTAAAACCATTTTAGGTGCCCATCCACAAGGACACCATGCATAGGATACTTATTCAGGTGACGAGTTGTAGCTGTTTGTGGAAGCTACAGGGATTTGCTTTTAGACACTTCTATCATTTGGATTCCAGATTCAGTATCTATCAGTTGTAGGGCATGTTGCCCATTTCTATTAGAGACATCTTTCCATTGCAATTTTTTAGACTTTGGCATGTATTGATTCAGTATTCAATTTAATTATTTCGGGTTGTGGATTTGTAGTGAGGAGTTTTTCCTTCAGACTTTATTTACATTATGTGATGGTTATTCTATTTACTTAGTTATGGTGAATGGTGTTATTATTCTTCATTACACTTGTTGCATGTTAATCAGACTTAGATTAAAATTTGACAACTTACTTTTTAAATACTAGGTGGTTAGTAATAATAAAAAATGTTTTCGACAGTGATGCTATGAACTGAGCCAACTTGGCATTTTGATTTAATTTAATAAAGGAGTAGCTACCCGGTATTTAATCAGTCGGGGTGTCACAGGTGGTATCAGAGCATCAGGTTCTAGTGTCCTTAGGATCTGAACGGCTTATTATGTTTTCCGCTGAGCTTTCTTTGATATAGAGCCCTATATTTTAGGACTGTTGTATTCTCTTGTATATGCTTCGTCCTTCAGCTATTTTAAGTTTATAAACTATGAACTTATAAACTTTATTCTTATTTCAGATGCCTCCACGACGTGCACGACGAGTTCCCAGGGATGCAACCCCAGAACCCCAGCCCGCGCCAGTTCAGGGCATGATGAACGCCGCTGAGGTTGCAGCCATTGTAGCCCAAGCGGTAAATGCCGCAATTGCCGTAGTTCAGCAGGTACCGCCTCAGGCGCCGGTTGCCGCACCAGTACAGGCAAATAGATTCCCGTCTGCTTGGGAACGTGTACGTGACGCTTTTCAGAAAGCGCATCCGCCAGAGTTTGCAGGTAGCTCAGATGTGGTAGTCTCGAGCCAGTGGAGGAAGGATATGTAGAGGCACTTGAGAATGTATGAGTGCACGGGTGTTCAGAAGCAGGTGCTAGCTACTTTCAAGCTAGTTGGATCTGCACTGCAGTGGTGGGAGTCTATTACCACCATGGAGGAGAGGGATACTCTCACTATTCAGGACTTGTGGATGCGGTTTGACCGCGAGTACTTTCCGTCCGCTGTTCATACAGAAATGAGGAGGAAATTGATGAGTCTGAAGGAGGAGGGTAAGACCGTGGCCGAGTATGAGGCCGAGTTCACGAATCTGTTGAATATCGTTCCGGATGAGATACCGACAGAAAATAAGAAGATTGAGAACTTCACCGACGGGTTGACATGGAGGATCCGTCAACATCTGTTAGGGAACCTTTCGTTGGCCACTTATTCTGATGTGGTTAACGCTGCTTTGTTGCACTGCCAGGATCATCGCTTTCATATGGCTGAGGGTAAGAGATCGGGAGAGTCTATCCATCAGGGCAGGACTGGAGGACATGGTGCCGTTGGGGCACAATTTGTTCAGGGGCAGAGGCAGGGTGATCAGGGTACCCAGCAGGGGGATCACAAGAGGTTCAGATCAGGAAATTACAGGCACGAACATGGAGGTTTCCGTCAGGGCCATCAGGGTCCAAACGGCCAGTAGGGCCAACAGGGACAAAATGGGCAGCAGTTTGAGCAGGGCCAGCAGGGCCAAGGGAGGAACGGTAACGGCCACCAGAGCCGGGGATAGCAGGGGCAGAGAGGAGGGAACTTCCCAAGGAAGTGTTTCGTTTGTGTCAAGACTGGCCATAAACGACAGGATTGTCCTGATAGGGGAAGGGCCCCACAGCAGCAGCAGCAGCAGCAGGGTGCTCGCCAGGAGCTGCAGAGGCCTATGTTTCCCGCCGCTCTCCCCGCACCACCACAGATGGCAGCATTGCCACCCATTCCTGCAGTCCCAGCTCAACAGGGGCAGCTACAGTACGGACGTGTCTATAACGTCCACCAGGCAGCAGTTCCACAGGCACCGCCCGCGATCGAGGGTACGTTTCCTATCCATGGCACTATGGGTCGGGTATTGTTTGATACGGGGGATACACATTGTTTTATAACTACACATTTCGCGAAGGCGTTAAGGTTGTTAGCCACCGCGGAGAGCACAGTGACATGTTTCGACTCACCATTGGGGGATGGGTCACTTATATTCTTTATATGTCGTGGAGTGGGGGTAGAGATTGGTGGTTTGGTATTACCTTCGGACATGTTGGTATTAGATATGCATGTTCACGATGTTATTATCAGTATGGATTGGCTCGCTGATTATAGAGCCATGATTGATTGCTTCGGTGGGAGCATTTTTTTTTTCCATTCCGGGGCAAGAGATGTTTGTAGTGGCGATGCCTCGCCCAGAGGGAGTCTCGACCGCTCATTTGTATTACCTAGAGGAGGATACCTCTAAGGAGGTTGTGATTCCTTTAGATTCGATCCCAGTTGTCAGGGAGTATTCTGATGTGTTTCAGGAGATACCACGCCTACCCCCCAGTCGAGAGATAGACTTTGTTATAGACTTATTGTCGGGTACGAGACCTATAGCACGCGCACCGTACCGTATGGCTCCAGCTGAGATGAGGGAGTTACGGGATCAGATTGAGCAGTTGTTAGGTCAGGGGTTTATTCGGAGGAGTACTTCACCATGGGGTGCCCCTGTGTTGTTCGTGAAGAAGAGAGACGGTTCACTGAGATTGTGTGTGGACTACCGAGAGTTGAATAAGGTCACGATACGGAATAAGTAGCCGTTGCCTCGAATCGATGACTTATTTCAACCAATTGAGAGGAGCTTCTTTCTTCTCGAAGATTGATTTGAGATCGGGATACCATCAGTTGCGTATCAGGGAGGAGGACATCTCAAAGACTGCGTTCTTGTCGAGATATGGTTCCTACGAGCTTCGGGTTATGCCTTTTGGTTTGACCAATGCTCCAGCCGTGTTTATGGACTTGATGAATAGGGTGTTCAGGGATTTCCTAGATCAGTTTGTCATTGTCTTCATCGATGATATTCTGGTTTACTCCCAGACAGAGGAGGAGCACGCCGAGCATTTGAGGCAAGTTTTGCAGACACTACGTCAGAACGAGTTGTATGCAAAATATGAGAAATGCGGGTTTTGGCTGAAGGAGGTCTAGTTTTTGGGACATATTATTTCCGATCGGGGAATATCTGTTGATCCGGGGAAGGTATCCGCGGTGAGGGAGTGGGGACAGCCCATGACACCGACAGAGATCCGTAGTTTCTTGGGCCTAGCAGGATACTACAGGAGGTTCATTCGAGGATTCTCGAAGATAGCGGGCCCTTTGACACATCTGACTCGTAAAGGTGTGCCGTACATTTGGAGTGATGCCTGTCAGTTGGCATTCGATGAGTTGAAGGATAAGTTGACCTCAGCACCTGTGTTAGCATTGCCGAGATCGGGAGTTGAGTATCTAGTCTACACCGATGCGTCCTTACAAGGACTTGGAGGTGTATTGCAGCAGGAGAGTCAGGCCATAGCTTATGCTTCCCGTAAGCTTAAGCCTCACGAGAAGAAATACCCCACTCATGACTTGGAGTTGGCGGCAGTTGTCTTTGCCCTTCGTATCTGGAGACATTACCTGTTGGGAGAGAAGTTCCGATTGTTCATGGACCACAAGTCCCTACAGTACCTATTCACGCAGAAGGAGTTGAATATGCGACAGCGTAGGTGGATTGAGTTTGTAAAGGACTATCAGTTTGATATCCAGTACCACCCGGGAAAGGCTAACGTGGTAGCAGACGCGTTGAGCCGTAGGCCAGCAGATGAAGTGGTAGAGGTGTGGAAAGCCAAGTGGAAGGAATTGGGACACCAGGATGCAGTGGCCCGATCATTCATGTCTGTGATGACCGTTACACCGCAGATTGTCATGAAGGTACTAAGGGCACAGGCAAATTACTCGTTCTGTCAGGAGAAGATAGTTTGATTATTAGCAGAGGGAGCCGAATCCTATACCGTTAGCTTAGATGGGGGATTACGCTTCAATGAGAGATTGGAAGTTCCGGAAGGGGAGGAATTGCGGCACGAGGTGATGGCAGAATCGCACGGCTCACGGTTCGCGGTACATCCCGGTGGGGACAAAATGTACCAAGACATGAGACGTCAGTATTGGTGGAGCGGAATGAAGATAGATATTACCGAGTTTGTTTCTAAATGCGCCACTTATCAGCTAGTAAAAGTGGATCATCAGAGACCGCGAGGACTGCTACAGCCGTTAGAGGTTCCGATGTGGATGTGGGAGAGCATATCCATGGACTTTATCACGGGGTTGCCTACGTCATAGAGAGGTCACGACTCCATTTGGGTAATTGTGGACAGGTTGACCAAAGTTGCTCATTTTCTACCCGTAAGGACAGACTACACTGCGGGACAGTATGCCCAGCTCTTTATTTCTGAGATAGTGAGACTTCACGGTGTGCCCCTAAATATCGTGTCTGACCGAGACAAGATATTTATTTCACAGTTTTGGGAGAGTTTTCAGGAGGCCATGGGCACGGAATTACGGTTGAGTACGGCGTATCACCCGCAGACTGATGGGCAAACTGAGAGTACAAACCAGATGTTGGAGGACATGCTACGGATGAGTATCATTGATTTTGGGGGTGGATGGGAGCAATATCTTCCATTGGTGGAGTTTGCTTACAACAACTCCTACCAGTTCACTATTGGCATGGATCCATTTGAGGCGCTGTACGGTAGACCTTGTCGTTCCCCGTCATGTTGGTTGGAAGTGGGGGAAAACAAACTACTTGGGCCGGAAGTGATTCTGGATACTTCGGCGAGGATAGAATTGATTCGAAGTCGCATTCGAATAGCTCAGGATCGGCAGAAGAGCTATGCTGATGCGAAGAGGTTCTTCAGAGAGTTCCAAGTGGGGGACCAGTTTTTGCTCAGAGTATCTCCTATGAAGGGGATTATGCATTTCGGGAAGAAAGGGAAGTTGGCACCAAGATATGTGGGACCATTTCCTATTATTGAGCGGATCGGACCAGTTGCGTATAGACTTGGGTTACCAGAGCATTTGCATCGGATCCATGATGTGTTTCATATTTCCTCGCTAAGGAAATACCTTAGAGATAATTTTGCTCATTCTCACATTGCTGTGGAGGACATTGATCTGCAGCTTGATAGCTCCTACGAGGAGGGGCCGATTGCTATTCTAGACCGAAGTGAGCGAAAACTGCGGTCAAAGATAGTTCCGTTAGTGCGTGTTCAGTGGCGACATCATAATGTCGAGGAGTCCACATGGGAGCGCGAGGATGAGTTGCGCGAACGTTATCCAGAGTTATTCTTACCAGGTACTTTCTAGTTCCGAATTTCGGGACGAAATTCAGTTATTAGGGGGGAAGTATGTAATACCCCGTATTTTCTGTGATACTTATTTTTGGGATTAATTAAATTAAATGCGTATTAATTGGTAATTAATCCGGGTTAAAATACTAGCGAGATGCGAGTTGGTATTTGATTATATGTGCATATATGATTATATATGAATTTGGAATTATGAAAATTGTCGGGAGATTTAAATACGACAATTTGGGAATTTTGTTGAGACGCGTGTGACCACCGCGTCATGTTGTATTATTTTAATAATAAAAGTAAATTTTATTTCTACTACCCGTATGGTCATTTTGAGTGCCCCAACGCGTCCGGAAGGGTCGAGATAGTCAGAAAACACTAGTCGGGGGTGTAGTTTGGGTCCCGGGGTATTTTTAGTCCATACCAGCATCTTATAAGGGTAGTTTGGTAATATTGTATTTTTTGGGATTAAAAGTGACTAAAATTAAGAGCTTTTATCTGATTGGGAATTGACCCACTAAACCCACTAAACAACCCTTAATGACCCAATAAGCTACGGGGGTTATTAGATTAGGTTTCCAAAACTTTCCCTAAGAAAACCCTAGCCACCATAGCCACCTTTGGAGAAGAAAGCTTGTAGAGAGGGAATTCTGCATAAAAGCTTCAGCAAATCAACATCAAAATCAGAGATAAACTTAAGGTAAGTGATTTAATTCCATTTAATTCAGAGAATGTTTCTTCCATGTTAGATTATTCTAAGATTTACATTTGTTCTTGAAATTTATTGAAAAACCCATGAGTTTGGAGTTAGAATACTTTACTTTGAGGAAAGGATTGCATGTAGAATCGTATTTAGAGGACTAATCTGATGTTGTTATATCTTGCAAGAAACAAAAACGGATTTAATTGGGTAAATTAATGATTATAAATTCTAGGGTTCATATTCATGTAAATTTGGGGAAAAATGAAGAGACTTGATGATTTAATGATGTTTAGGATGCATTAATTCCGTAAAACACATTTGTATGTGACCTTGATATGTTTAGGATTGATTAGAAACCTTAAAACATTATTGGGACAAATTTTGGTTGACATTTGAGGTGTAGAAATTGGTGAAAAATGAATAAGGATTTCTGGGCTCGGAACTGGCCACTCGTTAGAAGACCTGCCCAGGTCGTTCGAACGAGCTCGTTCGAACTAGCTTCTAACGAGTTGACCATAGACTTCTAACGAGAGTGAAGTTCGTTCGATGAGTTCGTTCGAACGAGATCTCGTTAGAAAGCCCACTTCGTTCGAACGAGATCTCATTATAAGACTCAGTTCGTTCGAACGAAGTCTCGTTCCAACGAGACTTCGAACGAGTTGGCAGTTTAGGCTTTTTAGCCTGTTTTGATCCCGAGTGCCCCATAACCTTGTGTATAAGTAGAGACAGCCTTTCCTTGATGAGTAATTGATATTTTTGGGATGTTTGGGATATAATGAGGAGTCAAACCTAGTAGTGTAGTTTGAACCTAAAGGAAAATATGAAGTAGGACATGAGTGTCTATTCCGATGTGAGCAATCGATGGACTAATGCGTTATATTAACCGGGAAACATATAAATGGTGTAGTATATTATATGTCAGTACGAGAAGAGTTATGTACCAATATATTATGGTGATTACTAAGACGTGTGCATACTTAGTATATATGTATTGATATTATGTATATGACATACCTACCATACTTGCTATCACGGGAGGTTTGCGTTCTCTTAGGGCCCTCTAATCCTTGTGTTGCCCGGATTTAGACTGGTTACCTCGATGAACATAGGTCAGAGAAGGACTTATTGGGATGTTAATAAGTCTACTGATCGTGGGAGCGCAGGTATGTGCGTGACCCATGTGATGTGACTGTGTTCGCCTCCATTATTTTTGTGATGTTGTTATCTGAGAACTATTCCTGGGAGATTCGGAATATGTGATCCTTATGTACGTGATGTACCGGGATGGATAGCAGAGTATGTGTGCACCGCAGCTAGTTCTCGGGTTGCTTGTATTGTATATTTATGACGTGAATAATATACACTTAATTAATGGGAACTTTCACGTTAATATTGTGAATATAATTATGGTAATGTTTTGAGAAAAACATAACGGGTTAACTGATAGTGAATTGTATTACATTGCGAATCTGAGTTTATTTAAAGCCTCTATTTTAGATTGCTAGCGCTAAAAGTTATTATGGGAATCGATTAGTAAGGGGTAAAACTTATTACGGTTTGATTAGACAAGTATGTCATGTAGATGGGTACGGTACGTTAGGAGTGCACATGTAGTCGAGAGGTGAGAATTTCATGTGAGTGCATGTCCTAACATGTATTTTAAATTTAATGTTTTAAAGTTATTAAAACACTTGCAGTTTTTAAAATGATTTCCACTTTCGGGCTCTGACCCATTTGCTTTCAAATCTATTTTTCTTGTAAAACCATTTTAGGTGCCCAGCCACAAGGACACCATGCATAGGATAATTATTCAGGTGACGAGCTGTAGCTGTTTGTGGAAGCTACAGGGATTTGCTTTTAGACGCTTCTATCATTTGGATTCCAGATTCAGTATCTATCAGTTGTAGGGCATGTTGCCCATTTCTATTAGAGACATCTTTCCATTGCAGTTTTTCAGACTTTGGCATGTATTGATTCAGTATTCAGTTTAATTATTTCGGTTTGTGGATTTGTAGTGAGGAGTTTTTCCTCCAGACTTTATTTACATTATGTGATGGTTATTCTATTTACTTAGTTATGGTGAATGGTGTTATTATTCTTCATTACACTTGTTGCATGTTAATCAGACTTAGATTAAAATTTGACAACTTACTTTTTAAATACTAGGTGGTTAGTAATAATAAAAAATGTTTTCGACAGTGATGCTATGAACTGAGCCAACTTGACATTTTGATTTAATTTAATAAAGGAGTAGCTACCCGGTATTTAATCAGTCGGGGTGTCACATTTTATTATTGGAATAATGACCTCCACATGCTTCTGAATGACAGAATCGAATTACCCCTTGGATTTCTTCATTAGGTACACATCTCCGGATGATTTGATCAGAACAATACTTAAACAAATATGGATCATCGTAAAAGAACATGCGTGACCATGTAATGAACTTCCTTCTCTCTTGAGCATTCCAGTTAGATGGAACAACTCTAGTGACAAGGTAATTGACTATATCCGCAAACCAGGGGAGAGACGAAGTAGCAAATAGATTTTCATTCGAAAAATACTCGTCTATGGGAATGGGATCAATAGGTACGTCGGACGAGAGGCGTGATAAATGGTCAGCAAAGACGTTTTCTACTCCTTTCTTATCTTGAATCGAGAGATTAAATTCTTGTAAGAGTATGATCCACCTGATTAGATGGGGTTTGGGATCTTTCTTGATCAAGAGATATTTAAGGGCCGAATGATCAGTGAAGCAAATGATAGGCGACCCAACAATGTAAGAGCGAAATTTGTCGAGAGCAAAAATAACTCCTAGTAACTCTTTCTCTATAGTAGAGTAGTTAAGCTGACGGTCAGATAATGTTCTGCTAGAATAGTAAATAACATGAGCTTTCTTGTCTTTCCTCTGTCTAGGAACGGCCCCAAGCACGTAATCACTTGCATCACACATAAGCTCAAATGGTAGTGACCAATCCAGAGCTTGCATGATAGGCGCGAAAATAAGCATGCTTTTAAGTTTATCAAAAGCTTCTTCACATTCTTTATTCCATTCAAATGGAGTGTCTTTCATGAGAAATTACTCAAAGGTCTAGCGATGGCGCTAAAGTCTTTGATAAACCTCCTATAAAATCCAGCATGGCCTAGAAAGGACCTCACATCTTTAAGTGATTTTGGCGGGGGTAACTCAGCTGTTACTTCAATTTTTGCTCGATCAACTTCAATCACCCTAGATGAGACTATGTGGCCTAAAACTACGCCCTCGGTAACCATAAAATGTCATTTTTCCCAATTGAGGACTAAGTCTTTTTCAACACACCGGAATAGAACTCTTTCAAGATTAGCTAAACATTGGTCAAAAGATGGACCGAAAACGCTGAAATCGTCCATGAACACCTCAAGACCTTTTTCAATCACGTCGCTAAAGAGACTTAGCATGCACCTTTGAAAAGTTGTTAGCGCATTACATAACCCAAATGGCATACGTTTATAGGCAAACGTACCAAACGGACATATAAAAGTCGTCTTTTCTTGATTAAGTACATCCACTTCAATTTGATTATAACCAGAATACCCATCTAGGAAACAGTATTAAGGATGGCCCGCCACTCGTTCAATCACTTGATCGATGAATGGTAAGGTAAAATGATCTTTTTAAGTTCCGGCATTGAGCTTTCGGTAGTCAATGCAAACACGCCACCCGGTGGTGGTGCGTTAAGGTATTAATTCTCCCTTAGCATTTTAAACCACGGTCATGCTCGACTTTTTTGGAACGACCTGAATTGGGCTCACCCATTTACTATGAGAAATAGGATAAATAATCCCAGCATCCAGCAATTTGATGATTTCATCTCTTACTACATCTTTCATGGTTGGGTTTAATCGCCTTTGCATCTCACGCGAGGGCTTCACCTCTTCCTCAAGATGGATTTTATGGGTACAAATCAATGGACTTATACCTTTTAAATCTGCTATAGTCCAACCAAAAGCACTTCTATGCTTCTGTAACACATTCAATAACATACCCTCTTGCACTTTTTCTAAACGGGAAGACACAACAACAGGAAATGTATCATTCTCTCCCAGAAAAATATATTTGACATGTGAGGGTAGTTTCTTCAACTCAAGACTAGGAAATCTATTTTCAAAGGGAATCATGGTTGTCTCCCTCAGAGGCAATTCTTCAAACCTAGAAATCAGTCAACATCTCTTAAAGTCTCAAAGCTCTCTTATTCTTGTAACCAAGTTTCCAACTCTTCCACCTCACGCTCAAACTAAGTATAAGAACTCTTTTTCTCACCACTTTCCACTAAACACACTTCCAATGCATCTCCTCCTATAATTTTCTCGATGTGCTCATCTACCACTTCTTCAATAAGTTCAACCTCAAGAATTCCATACTCATCAACCATTTGGTTAGCGACATTGAAAATAGTGGTCTCGAGAGTCATGTTTCCAAAACTGAGTTGCATTTGGCCATTCCGTGTATTTATCAAAGCATTAGCAGTAGCTAAGAATGGATGGACCAATATTATTGGAACATGATTTTTTGCACGGGGAGCAGGCTCAGTGTCCCAAATGAAAAAATCAATAGGAAAGTAGAACGTGTCCACTTGAACTATCATATCCTCTACAACCCCACGAGGCACTTTCACTGTTCGATCAACTAACTGTAGAGTTATTCGGGTAGGTTTTAAATCACCTAAATCAAGTTGCTTATAGATGGAGTATGGAAGGATGTTTACAATCGCACCTAAGTCAAGCAATGATTCTTCCACTCTTTTTTCTCCTATGATGCACGAAATTGTAGGTGCACCTGGATCCTTGAATTTTGGTGGAAGATCATTGAGAAGGACCGAGCTCACATTTTGTGCCAATAAAACATTCTTCTTCACCTTGAGCCGTCGTTTGACAGTCAAAATATCTTTGATGACCTTAGCCTATTCTTTAATTTGTTGAATAGCATCAAGAAATGACAAGTTCAATTTTACTTGCTTCAACACAACCAACACCTCTGTACGCGAAGCTCCTTTTTTGGGTTGTACTAAGCGTTGAGGAAATGGAGCAGCAGTGGGCAACTTAACTTCAATTTCAGTTTCAAATCCCTCATCTTTGTATTTCGTTTCTAATGGAGTTTCTACAGACTCAGAAGTTTTAGATTCCTTGGGAATTTTGGGTTCAACTCCCTCACCTTTCCCCTTCGGAAGTTTTGGTGCTAGATCAATTACACGGCCACTACGAAGAGTAGTAACAGCTTGACATTATTCTTGCAAATCCGATGATGTGGAGCTAACCGTGGGTTGTCCTTGAAGAGGAGGTCTTTGGCCTTGGGCTGGGAGTTTACCCTTCTCCCGAGTATTCACTGCAGATTGCAACCTAGAGATGTTAGTATGAATTTCAGTGAACATTAGATCATATTTAGCATTGCTCTCTTTTTGATATTGGATGAATTGATTGAGGTTATCTTCAAGAGATCGCCTAGGTGGAGCGACATACGGGCCAGGAGGTGGTACCTGCATAGGATTAGGCATTGGAGGAGCCACTTGCTGAAATTGAGGAGGTGGTGGTAAAGTCATATGTGGGTTAGGAACCATCCCCGCTTGGGGTTGTCCATGATTGAACCCAGGATTATACCTCCATGATTGATTATATGCATTCCCTTGTTGTGCATTATAATTTCCACGAAACCCCCATATTGCCTCAACTTGTTCAGTGTACATTTCCTTGTATGCAGGTATGGTAGGACATCCTTTGGTAGAATGACCCGCAGTACAAATGGCACACATTTTCTCCTTTCCGGCTTGTACGGGTCCAGCTACTTCTCACAAACGCACTTCAAGCATATCTCTGAAATTCTTTTCCAATTGGTCAAATTTTTTATCCAACAAAGTGTCCTTGTCCAAGTGATAAATACCGAACGCAAACGACAAGTTAGGTACTTGTCGATTTCGATTTTGACTATTGGGATCAGAAATATCCCATGCTTGGGTAGTCTCTGCTACATATTTCAGATGAGCCTCAGCATCGCTTGAATCTAACTCCCAAAAAGGTCATTCACACGTGGTTTGAACAAGTTGTTTGGATGCTAAAGTAAGGCCTTGATGAAAGAATGAAATCAGATGATGCTTTTTAAATCCATGATGTGGGCAAGCGCTAACTAACTCCTGAAATCTGTCCCAACATTTATCAAAAGCCTCATTCTCATTTTGTCAAAAAGCTTGAATTTGGGCTTTAACATAATTGGTTTTGTGTTGTGGAAAGAATTTGGAGAGAAACTTGGTTTTCATATCTCTCCAAGATAACACCGAATTTGGGGGTAGGGACCATAACAAAGTTTTAGCTTTATCCTTTAAGGAAAAAGGGAAAAGCTTTAATCGAATTACATCTTGTGGACAAGCTTGGTCTCCAAACATCTCACACGCTTCCTCGAACTCTCTAAGATGGATATATGGTTTTTCAGAATCCATCCCATGAAATGTAGGAAGAATTTGGATCATACCATTTCGAAAGTGGAACTGACCGGCATTATGCGGGATTAAAATGCAACCAGGGGTAACAGTTCGTTTGGAAATAACAAATCTTTCATGGGAAGGTATGGTATCTCATCCTCTCCAGCACCAACACTACCGTGCTCCGACATATCGCTACCAAAAGATTCAGAATTCTCACTCAGTGTTTGACTCAATGAATGACTTGTGATTGAATAATTGGGCGAAGGAGGTGGAACCCAAAAATGAGGAGACCCAGTCGTATGAGAATTTTCATAACTTGCTTCGGCAATAGGATTTTGGTGAACTTGGGTGGAAGATGAATTCTGCATATAAGCACATAAGAGATGAGATGTAAAAAGATTTTTTTTTTTCTCGAAATCACTTTTAGATTAAAATAACTTTCCTAAAACTATAACAATTAATGATCCCCGACAACGGCGCCAAAAACTTCACGCGACTAAGAATTTGTCTCAAAAGTGCATTTTCTCTAGGCTCAAGTGCAAGCCTGTCGCTCAAGTAATAAACCCAGTAAGTCGGGATCGTATCCACAGGGATCATAAATTGACAATATTAATAAGGAAAGTTATTAAATCTTGAATTGATTCCTCAAAAGAAATATGAAAAGATGATTAATGATTGGGAAAATTCTAATGAAATAAAAATTTTACTCAAGAAAAACAAACTGAAAATTGCGAAGAACTTAGATTTGGCAAATGAGAGAAAATAGGGTAGGGTACAATCCCTCAAACCTTAACAAATTACCATATAAAATGCTAGAATTGAAAATTGAAATTCTTGACTAAATCGAGTCTTTATAAATCCTAAGCATTACATATATGAAGGATCTAGCCCTCATCATATGAAATCAAAGGTAAATATAAAGCGGTGAATAGATAATTATACTCGCAAAGCGTTCTTAAACATCTCAAGTACCTAGGGCAAGAGAGATTAAAAGATTGACTATGTTTGTATAATTTCCATACACGATTCGATCAGCATTTTAATTTATCCTCTATTTTCTACATAAATAATTTGCCCCGGATTGAGTTCATGTATCCCAACCCTTGGGAATTTAGCTAGACATGATTTGATTAAAGAACAAATTCATACACATAATTATAGATCTACAAGACATTGGAAATAATTTGAAAATAATTAAACAAAAGAATGAAATTGGTTTACTTGAATTGAGCAGCAGGAAATGAATTGAAATCTAGAAATTCTTACAAACTAGGGTTCATGAAAAACTCCTAAAGAAATAGAAAAAAAATTCTCCCAAAAACCAACCTAGAATTCGACCTTTTTTAGAATGATGTAGGGCATGGGCTTTTATAGCACATATTAACACGAGTTTGATAGCCATAATCGCTTGTGGCACAAGTTTTTACCAGCTATGCACGTCAAAATCTTCACAATAAATGCCAGGATTTCGCATGACCGGACCGGTCTGGATTACCCTCGGATCGGTCCGATTTTCTGCCATCGGATCGGTTCTTTTTTTATTCTACCGGACCGGTCCGGTATCCATCGGATGGGTTCTGCTGCCATCGATTTGTCATCCACCCGGGGTCTACTGGACTTGGGACATTTCGGATTGGTTCGGTTCCCACCGGATCGGTCCGATTTTCTTCCATGTTGACTTTTTCCTATCATCTTTGACTGGCCATAACTTTTGATCTCGAACTCCGATTTGAGTGTCGTTTCTTCCTAAGCTCTTGTGAAGTCATGATCTTCAACTTCCCTTTTGGTGTCGAGTTCGAATTCCGAGTAGAACTTTACGCTTTTTGCCTTTGACTTTTCTTCCTTTCGTCTTCTCCTTTCTTCTGGTTTCTTTCTCTCCTTTCTTGCATTCCATTCTTGAAAAATCTATCAGAAATACACGAAAACTTGGGAAAATTGTTAGAAACAGTCAATGGAGTGATATGGAATAAAAATGATTCAATTACCTTGTTCAAGATAATAAAATCACTAACTTAAGGGGCTAAATTCAGAAGTATTTACGCTTGGTCACTTGCACCCCTCCCACCTTTTATAGTTTCAATTCTATGAGGTGCATTCTATAATGTTAATACCACAGACTTTTGTGTGAATTCATTCAATTTGCTACTAATGTGTATGAAATCTTTTTCGCTATTATTGGGTGTGTCATAGGTGATTGGGCATATTTTGAGGAAACCATATGATGTTTGTGGGTTTCATCCCTGAAAACCCTCATGAGATGACACACGTCCACTAGGGTAACCTAGGTGTTTAATGGCTTGTTGCAAATGCTAAATGCAATCGTGTACCCTACGCAAGTGGCATTTATATTTTGATCACTAAAAAAAATTACTTTTTAGGACGAAACCTTTTGAGACAACTAAAATTTGGGTCTCTAAAACTCGCTTTTTGAGACGGGTAAAATTAACTGTCTTAAAAATTAATTTTTTTAAGACAACAAATCAGTGGCCGTCTCAAAAAGTATAGTTTATGAGATGACCATAAAAAAAATCCGGTTCCCCCTTCTAAATTTTTACCTCTCGCTTCTTTTAAGCCTAAGAAAATAGAAATAAAGAGGTAAAAAGACACAAAATAAACCCCGAGTCTTGTTCTTCTATTCTTCTTCACTTGCACACACCCTTGTCTCCCTAGCTCTCTAGCCCTAGTCGCACACCCCTAGTCACTAACCCTCTCCATCGCTATTGCCATTGGTTAAACCATAGGTAAGTCCTATGGCATTGTGTCTTTTTTATTACTCGAGTAACGTATATACCCGAATTTTGTTCAGGATTTTATATGTTTTGGAGTGAAGACTTATGTTTTAGATTATTAGTTTATTTCAATTTATGTTTGGAAACTTCCTTATTCTCTTTATATTGTCATTTATTTATTCATGATTTGTTCCAGGAAGATAAACTAGTCCCGAACATTAAAGTTATAGTATTATCAAATTGATACGGATAAAGGTAAATTTAATTCTTGTTCTTTGATTAATATCTCTACTTTGTGTACTCGATTGATTTGTAGTGGTGATAGGAGGTTTAGCGTGAGCCAATTGAAAACCTGGATTGTCAATTGGTTGTTATAGTATAGTTTTAAGATTAATTTACTAAAATATTTGTATACTTGTTTGTGTTAATTTCAGTTAGAATTATTTATATGTTTGTTTGTGTTAATTAATTCATGTACTTCGTAAGTAGTTCATGCCATTAATTTGATTTACTATTCGATTATGATTTTATTTTGTGATATATGTGATGGACCCATATTAATTCGAACATGCATTACTGTTAAATAAATCTCCAATGTTATCCAACACCATATCAAATGCTAAATCTTAACATTTAAATCATTAAGTATTGGAGCACAAACTCCAATATATGATGTCGTGCCTGAAAGTAATAAATAAAAAAACAAGCATTAGTTAAAACTCTAGTTTACACAAAAAATTAGAAAACACAAAAACGTAATGTCACGATTTTTAAAGAATCTAAAAAGATAATCTTGATTTTTCATTCTCTCCCTGCCTCATTTATTCTCTAATTACATATATTTTATCATAAAATTTATGTAACATTGAAGGAGTATGATAGGCAGAGGTTGAAGAATATAGAAGAGAATAAATCAAAATTGTGACATATGCGGTTCTTCAAGCATTTGAAATATAAGGATGGTCGAGAGAGTGATGAACCTTTGATCTTCGTATCTCATGCAAAACAAGTATTTTACATGCAGGACCCTATAGAAAAACATTAACACGTTGTTCTTCACATGACATGAAGATATCGATTTGATAGGTACACGACGACCGAAGATGAGCCATTTAACATGCAAAATTTGGATGAAGATGAAAAAGTAAGGTCGGTGAGGCAAGGAGGAAATGGATCAATTATTGACACAAATGTCCCTCAGGATGATGATGATGATGAATGAAGATGAAATTCGTAGGGGCAATGCTTGATGGGAATATAATCCTAATTTAGCTAGATTTTGTTTTTGAGTTTTATCGTGTCAAAGATTGGATAAACGTGAAGACATTATTATGCATGTTGTCCATTTTTTAAAATTTTAAAACTTGATTCTATCTTGTGCATTATATATTCAGTATGTATGTGTCCCACATTCTCGCCTAAGTCATAATAATCACAATTGAATTCTGGTTCTTCTTTTTGGTTGTTTCTTATGTTTGGTAATAGACTGAGAGTGATGATTTTAATTGGATTGCTGTTTTCATATGGATTATGAAAGTTCAAGTGTTCTAACGATTTTGGGTCTAAGTAGGTTATTTCATTGTTCTTGGTTATGCTTGGTAGTGCTAAAACCACTTAATTATGTTGAGGCCTGTCAAAAACTAATGTTGGTTGAGGTCATTCAACTCTTATCTTCATATTCCACAAATATATTATGCTTTTTGGGGACTTAAAATAATGATGTTTACAAATACATAGTTACACACTGGTTTAAATGGTTGAAAAAGTCGACCAACACCTCGCATCGGTCAGCCGACATCTGATAAAGAATATCGCGTGGTTCTGTTGACATTTGATCCTAAATGTCGACCATCTGACCTTTGATAAATAATCTCACATCGGTCGGTCGACATTTGATCCTGAATGTCAGTCAATCAGCATTTAATAAAGAATTAAACGTCAGTTAGATAGGTTTTTCTCCTCTGATTTTGGACTTTACTTCATATATATTACTAATTGGATCCTATTTCATTTAAAATCTTTACGTTACCTTTTTCAAATATGTCCTTAGTGACATTCATGACTTCTATGAGTTTTTCTAAAAATCTGAATGAATTCATGACTTCTGTGAACTTTAGTCACATTCATGACTTCTGTGAACTTTTCATTCACATCAAGAAACATAATCATTATTTTATTAAAGCTTAACACATATATTTGAAATTTGCAACATGATTGGAATAAGCTTGATATTGCCTACCTCTATACCATGGGCTGGATTGGAGTGGTGTCTGGAGGTTTTAATCTGATGGAGAATAGATTTTTTGAGGGGATTAAAGCAGATATTACTAAGTCATTTCACACTATCAGTTGGGATTACCTTCTTTGTGTTTGATGTAAATTTTGTTTGAGCCAAAAGTTTGTTCATCTCATTCACATTTTTTTAGAGTCTGCTAAGCTTTATGTCATTGTCAAGGATGCTCCATAGATATTTTTTCTTTTATCAGAGGGTTGAGGTAGGGGGTTTTATTATCCACATCCATTTTTATTTGGCTAAAGAGGGTCTAAGTAGAGGCTTAAGGAATAGTTTTTTTAGGGGGAATCAAATGCATTTCTCATACTAGAGATTGTATTCCCATTACCAATTATCTATATGTTGATTAACTTCAACATAAATTATTGAGGATAGAAATTTAATAAATGTATGTCTTGATAACTGTCTTGGTACTCCTCTACCAGATTCTATGAATATCAACTATTCAACTCCTCTCAAATCGCGTCTCCAATCTTAAAGTTGATGGTGTTTGGAAGTTACATGATTGTTTCATCAGTTCTTTTCCACGTCTCAATAATTTTATCCTTTAGATAAAGCTCCAATTTTTATTCACTAAATTATAAACTTATATGTCATTCCTCTACTACTGGTAACATCCCTTATAGACAAAAGGAACAACTTGTTTTTTCTTGTTAACTGGTGTAACATATATGATACTTTGGCTTAGTCAATTCAAAGTCCTTGATAGCGGTCGATTATTTTAAATGTATTGTGAGTTATATATTAATTGCAAAATTATAATTTACATTTTTATGTAAATATAATTTTGTACGTTAATCACTAATTCATAATAATTTGAATTGTTAATTCAATACTCTTTTAATTATATTATCCCCAATCTAAAAATTCAAATCATGTAATTAGTACTAAGGCTTCTTTTGCATTCATATTCATTTCCATATGTAAGAAAATAAAATGGAAGAACGAAAGAAGGGATATGATGGATCTGGGATTTATGAAAATCAACCGCTAGTTGCGATCTCAGTAGATGGGGAGTGTTTGTTTATTTCGTTAGTCTCGAGTGTTATGATAAATAACAAGTCCTATTTTTTGCTAGTATCATTGATTTTTGCTTGGATATTGAATTGTAGTAGTCAAGATTGATAATTATATCCTTCCTAGATTGTAGCCCCGCACGATGCTTGAGCTATATGTAGAAGTAAATGTAAATGTGATTGTAAATGTTCCCCGTATAGGCATACATAGTGTCTTGTAGACGCAAGAAATGAAAAAAGTAATGTAGAGAGTCATAAGAATCTAGATCAAATGGTGACTAGTATAAAAATGAGACAATTGAAATGAAATCGCAATAATATTAGCAAACTCATCGTAGAGCAAGTGTTTCAAATCCTAAAACCAAATGTAAACAAATATAAAATCTGCCAAAAATTCTGTTTATAGATGGAAATTAGGAACGATTTCAGATGAAAATGATAAAATTATATGATCGGACAGAAACTATAAAATGCCCGCCCTGACCATTTTTATTGCCACCATCAATACGACAATCTAAAAATGAACGAAACTCATAAATCTCCATTTATCTCTCTAGTCCACCACGTTGATCATGGAATATATTTTTTTCCAAAATAAAATTTTCCCTGTTAAGTCCTTTATTTATCGGTGCAGAAATGTTTGGGAAAGAGTTTGGAGAATCTGAATTTCGATATACAGAGTACCTTTGGATTAGCATGTCCACATGGACCATGTATCGTACATTAGCTCACAGCTCCAAAGCTAATCGCATCCGTTGAGAAATTTTATAAGTCGACTGAAATAATACTATCGATGTCAGCGGATATAGGGGTGCTTGTCAGTTGCCTGGAAGAACAATAATATATGCGTACGTGGTAGTCCTTATTTTTTGGAATGTAAGGGGTGTGTAAAAAAAATCCCACCATTAGAAGAATAAAAAAAATTAATTCCTTACCATAAGCATGAAGTTTTAATTATTCTTTAGCCTAAGGTGGATTCATCCCAGCTGGACTCTTTTTGCAAAAAAAATAAATTTAGTCCTATTTCTCAAATTATTGCAGCTCGATATAAATTATTTGAAAGTCAGAGTGTTTATGTTACATCATCTTCTGACCAGTATGTGTTTTTAACAATGTCTCATAATAAATTTCCTTTTCCAATTCGTTTAATGGTCACTTATGTTGAATGTGATAGGTTTGATAGATTTGATTTGTGGATTTCTATGAATGATGTCTCTCTATCAATGTGTGTTTTTGCAGTTTGCACAAAAATTAAAGAAGGTGAAAAAGGTTCCCAGGGTCCGAAACAAGGACACTTTAAAAATGTGTTTCAAGAAGTGAAGAATGGAGCGTATAGTTTACTGAGTTTAAATTTAACTATTGTCTCTAACTTAAAATAGTTTGATGTTGTGTTTGAGCATTTGTCCCTAACTAATTAAGATGGTGCTAGGGATGGTAAGAATACGAGGATCCAATCAATTTATATTCATGATTTGTACGGAATGTTGTTGTGAAAGGCTTTCGTAATTAGTAAAAATCATGTATATATAGTTTTGTTTAAATATTTTATTACTAGATTTGGACAATGTGTAATTATGGATCATGTTAATTTATTATTTATAGTTTAATTCTCCCTTCATAAATAATGAAATGTCAATTTAGTTACAAACATAAAATTTTGAAGTTTTTGGTAAAAATGTTCATGTTGAAGCCTAGTTTTGACCATTGTAATAAAACAATTGACCTAAGGTATACACTAGATAGTTGTAGGTATATGAATTAGGTTTGTAAAAAAACAAACGTTGCGTTAAACGGACAATCGAGTGAGAAGATATCGTCTTTTTATAAACAAGAGGTAAGTAGTCATTTACCCTTAAAGGATATTTTGTCTTACATAGTTTCCACATGTCATACTTTGATTGGACCAAGGGGAGGTGCCTTAGGATGACTTAAACACTTTTAAATAACCTCCTTATTCATCAAAATGGATTAAATCAAATTCTAATAGCATATCCTAAGTTAAAAGATAAGTTTTGGGGTAAAAACTATAATTTTATGAAACTTTAGGGACTTAATTTTAAATAAAGAAAGTTTCAAAGGACTAAAATGAAAATATATAAAGGATTATTTTGTAAATAAAATATTTTCAAGGACGACTAAGAAATATTGAAAACTTATGGTGTAAAATTACTAAAATACTTTTCATGTGTAAAAGGACCATTATACCCCTAACACCTTTCCACCTCATGCTTGACACCTCGTTCTTACACATGTCATCCATATAAATAAAGATTGAACACGTGTCGTCGTTAGAGATAAAGCCAAAACACATGTCGCAGTTCAGTGAAATAAGACTGCAAGACACCTCCGTTACGTAACACGTCAACACTGACTCACCGTTCTAAAAGCTTGGTCAGCTAGACACGTGTCACCACCCTAATATCTTTGGAAAACTATAAATAGAGGCCTTAGGATCAGTTCTTACACAAAATTAATTCCAAATAATAGAGAGAAATAGTGAGAGAAAGTACGGGAAAAGTTAAGAAGAAGTTTCGTCTTAAGAATTAACGAGCAATCCGTGACTCCCTTTTCTGCTTGACCGTTAACTCATGAGAAAAGCCGCCTTTTTCCGCCCCTCATGTAGTGAAGCATATGAGAGGATCTTCACTAAAATTCGGTTCTATTGGCGGATGGATAGCGCTCCTCACTCTGCCATGAGAGCTTACCGTTTGTTTCTATTAGAGTCGCGAGACTTGGAAACTTTCAGGAAACCTTCCGTCATGCGATTGAGTCGGCCTGAGAATAAACTCAAAATGCACTTTTACAGCTATAGAAAAAAAAAATTAAAGCAAGGGAAAGTCGGTAACTTCGAACTTCTACTTTAGGTGAGTACTCTGACATTCCATGTGTATTTTGATTATATGATATTATGCAAACTATGTATATTTTGTGAAACTGATTTTATTCTCAAAATTCATGTGATATCGATTATTTATTCATCTGTGATGTGTTTATATTTGTCCATATAAACATACCGATTAAAATGATTATTGAAAATTATATTGAATATTGAAAATATGATTCGGCATAAGGGACCTCTTTACTGAGTGACCTTCTCAGCTGGGTTATCGCTGGTGTGCCCTAAATAAGGCGTTGTGACGAACAAGTTCGATTGACCCTCAACTATCGGGGAATAATATGCTAGAAGAATACGGTATTATAGTGTACTTGTCCATTAAAATGATATGATTGAAAGACAAAGATATTACAATTTATTTGTCTTACCCATTATATTCTGTGCTATTCATTTCTATAAACTATCATCTTAAATTTTATATAGCAAATTCCTATCCATATATGTATATGTCTACTCTTTGGATATGAATATGCATCAATTTTCTCAACAAAACCTTGGAATGTCTTGAGATTGAACCTCACTCATCTTTTAGCCGATGTTGTGTAACTTACCATTTTTTTTAGGAAATAGGTAGGCGTGGAAGGAATTAAAAAGGACTATATGGAAGATTCAACTATTAGTGCTCTTTTTGTTATTTTAAGTAAAGAGTTTGTTATGTCTTATAGAACCTGTTTGCCTCTTTTTTAATAAAAGTTTGTTTTACGTTGTAACTATTTACTAGTAATATAAATGAAGTTTCCTTTTAGAAAGCTCTGATGACGTAATTCCTTTACTTTATGTATTTTACGATTTATAAACATGTAATTGTATTTCCATTGCACTTATTTAAGGAAACAATTTAAGTCAACATATGTGTTGCCTTGGTGACATGTCAAGACACTTGTTCCCCACTACTATTTTGGAACGAGGTCGTGACACCATACACTCAGATGTACACAGATGTGGGAGTCTACTATGCACCAGGACTTGTCCTTATGGGTGAGGTATTTGACGGGTTGAGGCAGTCTGTTAGATGGAGAGCTGGTTGATTGAGAAACAAGAGTTCTAGCCTCAATACGCCATACCTTGGACTTCTTTTGTATGTTTGATGTTGAGCTTTATGAGCATGCTAGAAGGATGTATGGAGTTGTGGGAACCTTCATGAGCATGTACTAGATGTCCAAGAAAGGGAGGAAGACCGAGAAGGAGGTGCGGGAGGACGAGCAAGTCCACCTCAAGTCTACCTATGTTGAGGTTAACCTAGCCAATGGGGTAATTTTTTAATTGCAAGTTTTGAAATAAAAGTCCATATATTGTTTCGATGTGCGGGATGTGATATTGAGCACACCTTTGTGTTCTAACCAGCAAGTTTAGTTCTACGTAACATTTAATTTGTAAGTGGCTAGTTTGTTTTTTGGCTCTATGTCTTCAATTCTCTCTCTCCCTCTTTCATTCTTTCATATATTTATACTAATCTAAGACGCTTTGCATCTTTTAAATGCTCCTCCCATTTGAAGGTATCCACTTTTCAACTAAACTTTAAACCCCAAAATATGAGTCGGCGTTCACATTGCAATCTTATAGTTTTTTAAACTAATATTTGTTACTCCCTCTGTAATGCTCCTGTAGGTGTATAAAAAAAATTCTCCAAAATGCATCTTTCCACCCCCTTGAAATTATTTGTATCTATTGTTTCTAACCCCTCCCTTTTTTGATGCATCTTTCAATTTCTCTTCTTCTACCTCATCCCTTCTCATTGAACCGCAGGGAATTTGATCAAAATTTCTCGGGTGAGTTTTCATGATTTAATCAATTAATAATTATTTAACTTTAAATAATTGACTCTTGGCATTTATCTCATAATAAAAGATCATGATTTATGGCTTTAATAACTCCATAGAAATTACAACTTTTTTCTCTGTATTTTGTACTCCGCAAGCGTATCATGTGTGCATCAATAGCTAGTTAGTATTTATCATAAAACATACATTATGTATTCTAGTCCTAGTGTGAAAATGACCTACTTATGTTCAAAATCGATTCATATCAGTTAATAAGGATATCAAGTTTTGCACTATATCATCTATGAAGATCTTGTGGGACCTAAAAGTGAACTCCCTTAATGTTGTAAGTGTAACAAAAGTGGATGGGATATGTGGAGTTTATCATAAAACAAATAATGGGACATAATTAAATTAGACCTAGTTTAAGTTATTCAAAATCCTAAATCCTAATTTACTGGTTTAGTTTTAAATTATTTACTAAATCCTAAATAACTAGACCAAGCACTGTAAGGGTGTGTGTGTCAAACTCAACCTTTTAGATAAAAAAAATTAATAAGATTATGGATATGATATGGTACAAATGGCTTTTGGAAACAAGTCTCTTATGAAAACATCCCTCCTTACCGCCCTTTGTATAAGAAGCAAGGACATGAAGAGACCAAATGCATATTTAAAGATCCAACTCAAAGCAAGCCTAATAAGAACATGCTAAGAAAGGGGAAAGACCAGTATTGCATTTTATATCGAAAAGAAGAATAACATCAATCAATAAAAAGAGGAAGAACCCTCTTAAGAAAACTTGATTCTCCAAGAAGTCACTTGATAAAGGTCTGATATGGCCATAATTCCTAAATTACCTGAAAAGATTACAACAATTCAGAATCATATAGATAAAATAAAGCATTGTGAGATCATTGCTGATGAAGCTCTTGTTCTTGATAACTGCAACATCTCTCCAAGATGTACAAAGCTTCCTAATTATAAGGAAAATCAAGAATTTTAGAAGAAATATCAATCAGACACTGAAAAAGACAAGTAAAAAGTCGCCATAATAGAAGAACTTAAATTTTTTCAATTAGTTTTGATGAGAAATGGAAGAATTATTAGAACAATAAGTCCATCAAGAACAAGAAAGACAACTTGGCTCATAGTGGACAAGATGTCCTTGAAGAGAGGTAAACCTCCTTGGGTTAGGAAAATATCCTTGAAGAGAGGTAAACCTCCTTCAAGATAACTTAGCTCATAATAAAATAATGGTTGATTTGATTTTGAAGAGAGGTAAACCTCCTTGGGTTATTCAGGATCAACTGGACAAGATATCAATCACAATAATGGAGAAAATATTGCAGATTAAAATCTGCAATAATGGATATTCATACTATATATGTGGGATTAAACATAGGATCATTCCTCTCCCCTTACATTACACAATCTTTTAGGATATAGTTTCCTTATTTAATCGTGATGATGTTTTTTTCCTTTCACTTTTTACTTTCTTCTTGGAATTGATGTTATGCGTATCAATTTAGTTCCCTTGTGTAAACTGTGTAATAATTAATGGTATGCGCATCAATTGAGTTCAACTTTAGATCTCTTATGTTCATGTATGTCTATATGAAGGTTGTATTGTCCTCCCCTGGTTGGCTGTTGCGGCTGTTCCTGTTGTTGCCTCCCCTCCCCTCCTCTCCCTCCCTTGCCCCGACTGCTGCTATTGATTCCTCCCCTCCCGCCGAACAACCCTGCTGCTGCCTCCTTCCACTGCGTTGCCCCTGGACATCTCTTGCGTCTAGTGGTAGACCTATGTGTGTGAGGAAAATGCCTACCTCCCCCTCCTTCTCTTATCTTCATTCATTAGTAATTTTTTTTAGTTTATTTTCTTATTTTATGCATATTCCTAAATTTTTTTATTTGCAGAATTTTTCTATTGTTGAATTTCTTTCATGATGTGCTCTTTTCTTCATAGCTTCTCACTTTTTTTTATCAATCTGAATATTACTCGTGTAAATCTTGTCATCAACATCCTTCGCTTCAGTATCCCTAATTTTCTTAAACTTTTTTTCGTAGTTTATCTTAGATCTTTTTGTAGACCTTATTGTCTATGGATTTCCACCTATTAATCTAAAATACCCTGCATTTTTGCTTCAATTAAGGCTAGAACCTGAATAGTTTTAGAATCTAACGTTTTTTTAGGCGTGTTCTTGTCTATGGATTTTTCTGTTATACTTCAATTGTACCCTGCAATTCAGCTTCAATTGGCATGGAAATCTGATTTCTCTAAATTTCATGCAAAGAAGCATTTGTCTACATGCTCCTAAATTTGAGCAGGAAGTTATTTCATTTTTTCTTGAGGATAAGGTGGATGATGTGGCAGTGAAGAAAGCCTAAAGTTGCCATCAAGAGGTTCGGGAAGCTGGAAATTTATTAATTGTTACTACCTCAGCATATCATTACTTCCTCGCTAACATTATTTTTTTTATTATTAATTATGATAATTATTATTATTATTACTTTTGCACAGGGTGCTTAGCATTGGGACGCGTCTTCAAGAAAATTTAAGAATGGAAGAAATAAAAAAAGCCAAGCTCCAATGAGGTCCCCTTTATGCCTTGCTCTTCGTATGACTAATTGGATGGATGATGGTAGTTTTAGAGAAGGAAGTAAAATAATTTTTGATACATTTAAATAAGTGGATGCGGATATATTAGCATTACAAGGTGTGAAAGCTGAGGAAGAGAAAGACATGAGGCCTCTTTTAGACTTGCCTTATGCTTTGGGGATGAATTGTGTTTGCTGAGAGATGGGATCCTAAGTATGGAAATGCCTTCTTCTCAAAATGGCCAATTAAGAGATGGAAAGTTGAAAGAATCTTCGACGATCACGATTTTTGGTGTTTTTTCCTTTTCCTATATAGCTTACCTATAAAATTCAATTTTCCGTCCAGATCAATTATCTTGTTTATTTGTGTTTAAGAACATTAGTTATAACCATTCTTTCAGTTTGAAAGGTAGTTTAGTGCTTAGGGTATTTCTTTTCATCTCGAAATTGAATGGGATATTTTGATAATCCAGTCTTATGCAAATATAAAGTTTTACATCAATACCAAAGGTTACATTGAGTTTATTTATCACAAAATTGAATCTTCCACCCTCAAAGCTCATAACTATAATACCTAAATATTTTTTCCTCTTATCTGGTAGGGCAAAATGCCCCGACTGCTAAAGATGGTCATAAGTAGCTAAAATAGTAAAAGATAAAGAGATAAGTGCACGAAGGACACAATGTGTTATGTTTGCATGGTGCATTGCACTTAATTGATGTGAAATATGAGTGTCGTGTGAACAATGTTTACTCATACAAAAGAATTATACAATTTTTGTTCAACCTGCTGTGATAGCTTATCTATAATAAATGTAACCTACATCTGTAATGTTTTCTCTTTCATTTTTCCACTGTCTCACTACCGTGTCAGTTCGTATAAAAAACTGTGGAATCTTTATGTATTTCTATCATTATTCATGAGAAAAATCTTCATTAGAGGGTTAAGCCACAAATGTTACTACTTCATTTAACGTTCATTGCAGGAATGTTCTGAAGGTGACAATTGATGTCCCATGGACAGAGGAAGTTAACTTCTACAACACCCAACTTTATCATTTATACGAGAAATAATCCAATGCAGATCAATGCAATAATCCAATCAAGTGATCATCCTCACATCTTGGCAGGAGTTCTTATTCCCGCAACCCATTAGATTACTTTTCAGAGAGATGGACATAGATTGTCATCGTAAATTTGCAAAAAAAGAAAATATATACTTTTCTTTCAATCGTCACAACAATATAGCATGCAAGTAAACCATTTCTCTCTCCCACTACAATATTATGAGGATATAAGAAAGCCTACACAAGAAGTTGGAAGTGATGGACTTTTTGAAGGGAAAAAGAATACATAGATATAAAAGGCTTTGCAGGAGAAAGTTCCCGTTGAGGTTGACATGATGTTCTTTTGATTACAATCTTCTGATCGTATTTACCAATATAAGATACATTTTTTATGAAATTCTTATGTATCAATGGATGTGGTAACTACAGATACCTTCCTTCCTACTTTGTATACATAAATTAAATACTTGGATTCGGCCACACGTGCAACGCACGTGTGCACACCTAATATTTATAAAATCATGATATCTTTAGATATGGTTTTTGTATTGGGTTTTAAACAATTATTTTCAAAGTATCTAAATCACGATAATGTTTCTAGACCCATAGCTATCTGTGTTTTGTATCCCATTTGTTGCATGAAGTTTACTATCCCATGAGGACTTGTTATACCTATACCTGAGCCTTTTACCGTTGGATATTTTGTATTTATTCTCTCGAACAAAGACCTTGTCACTTATGTCCTCTTTAGTCTTGCTCTCAACCAGATGCAGGATGAGACATATTTCAGTTATTTTTTGTTCATTATGTTGTCCAACGTTAAAAGGAATCTTAATGTGTATATTTATTTACACTAGTTGTTTAGAGTGTTGTGGCTATTTCTGTCGTCGTTTTTGAGTTAATTTTTATGTTTAAACAGGTTGGTTTTTATGAATAAATAAAGGAGACTCTGACGAATTTTTAAAAAAATATTAACTTTTTTTAAAAGTAAATAATATGAAGATGATTTAGAGAGGCATGAATTGATATTTAAATTACAAATTCATGTTTGTTTCATGTACCATTAACGTGATTAATCCCTCTCTTAATTTTATTATTGTGTAATTAAGTTGATTATGTATGTTATATGTACGTACACTGGTTCATGGCAAGAAAACGTCGGTGTTGTTTGAATATGTACAATTTCATTGTCAACGAAATATCACTTCAGAAACAACCATTCACAACACGAATGGAAGACGAATTAGAGACACATATATCGATATCCCACCGGAGTGAGGTGTTGTAACCCCAACCAAAGACCCTAGTGGCAACCAGGCAGAGACGTCAATGAATCATATCAACAAGGTAATAACACATCTTTATTCTATTTTTCTATATGTATGTGATGGCGAGTTAGGTAAGATCTATATTGTGGCTATTCTGCCCTTGTTTTTTATAAAGTTGTGGCTATTTCTGTCAGTTTTGAGTTAATTTTTATGTTTAAACAGGTTAGTTTTCATAAATAAACAAAGGAGACTCTGTCGTATTTTTTTAGAAATATTAAGTGTTTAAAAGTTAATAATATGAATATTTACAAATTTGCTAAGGTTTTTATAGATTGTAATCTATAGGTTCTATTAAAAAAGATCACTTCCTTGTTTAAGGTAACTGACACTGAATAAATTTTATTGCAGGTCGAATCTTTTTATGTACAAGGCAAGTCATTGAAGTCTTTTTGATGGAGGTTGTGTGGTTCAAGGTTATGAGTTTACTTTGCTTACATTATTTTATGATAGGAATAGACGGGCTTTCATGTATTTTTTTCTAATGAGATAAGTGAAATTTTGTAGAGATATTTAGTTTGGTGGGCACAGTGTTGAAATTGTCTATTTTATCTTTGTATGAACTCTAATTTTAGTTGAATGGAAAATTGGGTCTTATATTTGTTGAAATGAGATCTCAAATATATCATATATTATTTTCAATAGTTTTTGTTTAAAAGTATATTGAGCATATTATGGAATGGATGAAATTTTAATTTTGCTGCAAAAATTATTAAAGACGGCTTCTTTGCCGTCTCAAAAGGGTTCCATAAACGAGGACCTTTTGAGACGACTAAGTTACCGTCTAAAAAAACACTACAAAAAAAAGTTGCTTTTAAGACCATATTTTTTTACACATACAAAATATAGTCTTTAAAACATACTTTTTTATACAGATATAATGAGCCGGCTCAAAAACTATTATTTTTTGGGACTGCTAATTATATCCGTCTAAAAAAGGTCATTTTTTGATACGGTTATTTATACTCGTCTAAAAAAAGGTCACTTTTTGATACGATTAATTATATCCGTCTTATAAAGTAAAGCAAATGAGATTGTAAATACTTACTGTATCAAAATATAAACCAAATAAGACGGCTAAAAAAATTGATTCCCACCACTAATTGTTTTCATCTCCCGCTCTAACACTTTAACCTAACTTCCCACCTAAAAAAAACAAAAAACAAAAAACAAAAAATAAAAATAAACCAAAGACCCAAATCTCGTCTCCAACAAACCCAAACCGCCCCCCCTCCCCCCTCCCCACCCACCCACGGCCGTTTTTTCTCCAGCCCACAGCGGCGCGCTCCACCCCCCCCCCCCCACCCACCCACCACAGCTGCGTTCTCTCCCTCCTCCAGCTGCGTTATCTCTCCCGTTATTTTCTTTTCATGGTAAGTTTTCATCTTTACTTTTTTTTTTAGAAAAATAGCATAGAAATTATTGTTATTAATTTATTTATTATTTTTCTTCTTCAAAATATACTACTGTAAATAGTGTGTTGCACAATGGTAACAATGGGTGATCAAAAATTATTCTTTACACATAATTAATGATGCCATATACATAAAATTGTAAATAAATAACCATATTTATAATACTTATATAAAATGTAAATAAAGAGTGGATGCTTATTTGTTGATTTTAATTTTTTTGTAGCTTTCAATGTGACCTAATAAGAAGATCTGTAATAGGATATTTATTTTGTTTGATGTTATATAGCATTATGGTTCATGTTGGCTCAATGATTCTATAATAAATTTTTATTTAATTTTTAAAGAAATTCTTAAATGCATGAACCAATTATTCAAAGATCCTAAAATTATTCTTCTCCCAAACCATTAATGTGTTTTTTTATGTATTTGAGGTTTGTAGAACGATTGATTAGGTTTTTGACGTAAAGTTATGATTGGTAGATCTTTTTTTTATGTATTTCTAAGAATGAAGTTAAATGATATTAGGTTTTATTACTACAAAGCTAAAGGCAAGGATAAAAATGATTTCAGGATCGTTTGGTTCGAGGTTTAGAAAAGGGATGGGAATTCTAAGTTCCTAGAATCTTAAATTCCTTTCCATTGTTTGGTTCGAACGGGAATTCTTTTTTTTTCGGCATCTAAATTATTTTCCCATATTAGGAATAAATATCATTTAATTAAAATACCCTTCTACTTGATTTTAGTGTGTGCGCGCGAGTGTGTGGTGAGTGTGTGTGTGTGAGTGTGTGTGAGAGAGTATATGTGTGTGTGTGAGAGAGAGAGAGATAGTGTGTGTGAGAGAAAGAGAGAGAGTGTGTGTGTGTGTGAGAGAGAGAGCGTGTGTATATGTGAGAGAGCGTGTGTGTGTGATATAGAAAGAGATTATGTGTGTGTGTTGTGTCAGAGAGAGAGTGTGTGTATGTGTATGAGAGAGAAAGAAAGAGAGAGAATGTGTGTGTGTGTGAGAGAGAGAGAGAGAGAGTGTATATGTGTGTGTGTGTGAAAGAGAGAGAGTGAGAGTGTGTGTGTGTGTGTGTGTGTAAGAGAGAGATAATGTATGTGTGAGTTTAAGTGAGGTGGTATTTTTGTCTCACCACAAAAGTAAACTATAACGCCAGGGAATATAGGATTCCCCCATTTTAGAGGGGAAATGAGAATTCCAATTTTGTTGGAATTATAAATTCCAGTAATTCTAAGTTCCTCCCAAATTTCCAACCAAACATTGTAATTCTAGATGAGCGAAATTCTAAATTCCTTTTCCAAACCTTGAACCAAATGAGTCATTAAAGTTCTACAACTACTTTGGGAGCAAGTATAGAAATGAAATTAACGTGTTAAAGAAGTAGTATGAGTCTCATTCCTTCTTTAATTACATATCTTTTCTCAGAAAAAGTTTGTGACAATGAAGGAGTACAAGAAAGAAAAGAGGAAGAGAATAGAAGAGAATAGAGCAAAATTGAAGGAATTGGGAATACATGAATTGTATTCGGCAATTCAAAGCAAAGATTAAAAAAAAAAAAGTTGTTCAAAGAGTAAAAAAAAATCATTGTTGATGATGACGAGTTTGTGCCACGTGAAGAAGAAAATGAGCATACGGATTCAAACGAGGATGAAAATGGGTATGTGCCTTATGAGTTTTTTAATGTGCAAATGTTTAGTGACGTAGATGTTAATTAGTTGATTGTGTGAATTTTTGTTTGATACTTTCCATTATCATGCGTGCATTAATACTTCAATATTTCAAATTTGAATTTCTCGGTTTAGTTAGCCATAATAATACTTAAATTGATGTGATGAATTATGTTCTTATTTTATAGTTTGTTCTCCTTTTATATGCTAATATTTTTAGGAATTCATGTTTGCCATTATTAATCTTTTTAGATTTTCATCATCTTACGAAAACATTACTAATCTCTTTATCTTTATATTATGAAATATAAATTTACTGACATTTTTTTTTGGATTCATAGATGTGAACCATGGATAAGAGTTGGATTGATTTTCGCAATCGGTGTTCAAAGGAATACATTAATGGGATTGAAAGGGTTTCTTAACTATGCATATGCTAATAAAAACATTGAGACAACGAAAATCTATTGTCCCTGTAAGAGATGTGCAAATCGAGTGTACCACGCCCGACAAACTGTGAGAGATCACTTTGAGATGCATGGTTTCGACAAGACACATAAGGTTTGTATTTTTCACGGAGAAACTTTTGGTGGCGTAAGCAGCAATATAAATACTCCGGGGGATGACATGTTAGTTGATGATATACATATACATGTTGAACTGAGTGCTCGTGATAACATGGTTACAATGGTTCAAGAGGGAATAGGTATTTCCCACGCGCATGACAATATGCGTGAGGAGGAATATAACACCGAAGATGTCTTTGAATCCGACGAAGATGTTCCAGAGTACTATACTCTTATGAAAAAGGCTCAATGCGACTTTTATGAAAATTTTCCGCCTGGGATTACCGAATTATCATTTGTTGTTGAACTCTTCCAAATGAAGCAACTTCATGGTTGGACAAATTGTTCTCTCACAGCTTTATTGAAATTTTTGGGGAGGTTGTTTCCGCATGCTAGAATTCGCAAGTCTTACTACCAAGCCAACAAGCTAAAAAAAGACTTGGGATTCAAGTACGAGACATGGTATGCATGCCCAAATAACTGTATGTTGTTTCGTAATGAAACCGAGGGTCTTGAAAAGTGTGGCATATGCGGATCTTCTCGGTATAAAGATGAGGACTCAAGTATTAATGGTGTCCATGGTTCGAAGGTAGCCGTAAAGAAAATGAGACACTTCCCTTTGAAACCGAGATTGAAGAAATTATTTTGGTCATCCTATTCAGCTCCTTTAATGAAATGGCATGCTGAAGAAAGGATCGACGATGGTGTAATGAGACATCCCGCTGACTCTCCTGCTTGGAAAACTTTTAATGAGAAAAACCCTTATTTTGCGAGGGAGATTCGCAATGTTAGACTTGGGTTAGCTCCTGATGGATTTAATCCGTTTGGTAATATGAGCATTAAGCACAGCACATGGCCAGTTATCCTCATTATTTACAACTTACCTCCGTGGTTGTGCATGAAGCAACCTAACTTGATTTTGTGTATTCTTATAGATGGACCAAAAGGACCCGCAGATAAGATTGATGTGTTCTTACAGCCATGGATTGATGAGTTGATTGAGTTATGGGTTGATGGTGTACTCACTTACGATGCGTCAAGTAAGGAGTTCTTTCAGTTGCATGCATCGTTGTTGTGGACCATTAACGATTTCCCTGCTTATGCGATGGTATCGGGATAGAGCACAAAAGGTACATTTGCTTGCCCTTGCTGTAACGAAGAACACCAGTCAATGCGATTAGATAAGGGTAAGAAGTTTTGTTATTGGGGTCATCGTCGATTCTTAGACTCGCTCCATAGGCTTCGTAGGCATAAGGCACCATTTAATGGGAGGGTAGAATTATCTCCAACCCCACTTAAACTTTCGGGCTTACAAGTATTGCAACAGTTGAACGATCTTGACGTTGAATGTGAATATAAGATGGAAGATGTCTTTAGAAGGAGGGAAAGAGAGGCGTTAGAAAAAAGTTAACAGGTAGTTCGAAAATGTACATTTGGTTGGAAAAAAGAGAGCATATTTTTTGAACTGCCATATTGGAAGTATAATCTTATTCGCCATAATCTTGATGTCATGCATATTGAGAAAAACGTCTGCGATAATGTCCTGTTTACATTATTGGGTAC
This sequence comes from Sambucus nigra, assembly GCA_949130495.1. NCBI lineage: Eukaryota > Viridiplantae > Streptophyta > Magnoliopsida > Dipsacales > Adoxaceae > Sambucus > Sambucus nigra. The sequence continues at coordinate 526,040,958 of OX422221.1, read as the reverse complement.
TAAAGGGAAGACAAAAGGCAATTTACAGGCTCGAAAAGATCTAAAAAAATTGGGTATTAAATCAGAGCAACATCCTCAACCAGGAGGGTGAAATCTAGAGTACCTCCCCCCAGCAGAGTACACGATGAGTAACAAAGAGAAGGAGATTTTTTTTAAAAGTGTTTTAGAATGGTAAAGTTCCTGATGGCTACTCTTCGAACATTTCACGGTGCGTGAACATGCAAGAAAGAAATATTTCGGGATTAAAGAGCCATGATAATCATATTTTAATGCAGCAATTACTTCCAATAGCCACGAGAAGGGTATTGCCCACTCATATTATCAAAGTCTTGATTGAATTGAGAAATTGCTTTGTTATAATGTGCTCAAAAGAAGTTACCGCAGCTGATTTGGAAAGTTTTGAAGATCGGATGGCCGTTACACTTTGTAGCCTTGAGAAGATATTCCCTCCGAGTTTCTTTGATGTGATGGAACATTTGCCTATACATTTGCTGGACGAACTCTTAATTGCTTGATGTGTCCTTTACCGTTGGATGTATCCAATTGAAAGGTACCTCCACACTTTAAAAGGATACGTTGGTAATCGGGCTCATCCCGAGGCCTCGATTGCCAACTATGTTATTCTTCAGGAATGCATGACTTTTTGTTCCTAGTATGTGGATGTGGAAACTATGTCTAACCGACCATCTAAAAATGATGACTGGGGGCATATAAATGGTTGTGCAATTGGGAAAAAGTTCAATTTGAACTTGATTCTGTAATTTATATGCAAGCTCATCGGCACGTTCATACCAACACTGAGGCAGTGGCGCCATTTGTTGAGTAAGTTTTATTATAAGTAATTGGTGTTTTGAAAACCATTTTTATATTTTTTGTGGATTTGACATATGGCTATTTGTTTACTTATAGAAAGCATCATGCGGAACTTTTATCAAAGTATCCTCAAGATTCAAAAAAGCATCGTGTTAACCGTCTTCACAACGATGAGTTCCAAAAATGGGTTAAGGATTATGTAATCGAAAATATCATAACTAATAGTTGAATTATGAATAAATACTATACGTTTATATTGACATTTTCTTTAATATACTATAGGTTAATAAATTGGGACGTGACGGTGTGCAAGTATCTGTAGAAATCAAATGCTTGTCTTTAGGTCCTCTTAAGGACGCGGTCAGATTCAACACTTATATTGTTAGAGGTTTTAGATTACGAACAAAGAGACTTGATAAGGGAATGAAAACTCAAAATAGAGGAGTTTTTATAAAAGCCGAACGAATGAGTTATTCTAGCCGGAAGGATAAAAACCCCATTGTGGGTGATATTACATACTATGGGGAACTAACGGATATTATTGAAGTCCAGTATCTTAATGGCATGAAGTTTGTGTTATTCAAGTGTGATTGGATTGAAAATCGCATGGGTACAAAAGTTTACGAGTTTAACTATACGCTGGTGAATTTCAAGCATTTGAAATATAAAGATGGTCGAGAGAGTAACGAACCTTTCATACTAGCATCCTAAGCAGAACAAGTATTTTACGTGTAGGACCTTATCGATACAGATTGGCATGTTGTTGTTCCCATGACACCAAGAGACCAATTTGATAGGTACACGACAGTTCAAGAAACTGGAGAAGAATTGTTGCTTAATGGAGATGAGCTGTTTGTCATGCAAAATTTGAATGAAGATCACAACTTACGGTGGGTGAGGGATGGAGATGGATTAATAGTTGACACTAGTGTTGTTCAAGCTAATGATCACGCAGATGCAAATGTAGATGAAGAAGAAGATGAAGATGAAATTTAGAGGGACAATGCTTGAGGGAGATATAGTCATAAACTAGTTATTTTTGTTTTTGATCTGGAGCATTTGTAGTTTGGTTTTGTACTGATGCATAACTGAGTAGTGTTTATTATAACAAATGCATAATTGAACAGATAGTTTGCTTCATATCTGAAGATATATTTTGTTAGTTTTCTGAATTAGCTAGTTTGCTGAATTTGCTTTGTGATTACTGAATTCGCTATATCATATGCTTTATAATTAATAGTTATTGAACACTTATTATAAAAGGATCCTCCAAATCCATCAGGACCTGGAGCTGAATCATCACTGAGCGCAAAAATAGCTTGACAGATCTCCAATTCATAGGGAAAATCCTCGAGGGCAAGGTTCATCTTAGGAGAAATAATAGATGGGATGATATTAGAGACTTCCTCCATGTTTAAAGACACATTTGAAGACAACATATCCTCAAAGTACTTAACTATATGAGATTTAACATCTTGGTCTTCCTCCAAAAGATTCCCAGAACCATCCTTGATAGAGAAGATCCCCAGCTTTTTTTGTTTAACTTTAACACTGGCATGGAAGAATCTAGTGTTTGCATCCGCCACTTTGAGCCACTTAATTGATGATTTATGCCTCCAATACATTTCTTCGATCTTGTTTGATTCAAATAAGTTAGCTTGGGCTTGGTTAAGGGCTTCTTTATTTGAATCTGAGCTAGCCTGATCATATAACAGCTCCAATTGAGCAATATTATCCTTTAAATCTCTAATCTTTTGAAATATGTCTTTAAACACACGATTGGAAGACTAGAACTAACTGGGAGGTCAATGAGATCTGACCATGTTTACTTACCAAAAATAATTTTGCACAAACACTTATCTATAAGTGGTGGCTAAAAAGTTTTTCTAGCAAAGTAATTGACAGAAAGTTAAAACATATATGTACAGGTAGATAAATATCTTGAACACACTTGACTTATCATCATTAATCAAACATAAATAGTTAAACATTCATCAGAGATAATTATTTGAATTGTTTATAAACAAAGTTCAATGAAAAGAATTACATATTAATTAAAGCAGACAACTCAAGCCTCAGAAGCATGGGCAGCATCAACTTCAGACACAAGAGTATCCTACGGTGCGATAAGAGTACAACGGTAGTAATATTTTTCTTGGCCTCAACCATGGTCTAGTTTTCGACATCACTATCTTCCAAGTCATCGACATCAATCACCTCCGACTCGGTAACTAAGGCCTTGGCTTCATCGTCATCCCCTTCCCACATTTATATGCCATCAGCAATGTTAAGGTAATGCGTGATGACACTTTTCTTTAGTTCGTCATAATTTTTTGAGAAGATGGTCACCAGGTATATTTGATTAAGGTTTTATACTTCCTAACACCCTCATCCTCAGCATATATAAGGGCTTCATTTGTAAAAGCATCATCACCCTGAACAAGCTCCTCATACCTTGAGTGCTTCATCCAAACTCATGTGCCTCATAACCTCAGTGTCGATCTGCTCCTTCAACTTTTTATTCTTTTCCTCAGACTGACTTAAGGTTTGAACGTTCACTACAAACTGGTCATACTTCTCCTTAATCTCAGTTCAGGCATTTTCATTATTAGCTTGCACAATCTTCAGTTCCTCAATCATGGATTCATGATCCCATGGTGGGAAAGGAGCATATAATTGGCCTATCTCTCGTCCTCATAAGAATTTGGGGACGGTGTTACTTTCTCCCTTAAGATGGTGGCACCCATTACACCTTGAAAGAAAGTCAAAGACATCAGCATAATGCCAAATATTTTAACAAAATTAAAAAAATACAAGTATGGGTGAGAATTTACCACTTGCATTCGATGCTTCACCACATTCCATAAATCGTCAACATTAAAATCCCTAACGAATTGAAAATTAGGGGCATACTCATGATAGTGGACCACATTAACAACAATATTTGTGTGGCAAAACATAGAGTCTGCATCATTTTTTAGCTGCTCCAGTATGATCGAGTGCTCAGGGTCAAAGGTAAATGTATCCACTTCACCATAAGCGGAGGATGATCCCCCACCATGGACCAAACACCGAGTCGTTTGTCTACAAATCTTAACCCTTTCCCTAGTGACATTGGTCCTTTTGTGTTTGGGACTGAACTAAGACATGGGTTCATCCATAGGCCTCTTATTACACGTAGGGCTCACATCATCTGAAGCAATATCCTTTATTTTCCTTTAGTTTTTGTAATATCTACAACATCGGCCTCTGCTTGCCTCCTACCATCATACTCAACATTCGTTCGAACCTTGGAATTCTACCTCTTCGCGATAACGACTTTCTTACTGGCCCTATCATCAGTAACGGTGCTCTTCTTTTTATCCTGAATGTCCAGTTTCCTCTTCAGAGTAATCTTCATAATAGCATGATCAATTTATGGAATAGTCATGCTAGACGATAGCTCAATTCAAAAATTAGATAATGTGGAAGTGGAAGCTACACGAGAGCACATCTTTTAGCAAAGTCAAAATGGTCAACCAAAGATGAGCTATTAAAGGTAAAAAGTCTTATACATTCTTTGACCTCCTGATCGAATCATCCTTCCCAGTTAGCAGAAACATTACCTTTAACTATGAAGTCTACCTCATCATCTCTAGGGGAAAACTTTTAGAATGGATGTAATAACTAATGAATATAATCTTCTTGGCAGAATATGCTTGAAAATATAATCTTTAAGAAAATAAGTGGTTGAGTCGGCTATTTGAATTGAAGGAGAAATGGACTTTAGTTTATGGGCGACAAACATTTTGTGCAGATATAACTACCACTCAATGCAATGAAAGAATGAATAATTCAATAAAGAAAAATGTGTGTTACAAGTATGATTTATTGAGGTTCTTCCATCACTTTCAAAGATTGCTTTATGATCGTCGTTACAATGAGTTAAGAGCAGACTTCAAAGCAATTCATACCTCCCCTGCATTATCATTCCCCATGAAAATTTTGAGAGATACAACAAAAGTGTACACACCAGCAGTGTTAAAGTGGTTTCAAGTTAAGCTATGCAAAGCTCATGTCAGCTCCATGAAGTTATTCGCTGATATTGAAACAATGAGCATAAATCCACGATCGGTAACTTCATATATGCTCTAGAGCTGACATGGAGCTGACATGAACTCTGGTCCTAAAGAATGCAATCACATGGAGCTGACATGAACTCTGATCCTAAAGAAGGAAATCACATGGATATTCCCAAAGCATTTACTTGAAACATCATGACTCAAGTACTTGAAACATTGACCATGAAAAGTGTAGGACCAGAGTGCAAGTCATTGATAGAGAAACCCCGTGGATAAAGAGTATATGTTACTGAATTATCGCAAGTAAAATTAGCAACATATATCAAGTAGAGTTAGACATATTTCAACCGAGTGTGTGACAGAGTGACACTAAGGGCAGGTGGAACCAGTGGAGGGAGATTTTGTGGGTAAGAAGGTAAAGGACTTGAATTCCAATGAGATTGTGAAAACTTATGTAAACATCCATGACTACGAGTATTGATCTGCGCATATCTAGATTAGCTTGAACCAAAAATCTTAGGCTCAATTGGAAATGGTTTCTGAAGAATCTGTAGTAAAATAGGCATAATTTCAGATGTTAGTTATGGAGAAGGGTTGAATAGTTGCAAGAGTTATGGGAGTAGCAGGACTAGATGATGTATTAGTAGTAAGAGACATTGTGAACATGGGAGTATGCTGTTTTGAATAAGAAAAAAGGAAAATTGGCACTGCGGTAAAAGGAAGCAGGTGATACCAGGAGATAATGAAAAAGGTCTAGTGGATTGTGGTCATTATGCTTAAAAGCGGACTGTAACGGGATAATTTCAGGTCATATGGCACTTTGATATCGTGTTAATAATCGTTTATTTTCAGTATATATAGATAGATAGAGTGAAAAATAATAGTTCCAATGATCATAGGTCTCTGCAAGACAAATACTATCTATACAATTAGTCCTCGTTTGCTTGAGTTTTTGTGATTTTTGGGAATCTACGAAGTGTCATAACAATCTCAAAACGTAAAAAAACAAGATTCATTTTCTATACCTCAAAATTTATCTATAAATTTAACAATTTAGAATGTCAGGAATGCAAAAAAGCTTGAATGAAACGATCACTAAGAGACTGAGATAATTTAGGTAGATTTTAATCCTCATGTGATATCGCCAATTTTATCAGAAAATTATTTCGAAATAACATCTTTTTATTCCAAAATTGTACATATGTTCACTGTGTGTATAACATTCCAAAATTTTTATTAAATTTATCAGTAGATATTTTGAGCTTAAGTAAGGATAAGAAAGGGAACTTATGATCTTTGATTAGTTTCAAATGAGACTACATCTATAATATGCTTGACATCATCCCAATGCCAACAACTTTTGCAACTTCTAAATTCGCAAATTACAATTTCATCCACTGATTCCCAAACTGATCAATCATTATCATTGAATTTCATTCAATCTGGCAGCACATCTATGACAAGTTTTATTAATTCTACAAAGTCTTTATGTTCATCAGCTATATTTTCTTCCATTAAAGATATGCATATTTAGACTTGAATGTCTCAATTTTATAAAAAAACATTTCATGAGTTTTTAAATACTGAGACTTCTAGGATAGTTGAAATTCAACACCTTAAATAAATAGGCACCCTTGAGTGCAGCCCCTTCTTTTTTTACTAAAGTGTGCGCAATTTAGTTATTACTTTCTTTTCTTCGATATAACTGTTCGTTTTACACTGCGATGGATGAAATCAAGATCTCTATGACTCAAATTAATAAGTATTTATCAGTAATGGGTTTAAGTTGCTCCTCTTATTCTTGGAAATGATTTTGAAATGAAAATGATCATTTTAATGTAATGATCGATCATTTTATATTTTGTTTCATGTTTGATTAGTTTTATAACCGATGTCGAAATGTGATATATAACTAAAATGTAACTTCTTGCTATGATAAATGCAAATATACAGATCCATGACATTGAGGCGGCGGCGGCATCGTCGGTTGACTATGTCCGACCTTATAGGCGCGGAAAGACTACTCGAGAAGCAACCACTCACAACTCAAGTGAGAAATGATTTAGAGAGGAAATCTCAAATTACTTCCGTGCAACACAACATAAGGGACCATGGAAATAGAGAGATGCAACCACAACTTTCCCCAAATATTGAATTAACATACCATAATACACACCGCAACTCAAGTGCTCAAGTTTCTTTATTTCAAACACCTACAAGTCAACTTTCCCCAAATATTGAGCAGATTGATAATTCAGTTGGGAATGTCAATTCTCCATCCGCTTTAGATGGTGAGGATCTCACAGGTATGCTGTGTTACACAGTGTTTGTATATCTCCATTTGTATTACTATTATGTTTATATTCATATTGAATAAGATGTATAAACATTATTTATATACTTTTTTTCCAGGTACAATGGCTACCTTTACTAGTAAAAAAAGGGTTAGAAAGGGGGCAAGGCCTTGGCTCGAATGGAATGATAACAAAAAGAAGATATTGAAATGGAATGAACTTTGTCAGCCAGTTTGTAAACTTGAATGTAAATTGATGTCACATTTAGGTTATTACGCAAGGTGTGGAAATTTATTTCCATTGACAATGTTGGATTGGATAGAGGCGGACGAGGAAGCACTTGATAATATTTGGAAGGAAGTGAAGGTAAATTATTGGTTTGATTTATTGATTTGTTCTGTTGTACATTAGCTTGTCAAGTTCTAACGAATTTATTATTTTTGTTCTTAGAATAACACAAATGCAGCGAAAGGTTTTAAACAAATATGCTTTGCAAGGATGTGACTTGCGTGGAAGCAATGGAAGCATCGAGTGAAGGCGAATCACTATAAAAAGTTTCAAAGAGATGAAGAGCGGTTGAGTTATATGCCTGAACGAGTAAAAAAAGATCAGTGGCCTGAATTGGTGAAATACTGGGGTCGAAAGAAGATTAAGGTATAAATATCACATTTATTAAGAATTTTATACATACATTCTTCTTCACTAGTATCATAATTTTTATTTTTATTTATTCAAATATTTAGGATATTGCCGATCAAAACACTAAGAACTGTGAAGTTGAATGTGCTTACTCAAGGACAGGACGAAAGCCACATGCTAAAATAGCCAAGGAGGTTGGAATTTTTATTATTATAAATATTTTTTATTTTAATATAAGAGTATTAATATACATACATTGTTTTTTTCAGAGGATAGAACTGGGGGAGCCCATCGATAATATTAGCATGTGGAAAGCCACTCGAGCTCCAAATAATAAACCTTTTAGTGTTGAATATGGATCATTTGATAGAGCGGTATGTATAAATATTAATTTGTAAGGGATGATTGAAAGATTTATTTAATATTTGTTATAAATTGTGTTCTTGAAAATTATTTTGTGTTCATTAATAATAATATTAATTCAATTGGTAGAAAATGCTAGAAAGACGACTAAATGAGCTACCAGAAGAGCAACAAAATGACCCAGAAGTGCGGAACAAGATTTTTACTGATGTAGTAGGATATGGATGGCATGGGTATGCTTTACAAAAGGGAGCAGGTATTAGGCCAACGTCGACAAAAGCATGTTCATCTCAGTTATTATTGAAAGAAATTAACCAGTTAAAGAAAGAAGCTGAAGATCGCGAGACTCGACATCTACAGGAGCTTGAAGAGTTAGAGATTCACAACCAACAAGCTTTATTACAGATGAAGAATGATATGTGAAGTGAAATGCAAAGTTTGTTCCAAAGTTTTACCCTTCAGCAAGCTTCCACTACCTCGACGATTCAGTCCGACTAGGTAATACAATATAATTCATACATATAATAACTTATATATATATAATGAAAAATTCTCTTGTTTAAAGTTAAATTTTCAATGGCGGTGGGGAAAATTTGTTATGGTGTTGAGAATTTATTATGATGGTGGTTAAAATTTTCTGCTGTTGGTGTATATCATTCTTAGAATCAATTTTGATGTTTAAAACAGGTTGGCTACATGTGGTTTTCATGGATAAACAAAGGAGACACTGCCGAATTTTTTAAAAAATAATAATAGTTGAATATTTATATTGTTAATGATGAAAATATACTATATTGATTCATTTTGCACATTGTATTGTTGACGAGGGGTATTAATTCTAACATAATCGAAACTATATTTTTTTGTGCAGGTGACAATTTTTGTAGAACATGCAAATGTGAATTAGTGGTTTTGGAGTTCGTACGCTTCAGTGTTGCGGAATTAGTTTGATAAAAGCATTTCGTGTTTGGAGTATTAATAAATTAATGTATTTTTATTGTCAAGTCAAATATTTGAACTTAGTGTTATAATTCTTGTTTTGATGAATATTTGGAGATGGTTGTAAGAACTCTATTTATTGTTGAATGAAAATGATTCGTTCTGTTGGTTGAAAATCATCTTATGTATTACATTTTATGATTATTCGTTGTTTGTGTTGTTTCAAATGTAATTAAATTCTATATTAAACTTTAGCGGTCGATTTTATTCTCCACAAAATATTGGTGCAAACATTTTAAGATCCCTTCACCTGTTTTGGGATGGATAAAATTGTCCTAAAAATATATCAAAGACGGCTATGTTGCCGTCTCAAAAAGGTTTTTGAAAATAGTAATCTTTTGAGAAAGATTAATTTTCATTTCAAAAACAATCTTTTGTGACAACTCTTGTGCCGTCTCAAAAGGGTCATATAAAATGAGGACCTTTTGAGACGGATTTGTTCCTGTTTCAAAAAACTCTTTTGAGATGGCTATGGTGTCACAAAAAGTATTTATAACCCCCTATCAAAAAGACCCCCCCTAGCCGTCCCAAATAGCGTCACAAAAAGTATTTGAGACGGATAAATGATCTTTTAGGACTGTTTGGCCACCATCTCAAAAGTTTTTTTTTTTTGTAGTGAACCTTTTGGGACAATTGTTTACGTCTCTAAAAATAACTTTAAAAGACGTTTTTTTAGCCGTCTCAAAACGTTCCTATAAGCAATAACCTTTTGAGATGACGTATTTCCCATCTCAAAAAAACTTTTTGAGATGGCATCTGCCTCCAAAATATTTTATAACGGGGGTCTAATACTATTCCCATTTGTCGTCTCAAATGGCATCACAAAAGGCTTTTGAGTAGGTCATATGACTTTTTGAGACGGATGGAGCACCGTAGTAAAAAGCATTTTTTTTGTAGTGGATGCATATACACATTTTGTACTTCCTTTAGTGGACTAGTTTTGTTTGTTTCATGAATGGGGCCTAGCAATGACTTAGTTAGGGAGTGTGATACGTCCCAAATATTGCATATTTATTCCCTTTATCTTTGTGCATTCTAGCACTTTTATGTTCTTAATTGCCATATTTATGCTCTTTAACCAGAAAACCTTAGATTTGGACATATATATGTTTTCCAAGTGTTAATTGTGCTTTTGTAGGTATAGGAATGCTAAAAGTGAGGAATGGTTGCATTTCAGAGAAGTTCCATCAAAGGACGCTACTTTAATGGCATTTTAATCAATCCAGTCTTCATCTCTGTCTCATGAAATTTCCACAAATGTGTAGCTCATTGAGTTAGCACCGCATGGCCACAAACGATGCGTTATTTCGAGTTTGAATGAAGATGTTATTGTCAATTTCGTTTTGAAGCTTTCCTCCCATGTGAAGAACAAATGACAACAGAAAATAGAGCATCGGTTGATTGCGCCCCTGCTGTCGATCGACCGGGTTTTGGGATTTTGCCTTGTGATGTAACCAGTGGGCTTTAAGTTAAGGGACCAGTCAATCGGGCCCCTGATGCCAGTTGACCGGTAATAGCAGTTACCCGCCAATTTCCCTTTGTTCTATTTCTTTTCTTTTTCCTTTATTTCTTTCGTTCTTTTTCTCAACTTAGTATAAATAGAAGACATATCTCCTTTTTGATAGATATCATGTCATAATAGATCATTCTCCATAAGAGAGGGAAGCTACAGTTTGGAGAGTTTGGGGAGGGTGAAATTTTCTCCCTCCGAGGGTTTGCTCGTACAGAGGGGTTTCCGCATCGAGGTTGTATAGAACAATATCCTCCATCATCTCTATTAATTCGAGTTTCCAATGTTTGTATTTTTTTATTTATCGCATTTTTACTCACTTTATGTTTAGATTTACTGCTTTCTTTAGATGCTTTCTAGTGTAGTTTTATTGCGTTTATTTACCGTGTTTTTATAATGCTTTTTAGGTCACTTTAGTATAGGTTGTGTTGCATCGAACTTGAATCGTGTTTAATGTGTTCCTTTTCTTTGATGACAGAAGATACGTGTTTATTTTGATTGGGTTGACCTATTTATTACACCTAGAAGATTTAACGCGGTATATCCTGTATGTTCCATATTTAAGACCTTGCGTGCATAATTTCTGAGGTATTGATTGACGCCAAAATCTTATTAGACTCTTATGTGAATTTAGGCGTGTGACAACTCTTGATTTAATTAAATGTCGAAATGAGACGTAATCTTAATGAATCTATAGAACCATGTAACCATTTATACGCGTTAAGCTGAGCTGAGGGATATTCGACACAATCTATAGTTTTTACTGTTTTTGTTAGTCTTGTTTAAATCAAAGTTCTAAAAAACACAGGGCGTGATCAAGGCGTGGAGGCCAAGCCTTAAGACTTAGAAGCCTAGGAGGGCCTTAGGCGTAAAAAGGCGTGAAAAGACGTTTAGGACTTTTTAATATATGTTAATATTTTTAACCACAACAAGGCTATTAAAATACTAAAATTGTACATATCATAAAAATATGTCTGAATATTTGCTAATTAAAATACTATTTTATTATTTTGAATGAGATAATGGTCCGATTTGTAAAAAAATCTTTAAAAGCTGATATCGTTTCACTAAAGCATTGATGTTTTCATAGACAAAGTGAGCCTTAAGGGTTTTACCAAGCATAAGGCGTCAAAAGCTTAAGGCGAGGCATTTCTCCCATGCCTCAAGCCTAGGCGGGTTTTTTAGAACAGTTGTTTAACTACATGCCTAGATTAATCTTTCCCTTTTTGAATCTTTTCCTTTTGTTTATAATTATCTTTTACACTTTTATTTTAGAAGTATTAAACCAATTAAATTCTAACAACTTGTCTTTATGGATTTTTGATACCCGGACTTGGCCGATATAATACTTTTTATTTAATGTAGTCATAACTTTAGGTTTTATATAGAGTTGGTGAGCCGAAAATAAAATGACCAGTGTGTAAGTGACTCTCACGCCGTGATGAAACCCATCCCTATCAACCATCTACATAGACCTCGACTTCCTTATGTATCATATAAAGCACGATGGTTGTGACATCCATCTTGTATATATCCCCTATGTTTTTTAGACCAATTGGCATGATAGTGTAATAAACGGTTCCCCATGGGGTGATGAATGCGATTTTCTCTTGGTGATCAGGGTGCATCTTGATCTAATTATATCGGGAAAACCCCTCAACGAATGATTTGAGATCGTGACTTAACGTATTGTCCACAGTCATGTCGATGTTGGGTAATGGGTGATCATCCTTCGAAGAGGTCTTGTTGAAGTCTCAGTAGTCGACACATATGTGAACCTTACCTCCTAATTTCAGTACTGGTATGATATTGGCTAGCCATGTGGTATATTTTATCGCATGAATGAAGCCCACGTTCAGTTGCTTGACTAATTCTTCTTTAACTTTGGGTGACCATTCTGTACAGAAATTTTGCAATTTTTCTTTGATCGATTTGCATTATAGGAGATTTGGAATCTCATGTTGTGCTATCTCAGGTTCAATACCGGGCATATCATCATAGGACCATGCGAAGACATACACAAATTTGTTTAATAGTTCTTCAAGTTACACGCGTTGATGCTCATTAAAGTTGGCCCATATCCTAATCTCGTGCATTTGTTTACTAGAACTGAGATTAATAACAACAGTTTCATCTTAATTAACTGGAACGCGATTATGTTATTTATTATTGACCTTATGTAGATTAGTTAAGAATTGTTCGTTTGCACAATCATCATCATCAAGAGTTTGATTAGAATCAAGACAATTAATGTAAGGCGCAGCAAGATACACAAAATCATCGTTTATTTCTTTGAGAGGAAAAACCTCATTGAGAACCTCATTAAAGGAGATATCTATTATATTAAAGTGATGGTAAACAACTAAATGGTAAATGGGGTAAACATCGAGGTTAGATTGAACATTGGTAGGTGGAATAGGTGCAGCATGCCAGTTGAGAAAAGGTGCATCAGCATCTTTGATGAGGTACGATGGATTTAACGATTTAGCCCATGAGTGGATCATGCAAAGTGTCAGCCCCAGTGTATGTAAATTGAATAAATCTTCAGAGTCACTGCCCTAAGAATCCTTGGTATCATCCATGGTATCTTCAGTGAGTGGTTGTACACAGTGCTGGGAACTCTTGTCCCATGGGTAGCTATCTGGAAAGAAGATCTAAAATCCTGGTTTCATCCTTTGGTGTAAATGGTCATACCAAGGTTCAAGGAAGCCGCAGAAGGGGAAATATTGACCCTCTCTGATGAATCTTCCATTTAGGGAATCTTTGGGGATAGTTCTGGATCATTCTAATTTCCTCTTCAGTCGAGGTAGACGGATCAATCTGAGTTCTTCTTCTGATGAATGATAGCCCAAGACACAGGGAGGAAAGGCCTTCTTTAACATAACAGGTTCAATTATCCCCTATTGTCTTTTCCTTTTCCTAGTCCGGGCATGAAGTGGATGTTCTTCAACAAATGGATTACATGGACGTATCTATGGGGTTTTTTTTCCGAATAAGCCCTATCATTGAAGTCATCCCCTTCTGGGAGTAGAAGTGGTTCAACTCAGAAACATGTTAGAAGCATATTATTTATCCCATAGTGTATTTCAAGTACTGGGTTACTGGTACTGGCATTCTTGGTATTGTCATCGCCGCCTAAGATGGTGATAACTTATCCGTTGGCGAAGAACTTAAATTTTTGATGAAGGGTAGAAGACACTCCTTTGATGCTATGGAGCCATGGTCATTCGAGTAGAAGGTTAAAACATGTTGGGATGTCTATGACTTGGAACTCAATAATATGATTTCTCGGGATAACCCATATTTTAATTTTGATACATCCCATGACCTGTCGAAGGATGTTGTGATAGGCACATACGATGGCAGAGGTTGAATCAAGGTCACTCTTTTTCAATCCCAAATAATTGAGGGTCCTCAACAGTCAAACATTAAGAGCTGGTCCATTATCGATAACAGAGAGTGGGACAGTTTTCCCATGATTTAAATAGAGATATTAAGAGCATTCGATTAGGGGTAAAGGATCAGACTAGGTTCATCGCTTCTTCTATCGTTGTTGAGGGATGAACTATGGGTCCTGTGAGTAGCAGGATTAGGGAATTTCTATTCAGTTGGTAAGATATAAAAATCCCCTATAAAGTGATGTTGTCTTGGGTTTTCTTTAACTGATCGAGAATACTTCTTTCCCCGAGGGTCATTTCTAGCATAAGGATATTCTTAGCACCCATTCCTTTATTGCTCGCTGATGGTTGTAGGCTTGGGATTTAGTAGTGTTATCCTGACCTGTTCATGTGGTTTACAAAAGAACGGAAAAACATAAATCATGTTCCTTCATCAATATCTAATTGTTCGGCCACCTTGTTGATTTCTCCTAGCAGCTCCTCGAATGATATCATCCCGCATATGTCAATTATCAAACTAGTATTTTTTTAATCTTGCTCTTAACCTGAATCTTTAAAATCATCCCCCCATCTGATGGTAATGATATTTTATTTCCATTCAAAGTCAATCCACTCCATAACTTCCACTTCCTCTTTGTATAATTCCTCCCATTCGGTAGGGAAATGCATAACTGAAGGTACTAGGCTCCCTCGTAATTTTAAAGCATCCAGTAGCTCAGATACACTACAGATATGACTAGTCTTTTGAAACAAATTTGTTATGATCTTGACCATGTCATCTAGATTGACTTTTGATTGGTACCACCTAGTTGTCTGACTCTATGGTCCATTTTTGATCTTATGATAACAACCTATTGAATCTCTAATAGGTGATGGTCATCTGGGACGGCAATATCATCCCCAACTCCAAGAGTTGGTTCAACACTTTTGATAATTCTATATCTTTACCTATAGAATGGGGTGGACAACGATGCATGCTTAGGTGATAAGGGATAAGGCTTGATTGGCAAAGCTGATACCGTGTAAGAGGAAATATGGGCATGTTTGGACATGTTTAAGAGAGTATATGGGAATGATTAGTGATTTACTCAACATGATTTGGGTGAATAGGTAAAATTTTGAGTCTTCTTTTGAGAAGATAGGATTTGCATGATTTTTATGACAACCCGATCAATTAGGCCTTGGATCACATTTTGGGGAAGGAAACCCTAGTTGGTGGTATGGCCAACAGTTTGGTGAAAGTCACAACGAGCATCAGGTTTAAACTTTTTCGTAATTAGGTTTGATAATGGATAGGGATCCAATGGTTTGATCCGAATTTGGGTCATGTGGTCCATGTAGACTTCGGAGAGAGGAGCATGAAACTCGGTGTATTCCTTCTGGACTGGGTTTGGATAACTTTCTGGTGCCTATGAAGCGGAAGGATGAAAAAAGTTGTTGATGGTAGAAAATGTTTTACTATCTGGTTTTTCAAACATTCTAGGAGCAAACTATCTAGAGGTTTCCCTCAGTTCGACTTCTGTTTTGGCAAGACTTTCTTCGATGTCCACTCTTGCTTCTTGAAGGGCTCATAAGTGAGGGTAATATTTTCCTCCCATTATTTCTGGAGAATAGGGTAAGTTTTTTTTATGATACTAACCTCTTCTTATTCGGAAGGCCGGTGGGTCATGGTAGCTTCTTTTTCTCTCCACCTTTCTATGAATTTGTTGACTGATTCCCCAGGGTTCTTCTGAAGTATTTCTAAGTAATGATGGGTAACATATATCTCATTTTCATACTTGTACTGTGACATGAACTCACGGGCAACATCTTCCCAACTACGAATTCTGGATTCCTCAAGGGATAATAACCGACGGAGAGCACTATCTTTCAAAGTCTGTTGGGACATCTGGGATATTATTTCTTCAGAAGCCCCTATAAGAGTCGTGGCTCAGTGATACCTATGGATATGAACGATCGGGGACCATTGTCTCCGAACTTCTCGATATTGGGCATCTTGAAAATTTCGGTAACCTGGCCTTTAGGATAGGGAGACATGTGGGTGTTGTATATGTAGTTCCCAGTGAGTCTGACTTGATCCAACTTCTTGGTCAACATCTTGAGGTATTCCTTGACCTTGTTCAATTCTTCCTTTTTCAGTTCAACGGTCACAGGTAAGTTAGCCCCTGGCTGAGCAATGTTTGACAGGGGCAGAAGGGGTGGCGGCGGCCAATTAGCCGGAGGAGAATAAGGAAAATGTTGGTATTACACCCAAATAGGCTCGGTTGAAGGAGGACCCATAGCGCGAGGGAAGAAGACCTTGAGATCTTAGGGGACAGGTAAACGGTTTCTTTGCATCTCATGAACCTCGGTTTGAGGGTCCTGAACTTTGGCGGCGAGCTGAGCTATAACCATCAACAAACTGGTTGTACATTCGGCACATGAGTCGTGTTCTTCATGGAAGGCGAGTGAATCTCAACCTCAAAAGAAGTAAGGGGACTAAAGACCGAAACAAATAGGGAGCTAGGCCAAGGGTATGCAATCGTCCTAATAAGGAGAAAAATTAGGATTTATTCTTGGAAAAGAAAATAAGGGAAATTTATTATTTTTAAAAAAGGAGGAAAATGATTTCTTTATTTTTTTTTGGAAAATATAAGGATAAAAATGCTCTGTTTTGTTTCTGTCTTTTTTTTTGGGGGGGGGGGGGAGAGAAAATGTTTTGGGTATTTTTGATAAAAAAAAAAGGAAAAATGGTTTTGGAAACTTCCGAAAAGAGAGAGGAAAAGACGAGAGACTGGTCTCATCATGATTATTATATTAATTAGGATCTCACTTGTATTAAATTTACCTCAATGCAAAAAAGGAAATGTCGGACGGGACCTGATCCTAGAAAAATTGGGTTGGAAACATATGAAGAAACTAGGGTTGGACTTGTTACCATGATCAAAGGTAGGGTGCCATTTTAAAAATTGCACAAAAAATTTGGCGACAGGCCGACCCGTAATTTTGGAAGAGTTTCGGGTCGAAACTGACAATATACTATATGTGTCCTAGGCTTAACACCAATACGCGGGTATGCCGTTGTTGGGTTAATTGTAAGGTGTTTCCCCTTTGGCGTGACTTCCATGATATACATACTTCCATGAGGGAAATATGTACATGTGGACAAGCCATTTGATATACCTAAGTGTGGCATAAGAATGAGGTGGATATGTACATGGCATAATAAGGGGAACATGAAAATAGGGGGATATAAAAGAAAAGAAAACGCCCATGAAAACAGAGTCTAGAAATCTTAAACAAGTCTTCAACGGAGTTGCCACTATGGCCATCCCGGGCAATGTCAGGGGAAGAGATATCCCCTAGGGGAGGTTGCGCCGCTATCTCGCACCCCTCTTGGAAAGGTGCTTCAGTTGTCGTCGGTGTGGGGGTAAATGTGAAGAGATGGACTCGCCAGCCTATTTTGTACAAAACATGCAAAAGAACATGTTGCCACTTCGATAGAGAGTCATTAAGGACAATTTGATGCATACGAAACCAATAGTTAGAAGGTTTGGGGCTATGTTACAAAATGGAAAGGTGTTAGGCACCCATCCCGCCCTTTCGATCTCTCATGGGCTAGTGTTATTATTTTCCTTTATATCCCCGTGAGGTGTGTGTGCTTATTTATATAATGGAGATTTGAATCATTCAACTCAAAACATGGACAAGATAAAGTGAGGTCATCCATAAGAATGTTTCCAAAATAACATATGTAGGAAGTATGATTTTTGCATTTATCACGATATTGATCTTTATTAGGAAACAATAATATGTGTTGGATGAAATGCAAAAAAAGCATGATATATATATATATATATATATATATATATATAGGGAATTTGGGAATTTAGGAAATTGAGAAAATTGGAAAATGGGACTCGAGTCTCAAAATTTAATCCAAGAGTCCTACGTAGCCTATAAAGGCATCAATGTTCACGTAGTACAAATGTAGTATAAGGGTGGGGTTTTATCCCATAGATTCAAATGAAATTTTATTATATGTGTATGTGTAGAAAATGTGTTTTTTCGGTTTTAGAAAAAGTGTGATGTATAATTTCGTTCTGAATTTACGAGTATAAACCTCTTTTATTTATTTCGGGGATTTTTTATAAAAAAAATGTATGTGCAATATACTAACAAAAGTGTAGATATCAATCTGTATGCACTAATCTAAGAACTAGATTATGAATCTATTGTATATTATGCAAAATTAAGGAATTTAAAGAGAGAGGGAATGAATTGGACCTCCTTTGAAGCTTGATCTTTGATCTTGGATGAACTCCCTTGAGTTCTGATGAATGTTGATGAGAGAGAATGACATTTTTCCATCTTGGTTATGAAAAGGATGGGAATGTAAGATTGGATGGAACTTCGCTGATTTTAAGGGAATGTTAATGAGATCACTAATGTTGATGGATATCTTTTATCCTATTAGTGTGAGGTCATGCCCTCCTTTTATAGGGTCAGGGGTTACGAATTGGCCTACCCCAGGGGTGCCTATAAGCATGCGATCCTAGACACTATGCTGATAAGCAGGGATCCGGATCTGCTAATTGGTAGTCTCATGCAGATTTTCTTTGAAAAACGATCGTAGAAAACCGTTAATCAAAATCGTGCATGAAACATACCATTTGAAATGTATTTTAGATACCTTAAAGAGTAATTTTGACCGCTCCCAATTACGGGAGTAGACTTTGGGTCAAATGTGGCTCGAAAGCATATGTCGGTCTTTTGGATGGCAGATCATCGCACGGAAACGAATCATTTGTTCCCATGGTAAGTTAGAATCGCGCACCGGGTGGATCGTTGGAAAGGTTAGGAGATTTACATCGACATTCCAAAGAGTTTCACTCGGTTTGAAAGGTTAACCTTTGTCAATAGGGGCTTGGAATTACTCGGGGACCTCTCAGAGTAAAATAGATTGTTCATCCATACCGTAGGTCCGAATCACGTATGGGGAGGACCGATGGAAAGGGTATTTAGTTACCTTTGTAGATTCATTAAGTCTTGTTCGAGTTAAATAGTTGACTTTGGTCACATGGAGCCTGAGAGAAACCCGTGGCCTCGAGATCGATTTTTATGGGAAAATAGATCGTTCGTCCGAATGGTTATGTCGTTTCATGAACGGGGTGGACCATTAGAAAGGTGTTTCAGTGACCTTAGAATATTAAAAGAGATTTATCCCTAATGGTGAAGTTGATTGGAGTCAATTCGGGACCCGGGAGTGCCCAATGGCCTTCGAATCGATTTTTGGTATTAAAATTGTTCGTTCATCCAAACTGTTATGATCATTTTTGTGTTGGGGTGGACCATTGGAAAGGGTATGCAAAGACTTTTAAAGATTAAAATAGCTTTAACTCTCACGATAGAGTTGACCTAAGTTAAACGGGGCTCAGGGGTGCCCGAGCGCCTCTAGATGGGTACTCGGAGTGCGTCCTAGGGTTTGCAGTGAGACGGGGAGGTGCTAGGGACCTAAGGGGAGACTTAGTGGGCCCTATAATATGGTGTATACATATACTCTCCACATTTTCACCCAACCATGTTTTGTATTCAGAGAATTTGTCAATTTTCCCCCAAATTTATATGGTCTAATGTAAACGTGAAATGTATTCTGATGGTGAATTAACGATGTATGTTTCCACTCCACAGTGAGTTATAACTGTGAAATATATGCATAGACTTGGCTATTTTTTCACCCCAACATATACGGTTTCATGTGACCATGAAAAGTACATAGATGGTTTGTTGTAGCCATAAGTATACTCTCTATGGTTTGACCCAACCGTGAATTATGTGCCCAGATTATGGAAAGTTTCCCCCCAATTTTTACGATATAATATAACCGTGAAATGTATTCTGATGGTGAAATAGTGTCGTGTGTTTCCACTCCATAGTGAGTTGTAACTGTGAAATATATGAAGAGACTTGGCTATTTTTTCACCCTAATATACACAGTTTCATGTAATTGTGAAAATTATATAGACGGTTGGTTGTAACTGCAAGTATACTCTCAACGATTTGACCAAATCGTGAATTATATGTAGAGACTTTAGCAATTGTTTCCCCAATTTTCACAGTCTAATGTAACCGTGAAATATATTCTAATTGTGAAATAACGTCGTGTGTTTCCACTCCGCGGTGAGTTGTAACTGTGAAATATATGCAAGGACTTGGTTATTTTTCACCCCAACATACACGGTTTCATATAACAGTGAGAAGTATATAGACTGTTGGTTGTAGCCGTAAGTATACTCTCCACGGTTTGATCCAATTGTGAATTCTAATGGTGAAATAGTGTCATGTTGTTCCACTCCACGGTGAGTAGGCCAGTAAATTGAGCACTCGAGGCTCAAATCCCGCCCGTTCGGCCCGTTATTTTTAGGCCAAGCTTTATTTGAGTTTGAGTCGAGCAGAGACAAAGGAAAAATTTCAAGCCTGAATGAATTTCAGGCTGAGCTTGAGCTGAACAATGCTAAGCCCGAATTGGGCCCGAAGCCAGAACTTCATATTTATAAATAAATAAATAATTTATATAATATAACATATTTATGTTAACGTTGTTTAATTAGGTTGTGTTCTTTTATTTCATTTACTACTTTTTTTTAAATTCATTTGTCATAATACATTAGATTACATGCGATTTTCAATTTTGTGATTTTATTGTTAATCTCATTATGGGTATTTGATTTAATAGTTGCTCAAGTCACAATAGGCCTTTGTTAGTAATCAAATTTTGCTCAATGTATGAAAATTAATAGGCATTTGTAGGTTCACTTTTATTTTCCTTGTTTTAATTTAATACATTTCATAATTATATATATATATATATATATATATATATATATTTCATGAAATATCAATTAGATTTTAATGTTTAATTTTGCCCATGATGGAAATACAAGAAAAAAAATTAATTCAAACTTTTTTAATAAAAAAAATTGAAATCGGGCTTGCTCGAAATCTGTCCCGAAGCCCATAATATTTATGAGCCAATTTTGGGCCTAGGTGGGAAAAAATAATTCGGTCCGAGCTCGGGCTTGAGCATTGGTAAGTGAGTTCGGGTCGAGCCTGATCAACCTCAATCCCGTCTCACCGACCCGATTTACAGCTCTAACGGTGAGTTATAACCGTGAAATATATGCAAAGATTTGGCTTTTTTTCACCACAACATACATGGTTTCATGTAATCATGAAAAGTACATAGACAGTTGGTCATGGGCGTAAGTATACTCCACATGGCTTGATCTAACTGTGAATTATAGGCCGAGACTTTCGCAATTGTTTCCCCCAATTTACACGGTGTAATGTAACTGTGGTTATTGATTTGGTCATGAAACCACATCGTGGATGTTAGTATGACGATGACACCACACCATATAGATGTAATGAACGGTGAGAACCCACCATATTGTTAACATTGAAGCATGTTCACGGTTAACATTCAAGGACATAACATAACATTGAAGTACATAACATAACATTAAATCACATAACACATAACACAATTTTGTTAACAATCAAACACATATCACATAACATATTTATTTCAAAGTTGTTCCAAAAACATTGTTCCAACATCATTATCACAAAGGTTTTCTAACACATAAAACATAACAAAATTTTGGATACTTTACAAACAAAATTTTTAAGAATACAATTACATTCAAATTTTCCAAACAAATTTTGTCTATCTTCTCTTTAAACGCTTCGTCGAGGTGGTTTTTGCTTGGGTGGGATTTTTCTTCGCATTTTTTTCTTGTAGAATGGATATTTTCGTGCCTTGGTCCGAGTTTCTCCTCGCACCGGGGACTTTCACATTTCTATATGAGCTTGTGTCCCCTTGGCCTGAAGAAGGACGTCAAGCGTTGCACATGATACCTCGAAGACATCTGTAACCTTATAGTTCGAGCCTCCGTCAATAGCTTCCTGGACAGGCTAATGGTTACGTCTATCTCGTTAGCCTATATAAATTATCATCAATTGTGTTAGACAATTTTTTAACAAAGGAAATCAATTTAATGATAAATTTCAAAACATTTGTCATTTTATCGGAGTGGTTTAGCTCCTGCTTGCGTATTCCATTCTCAGGATATTAAATTTATTGATGGAATCTTTCTAGATACCAAGACATGTACCCATCCAGACATTCCCAAGGCACGAACCTCATCGGGGTCGATCGTCTGGTATCGGACAGTACATGGTCGACCCAGTTAAGTTAATATCATTTCTCAATATCAAACTTTAATTTGTATCGGGCCTGGGTCTTCCCACTTTCCTCTGACAAAGGGAATATTGGCAGTCTAGGAATTTTTTGAACTTGTGCATCTTCGCATAGGACCCTCTCCGGGTAGTAGGGTTATCCGACATCATAGCAGATAAGGAGATCGCTATATTATGACACCTCTTGATATGGGTAGGCCTCACTTTTTTTGGAGTAGGGATCCCACACAACTTAAACGTATTTCCAATTGTTAGTACGCACATAAATAAAGAAAATAAATACTGAACTTAAAAAAACTAATACTTATGTTTGAAGCTTTTAAACCATCTAAGGTTTCCCTTAGCTGCTGTAAATGTGCAAAGTCATCCCCTGACACCGTTTGCACCCTCCATTTGCATAGACATGATTCGCTATGCTCAAAATGGAGATTTCTAACACCCCTTGCCAAATTAAAGTGGTCGTCTATCAATACTTGCAGTCAAAACAAAATAAAATTTCAATATAGACATATTAATTTAGAGATTATTATATTACAAAACAAAAATTAAAATATGTACCACGAAAAGGGAAAGATATTCATCCATTTGTCGAACCTCCACCCGAGAGGCAATCCCTAACTGTCGATATAAATTCGCCAATACACCAATTCCCCAAGCATAGTCTTTGCATTTGTCGAACATTCGCAAATACTGCAAGTAGTACACTGGAATCGGTTGCTTGATTTGTCCAAGAACAATAAGCAACTGACCATGAAAAGCAAGTACCCCTAGCATCATACTCAATCTTCCTCTGTGAAGCACTTTCCCCTTGCTTCTTAACCCCCCCCCCCCCCCCCCCCGCCCCTACAAAAAATCGTTAACCAATCAAAATGAACAGCATATACAGACTTACACTCCTCTTTGGCATCCTCCTCGGTATAACCCAAATATTTAATGAGCCATTAGATTTAGGCTGTCTTCTCTTCGTCTTTATTTGGAATAGTATGGTACACCGATTTACCTACTACCGAGATTTTGAGGAGATGGTAAATATCATTTAGGGTGATGGTCATCTCGTCGAACGAAATATGAAATGAATTTGTCCCCAGTTGCCATTGTTCGATGAATTCCAACACCGATACATAGTCTATGTACCGATAGGAGTGTATAATCACACTGTACAACCCGGAGTTCCTCACCAACTCTATTACCCACTCATCCTCTTTGGCTAGATCCCACTCAGATAATTTATTGAAGTGGTACACACACTTCATTATTCCCCTCTTCTCATCTTTATTCCAAATAGAATAACCACTGTGGTTATGATAATTTTTTAGGAGTTCGGGGTTGTTTGGCGTGCACCCCTCGAGCGGGTAGGAATCCGAGTGGATTATTGTTTTATGGGCATTCTTTTCTATCTCTTTCGATGTGAATGGTTTAATTTCATCTTACGAGGAAGAAGACTCATCCTCTCCTTCACTCTCTCCTTCTTCCTCCCTTTCTTCCTCTATATCATCCTCTCCTTCTCTAACTCCTTCTTCCTCTATATCCTCCCCTTTTTACTCTCTATCTTCCTATGCTCCTCTATCTCCTTCTTCCTCTCTATCCTCCTCTCTTTCCTCCTTTCTCCTCGCCTATCTCTCTTCATCTCTCCCTACTTCTCTTTCTTCCTCTCTGTCTCTTCCTCACATTCTTCATCTCTCTCTTCATCACTGTCCTCCCCTCTCTCTTTCTATCATGATTTATCTTCTTCTTCTTTCTCATCCTCTTTATCTCCCACTACTCCATCCTCACCCCCTTCAGTAACCCCAATCAAATCACCTACAACCGCATCAACTACTTAATAAATTGACTTTGAAGTATCACCCACCTCAACATTAAGTAAATATCCTACCACTTTTTCTAACAAAGTCATCGGAGAATATCCTTTGCTTAAAGTAGTGGCCTCACTGTCACTACTACTAGAGGAAGATTCGGGTCATCGTACTTCCTTATCTGACTCCAACCTCCTCTTCCGCTCGGATGCAGTAAGAGGCTTTTTGTTTCTCACCATTTATATGACCTACATAAGAAATTAACAAATTATATTATCAAATTAAAAAATTGTATTAGCAAATCAACATTTATATACCCTAGAAAATGAATATATGAACTAGGAAAAAAATTAATAGTTCAAGAGATTAGAATTATAATTAGAAAAAATAATTACTAAAAAGGAAACCACGGTTCTATATGTCCGTGAAATATTTACACCCTGTTGTGTTTGGTCGTGAAAATATAACCATGGTCGGGTTCGTCTTTGAAACCTACAACCACGGTGAGAACCGACGGTATATTGTGCAATCGTGGTTTTAGATGACCGAATATTATTAATACCTATAGTGACGGGAAACCGTAGGTACAGACCATTTTTTTTTCTTTTTTCAGTTCGTTAAACCCTATTTTTTTCTTACCGTGGTAAACCCGAGGTTATTCACTCAAATGGAATATATTTTCAGTTAAATTAATTAGGGTTACATTTTATATAACACACAAAATGGGAGCACAAAATGAGAACATGACAGTAATAGGAGTAAGGTTTAATGGTTTAACATACCAAAAATGAAGCTTGATGGTAATGTGGTGTTGGGAGTAAGGTTTAATGGGAGGTTGTGGTTTGGGAGATAAGTTAGAGAGAGAGAGAGAGGGAAAAGGAAAAAAAATGAGGATTGAAAATTTTGTGGTTTTTATATGGGTGAAGGTGCATGTGGTGTTTGTTTTTTGTGGTGTTTTGTATAAATATTAGGTACTTATGTGGTGTTTGGTATAAAAGGGTGTTTTGGACTAAAATTTTGGGTGTAAATATCAGGACTCGAGCAAGTACTACATATCTTTATGCTTCCTAAGCCGTACTAGTCTGGCAAGACTTTCCAGGAACTAATCCTTTCCCTTTATGGGTTATTCCTACCTACCATGTCAACACATGTCGATATCCTATTCATGCCTTGATATCCCATCTGAGGTATCACACTCAAGCCATTGTCATGATATCATCAGTCTAAATCCAAGATGCATTTCCTAGTAGCTATCTGAATTAAGCATTACACTTCCTACACAAGTCATTTTAGAATAAATGGTCATAATGACAAATCGAGGCACCAATGTTCAATTAGGCTTAGAAATTTACATCACCTACTTTTTCCAAATTAGACGACCTCCCCAAGGACTACATGACTCAACAACTTAAAATTTGACCAGTAACCTAGGATCATTACATGACCCTCGATATATTCATCACTATAACACTAGGACGTCATAATAATGAACTTAACTAGTTCCCAAAGGTCACACGAATACCCCATGAAAAAGTCCTTAACACTCGACGTGATTTTGTCATCCACGTTTATCTTATTATAGGTATGCTCTACAAATTTCTCCATAGTCACCTCATGACTATTAAGTACTCGCAATTATGCTAGTCTGTGAGTCTCTACACGGATGTACTCTAACCATAAACGCCTTAGGTTACCACAACAAGTTGATATCTATTCCCAAGGGTGCCACACACAAGTATTCCCAAGGATACTCAAAGTAATTCCTTAAATCATACCAATAATGAAGTCGAATCGCATCCACCAATGATTTAGGTCATTAAAACGGGCTACGATATTTAGATTGAAAACGTTATTTCCGCAATTTCATGACAATTTTGCAAGGGTCTAACCTATGTGTTGTCAACGTAGGGCCCCAAATTTATATTTTTCAAAAAAAAATTCCTTTAATGAGGAATAAAGGTGGTTCAACACAACACAGAGAAATGAAAAATTTTAATTTCTTAAAACAAATTAAAATTAAACACTACTAAGTGAATTAAAGTAAACATACACACACACTTTAAATTCACTCAAATCAAATTAATTTAATTATCAAGTTTAAACAAATTAGACAAGAATATTATCCAATTAATTTAGTGCCAACTTGAATTAAATTAACTTAAGCTAAACTTATCTAAATAATTAAACATGCACCATTTTAATGAAGAGTGCGAATTAAACCTAATTTTATCTTTTTCCCCTAAGCATGCGTTCTAGATGATTTTTGCAAAAGATAAATTAAATTCACAATCCCACAACACGGCGATGTACGAGTAAAAATGCAAATCGGAAAAAAATCTCGGATGGCCCTGGATTAAACTTTTTTTATCCTTCGAAAGATGTTCCCTAAAAATCACTTTGGCTCACAGCACGTTAAAGAATATGCTTATCCATTGTATAGATTTAAAAAAGTCATATGATTCGGAAAAGAATGCATAATCAGCGCAGGAATCAACCATTGCATAATGTTGTGATAATCGTTGGACTTGAGATTGGTAAATCCAGGTGGATCGAGGTTAACATTGTTGATAAAATTTGATAAAAATCTACTCAGTACCTTTAGTATTTATAGTATACGATAAAAGATTTATTTCTCTGATTTTCCTAATGCAATTGGTTCATTTGGCATCTTCCTTTTATTAATGCCTTTAACATCTTTCATCCATAATTTCCTTTTAAGATTCAAAGGATCTTTCAACTCCTTACGGGCATTCATCGTATCATTATTTGATGATCGTTTCACCGAGAGTATTGTACCAAAAAGAGTCTCTGTGATATTATTTTCAACATGCATAACATCTAAATTAGGTATAATAACATTATCCTTCCAGTACTCTAAGTAAAAGAAAATTTACCTCCTTGAAAAACCCTCGGTACCCGTTAGATCCTCATCGTCACCCTCACATGGATAATCATTGTCTTCCATTATGACATCCTCTTTCTCAATCTCCTTCCCCTTCCCCTTGCATTTATCTTTCCCTTTTTGTCTCCCTCTATTTGAATACAGTCAGAGCGATAAGTGACACTATCTGGTGTGACAACCCGCTATCCGAAATAAAGGGTGGCCAGCCCTATACCCCGATGAAACAGGAATCATGGATAGATATCATTCTCATCATCACAGTAAATATACGGAGTATCAGGAATAACCACACAATATTCAAGAAAACGGGTTATCAAAAATTTTAGTTTTGAAATTTAAAGAAAACATTTTCAACAACCCATAATAGAAAAGGGGGTGGAAACTCCCACAAGCATATATATATCAACAATAATAAGGAAAGGACCAAATGAAACATCGGTCAATAGAATTTATACAATACACAATAGATCTCAGGTGTTACATAATACATCCATTATACAATTACAACGGTTTGGGCCACACACCCGAATAAAATCTGATCATAACTAGAGAACAATAATGGAGGCGTCTACACAAAATATCCCGTGATACCCGCAAAATGTCACGGCTCCTCAAAGACATAGGGATGGGAAGGTCATTACGGGTGACCTTGCGGCGGAACACCTGAACGGATAGTATATACATATACAACAAGAAAGAAGAACCGGTCAGAGGCGGGTTTGATATGATCACTAAATAAATGACATGCATGACAATAATGTACAGGTAAGCATGGATGATATTCTAGCATGGTAACATCATATAAAGAACTAAGACAGACAAATGATTATTAAAATGACTTCCAATTATACAAGAATTAAAAGTACTTATAAGCCTTTTTCATGTTTCATCATTTTCAATTCCATCTTCTTTCCATTCCTTATCAGGAATGCATTTATTTCTGTGTGCTCTTTGTGGCATATCCTCTGCTCTTTATGTCATTAATGTTCCATCGAGTCCAACTCGATAATAGAATATTTATAAATATAAATATAACGATTCTAAGACCGCCCGTCCAGGTTTCCCCATTGTCTGCGTCCCTAAATAACCATCATCTTCCTGGGCCTAACATAAGACAACCTGGGATCCTATCACACACGTCGGGGAGCGGACATATGCCTGCGGGGTAGTCAAGACCACACCCAGAATCTCCTACCCATCGCAAATAGAATATAAAACAAGCGCTCATATGGCCTAGGACTATATCCACCCTGCATTCACTAGCCATGGGGCTTCACCTCACGCACGGACTCCCCTTAAGATGGTATTTAGAGAGATGTTTAACATCCATTTTATCTATTTCCATTACATGATTTTTTAAATTATCATTTACGTTATTCTTGTTACAACTTACCAAAAGCATTATGATTATGGAATTCACATCATCCTAATAACCTCGAAGAATATTTAACTCCCACGTTATTTCTCCCAAATGTCCCTTTTTGGACCTTATCCCAAACCATCAATTAAGATCTAGTGCACATTGACTCCTAAAGTCTCCAAAATTTGCTTTAAGATTTCCTAACCTTATATAGAAAAATACGTAAAAGAAATGCCTGAACATTACTTTAATTTCTCCCCTTGAAATAAACCCAAATGAACCCCTCCGAGTCTAGGGTATCGATCAAACTCAACTAATACTCTAAAGTCCTAGGTTTACTTCATTTAAGAAGGACCCTATTCACTAATCCTAAAGAAAAGGGTTTAAAATTGAAAAAGAAAAATTTGAAAAAGTGCAGGGTTTTCGAATTGATTCGGGGCCTAACCGAATCGATTCGGCCAGGAGATATGGGATTCTGCATTTGCCGAATCGATTCGACCATAGGGCCGAATCGATTCACCCAGGAAAACTGGGTTTCTGCATAGCTGCCGAATCGATTCGGACAAAGCCGAATCGGTTCGGTTCACAAGACCTGGGCACTTGACCTAAGCGAATCGATTCGCCCAAAGGGACGAATTGATTCGGGCCTACGATTTTGCCATGTTTTGGCCATGGAGTCTTGGACTCCAATCTCTACCCCAACTCAAATCTTCTCAACCCAACTCATTTATTAACTCCAACAACACATGAATGCTGCTAACAACCATCATAATCACCAATATTCATCCAAACTACTCCTCAATGAATCCAAACCAACAAATATACACTAAAAATCCCTAAACTAATTAAACTTAGATCAACACATCATTATCATAACAAATCATTTATCCTAAACCATAAATAGCAAGTAGAAACTTGCCTTGATTCAGAAATTCCAGGTCTTCTTGGTGTAGAAGCAAGAATCCCTCTCAATCTTCAACCTCTTACTCTTCCTCTCTCTAGTTCTCTCTAGGATTAGAAGTGAAATTAGGGCAATTAGAAGACTTAGTGAGTTTAAGTCGTGGCTTAAGACAAAAGTCCCACTTAATTAACCAATAGTGTGATAAAATAATACGCAAATGCATATTTAAGATATAATTAGTCAAAAATGCCCAAAACCTCAAAATACAATATGGTACATTATTTGACTATCTCGAACGTTCCGGATTCAACTACAACCTCAAAATTATTATTTGGACATTTTAAATTCATATGATATAATAAAACATAACATGGCAATATTCACCCATAGTTACGATGCATGTGCTAACTCATAGTGAATATTAACTTTCTTCATGAAATTAGTACTCAATTCATAATCCAACATTTATATCTAATCTCCATACTTAGTAATTAATATAAAATACGTTCTCATAAGCGAGGATTATTACATACTCCCCCCCTTATGAGGGAATTTTGTCCCCAAAATTCAAGCGTACCTTATGAGAAGAGATGTGGATACTTCTCCCGCATGTCATTCTCACGCTCCCACGTTGATTCATTGGCGTTATGATGAATCCATTGAACCCGCACCAAAGGCAAAACACGAGATCTCAATATATGCTTCCCATACTCTAATATTGCAACCGGTTGTTCTTCATATGAAACATCGGGCTGAAAATCAATATCCTCGAAAGGAATGTGCCATAGCGCACCTTCACACCTTCTATATTTCTTTAGGGAGGAAACATGGAACACATCATGAATTTGTTGCAATGGTTCCGGTAAATCGAGTTGATATGCCACGGGACCCACCTTTTCAATAACTGGAAATGGTCCAACAAAGCGCGGCGCCAGTTTCCCCTTTTTACCGAAACGCTTTATTCCTTTCATGGGCGACATTCTAACCAAAACTTGGTCCCCAACCTCCAGTTCCATGTGTCGACGACCCGCATCAGCATAGCTCTTTTGATGATCTTGGGATATTCGAATGCGATTTCGAATCAACTCAATCTTCGAGGAGGTATCTTGGATCATTTCAGGCCCAAGGAATTTATTATCACCCACTTCCAACCAACAAGCGGGTGATCTACACGGCCTTCCATACAAAGCCTCGTAAGGTGCCATTCCAATTGTGAATTGGTAAGAGTTGTTATAGGCAAACTCAACCAATGGGAGATATTGTTCCCAACCACCTTTGAAGTCAAGCATACACATGCGAAGCATATCCTCCAACATTTGATTTACCCTTTCCGTTTGGCCGTCTGTTTGAGGATGGTATGACGTGCTTAACCTCAATTCGGTCCCCATTGCTTCTTGGAAACTCCTCCAAAAGTGGGAAACAAAAATTTTGTCTCTATCGGAGACTATATTCAAAGGCACCCCATGGAGTCTCACCACCTCCTCGATGAATAAGCGAGCATACCGAGTGGCTTCATAATCGGTCAGCACGGGTAGGAAATGTGCCGAATTTGTCAATTGGTCGACAATTACCCAAATAGAATCACACCCTCTTTGTGATCTCGGCAAGCCCGTGATAAAATCCATCGATATACTTTCCCATTTCCACACGGGGATCTCTAGCGGTTGCAACAAA
Source organism: Sambucus nigra (assembly GCA_949130495.1). Lineage (NCBI taxonomy): Eukaryota > Viridiplantae > Streptophyta > Magnoliopsida > Dipsacales > Adoxaceae > Sambucus > Sambucus nigra. Next base: position 526,010,010 of record OX422221.1, on the reverse strand, counting down.
CATGTCGGTTTCTGATGATCGATCTTGACCAGTTGATAAGTAGTGCATTGGGATACAAATTCTGAAATATACCTCTTCATACCGGACCACCAGTACTAACGGCGCATATCCTGATACATTTTATCCCCACCAGGATGAACCGTAAACCTAGACCCATGAGATTCAGCCATCACTACCCGCCTCAAATCTCCTTCCTCCGGAACGATGAGTCTTCCATGGAAGCGCAACCCACCCTCGAAACCAATCGAGTAGGACTCTGCTCCCTCGGACAGCAATCGGCAAATATGGTCTTGACACTCCTTATCCTTTCCTTGAGCTTCTACCAGCCTTGCCACAATGGTAGGAGTAACAGTCATTACCGACATAAATGCTCTCCCCATCGCATCCTCCTGACTGAGTTCCTTCCAGTTAGCTTTCCAAACCTCAGCTAATTCTCCATTAGGCTTCCTACTCAAGGCGTCCGCTACCACGTTGGCCTTACCCGGATGATAATGAATATCAAATTGATAATCTTTCACGAACTCTAACCATCGGCGCTGTCTCATATTCAAGTCCCTCTGAGAAAACAAATATTGCAGCGATTTATGGTCCATGAAAAGACTATACTTCTCTCCCAAGAGATAATTCCTCCATATCTTTAAGGCAAAAATGACTGCGGCTAGTTCTAGGTCATGCACCGGATAATTTCTTTCATGGGGCTTCAACTTACGAGAAGCATAAGCGATAGCCCGTCTCTCTTGCTGAAGTACACCTCCCAATCCTTGAAGAGAAGCATCGGTGAAGACTAGATATTCCAATCCTGGTTTTGGAAAAGCAAGGACCGGAGCCGAAGTCAATCTATCTTTAAGTTCATAAAATGCAGCTTGGCAAGAATCATCCCAAATAAAGCTCACCCCTTTCCGGGTTAAGTTGGTCAAAGGGATAACAATCTTAGAGAAACCCTTAATGAACGGACGGTAATAACCCGCCAATCCCAGAAAACTACGAACTTCGGTAGGTGTCGTGGGTTGACCCCACTCCATCACCGCAATCACCTTACTAAGATCCACCGATATACCCTGGGAGGACACCACATGACCCATAAATTGGACTTACTTCAACCAAAAGCCACATTTCTCGAACTTGGCATACAGTTGATGGTCTCGTAGTCTCTGTAGGACCAGCCTCAAATGCATAACATGATCAGACTCTATTCGAGAATAGACTAAAATGTCATCGATGAACACAATAAAAAACGGGTCAAGGAAATCCCGAAACACCCGGTTCATAAGATCCATAAACACAGCAGGAGCATTGGTTAGCCCAAAGGGCATAACCAAGAATTCATAGGATCCGTAACGGGTCAGAAATGCAGTTTTGGGCACATCTTGCGCCCGTATCCTCAATTGATGATACCCCGTCCTCAAATCAATTTTAGAGAAGTACATCGCTCCTCGAAGTTGATCAAACAAGTCATCGATACGAGGTAAAGGGTATTTATTCTGTATGGTGACCTTATTCAATTCTCTATAGTCCACACATAACCGGAGAGAACCGTCTCTTTTCTTAACGAACAACACTGGAGCACCGCATGGTGATGTACTACGCCTAATAAACCCATGCTCCAATAACTTTTGAATCTGATCTCTCAACTCCCTCATCTCCACAGGAGCCATTCGATAAGGAGCTTTAGCAATCGGTTGAGTTCCCGGCATCAAATCAATCACAAACTCTATTTCCCGACTTGGAGGTAATCCCGGTATCTCTTGAAAAACATCTTCAAAATCTCTAACAATTGGAAGAGAATTCAGGGGAATCAAAACATCCTTAGATGAATCTTCTGCAATATAATATAAATAAGCACTCGTACTCCCTTCTATACAAGGCATAACAACCAGGAACATTTCTTGTCCCGGAACTGCAAAAACTATGCTTTTCCCATCACAATTTACTATCGTGCGGTATTTCACTAGACAATCCATACCCAATATTACATCGTACCGGAACATGTCAAGGATGGGCAAGTCGGCTTCAAAACACAAGTTACCAAGATTAATCCCAATGTTTTTACAAACAAAGAAAATCAATGAACCATCGCCCATAGAATATTCAACGCTAGTGAAAGTACTTTCAGCAGATTTAATCAAACCCGTGGTCTGGGCAAAAATTCTAGAAATAAAGGAGTGTGTAGCACCCGTATAAAATAGTACTCGACCCATATGCTCATGAATGAAAAACTTACCCTCGATCGCTGGCAGTGCCGGAGGAGCTGGAGGAAGCATAGCCTCCTGAATATGGTAAACCCGTCCATACTGCAACTGCCCCTGCTGAGGAGGAGCGATTTGATTAGGTGCCTGGGGAGGAAACTGTACATACGGCTGTTGTGGGGCCCTAGGAAGATGCCCTCCAACCAACTGAGGACACACCCTTTTATAATGGCCCAACTCCGCACACTGAAAACATTTATTAGCCGCATTCTCCTGATTCCTACCTTCATTGTTTCGAAATTGCCCCGCACCTCGGCCCTGCTGGCCCCTACCCCCATTGCCACCTCTACCTCCCTGTTGTTGTTGTTGACCGCCTTGACCCGGCCTGGTATTATTGTTATTGCCACCAGCATTAAACCCACCGAAACGTTGACGCTTGGACAAATCCCCTTGCTGAGGGTCCCTCTCTTTCTTCTTGTTCCCCGAGGATTGGGACGAAGATGATGTTCCCCCTCCGCTCCCATTTCCTCCAAGTCTCACCACTTGCCCCATTGCTGCAGCCTTCTTATTATTTTGCACAAATAATCTATGTTCTTGACAGTGAAGTAAATCAGCATTCATCACATCCCCAAAGGTTACCAAAGATAGATTTCCAAGCAAATGTTGTTTTATTCACCAGTGTAAACCTCCTACAAATTTGGAGATCCTCTTCGCTTCCGCAGTCACTTCATCCGGTATGAAGCTTGCTAATCGGGTAAATTCCTCTTCGTACTCGTCTACCGACCTCTCCCCTTGTACTAAATCTTGAAGTTTCCTCTGCATTTCCCTTTGAACTACAGGAGGGAAATACTTTCCATCAAACAGAGTCCGAAAATCGGTGATTGACATTGCATCCCTTTGTTCGGGTGTCGTCATTAACTCCCTCCAGTGTAAGGCCGACCCGACAAGCTTAAAAGTAACGAGGATTTGCTTTTTATCCTCACTACATTCCACCATCCTAAGATGGCGCTGCATATCCTTCTTCCACCGGTTTGCCTTTATGACGTCAGAACCTCCCTCAAATTCTAGGTGATGACCCTTTAGGAAAGATTCTCTTACCCGTTCCCACTGAGAAGGTCCCGTAGGAACTAGTACTTCTTGTCCTCTCGCTTGAAATTGTGGCATTTGTTGTGCCACTGCAGTCATTGCTGCATTAACAGCTTAGGCCACGATATTTGCCACCTCAGCGGCACTAATATTCCCCGGTGGCGGCGGTGGAGGACCAACATCATCCTCAACAACTCTATTACGTCTAGAGGGACGTCCTCTATTTGGCGGCATCTGAGATAGAAAAGAGATAGAGTTAGAATACAATATAAGACAATCTATCTAGAAGAAGATCGCATACGTAAGCAACAAGAAAATCCTAACATTAAGCTCTATATCAAAGAACGCTACGGTAGAACGTGACAAGTCCGCATAGATCCTAAAGACTCTAGAACCTGACGCTCTGATACCATCTGTGACAACACGCTATCCGAAATAAAGGGTGTCCATCCCTATACCCCGATGAAACAGGAATCATGGATAGATATCATTCTCAGCATCACAGTAAATATACGGAGTATCAGGAATAACCACACAATATTCCAGAAAACGGGTTATCAAAAATTTTAGTTTTGAAATTTAAAGAAAACATTTTCAACAACCCATAATAGAAAAAGGGGTGGAAACTCCCACAAGCATATATATATCAACAATAATAAGGAAAGGACCGAATGAAAGATGGGTCAATGTAATTTATACAATACACAATAGATCTCAGGTTACATAATACATCCATTATACAATTACAACGGTTTGGGAAACACACCCGAATAAAATCTGATCAAAACTAGAGAACAATAATGGAGGCGTCTACACAAAATATCTCGTGATACCCGCAAAATGTCACGGCTCCTCAAAGACATAGGGATGGGAAGGTCATTACGGGCGACCTTGCGGCAGAACACCTGAACGGATAGTATATACATATACAACAAGAAAGAAGAACCGGTCAGAGGCCGGTTTGATATGATGACTAGATAAATGACATGCATGATAATAATGTACAGGTAAGCATGGATGATATTCTAGCATGGTAACATCATATAAAGAATTAAGACAGACAAATGATTATTAAAATGACTTCCAATTATACAAGAATTAAAAGTACTTATAAGCCTTTTTCATCTTTCATCATTTTCAATTCCATCTTCTTTCCATTCCTTATCAGGAATGCATTTATTTCTGTGTGCTCTTTATGGCACTTATCTCAATTGTATGCTCTTTGTGGCATATCCTCTGCTCTTTATGGCATTAATGTTCCATCGAGTCCAACTCGATAATAGAATAGTTATAAATATAAATATAACGATTCTAAGACCGCCCGTCCGGGTTTCCCCACTGTGCGCGTCCCTAAATAACCATCATCTTCCAGGGCCTAACATAAGACAACCTGGGATCCTATCGCAAACGTCGGGGAGCGGCCATATGCCTGAGGGGTAGTCAAGACCACACCCAGAATCTCCTACCCATCGCAGAAAGAATATAAAACAAGCGCTGATATTGCCTAGGACTATATCCACCCTGCATTCACTAGCTAGAGGGCTTCACCTCACGCACAGACTCCCCTTAAGATGGTATTTAGAGAGGTGTGTAACATCCATTTTATCTATTTCCATTACATGATTTTGTAAATTATCATTTACGTTATTCATGTTACAACTTACCAAAAGCATTATGATTATGGAATTCACATCATCCTAACAACCTCGAAGAATATTTAACTCCCACGTTATTTCTCCCAAATGTCCCTTTTTGGACCTTATCCCAAACCATCAATTAAGATCTAGTGCACATTGACTCCTAAAGTCTCCAAAATTGGATTTAATATTTCCTAACCTTATATAGAAAAATACATAAAAGAAATGCATGAACATTACTTTAATTTCTCCCCTTGAAATAAACCCTAGATGAACCCCTCCGAGTCTAGGGTATCGACCAAAATCAACTAATACTCTAAAGTCCTAGATTTACTTCATTTAAGCAGGCCCCTATTCACTAATCCTAAAGAAAAGGGTTTAAAATTGAAAAAGAAAAATTTGAAAAAGTGCAGGGTTTCCGAATCGATTCGGGGCCTAACCGAATCGATTCGGCCAGGAGATATGGGATTCTGCATTTGCCGAATCGATTCGCCCATAGGGCCGAATCGATTCGCCCAGGAAAACTGGGTTTCTGCATAGCTGCCGAATCAATTCGGACAAAGCCGAATCGGTTCGGATCACAAGACCTGGGCACTGGACCTAAGCGAATCGATTCGCCCAGAGGGACGAATCGATTCGGGCCTACGATTTTGCCAAGTTTTGGCCATGGAGTCTTGGACTCCAATCTCTGCCCCAACTCAAATCTTCTCAACCCAACTCATTTATTGACTCCAAAAACACATGAATGCTGCTAACAACCATCATAATCACCAATATTCATCCAAACTACTCCTCAATGAATCAAAACCAACTAATATACACTAAAAATCCCTAAACTAATTAAACTTAGATCAACACATCATTATCGTAACAAATCATTTATCCTAAATCATAAATATCAAATAGAAACTTGCCTTGATTCAGAAATTGCAGGTCTTCTTGGTGTAGAAGCAAGAATCCCTCTCAATCTTCAACCTCTTTCTCTTCCTCTCTCTAGTTCTCTGTAGGCTTTGAAGTGAAATTAGGGCAATTAGAAGACATAGTGAGTTTAAGTCGTGGCTTAAGACAAAAGTCCCACTTAATTAACAAATAGTGCGATAAAATAATACGCAAATGCATATTTAAGACATAATTAGTCAAAAATGCCCAAAACCTCAAAATACAATATGGTACGTTATTTGACTATCTCGAACGTTCTGGATTCAACTACAACCTCCAAATTATTACTTGGACATTTTATAATTCAATTTAAGTTTCGGTCTGTTTATTAAGCCCAATATCATTTTAAATTCATATGATATAATAAAACATAACATGGCAATATTCACCCATAGTTATGATGCATGTGCAAACTCATAGTGAATATTAACTTTCTTCATGAAATTAGTACTCAATTCATAATCCAACATTTATATCTAATCACCATACTTAGTAATTAATATAAAATACGTTCTCATAAGCGAGGGTTATTACATACTCCCCCCCTTATGAGGGAATTTTGTCCCCAAAATTCAAGCGTACCTTATGAGAAGAGATGTGGATACTTCTCCCGCATATCATTCTCACGCTCCCACGTTGATTCATTGGCGTTATGGTGACTCCATTGAACCCGCACCAAAGGCAAAACACAAGATCTCAATCTACGCTCCCCATACTCTAATATTGCAACCGGTTGTTCTTCATATGAAACATCGGGTTGCAAATCAATATCCTCGAAAGGAATGTGCCATAGCGCACCTTCACACCTTCTATATTTCTTTAGGGAGGAAACATGGAACACATCATGAATTTGTTGCAATGGTTCCGGTAAAGCGAGTTGATATGCCACGGGACCCACCTTTGCAATAACTGGAAATGGTCCAACAAAGCGCGACGCCAGTTTCCCCTTTTTACCGAAACGCTTTATTCCTTTCATGGGCGACATTCTAACCAAAACTTGGTCCCCAACCTCCAGTTCCATGTGTCGACGACCCGCATCGGCATAGCTCTTTTGATGATCTTGGGCTATTCGAATGCGATTTCGAATCAACTCAATCTTCGAGGAAGTATCTTGGATCATTTCAGGCCCAAGGAATTTATTATCACCCACTTCCAACCAACAAGCGGGTCATCTACACGGCCTTCCATACAAAGCCTCGTAAGGTGCCATTCCTATTGTGAATTGGTAAGAGTTGTTATAGGCAAACTCAACCAATGGGAGATATTGTTCCCAACCACCTTTGAAGTCAAGCATACACATGCGAAGCATATCCTCCAACATTTGATTTACCCTTTCCGTTTGGCCATCTGTTTGAGGATGGTATGACGTGCTCAACCTCAATTCGGTCCCCATTGCTTCTTGGAAACTCCTCCAAAAGTGGGAAACAAAAATTTTGTCTCTATCGGAGACTATATTCAAAGGCACCCCATGGAGTCTCACCACCTCCTCGATGAATAAGTGAGCATACCGAGTGGCTTCATAATCGGTCCGCACGGGTAGGAAATGTGCCGACTTTGTCAATTGGTCGATAATTACCCAAATAGAATCACACCCACTTTGTGATCTCGGCAAGCCCGTGATAAAATCCATCGATATACTTTCCCATTTCCACACGGGGATCTCTAGCGGTTGCAACAAACCTATCGGTTTCTGATGATCGATCTTGACCAGTTGACAAGTAGTGCATTGGGACACAAATTCCGAAATATCCCTCTTCATACCCAACCACCAGTACTGACGGCACATATCCTGATACATTTTATCCCCACCAGGATGAACCGTAAACCTAGACCCATGAGATTCAGCCATCACTGCCCGCCTCAAATCTCCTTCCTCCGGAACGATGAGTCTTCCATGGAAGCGCAACCCACCCTCGAAACCAATCGAGTAGGACTCTGCTCCCTCGGACAGCAATCGGCGAATATGGTCTTGACACTCCTTATCCTTTCCTTGATCTTCTACCACCCTTGCCACAATGGTAGGAGTAACAGTCATTACCGACATAAATGCTCTCCCCATCGCATCCGCCTAACTGAGTTCCTTCCATTTATCTTTCCAAACCTCAGCTAATTCTCCATTAGGATTCCTACTCAAGGCGCCCGCTACCACGTTGGCCTTACCCGGATGATAATGAATATCAAATTGATAATCTTTAACGAACTCTAACCATCGGCGCTGTCTCATATTCAAGTCCCTCTGAGAAAACAAATATTGCAGCGATTTATGGTCCGTGAAAAGACTAAACTTCTCTCCCAAGAGATAATTCCTCCATATCTTTAAGGCAAAAATGACTGCGGCTAGTTCTAGGTCATGCACCGGATAATTTCTTTCATGGGGCTTCAACTTACGAGAAGCATAAGTGATAGCCCGTCTCTCTTGCTGAAGTACACCTCCCAATCCTTGAAGAGAAGCATCGGTGAAGACTAGATATTCCAATCCTGGTTTTCGCAAAGCAAGGAACGGAGCCGAAGTCAATCTATCTTTAAGTTAATCAAATGCAGCTTGGCAAGAATCATCCCAAATAAATCTCACCCCTTTCCGGGTTAAGTTGGTCAAAGGGCTAGCAATCTTAAAGAAACCCTTCATGAACGGACGATAATAACCCGCCAATCCCAGAAAACTACAAACTTCGGTAGGGGTCTTGGGTTGACCCCACTCCCTCACCGCAATCACCTTACTAGGATCCACCGATATACCCTGGGATGACAGCACATGACCCAGAAATTGGACTTCCTTCAACCAAAAGCCACATTTCTCGAACTTGGCATACAGTTGATGGTCTCGTAGTCTCTGTAGGACCAGCCTCAAATGCATAGCATGATCATACTCTATTCGAGAATAGACTAAAATGTCATCGATGAACACAATAACAAACTGGTCAAGGAAATCCCAAAACACCCGGTTCATAAGAACCATAAACACAGCAGGATCATTGGTTAGCCCAAAGGGCATAACCAAGAATTCATAGGATCCGTAACGGGTCAGAAATACAGTTTTGGGCACATCTTGCGCCCAGATCCTCAATTGATGATACCCCGTCCTCAAATCGATTTTAGAGAAGTACATCGCTCCTCGAAGTTGATCAAACAAGTCATCGATACGAGGTAAAGGGTATTTATTCTGGATGGTGACCTTATTCAATTCTCTATAGTCCACACATAACCGGAGAGAACCGTCTCTTTTCTTAACGAACAACACTGGAGCACCGCATGGTGATGTACTACGCCTAATAAACCCCTGCTCCAACAACTTTTGAATCTTATCTCTCAACTCCCTCATCTCCATAGGAGCCACTCGATAAGGATATTTAGCAATCGGTTGAGTTCCCGGCATAAAATCAATCACAAACTCTATTTCCCGACATAGAGGTAATCCCGGTATCTCTCGAAAAACATCTTCAAAATCTATAACAATTGGAAGAAAATTTAGGGGAATCAAAACATCCTTAGATTCATCTTCCGCAATACAATATAAATAAGCACTCGTACTCCCTTCTATGCAAGGCATAACAACCAGGAACATTTCTTGTCCCGGAACTGCAAAAACTATGATTTTCCCATAACAATTTACTATCGCGCGGTATTTCACTAGCCAATCCATACCCAATATTACATCGTACCTGAACATGTCAAGGATGGGCAAGTCGGCTTCAAAACACAAGTTACCAAGATTAATCCCTATGTTTTGACAAATAAAGAAAATCAAGGAACCATCGCCCATAGAAGATTCAACGCTAGTGAAAGTACTTTCAACAGATTTAATCAAACCAATGGTCTGGGCAAAACTTCTAGAAATAAAGGAGTGTGTAGTACCCATATCAAATAGTACTCGACCCATATGCCCATGAATGAAAAACTTACCCTCGATCGCTGGCGGTGCCGGAGGAGCTGGAGGAAGCATAGCCTCCTGAATATGGTAAACCCGTCCATACTGCAACTGCCCCTGCTGAGGAGGAGCGATATGATTAGGTGCCTGGGGTGAAAACTGTACATACGGCTGTTGTGGGGCCCTAGGAAGATGCCCTCCAACCAACTGAGGACACACCCTTTTATAATGGCCCAACTCCCCACACTGAAAACATTTATTAGCCGCATTCTCCTGATTCCTACCTTGATTGTTTCGAAATTGCCCCGCACCTCGGCCCTGCTGGCCCCTACCCCCATTACCACCTCTACCTCCCTGTTGTTGTTGTTGACCGCCTTGACCCGGCCTGGTATTATTGTTGTTTCCACAAGCATTAAACCCACCGAAACGTTGACGCCTGGACAAATCCCCTTGCTGAGGGTCCCTCTCTTTCTGCTTGTTCCCCGAGGATTGGGACGAAGATGATGTTCCTCCTCCGCTCCTATTTCCTCCAGGTCTCACCACTTGCCCCATTGCTGCAGCCTTCTTATTATTTTGCACAAATAATCTATGTTCTTGACAGTGAAGTAAAGTAGCATTCATCACATCCCCAAAGGTTACCAAAGATAGATTTCCAAGCAAATGTTGTTTTATTCACCAGTGTAAACCTCCTACAAATTTGGAGATCCTCTTCTCTTCCGGAGTCACTTCATCCGGTATGAAGCTTGCTAATCGGGTAAATTCCTCTTCGTACTCGGCTACCGACCTCTCCCCTTGTACTAAATCTTGAAGTTTCCTCTGCATCTACCTTTGAACTGCGGGAGGGAAATACTTTCCATCAAACAGAGTCCGAAAATCAGTGATTGACATTGCATCCCTTTGTTCGGGTGTCGTCATTGACTCACACCAGTGTAAGGCCTACCCGACAAGCTTAAAAGTAACGAGGATTTGCCTTTTCTCCTCACTACATTCCACCATCCTAAGATGGCGCTGCATATCCTTCTTCCACTAGTTTGCCTTTATGACGTCAGAACCACCCTCAAATTCTGGGGGATGACCCTTTAGGAAAGATTCTCTTACACGTTCCCACTGGGAAGATCCCGTAGGAACTAGTACTTCTTTTCCTCTCGCTTGAACTTGTGGCATTTGTTGTTCCACTGCAGTCATCGCTGCATTAACAACTTGGGCCACGATATTTGCCACCTCAGCGGCACTAATATTCCCCGGTGGCGGCGGTGGAGGACCAACATCATCCTCAACAACTCTATTACGTCTAGCGGGACGTCCTCTCTTTGGCGGCATCTGAGATAGAGAAGAGATAGAGTTAGAATACAATATAAGACAATCTATCTAGCAGAAGATCGCATACGTAAGCAACAAGAAAATCCTAACATTAAGCTCTATATCAAAGAACGCTACGGTAGAACGTGACAAGTCCGCATAGATCCTAAAGACTCTAGAACCTGACGCTTTGATACCATCTGTGACAACCCGCTATCCGAATTAAAGGGTGGCCAGCCCTATACCCCGATGAAACAGGAATCATGGATACATATCATTCTCAGCATCACAGTAAATATACGGAGTATCAGGAATAACCACACAATATTTCAGAAAATGGGTTATCAAAAATTTTAGTTTTGAAATTTAAAGAAAACATTTTCAACAACCCATAATAGAAAAGGGGGTGGAAACTCCCACAAGCATATATATATCAACAATAATAAGGAAAGGACCGAATGAAACATGGGTCAATAGAATTTATACAATACACAATAGATCTCAGGTTACATAATACATCCATTATACAATTACAACGGTTTGGGCAAAACACCCGAATAAAATCTGATCATAACTAGAGAATAAAAATGGAGGCGTCTACACAAAATATCCCGTGAACCCGCAAAATGTCATGGCTCCTCAAAGACATAAGGATGGGAAGGTCATTACGGACGACCTTGCGGCGGAACACCTGAACAGATAGTATATACATATACAACAAGAAAGAACAACCGGACAGAGGCCGGTTTGATATGATCACTAGATAAATGACATGCATGACAATAATGTACAGGTAAGCATGGATGATATTCTAGCATGGTAACATCATATAAAGAACTAAGGCAGACAAATTATTATTAAAATGACTTCCAATTATACAAGAATTAAAAGTACTTATAAGCCTTTTTCATCTTTCATCATTTTAAATTTCATGTTCTTTCAATTCCTTATCAGGAATGCATTTATTTCTGTGTGCTCTTTATGGCACTTATCTCAATAGTATGCTCTTTGTGGCATATCCTCTGCTCTTTATGGCATTAATGTTCCATCGAGTCCAACTCGATAATAGAATAGTTATAAATATAAATATAACGATTCTAAGACCGCCCGTTCGGGTTTCCCCACTGTGCGCGTCCCTAAATAACCATCATCTTCCAGGGCCTAACATAAGACAACCTGGGATCCTATCGCAAACATCGGGGAGCGGCCATATGCCTGAGGGGTAGTCAAGACCACACCCAGAATCTCCTACCCATCGCAGAAAGAATATAAAATAAGCGCGCATATGGCCTAGGACTATATCCACCCTGCATTCACTAGCTAGGGGGCTGCACCTCACACACGGACTCCCCTTAAGATGGTATTTAGAGAGGTGTGTAACATCCATTTTATCTATTTCCATTACATGATTTTGTAAATTATCATTTACGTTATTCATGTTACAACTTACCAAAAGCGTTATGATTATGGAATTCACATCATCCTAATAACCTTGAAGAATATTTAACTCCCACGTTAATTCTCCCAAATGTCCCTTTTTGGACCTTATCCCAAACCATCAATTAAGATCTAGTGCACATTAACTCCTAAAGTCTCCAAAATTGGCTTTAATATTTCCTAACCTTATATAGAAAAATACATAAAAGAAATGCATGAACATTACTTTAATTTCTCCCCTTGAAATAAACCCTAGATGAACCCCTTCGAGTCTAGGGTATCGACCAAACTCAACTAATACTCTAAAGTCCTAGGTTTACTTCATTTAAGAAGGCCCCTATTCACTAATCCTAAAGAAAAGGGTTTAAAATTGAAAAAGAAAATTTTGAAAAAGTGCAGGGTTTTCGAATCGATTCGGGGCCTAACCGAATCGATTCGGCCAGGAGATATGGGATTCTGCATTTTCCGAATCGATTCGCCCATAGGGCCGAATCGATTCGCCCAGGAAAACTGGGTTTCTGCATAGCTGCCGAATCGATTCGGACAAAGCCGAATCGGTTCGGTTCACAAGACCTGGGCATTGGACCTAAGCGAATCGATTCGCCCAGAGGGCCGAATCGATTCGGGCCTGCGATTTTGCCAAGTTTTGGCCATGGAGTCTTGGACTCCAATCTCTACCCCAACTCAAATCTTCTCAACCCAACTCATTTATTGACTCCAACAACATATGAATGTTGCTGACAACCATCATAATCACCAACATTCATCCAAACTACTCCTCAATGAATCCAAACCAACAAATATACACTAAAAATCCCTAAACTAATTAAACTTAGATCAACACATCATTCTCATAACAAATCATTTATCCTAAACCAGAAATAGCAAGTAGAAACTTGCCTTGATTCAGAAATTGCAGGTCTTCTTGGTGTAGAAGCAAGAATCCCTCTCAATCTTCAACCTCTTTCTCTTCCTCTCTCTAGTTCTCTGTAGGCTTTGAAGTGAAATTAAGGCAATTAGAAGACATAGTGAGTTTAAGTCGTGGCTTAAGACAAAATTCCCACTTAATTAACCAATAGTGCGATAAAATAATACGCAAATGCATATTTAAGACATAATCTGTCAAAAATGCCCAAAACCTCAAAATACAAAATGGTACATTATTTGACTATCTCGAACTTTCCGGATTCAACTACAACCTCCAAATTATTAGTTGGACATTTTATAATTCAATTTAAGTTCCGGTCTCTTTATTAAGCCCAGTATCGTTTTAAATTCATATGATATAATAAAACATAACATGGCAATATTCACCCATAGTTACGATGCATGTGCAAACTCATAGTGAATATTAACTTTCTTCATGAAATTAGTACTCAATTCATAATCCAACATTTATATCTAATCACCATACTTAGAAATTAATATAAAATACGTTCTCATAAGCGAGGGTTATTACATCTGGTCAACTTCTACACTTGTTATCTTTCTTGGAGCCATAGCATCATCTATTTTACCATTTAATATTTTCTTTGGTTTGTCAAACCTATCAGGATGGTTTTGAGGAAGTAACATACAAGATCATTCGTAACAACATTTCATTAACTTATGAAGGTATTGAGAACGTGTATTAGCAAAATAAATGGCACACCCATTGTAACCTTGAGTTGAACAACCTGCTAACATCCCATAAGTGGGAAAATCATGAATACCCCACATTAACATGGCTTTTAACTGAAATTGCTCATTTTTTATCGCATCCCAAATTTCAAATCTAGACAATAAGATCTTTAACTCGTCGACCAATGGTTGGAGGAAGACATCAATATTACTTGATGGTGATTTGAGCCTGGGAATCAATATAGACAACATTGAAAATTCAATTTTCATACACATTGATGGAGGAGGGTTCAGAGGTTGAATTATGACTGGAAAACAAACATACTTATGGCCAAACATGTTATTCAGGCTAAAATCATCAGTTTCTATTGCAAGTCGAATATTGCGTGGATCTTTTGCAAAATGTATCCACGTAAAGTTTGAATTTACCCATTCTGCTGAATCTCAAGGATGACGTAATAATTCCATACAAGATCTTGCATGAGCGTGCGAAGTCATTTTATCTACTATCCATTTTATGGTATACAACTATTTTTGCCTATGGATTAGAAGGAAATGTCGTATTACCTTCTTAGGAACCCTATAGTACTTTTTTCCATTAGTATTCTGAATTTTTACCACATTCTCATCTAGACAAGTAAACTTGTAGCGTAAAGAACCACATTTTATACATCTATTATATTTTTCATGCTCTTTCCAAAATAATATACATTTATTAGTTCATAAGTCAAAATTAACATAATCCATACTGAGATGCCTAATGGTGCTTTTCATTTCTGTATAATTAGTTCTCAAGTTGTTTTCTCCAAGAAGTAGTTCATTCAAAAATCTATGAATTCCACCTATAACACCATTCAACAAATTGAATTGTGTTTTCAAATCATTCAACTTTATAAGAGCATACATTGTGGTATGATGATAAGAACCAGTAGCTGGGTGAAATGGCTCCTGTGCGAGTTGTTATAAACGATCATATCACACCCCGCCTAATTCTGGCGACGGCCGTCAATAAAACTAAGTCGGGCGTGAGTAAACAAAATACCATTCTTAGCATGAGACAGATATGAGACATAAATAAATCAGTCCATAAGATAAATAATTGAATCAACCTCAAATGATCATAAACAACTAAGCGATAAAAGATCGATCACATGCTAACTTCGAAAATCCAATCTCCAATAATGATTAATTAAAATCTGAAATAATCCCAAAATAAATCCTCTAAACAACTTTAGAACCGAATGGCCCAATAAAACTCAAATGAAGTCTCATAATTAAATACGGCTGAAACGGAAAGTCAAACTAAACTATGCCATAAAATGAATAACTCCAGCTGCACCTCCAAATTATAACTTCGATAATCCTATGCAGCTTCTCAAAACCTTATCCAGAAATGTTAGTAAACCCACGAGGTCAGATCCTCGAGCATGAATACACACTAATCCCCTCAAATAGGGTTCGTGAACCCAGACAATAGCATTATACGCAATAAATATCACAATAGAAGATTTTAGATTAAACGGAATGATTTAAACATGATAAATAGCAATTACTAACTACCCACGGAAATCCCATTTATAAAGGCACACTAATATGATTTTAAAACTCCAAAGTACCACGATGTTAATTTTAATTAAATTAACCAAATTTCATTATAACCTCATTTTATTATGGCGGTCCTCCCACCTCGGGTGATTTCTCCACCAAAATAAACATCCCCTCGTCAAAACGACGGCTGGCCCATTTAAACTGTCGGCCCTCGCTGATTATGTTGCCGATATATTTTAATACCCATCTTATTATCTTTGGTATTAGTTCTCAATTTCTCAATGCACAATTTGTAATTTACCTCACCCTTTTTATCGTTGTGAGATCCTCAAAATACCCCTTAGTCCCATACCTAAGGGTCCCCAAGTTATCAATACGTCCTAACCTATGTATAGGAGGATTTTCTAACCTAAATCACAACCTAGTCTCCTTCTTAGACAAGCGTAACGACGATAAAGTAATAAAAATCATCCCACCCCCAAGATGATAAAAATTCAATAATGTTCCCTCACTAGTCCCATTCCTAGAAGGCATTCTAAAATATAGGGAGAGCAATAATATCAAACAACCCGTCGTCACAATGATATTTAATAATACCAACAAATCATACCAACAAGAATAATTTGTTAACATATAAAGCTGTGCATGAGAGTCCAATTTAATTAAATCATTAATTTAATTATCACAACGTCAACAATACCCAAATAATCTTTTTTAATTATTTGAAATTAAATATACCAAGTTTTCATCATATATACATCAAAACCCAAATTTCGTTATCTCTACATGTATTACATGAGTTATACGCACCCAAAAGTTATTTATTTTAAAACTAGTTTTTTTTTCTACATGCCACCTACACCAATAAAAGCCAAAATCAATCATGAATCCTACGTACCCAAAGGATTATGAATATTATTCAAATTAAAAGATTTTATAAAAACAACCCCATAATTAGTATCCACTTTTTCTAATTAAGTTACTAATTATTTTTAAGAAAACATGTAATTAAGTGTTTAGGCGACACTTAAAACGCATAATACTAAATGAAAAGCATAGAGTATTCAAACCTGTAAAGATTGTGTTGAAAATCTGATGAGAAATCTGGATTCCTCTTGAAAAATTAGCAAATAAGTGTTTTCCCCAAATAAGCCTTCAAATCTGATGACAAAACGTTGATTATGTTAGAGGTTGATGATTATGGTTGAGAGGAAATATTTTTAGAAGTGTTTCCTGGTGAAAAACATGAAAAAAGTGATTATGAGAAGTTCCCCCACAAATTAGAGTCATTATATAGTCATTAAGAAACCTAATCTTAATAGAACTCTAATAAGATACAAACACTAAAAAATTTATTCCGGACGATTGGACCGTTGTAATTGGATGAAATTTTTCAGAGAATTAGCTGAAGACGAGAGAAAGCTACACAAAAAAATTCATCTCGATCGGACAGTTCTATATTTTTAAATATTTTTTTTTCTAGAGAGTTTTATTCTCCGAGGACTCTTAGAGAGTTTTATGTTTTGAGGACTCTCCTATATAATAAAAATGCAATTAAAACTCCATTTTAATTCCGATTCCAATTCCGCTTGAAAATTTATTTTTCAAATATAAAAACAAAAATTTTAAATTATAAAATTTTTAAAATTCAAAATTTTATTTTTCTTCGATTATTCCAATTAATTAATTAAATAATTATAAAAATAGGGGGTGTTACAAACTTCCCCATTAGCAAAGAATTTCGTCCTCGAAATTAGACAAAGCATACACATCAACACGTAAATCTCGCAAAAAGAAAATAGGGCTCATATATGCCTACCCATTAAATGCCATAATTGGGCGCCCATACAGCCAATCCTACGCACACTTCCCTACGAACAACAAAATAATATATATTGCCTATATGCATACGCATAATTATGAAAATAGCGGCGTATCACACGCTCTCACAAATCCCACACTCGATCCTATCTTCGAAAGTCATCAAAATGCTAACGTCCTCAAATTAAATCACAACACCAAAAATCAATACATACGATACCTAACATCTGTTCTAAAATCTCCAAAATAATTATCGTCTCCAAAATGCATTTTAAGGATCCTCACATCAAGCTTACTAACTCTAAACTCAATGCCTACAACATCCTTAAATCAAAATGTCACATCTCCATGAAACACATCTAACACGTATGCTAGACCCTCAACCTTAAGGAGTACGAATCAACAAAAGGAATCAAAGATCAGCAACGCGAAAGCTAAACGGACTCATAACCTACGAGACCTAAGACCATGCACTGATACCATCTATCACACCCCGCCTAATTCTGGCGTCGGCCGCCACCATAAACTAAGTCGGGTGTGAGTAAATAAAATACCATTCTTAGCATGAGACAGATAGGAGGCATAAATAAATCAGTCCATAAGATAAATAATTGAATCAACCTCAAATGATCATAAACAAATAAGCGATAAAATATCGATCACATGCTAACTTCGAAAATCCAATCTCCAATAATGATTAATTAAAATCTGAAATAATCCCAAAATAAATCCTCTAAACAACTTTAGATTTAAATGGCCGAATAAAACTCAAATGAAGTATCATAATTACATACGAATGAAAAGGAAAGTCTAACTAAACTATGCCATAAAATGAATAACTCTAGCTTCACCTCCAAAAGAGAACTTCGATAAGCCTATGCAGGTTCTCCAAACCTTATCCTGAAATGTTAGTCAAAGCACGAGGTCAGAGCCCCGAGCATGAATACACACTACTCCCCTCAAATAGGGTTCGTGAACCCAGACAATAGCATTATACGCAATAAATATCACAATAGAATATTTTAGCTTAAACGGAATGATTTAAACGTGATAAATAGCAATTACTAACTACCCACAGAAACCTTATTTATAAAGGCACACTAATATGATTTTAAAACTCCCAAGTCCCATGATGTTAATTTTAATTAAATTAACCAACTTTTATTATAACCTCATTTTATTATGGCGGTCCTCCCGCCTTGGGTGATTTCTCCACCAAAATACACATCCCCTCGTCAAAAGGTCGGCTGGCCCGTTTAAACTATCGGCCCTCGCTGATTGACGAGGTTCCACACACGACACGACATAAAATGTCGGCTGGCCCATTTAAACTGTTGGCCCTCGCTGATTATGTCGCCAATATAGTTTAATACCCATCTTACTATTTTAGGTATTAGTTCTCAATTCACAATTTGTAATTTACCCCACCCTTTTTATCGATGTGATATCCCCAAAATACCCCTTAGTCCCATACCTAAGGGTCCCAAAGTTATCAATACGTCCTAACCTATGTATAGGAGGATTTTCTAACCTAAATCACAACCTAGTCTCCTTCTTAGACTAGCGTAACGACGATAAAGTAATAAAAATCAGCCCACCCCCAAGATGATAAAAATGCAATAATCTTCCCTCACTACTTCCATTCCTAGAAGGCATTCTAAAATATAGGGAGAGCAATAATACTAAACAACCCGTCGTCGCAATGATATTTAATAATACCAAGAAGTCATACCAACAAGAATAATTACTCAACGCATAATGCTGCGCATGATAGTCCAATTTAATTACATCTTTAATTTAATTATCACAACGTCAACAGTACCCAAATAATCTCATTTAATTATTTTAAATTAAATATACCACGTTTTCATCATATATACATCAAAACCCAAATTTCGTTATCTCTACATGTATTATACGAGTTATACGCAACCAAAAGTTATTTATTTTAAAACTAGTTTTTTTTACATGCCACCTACACCAATAAAACCCAAAATCACTCATGAATCCTACGTACCCAAAGGGTTATGAATATTATTCAAATTAAAAGATTTTATAAAAACAACCCCATAATTAGTGTCCACTTTTTCTAATTAAGTTACTAATTATTTTTAAGACTACATGTAATTTAGTGTTTAAGCGACACTTAAAACGCATAAAATTAAAGGAAAAGAATAGAGTATTCACGTTTGTAAAGATTGTGTTGAAAATCTGATTAGAAATATGGATTCCTCTCGAAAAATTATCAAAGAAGTTTTCTTGGACCAATCTTGATTAAACCCCAAATAAGCCTTCAAATCTAGTGATAAAACCTAGATTATGTTGTAGTACGGTTGAAAGGAAATATTTTTAGAAGTGTTCTCTAGTGAAAAACTTGAGAAAAAATGATTATAGGAAGTCCCCCCTCGAATTAGAGTCATTATATAGTCATTAAGAAACCTAATCCTAATAGAACTCTAATAAGATACAAACACTAAAATTTTTATTTCGGACGATTGGACTATTGGAATTGGATGAAATTTGACAGAGAATTAGCTGATGACGAGAGAAAGCTACAGAAAAAAATTCATCTCGATCGGACAGTTCAATATTTTTAAATATTTTTTTCTAGAGAGTTTTATGCTCTGAGGACTCTTAGAGACTTTTATGTTTAGAGGACTCTACTATATATTAAAAATGCAATTAAAACTCCATTTTAATTCCGATTCCAATTCCGTTTCAAAATTTATTTTTCAAATATAAAAACCAACATTTTAAATTATAAAATCCAGAATTTTATTTTTCTCCAATTATTCCAATTAATTAATTAAATAATTATAAAAATACGGGGTGTTACATACTTCCCCACTAGCAAAGAATTTCATCCTCGAAATTGACAAAGCATACACATCAACACGTAAATCTCGCAAAAAGAAAATAAGGCTCATATTTGCCTACCCGTAGAATGCCATAATTGGGTGCCCATACACCGAATCCTACGCACACTTCCCTACGAACAACAAAATAATATATACATTGCCTATATGCATACGCATAATTATGAAAATAACGGCGTACCACATGCTCTCACAAATCCCACACTCGATCCTATCTCCGAAAGTCATCAAAATGCTAATGTCCTCAAATTAAATCTCAACACCAAAAATCAATACATACGATACCTAACATCTGTACTAAAATCTCCAAAATAATTATAGTCTCCAAAATCCATTTTAAAGATCCTCACATCAAGCTTACTAATTCTAAACTGAATGCCTACAACATCCTTAACTCAAAACGTCACATCTCCATGAAACACATCTAACACGTTTGCTAGACCCTCTACCTTAAGGAGTACGAATCAGCAAAAGGAATCAAAGATCGACAATGCGAAAAGTAAACGGACTCATAACCAACAAGACCTAAGACCATGCTCTGAAACCATCTATCACACGCCGCCTAATTCTGGCGTCGGCCCCCACCAAAACTAAGTCGGGCGTGAGTAAATAAAATACCATTCATAGCATGAGACAGATATGAGACATAAATAAATCAGTCCATAAGATAAATAATTGAATCAACCTCAAATGATCATAAACAACTAAGCGATAAAAGATCGATCACATGTTAACTTCAAAAATCCAATCTGTAATAATGATTAATTAAAATCTGAAATAATCCCAAAATAAATCCTCTAAACAACATTTAGAACCGAATGGCCCAATAAAACTCAAATGAAGTCTCATAATTAAATACGACTGAAAAGGAAATTCTAACTAAACTATGCCATAAAATGAATAACTCCAGCTGCACCTCCAAATGATAACTTTGATAATCCTCTGCAGCTTCTCCAAACCTTATCCTGAAATGTAATTCAAGGCACGAGGTCGAAGCCCCGAGCATGAATATACACTACTCCCCTCATATAGGGTTCGTGAACCCAGACAATAGCATTATACGCAATAAATATCACAATAGAATATTTTAGATTAAACGGAATGATTTAAACGTGATAAATATCAATTACTAACTACCCACAGAATTCCCATTTATAAAGGCACAGCAATATGATCTTAAAACTCCCAAGTCCCACGATGTTAATTTTAAATAAATTAACCAACTTTTATTATAACCTCATTTTACTATGGCGGTCCCCTCGCCTCGGGTGATTTCTCCACCAAAATACACATCCCCTGTCAAAACGTCGGCTGGCCCGTTGAAACTGTTGGCCCTCGTTGATTGATGAGGTTCCACACACGACGCGACATAAAATGTCGGCTGGCCCATTTAAGCTATCGGCCCTCGCTGATTATGTCGCCAATATATTTTAATACATGTCTTACTATCTTAGGTATTAGTTCTCAATTTCTCAATTCACAATTTGTAATGTACCCCGCCCTTTTTATCGATGTGAGATCATCAAAATACCCCTTAGTCCCATACCTAAGGGTCCCCAAGTTATCAATACGTCATAACCTATGTATACGAGGATTTTCTAACCTAAATCACAACCTAGTCTCCTTCTTAGACTAGCGTAACGACGATAAAGTAATAAAAATCAGCCCACCCCCAGGATGATAAAAAAGAAATAATCTTCCCTCACTAGTCCCATTCCTAGAAGGCATTCTAAAATATAGGGAGATCAATAATACCAAACAACCCATCGTCACAATGATATTTAATGATACCAACAAGTCATACCAAGAAGAATAATTAGTCAACGTATAAAGTTGCGCATGATAATCCAATTTAATTAATTCTTTAATTTAATTATCACAACGTCTACAGTACCCAAATAATCTCATTTAATTATATTAAATTAAATATACCCATTTTTCATCATATATACATCAAAACCCAAATTTCGTTATCTCTACATGTATTACATGAGTTATACGCACCCAAAAGTTATTTATTTTAAAACTAGGTTATTTTTTTCTACATGCCACCGACGCAAATAAAACCCAAAATCACTCATGAATCCTACGTACCCAAAGGGTTATGAATATTATTCAAATTAAAATATTTTATAAAAACAGCCCCATAATTAGTGTCCACTTTTTCTAATTAAGTTACAAATTATTTTTAAGAAAACATGTAATTAAGTGTTTAGGCGACACTTAAAACGCATAATACTAAAGGAAAAGAATAGAGTATTCATGCCTGTAAAGATTGTGTTGAAAATCTGATTAGAAATCTGGATTCCTCTTGAAAAATTAGCAAAGAAGTGTTCTTGGACCAATCTTGATTAAACCCCAAATAAGCCTTCAAATCTAGTGACAAAACCTTGATTATGTTGGAGGTTGATGATTATGGTTGAGAGGAAATATTTTTGAAGTGTTTTCTGGTGAAAAACTTGAGAAAAAGTGATTATGAGAAGTCCCCCCACGAATTAGAGTCATTATAGTCAATAAGAAACCTAATCCTAGTATAACTCTAATAAGATACAAACACAAAAAATTTTATTCCGGACGATCGGACCGTTGGAATTGGATGAAGACGAGAGAAAGCTACAGAAAAAAATTCATCTCGATCGGACCGTTCAATATTTTTAAATATTTTTTTCTAGAGAGTTTTATGCTTTGAGGACTGTTAGAGAGTTTTATGTTTTGAGGACGCTTTTATATATTTAAAAAATGCAATTAAAACTCCTTTTAATTCTGATTCCAATTCCGTTTGAAAATTTATTTTTCAAATATAAAAACTAACATTTTAAATTATAAAATTTATAAAATCATTAATTTTATTTTTCTCCGACTATTCCAATTAATTAATTAAATAATTATAAAAATATGGGGTGTTACAAACTTCCCAACTAGCAAAGAATTTCGTCCTCGAAATTAGACAAAGCTTACACATCAACACGTAAATCTTGTAAAAAGAAAACAAGGCTCATTTATGCCTACCCGTAGAATGCCGTAATTGGGCGCCCATACACTCAATCCTACGCACACTTCCCTACGAACAACAAAATAATATATATTGCCTATATGCATACGCATAATTTTGAAAATAACGGCGTACCACACGCTTGTGACAACCCGTTCACCAAAATAAGGGGTGGCCAGCCCAATACTCCAATATAATGGAATCATGGATGGAATCATTCTCAGCATCATAATAAAAATATAGAGTATCCAGGATAACCACCCAATATTTCAGAAAACGGGTTGCCAAAAATTTTGATTTGAAAGTAAATAAATGAAAACAAACAACCCAATTCCTGAAAGATAAGGGAAACCCCAAGACATATATAAATAATACAACAAAGATACGATAAAAAGACCGGATATGTAACCGGTCACTAAACTGATACACCAAATATACACAAGTACAATAAGTTACTTATTACATTTCATTAGACATTTACAAAAGCTTGGGCCTCTCGCCCGAATAAAAGACTTGATCTTAACTAGAATAAAAAAAATGAAAACGTCTATACCAAGTGTATCCCGTAATACCCGCAATGCATCACGGCTCGTCGAAAACATCGGAATAGGAATTCAAATCAGGCATCCTTGCGGCGGAGTACCTGAGCAGAGACAAGATGAATATGCAACAAGAAATGTAACCAGGTCAGGGCCCGGTTCTATATGATTACCAGATGAATAAAGAGTATGACAGTTATGTATGATAAATCGTGAAGAAAGAGAAATAAGAAGCAACCTATACAATTTAAAACATAAGCTACGCAGGAACAAAAATAAGAAGCATTAAACTAAAAACTTCACCAAATGTGCCAATTATTTCATATATCATTTCCTTAGCAGGAAGTATATATTTATAATCAAAATCTTTTGCTCTTTAAGGCAATTTTATCTCAATCTTACCTTTTGTAAAAATCCTTTCCTTATCAGGAAAATAATCATTTTCAAATGCTCTTTGTGGCATTTACATGTGCTCTTTGTGGCACTCCATCATGCTCTTATGGCATATCAAATACATCAAGTCCCACTTGATTATGAACTGATATATTTATATACATATAACGAATTCTAAGACCGCCCGTCCGGGTTTCCCCACTGTGCGCGCCCCTAAATGACCATCATCTTCCAGGGCCTATCATTAGACAACCTGGGCACCTATATCGCAAGACGTGGGGAAGCGGCCATGAGCCTGCGGGGTAGTCAAGACCACACCCATAATCTCCTGCCCATCACAGAAAAAATACAACAGTAAGCGCTCCCATGGCCTAGGACTATATCCACCCTGCAATCATTAGCCAGGTGGATTCACCTCACGTGCGGACTTCCCTTATGATGTCATTTAGAGAGGTGTGTTTAAGTCATTTTATTTATCATAACAAAATCAAGTAAATCATTATTTACCGGTTTCATGATTAAGTAAATTATCATATACTAATATCAATACCATTTCCATTTATACGTTTCATTTTATCTGAAACCCTTACCATTTACTTTTGTAAATAATCTAACTTACTATCCAGAGTCATACGATAGCTTATATCAACACTACAACCTCAAAGGAGTAAATAAACTCTTCATTATCTCCAAGCATTTTAGGATGTTATTTAAAAACCCCAAGGTTATCATCTTTCGAAGGAATGAAATAACTTCCAATTTATTCTCCAAACTCGCCTTTATGGTGTTATTGTCAACCACCAAGGTTAACATAGCTCAATCGAACTTTTAAAATCTCCCAACATTCTTTTGGGGTGGTAATATAAACCATCAAAACTAGTATAGCTTAATTAAGCTTCTAAAGTCTCCCGAACATGACACTACATCTCCTAATTTTTATACAAATCAACTAGAAGGAAAAGTGCCCTAACTTCAATAGGCATAACCCCGGAAAAGTCCCCACATAACCCATTCCTAATGTAGGGCCCACATATAACTCATCTCACACTCTAGGACTTTAAGTTTACTTCATTCAAGAAGATTCCTAGGCCCTAGATTTAAAGAAAAGAATTGAAATTGAGTTATAAAATTAACTCAAAAACAGCAGGAAAACGAATCGATTCGCCCAAAAAGCGAATCGGTTCGGACTAAAAAACCAACTTTCTGCAATTAACCGAATCGATTCGGCCTTAACCCCGAATCGATTCGGGTTATGCAGACCTGGAAGCTACCCCTTACCGAATCGATTCGCCCAAGGGCCGAATCGATTCGGTCCTGCGATTTGCCAAAAATGGCTACGAAGGGTTATGAACCCTAATTTATCTAAACCCCAAATCTCTTCCATCTTACACACAACCAAGAATATTTATCTACCCAACATCTATCCCACATGATTAATAACCATTATAATCCACAATTTTTATCATCAAAACTAAGATTATGGTTTAATTCCCATAAATTCCATTTTTGATCTCCAAATGAATTTACATAAATATCATACAAATTATTCAACTTAAATCATATATTAGCAAGTAGAAAACTTGCCTTATGGTTGCAAATTCAGATTTCTTGGTGGTAGAAGCAATCTCCCATCTTCAATCTTCATTTTCTCTCTTCTTTCTCCACTTTTCTCTTCTTCTTTCTTTCTCTCTTTGTCTCTCTATGTTCAAGACATAAAATGGGGAAAAATAAGGGATTTAGAAGACTAAAATCGTGGCTTAGGTGAAAACTCCCAACTTAAATGGTTAATACCACATTAAAATGACTCGCAAATACGCATATAAGCTAAAACCAGGTAAAAGTGTCCGAAACACAAAAATACAATATGGCACTTATTTTGACTGTCTCGCACCTTCCGAGACTAACTACACCCTCTAAACTGGCATCCGGAAATTTTATAAATTATTTCGAGTTCCAAAATCATTTAAACTAAAAGGCCATTTAAAATACATGACACTACAGACATTCAACCTGATGTTATTTACTTTCACATACAGTAAATATGCATCAATCTAGTAAATATTAACTTTCAATTCATTAAATTAATATTTACTCCAGTCCCCACATTTTATATAATTACCTGATGCGGTAAAATTAGTATAAAATGAGCCTCCCAGAATCGAGGGTTGTTACAACGCTCTCACAAATCCCACACTCGATCCTATCTCCGAAAGTCATCAAAATGCTAACGTACTCAAATTAAATCTCAACACCAAAAATCAATACATACAATACCTAACATCTGTTCTAAAATCTCCAAAATATTTATCGTCTCCAAAATGCATTTTAAGGATCTTCACATCAAGCTTACTAATTCTAAACTCAATTCCTACAACATCCTTAACTCAAAACGTCATATCTCCAAGAAATACATCTAACACGTATGCTAGACCCTCTACCTTAATGAGTACGAATCAACAAAAGGAATCAAAGATCGGCAATGCGGAAGCTAAACGGACTCATAACCTACGAGACCGAAGACCATGCTCTGATACCATCTACCACACCCTACCTAATTCTGGCATCGGCCACCACCAAAACTAAGCCGGGGGTGAGTAAATAAAATACCATTCTTAGCATGAGACAGATATGAGACAAACATAATGATTCCATAAGATAAATAATTGAATCAACCTCAAATGATCATAAACAACTAAGCGATAAAAGATCGATCACATGCTAACTTCGAAAATCCAATCTCCAATAATGATTAATTAAAATCTGAAATAATCCAAAAATAAATCCTCTAAGCAACTTTAGAACCGAATGGCCCAATAAAACTCAAATGACGTCTCATAATTAAATACGACTGAAAAGGAAAGTCTAACTAAAGTATGCCATAAAATGAATAACTCTAGTTGCACCTCCAAATGATAACTTCGATAATCCTATGTAGCTTCTCCAAACCTTATCCTGAAATATTAGTCAACGCACGAGGTCAGAGCCCCGTTCATGAATACACACTACTCCCCTTAAATAGGGATCGTGAACCCAGACAATAGCATTATACGCAATAAATATCACAATAAAATAGTTTAGCTTAAACGGAATGATTTAAACGTGATAAATAGCAATTACTAACTACCCACAGAAATCCCATTTAGAAAGGCACACCAATATGATTTTAAAACTCCCAAGTCCCACGATGTTAATTTTAAATAAATTAACCAACTTTTATTGTAACCTAATTTTATTATGGGGGTCCTCCCGCCTTGGGTGATTTCTCCACCAAAATACACATCCCCTCATCAAAAGGTCGACTGGCCCGTTTAAACTGTCGGCCTTCACTGATTGACGAGGTTCCACATACGACACGACATAAAACGCTGACTGGCCCATTTAAACTGTCGGCCTAGCTGATTATGTCGGCAATATATTTTAATACCCGTCTTATTATCTTTGGTATTAGTTCTCAATTTCTCAATTCACAATTTGTAATTTACCCAAACCTTTTTATCGATGTGAGATCCTCAAAATACCCCTTAGTCCCATATCTAAGGGTCCCCAAGTTATCAATATGTCCTAACCTATGTATAGGAGGATTTTCTAACCTAAATCACAACCTAGTCTCCTTCTTAGACTAGCGTAACGACGATAAAGTAATAAAAATCAGCCCACCCCCAAGATGATAAAAATGCAATAATCTTCCCTCACTAGTCCCATTCCTAGAATGCATTCTAAAATATAGGGAGAGCAATAATACCAAACAACCCATTGTCTGAATGATATTGAATAATACCAACAATTCATACCGACAAGAATAATTAGTCAACGTATAAAGCTGCGCATGATAGTCCAATTTAATTAAATCTTGAATTTAATTATCACAACGTCAACAATACCCAAATAATCTCATTTAATTATTTTAAATTAAATATACCACGTTTTCATCATATATACATCAAAACCCAAATTTCATTATCTCTACATGTATTACATGAGTTATACGCACCCAATAGTTATTTATTTAAAAACTAGGTTATTTTTTTCTACATGCCACCTACACCAATAAAACCCAAAATCACTCATGAATTCTACGTACCCAACGAGTTATGAATATTATTCAAATTAAAAGATTTTATAAAAACAACCCCATAATTAGTGTCCACTTTTTCTAATTAAGTTACTAATTATTTTTAAGAAAACATGTAATCAAGTGTTTAGGCGACACTTAAAACGCATAATACTAAATGAAAAGAATAGAGTATTCATGCCTATAAAGATTGTGTTGAAAATATGATTAGAAATCTGGATTCCTCTTGAAAAATTAGCAAAGAAGTGTTCTTGGACCAATCTTGATTAAACACCAAATAAGCCTTCAAATCTGGTGACAAAACCTTGATTATATTGGAGGTTGATGATTATGGTTGAGAGGAAATATTTTTAGAAGTGTTATCTGGTGAAAAAATTGAGAAAAAAGTGATTATGAGAAGCCCCCCCACGAATTAGAGTCATTATATAGTCATTAAGAAACCTAATCCTAATAGAACTCTAATAAGATACAAACACTAAAAATTTTATTCCAGACGATCGGACCGTTGGAATTGGATGAAATTTTACAGAGAATTAGCTGAAGATGAGAGAAAACTACAGAAAAAAAATTCAGCTCGATCGGACCGTTATATATTTTTAAATATTTTTTTCTAGAGAGTTTTATGCTCCGAGGACTCTTAGAGAGTTTTATGTTTTGAGGACTCTTCTATATAATAAAAATGCAATTAAAACACCATTTTAATTCCGATTCCAATTCTGTTTGAAAATTTATTTTTAAAATATAAAAACCAACATTTTAAATTATAAAATTTATAAAATCCAAATTTTTTTTTCTCCGATTATACCAATTAATTAATTAAATAATTATAAAAATACGGGGTGTTATAGAACATACTTCTTGCCTTTGTGTTTTTGTGTGTGAGATTCATTGGTAACCTCAAAATATGGGGGTGGGGACTTCATCACTGCCAACACAATTAGGTTCACTAGGCTCCTCCTCACCCGTAAACATCCCACAAGCATCATCCACAAGATAATTCAAAATTTGAATATTGTGCACATCAGCGTGTTATGTCGGTGTCACAGATTGAGGTGGTGGTTGGACTTGACCAACAACTAATATCTCACCATGAAAATGCCATAAGTTATAGTTCATGTCCATACCATATGTCATTAAATAAATGAATATATCATCTATAACAACATGTCCTTTCCCATTTTGGCAACGTCTACAGGGACATGACTATTCAGCATTTAAACTATTATTACGCACACAATGTAGAAATTGTAACACCCCATCTTTATACGTATTGATCTTGATATTTTTCTCACTTATCCACTCTTTGTTGATTCTCTATGACATCCTGATAAGTTTAAAGAACACACATTATAATATAAACGCTTACTATAGATATATTTAACTTTTTATTCAAGTGTAAATATGTATATATTTTAGCTCATATATTTCCCCCATCTCCTCTATAGGGTAAGGGTCCTATCCCATTCGAAAATGCATATTTTGTACTATTCATAATATCTCATTCCATGTCCTAATCTATAAAAAAATTCTAGCATCTCCCTACAGTTCTTCAAGTACCCAACTAGAATTGGGAGTGTTTATGTGTTACTTATGTTTTTCAACCTAGAAAAAACAAGACATTATATCAATCTAGTATACAACCAAATAATATGAAAGGATACCATCGAATTTTCCAAAATAGTAAATACATAAACAATATGTATAATACAAACTTTAGCATTTCCAAACCATCCAAAAATGGGACAATGCAAGAGTTCTCACCACAGTCGTAGTTAGACCTCTTGAACGAGTCTTTAGTTTTTCTACATGTGTACCATTATTATTGAATGTTTAGAATTAATGTCTACTTACTATTTAAATATTTTTTTATTTTTCTAAATTTTCGACACAAAATCTCAGTTATCACACATTGATAAAAATATAAATGCAAACACCGCTTCTTAAGAATAATTGACGCGAGCGTAGAATGCCGGTGCAAACAATTTGAAAATTCTCAAAAAGTATAGGTAACGGCTGAGGAAAGAAATAAAATAATAGTATAGCATTATTACCATATAAATTCAGAAATAAAATAATGATATAGTATATATATTATACTGATCATTATTTATTATAGATAAATATAAATTATCTTAACAATCATCAATTCTAAAAATACCTCGTCATTCAACAATTTTAAAACACCCTTACAATTGATACTCAACAGCAGTGCATCTAACGCATATACACATTATACTAATCACATACAATAACTAACATGTAGTATTAAATTTGACAATCAAAAGCCCTAAAAATGTATATATATATATACAGAGATAGCCAAATAGAAATTGAGAAAATGTATATATAAAACCCTAAAAATGAAAAAATTAGACTCCAAAAAGTGTATTACATGTGTAAGAGTCAAGCGGGACGAAAACGTGATGAACTCCAAACTGACGAACTACAAAGTGACGAACTTCAAAATGATGAACTCCAAAGTGATGAACTCCAAATTGATGAACTAAAAATTGATGAACTCCAAGTGACCAAAATGCGGGAGAGAAAAATCCAAGCGGGAGACTAAAAAGTGAGAGGGATGAGTGAGCGAGAGAGTCCAAAAAGTGAGCAAGTGTAATATTTTTAGGGAAATTTATATTTTACTCAAGTGTATTCAATTTTGGCACATTTAAAAATAGTGGCAAACTTTGGCACTATTTAAAAGTGTACCAAATTGTCATTAAACCATGCGATAACATGGCACAGTTTAAAAATGTACCAGATTTTTAATATCGGGGTGTGAAAATTGGTATTTTTGGTGTAGTGGGTTAATGATACGGTACCAATCTATTCTTCCTCAGTTTGATTCATTTGAAATAATCCCATAATATTGTAATGGTTACTTCCCTCGTCACCTAGAATACTATCCACATTATAGTCATGGACTCGGATACTGATGACAAGAGGGTTATCGTGTGGGGCCAATATTCCCTTAAGAATCCTAAAAAAAAAAAGTCCATGTCAAACTTTTTTTAGCTTATTCATCTTTGATTCAGTCTTGACAGAATTAACCTTAACCCTTTTGGGTGTTGATTTTTCTTTGACAACATGAACCTTTCTATCTACCATCTCGGTGCCTCAACCATCTAGTCGTCCACATATCATCTTGACATCAAAGGAAATCAAACATAAATCTTCTTTTTCTTCAGGGATTTTCCCTAGAAGGACGAGATCATTATCAGCACTGTCCTTAGAGTCTTTTTCATTTTTATTGGCTTGTACTTCATTTCTCAACTTGTTATACCTTCTTTCATTGTACATCTTTCTTCCTTCATCTCTTCCACCATTCTTGTCGTCAGATTTCTTGAGCTTCTTCTACTTCAATAATTCCTATATCTCAACTTTTAAAGCTAAGCATTTGTCGGTTGTGTGATTCTGGTCTTGGTGGAACTCACACCACTTGCTCTTATCTCTCTTGTGGGGTGAATGCTTGATCTTTTCAAGCCATTCGATATCTCTATCATCCTTAATCTTGTTTAGGATCAGATTCATGCTTACAGTTAATGGGGTATATATAGGTAATTTATCATCATTTGACCTCTCATTCCCTTCTTTATATTTCCTCTAGTCATACTTACCATTTTTGGTCTCCTTTACGTCCCCCTCTTGACCTCCCTAGCATCCTCCGCAGACATGATTCTCCCAATAATGGCCAGAAGTTTTGTCAAGATTTTTAAAGGATCCTCTAAGATATTCCTTTGGAGTTTTCCTATTTGAAACCCACCGATAAGGGTTATCGTTGCAATGTTCTCACAATAGCCTTCCACCTTCAATTTCTCTTTCTTGAAGCAAGAGATGTATTCCCTCCGGGGCTCAATATTCCCCTTTATAACATTTAAGAGGTATGTCACATTCTTCAAAGGCTTCATCTTGAAACAAAAGTATTGGATAAACTTCTCCTCCATACATTTGAAGTTCTCGATAGAGCCTCTTAGCAGGATGGTATACCACACATGCACCGTGCTAGTGAGAGTTCTTGAAAAATCTTGACACCTCATCTCGTCAGGTGTTGAATAAATGACGTTCATCGACTGGTACATTTCAATTTGATGTACAAGATTTGTTCTCCCATCTTACCTTGATGTTATGCTCGGTAGTTTAAACTTCGTAGGGTTAGGATAACTGACCATCATCGACACAAACGGTGACCCTTCCATGTATTCCCTACAATTTGGATCTCGAATTTCAATCATACTGTCGATCTTGTCCTCTATCATTTGGATAGAAGTATTCCATAATTTATCTTCCACCACTTTGTTTTCCCCATCCCATTCTACCGTAGTTCTCTATCGACTATTGACTTCCCTCTGGTCCTCCCTTTCACGGTCCTATCTCGGTTTCTCATCTTCACATCGACCAAATCCCATCGCGTTGCCAACATTGCAAGAGCGGGAGTGACGGTCTTATCCTACCTCATCTATAGGGACCAAGACCATTACAAGTCGATCCTTTTCTCAACGAATTAAACACTAAGCCTCTCTCATGGCTCCTAGGAGTATGCTGGATCTTCTTGCCTTGATAGGTTTCTGTCAGTGTTAACCTATGGTGTCAGGTGTTACTTAAGACACTATACCTCTTTTAGAAGTCTTACTCCTCACAAGCTTGGTCATCTAGGAAACCTTAAACCTACTGTCCAAGTTGAAGACACCGTGGATCATCAACTTCCCTCCGCCTGTGATGATACTTCATTTTTTGGCTGGGATTAGCGGTGGTCCATCTACCGATGCATCTGCCATCTCCCTGGTGGTTAGAGTTATATTATTTACCATAGAATCATCAAAAATCATACACATCACACTTTGACTGAATGATAAAACCTATTATTCCATTTATTATTGGCTCTCCAGAAAGGATCTTAGCATTGTTTCCATGTTAACCATCTCAAATTTTTTAGGCTGTTAGTTGGATCTAGCCCCGGCATTGCACGACTAATCATTTCCCATCTCAGGCGAAGATTATTTAGTCAATAAAGAGGAAAACCAAGTAAAAAAATATGAAACTAGAAATGAGACGAACTTTAGAGATATTTAAAAACACCCAACTCAAGCTCTTTCAATGTTGATTAAGCTCTAGTAGTGGTGGGTCTAGATAACCACCAAAGATAAGAAGGATAATAATCAAGATGAGAAGAGATAAAATAAAGTCTCTTCACACAAATAACTCCAAAAATGGTGATACAAAATATCCCCCTAAGATCTGATAAACTTACTTTATGGGTATGAGTTTTCATGGTAAATTGATGTGTCAATACATATATATAGAAACTAGATAGAAAGGATGAGAGATAATAAAAGGACACATGTGGTTATGGGGTTCGGCCTTGGCCTACGTCCACTGTGCAAAATAAGGAGTGTTTTCATATAAATATAATATGGAAGCCATTAAAGGATTACATACACTCTCTCTTACTCTCTTTACAATTACAATTTTGCAGTATAATAGTAGGTAAATAATGATTTAACCCTTGGGAAGATGAAGTAATAGGCCTTTTATAGTGTTGGGGGTGCGTAGTGTCACCCATATCATGCAGCCTGTGTGCATGAGGTTGATGAGATAATGGGAGAGTGATAACTATATATCAGATGTGTAATCCATGATGACTAAATATTCCCCTCACGTGGGGTAATTTACTGCAACGGTTTGATCCACTAGTACTATCATTACCCCGATCACATGCTCCACGCAAGTTGTTTGTGCCGACACTATAAAGGTTTTGTTGGCTGAGACTGGTGAGGTGGATCTAACGGAGTACGGAGCCAAGAATGACATCTGAATTGTGGTAAGTAAGGCTATCGATGGATATCTCAACTTACTGAGTGTGTATGAGGCCGATACAAGCTAATACCGATATATGACCATGTCATGACTAAATCCAGTAGTAGCCTTTGTTAATAGTAATCAATGTCATTAGGAAGATGTCTCGTAGGTCGAGACCATTTAATTTGAGCCATTAAAATGTGGGATTCATCACAGAATGATCCTGAGTTAATTTATGTGAGGGCATGTTGCCAAGTCAAGTCTCGTCTAAATTAGGCGAGACTTATCTATATCATAAAATAATATATGAATTTAACTAAATCAAAATATATGCAATTTCTCTCATGTTTCATGAACATTCATCATTAAACTTATGCGAGAAATTCATATTCATATAAGAAATAATTCTAACATATCAACGAACATTTTTCCAATTTTATTACATTGTCAATTAGTAAATGTTATGAAATTATAATTATCTCTAAGATATTTTGACAATATTAATATTGTTTATGTCATATTTTAATAGGTTTACATTTTATAGTAGGTCCTCTTTTGGCTTGAGGGTGGAGTGAAAGGGTAGTGGGTACCATTTTAGACTCAGTAGTTCAAATCAGAGAGGTGTAAAGGATGTTACGTTGATCAAGGGAGAGGTTTTATGGCCGAGCAGCTATTTTTGGAAGGCCACCAAATTTGCCAGAAAGTTCTTTCAGATGAGACAATACTTGGGAAGAAAGATTATGAAGTACACTACAATTAAGGTAGGAGTAGTCTGTTTCAACATAGTTACTAGAAGAACAAACTCGAGAATACATTTACTAATATTGGAGTGCGCACCGGGAAAGGTGTGGGAGATTGCGGCTGAAATTTTCAGGTCAATGGAACCCCTGGGCACTTGCAGGATTGCTTCCAAGGCTATTCACGCGAATGGGGAAGTTGTTGCCTGAAGATCGTAATTACAGGCAGCTAAGGTGGAGTCTTGATCATTCTCGGCCATTACATCTCAGAAGATAAAACGAGCCAAACCGATTTGATTGTGGGAGATGAATCGTTTATCTCAAGATTTTAGTTCTATCAAAGAGCGATGGTGGGACGTTCCGGAAGCTCAAAGATCTTTGTTCCAGCGAAGGAGAAGGTTTCGAGGTGGAAGGAATCGAGATGGGAACCAGTGGGCGGAATCAAAGTTAAGGAACTTAACACCTCATTAAATTTGTTCATGTTTGTGTCAGTTGGAGAAGCTAATAGAGTGTTGGGGAGACAAAGAGGGAATTTTGAGGGCGAGCCGGTCTATTTGCATAAGTGGCATCCATTGGTGGGGTTACATGCATGACCAGATGAGAAAGGTCGAAGATGGATTTGCGTGATGGGTCTACCCCTAAACCTATTATGGGAAGAAGTATTTAAAGTTGTGGGAGAAAAATGTGGAGGGTATATCAGTGTTAACCACGCGACATTGGTAGGGGAGGAGTTTTTTTGGGCTAGAATGCTTGTACAAGGTAAGAATTCTCTTCCTGACCAAGGTAACTATTGGTACTGGTAGTTAGGTTTATTTTTATCAGTTTGTGAGGAGTCCCAGTTATGTATCAATAGTGCAATATGAGTACAAAGTGTTGAGTGCACTGTACTACACAGAGCGACCACTGATCATGTAGAACCTGGGAAACAACTT
Organism: Sambucus nigra; assembly: GCA_949130495.1. Lineage (NCBI taxonomy): Eukaryota > Viridiplantae > Streptophyta > Magnoliopsida > Dipsacales > Adoxaceae > Sambucus > Sambucus nigra. Next base: position 525,974,235 of record OX422221.1, on the reverse strand, counting down.
TCGTTGACCATTGCTGCTAACAAAATAAATTATGACACTCAAGATTTGACGGAATAGGTGGTAGCCACCGAAGCGGGCTGCGAAAAGAAGAAAGTTGTCTAGAACAGGGGCTAGCCTGATGAGGGTAAGATGGGAGTTATAGCTGGTGTGCGTACAACGTTGCACGAAGTATACAAAGACCTACTTCTGGGCAACATCTGTCGTCCTTAACCTCCTTTATAGATGGAAAAATCGACCATTGGAAGAACTCGAAATCCGAAGCGATTAGCTATGTGGTCAGTGGGAGGTGGGTGGGAGGCAGTACTGATGCTGACAACTGACTGGGCTAGGAGGGGGAAAAGATGAGACAAGTGGTACTGTGAGCATTAGAATGTAGAACACGGGGTTGGGTTATCTTGAGTTTGAGGAGAACAATCTAATAAATAAAGTCTTGATTGCTACAATGGGAAATAAAGTGCCTCAAAGTGGTCTAGTTGGCAGTATTATGGTAGGGACAAAAAATAGATAGTGCTCAACATGACAATGACCACGCATGCCTGAAAAAAGGGTGTGCTTTTAAGGAATCAAGGGGGGATTTTGAGGAGGGAAAGGTTAGTGAAAATGAAGGCAGGCGTGTCAGTGTGGGGGAAAAGCAGGTAATTATTAAGGAGCCTCACAATTATAATACTGAGGAGCAAGTGGAGGAAGAAAATATGTCAACAAATATCATTACAAGGGCCCAGTAGAGTACAAGAAAAAGGTGTACATCTTGAAGTTAGGCGTAGATGGGGGGACCAAAATCACCGAGGCAGGGGGTTCAGCAAAATCAAGTATCAAAGAAGTGGACATTAATTTTAATGCTGGAGAAAAGGATAAAGGGGTGACGAAAAAAGGTGGGGACAGACTAGACTTGTTTAAAATTGAAAGAGAAGAAAGACATATATTTTGGTACTGCGCTTCTTGGTTTGAAAAATATTAAAGCTATCAAGAATGCGGAAAAAAATTGCAGTAAAGGCAAGGCACTGGGAAATAGGAGAGGGGGAAAACAGGCAGACGTTAGGGTCAAACAAAAAGTAGACAAAGGAGGAGGAGAATGGAAAACATTAGCAAATAATGACCATGAAGAGATGGTGGTCGCTAGAAAGTTAACGAAGGGGAGGGGTTAGAGCATAACAGACTCCCTCTCTAAGGAGAGGGGGAAGGAGCGTGGTGGATCCATGTTTCAAGAATTGAACAATTCTAGGTTATGGGTCGATCTAGAGATACCTAATTCAGAAGAAGAAAATGATATTGACCTAGCGGAGGATGGGTGGGATGAAGATCCGGTGCGATGGAGGGAGGATTTAGTAGGGTCATTTAGCAATGATTTCGGTGTTGTGTTTAAGGGATGCGAGAATAAAGTCTGGGATTTATTTGAGAAAATTAATAGGGATGGGAAGGGGGGATTGAGGAGAGTAAGGGAGGAGAGGTTAACCTGTTACTTTAATTTTAGTAATGAAATTGTAAATTATCTCGTGTAACGTGAGAGGTTTGAACGATCTTAATAAAAGGGCCATAGTGGGTGGCGTTGTTGCTAAGTGGAATCCTGACATTTTATATATTCAGGAGACTAAGATGTCGATCATGGATAAGGGTATTATTCATTACATATGGGTAAGCCGTGGTATTAAATGGGTGAGTATGGATGCGGTGAGGGTGTCAGGCGGGGTGGTCATTATGTGGAATACAAGAGTGGTCGACCTACTGGAGAGCTTACAGGGTAGATGGTCCATATCTTGCTTATTTAAAAATAAGTCAGATAGAAATACATGGAGTTTCACCGGGATATATGGTTCGGTGGAGGATATGAGTAGGTAGGAAATGTGGGAGGAACTAGATGGAGTAAGTAGGCTATGGGATGTCCCTTTTTCTTGGGAGGGGATTTTAATGAGGTGCAATTTGGGGTGGAAAAAAGTAGTTGTGGTAGAACTGACAGGTATATGAGAGATTTCTCGGAGTTTATTAAAGAGATGGAGCTGATGGACTTACCTCTTGAAGGGGGGATGTATACTTGGTCCAGTGTTAGGGACACTCCTTCTATGTCTCGATTAGATCGCTTCCTTATTTTTCAGAGGTACGAGGACCATTTTCCTGGGGTGATTCAATCTTGTTTACTTAGGGTTAAGACCATTGCCCGATTCTTTTAGAGTGTGGGGGTGGAGGTAAGGGAGGACCCCATTTAAATTTGAGAATATGTGGCTCAGGGAGCCTAGTTTTGAAGAAAGATGGAGAGATTGGTGGTTAGGGTATGAGGTGGGGGGAATGCCAGTTATAGATTGGCTATTAAATTCGAGTTTCTTAGAGAGGATTTGAGGGAGTGGAATAGAGAGGTTTTTGGTAAACTTCAAGTGGTCACAGTGAGAATTATGGAAGAAGTTAGGAGGGTGGATGAAAAAGAAGGGAGAGATGAGATCTCGGAGGAAGAGGGGAGTGTTAGAGATGCTAGAAAGGGAGAGTTAGGGAACAGATTAATTCAAGAAGAAATTAGTTGGAGATAGAAATCTAGGATCTTGTGGTTAAGGGAATGAGACTCAAATACCAAATTCTTTCAAAAAGTTCCTAATTATCATCGGCGTGGGAACCACATTGGTAAGATTGAGGTGGTAGGGGTGGAATTTAAAGAAGTCAGTGAGGTGAGATGGGCAATTTCTCAGTATTATGAGGAGTTATTTAAGGAAGAGGAGGAGTGGCAACCCACGCTTGATGGATCTGAGATGGAGAAAATATCGGTGGATAAGGCATCTAGCATTGAGGATCTTTTCTCTGAAGAGGAGGTTGTTCGGGCCCTGAAGTCTATGGGGGGGACAAGGCGCCGGGGCCGGAAGGCTTTACGACGGCCTCTTTCAGCAGAATTGGAAAGTGATCAGATACGATGTAATGGCATTCTTTGATGAATTTCACGATAAAGGTTACTTTGTGCCTAGGATAAATGCAACTGTTATCACTCTAATTTCAAAGAAAGGGGGTTCGAATGACATAAAAGACTTTAGAACGATCAACTTAATTGAGAGTGTGTACAAGCTTCCCCACAAAATGTTGTCTTGTAGACTTAGGAAGGTTATTGATCGTCTGATATCAGAGTCTCAAAATGCCTTCTCCGTTGGTAACCAGATATTAGACGTAACTTTGGTGGCCAATGAATGCGTGGAGGCAAGGATTAGAAGTGTGGATCTGGGAATAGTGTGTAAATTGGACATTGAGAAAGCGTACGGTCATGTAAATTGTAATTTCCTTCTATACCTACTGAAGAGGATGGGCTTTGGATATTGGTGGTGTTAATGATGAAGATATGTATTTCGATGACCAGATTCTCAGTATTGGTTAATGGGGTTCCTAAAGGTTTCTTCTCGAGTACCTGAGGGTTGAGGCAGGGAGATACGTTGTCCTATTTTTTATTTATCCTGGTCATGGATGTGTTTAGTCAGATGATGGGCCGAGTTATCGAGAGAGGGTGGATTAGGGGGTTCAGCCTTGGGACAACAAGTGAAGAGGTGATTTCTGTGTCTCACCTTATGTTGATTGATGATGCGATTATCTTTTGTGACAATGATTGTAGGCAAATTCGTGCTATCAAGCTTCTTCTAATTTTCTTTAAGGCGGTGTCGGGGCTCTGAATTAACGGTTAGAAGTGCGAAATAATTCCAATTGGGGTGGAGGGGGGGGGGGGGGTGGAGGGCTTAGCATGCATCATCGGTGGTAGGGTTGGGTTCTTACCTAACACTTATTTAGGGCTACCTCTTGGTGCAAAGTATAAGTCTATGACTATTTAGGACCCGGTTTTGGAGAGAATGAGAAGAAGTTTGGCAGGCTGGAAGAATGGTTATCTCTCAAAAGGGGGGAGGTTGACCCTTATTAAGAATCGCTTGTCCAGTCTGCCCACCTATTTCATATCCATCTTGCCTTTGCCTTCAGTGGTGCGTGTTAACATGGAGAAGCTCATGAGAGACTTTTTTTGGAGAGGTACTGAAGATAGCTTCAAACACATCCTTGTGGGATGGGAGGAGGTCTGCATGCCCATCAAGGAGAGAGGGCCGGTCTGAGTAATTTGGGGGGTTTTAACATAGCACTGCTAGGGAGGTGGCTTTGGAGATTTCCTCAAGAGGAAAATAGATTATGGAGACGAGTCGTCGAAGCTAGATGGGGATCTACTCAGATGGGGTGGAGGCCAATTGTATGGAATGTATCTAATGGAGTGGGTGTGTGGAAGCATATTGCGAGAGGATGGGGGGTTTTCTCTAGTAACACGAAATAAATTTTAGGGAAAGGAGATAAGATAAGATTATAGAAAGACAACTAGGGTGAGAATGGATCCATCTAGGATCTCTTTCCTCGGATGTTCAACTTAAGTCAAAATCCTGAGGGGATGGTGGCCGACCATGTGACCGTTAGTGATAATATGGTTTTGTGGAGGCCTCAGATTAGGAGAAAACTCTAGGACTGGGAGTTTCATGAGGCGGACTTATTTGTGGAGTGGTTGAGATCGGCCCCAAGACCATCGTATAGAGAGGATTCGTTGAGGTGGAAGTGGGGAGGGAATGGTATTTTCTCGGTTCGCAGATTCTATGCCACTTTGTCTGACAAGGGGTATCCTAGGGTCCATTTCCCGTGGAAGAGGATATGAAAAGTTAAGGCGCCGTCGAAGGTTTAGTTTTTTATCTAGACTGCAAATAGATAGGCCATATTGACGCTTGAGGGGTTGCAGAAGAGAAGGTACAGATTGGTTAGTCATTGTTTGTTATACAAGGAGGAAGAGGAGAAGACCAACTATTTTTTGATGCACTGTAAGGTAACTATAGGATTATGAGATGTTTTCCTACCCATAATTGGCACGGTTTGGGTCATGCCTCAGTCAGTTATGGCTTTGTTAGAGATGTGGAACCCCCCGTGGGGCTGGTTAGGAGGCAAGCAGGTGTGGAGAATGGTGCCTCATTGTATTTTTTGGACAATTTGGAAGGAGAGAAATATGAGGTGTTTCGAAGGCGTAGAGATGCCTCCTGTGAGATTGCGTTATATGTTTTTTAGCACTCTTCTCTGTTGTCATAAAGAGAGGATCTCTCATTACACCTAAACTAGTCAATTCTAACAGGCAAAAACTGTTGCAAAAAATATTTGCAACGGATTAAATTCGTTTGGAAAATTGGCGTTATTTATTTTAGTAACAAAATTTATAACGGATAAAATCCGTTACAAATTTAATATTTGTAATAGACTAAAACCGTTACAATTTATTTTGTAACGGATTTGGCCTTGGTACACATCCAATATATTAGTAACAGATTTACTAAATTTTAACGGTTTTTACCCGTTACAAGTATAGAATTTATAATGGATGAAAATCATTACCAGATACATTTTAATGGACTGAGTGTCATATATTGGTAATGGATGTTTTCATTTGTAACGGTTCAAGTCAGTTAGCAATATTAATATATTTAAAAAAATATTAATTTCTCATTCAATAAATAGATATAAATACACTAGTAAAATTCGTGCTCAACCAATGGTAATGCACTACACTCAACTAATTCCCACAATTACAAACACACATGAAAAAATGAATGCCATTACATTTCGCTGACATTAAACTACCTAAAACTATATTTTATTCATAATGTTTAATATTCTCAAAACAAAATTATGTACTCGAAATGGAGTCTAACAACTATAAAGTAATAAACATATTATTCTCCCAGAAGTGGTCTTGATGATAATCCTTGAAAAGGTAGAATTCATTCTCCTAAAGTAATCTTCATATTTGCCAATAAGAACCTGTTGAACAAACACAATGTTAGTAAATATGTAAGCATAAATGCGTAAATAACATAAAAGACTAGTACATTATCGTGTCATCAGCACGTGTGTAATTTTATTGGGAAGTATTTAATACACAACAGATGGACATACTCGATGATGGATTTTTGCTTTCAGTTTTCTTCCCCAAAGCTCATTTTAAACCCCAAAAAGAAGCTTATCCGAGTCAATTTCGTCAATCGAGAGTCCAATGAGGACTCGGTTAGTTGAGATAATTTACTTTGGTATCGCTTGATGTGTTTGTACCTACTTCTATGCTGCTACGTTGTTTATACATTTTGTCGTCCAAATCCCATTTTAAACTTCATAACAGTCACATAATTGTTAATTTGGCCAACCGAGTATCCGATGAGGACGCGGTTAGTTACGATAAGTTATTGTGGTATCAATTGATGTGTCTTTACCCATGTTTAGTTCGCTTGGTTGTTGTTTCTAGTTTTCTCCCCCCGAAGCCCATTTTAAAATTCAAAACATGACAAACAGAATAAATGCAACAATTAAACATAAAATAAGAGTCCATAAATATAAATTGTAAATTGATAAAGGAGAACTATATTCCTGGAAAATATTAAAATACATACAGTATATCCTAGGGGCAGAAAATCTCAATACAAATATCCTACCTAACACTCCATTAATAAATAAATATATATATATATATATATATATATATATATATATATATATATATATATATATATATATATATATATATAAACACTAGCGGATGCTCATGCCTAAAGGTACGGTTGAAATTCTTTTAAATGTAGCACACATGTTTATGACATTTATGGTCGACTGAGTCGATGACTTTTAATATCCATCCTAACTATGAACTATTTATTATTACACTACACCACTTAAAGTGTCAAATTATGTATTGCAATGTCATACCAAATTAGTACTTACAACATAATAAAAGGAAATTGATTTCAAAAGCATAACCAAACCTTAAAGTACAAGGATATGTAGGGCATTTTTTGGAACAACAATCAAGCAACTACATAGACTATTCTCGTGCCAATGGCACTCTCTTAATTTAGACTCTAGTGTGGTTGTACCCATGTGCAAACCCGATAAAAACAATCCCCTTCTAATTTTCTTCTCACTATTCATGAACCAAATTCAACGTAAAAAAATATATTGTATTTAAAATCCAAGTAAAATTCTCAAATTATTGAAATAACTGCAAAATAATTATGCTTACTAACATGTCAGAACTTTTGTACATGTTTGTGATTTAATCGTAGTATAAAAGTTAAAAACATAATTTCCATATATAACTAATATGAAAATTAAATGATCTTCACCTCATACAATTGTACGTAGTTGTACAATAATTACAAAAATTGATAAACATACTTCGTTAGATGTGCAAACACGAGACATTTTGTGTTATAATCATCACAAATGTTTAGATTTTCAACACAAATGTTTAGATTCACTACATAAGAACTTACCATTAAACTATTTCTCCTCCAATGATTATGATGCCTCGCAGCTCATTCAATCCCTACATTCATCAACAATAAGAATAACAGGCTTCATTATACGAAATTTTAACATAAGCATGATACAATGTATCTATACAAATGTGTGTGTGTGTGTGCGTGTGTGTGTGTGTTTGTGTGTGTGTGTGCGTGTGTCTGTCTATGAGGGCGCAAAAATATTTTTTTACAATTATCCCCTTTACTATATTGGTTGTCAATAGTTGCTACTATACAACACAATATTAAATCAATAGGTTGACATAAAAATTACCTTGCCCTTTACAATAACTCCCAATACAATGGTCCAGTGGTCATTAGGAATGCTCTAGGATAACAAATCAAGTGAGCGTCTGGGATGTACAAATATTACTCCTTATGAACATGTAAAACCCCAAGGATTAACAAGGGAAGTTTAACGTAAATGTGACAATTAAAAAATAAAGAATTAATTGTTATGATACCAAAACCTAAAGGATGTAACAATTGCAAAAACGTTGGCACAAAAACAATTCAAAATATCAAACCAAAAAGTAAGACTATTGATGACAAAGATAGGAGCATTCAGTTATTTTCCAATAAAATTTTAACATACTTTCATTTTATATAGATATATTATATGCCACATGCAGTAAATATCTGCCAGAACACCAAAATTTCTTCAACACTGTGAAATCTAACCACCCAAGAGTACAAGTACTTATAAAATATGCACATTTTCCTTCCAAACACTGAAGATGAAAAAATAGAACATTATGTACAAACCTCAAGAAATACTCAAGTTTAAAGAGTCAAGGTGCCAGATAAAAATTAAAGAAGTTTATGATGGCTCTTTTACATTGGTGAAGCAGGATGCTTAACTGAAAATATTCATCACAATAGAGGTTAAAGTAGTTTATATTGCAGCAGCAACATACATTGGATAGTTCCTGCAAAATGGAGGTTAAAAATAGTTGTAAAGGAATAACAGTATGAAGGAATTAGTCAATGTTAAGTGTCACTTGATCCCAAGAAAAAATACACACTCTAAGCACAAAGGAGGTTAAAAAAATAATTTACATTGCAGCAACAACTTACATTGGATAGTTTCTGCAAAATAAAGGTTAAAAATAGTCGTGAAGGCATAGCGACCGGCGTGTACGGATAATCCAACAGCACCTTACATTAGATAATCTATATAATATGAATGAGGTTAATCTAAAAGGAACAATACATATGGTCTATACTTCTCATTGATATTAACATGTTAACTACTGAAAAAGAACATCCAAAAAAAAAAGCTTCGGCAACATAGCATTCAAACTGAAAATTCAAAATACATATTGAAAACTCAAACAAATCATTTGCGATCCTATATAATGAAAACAAATAGAAGTAAGATCCTTCTTGATTGAACATCTTGAATCACCATATCTCAATTAAGGCATGAATACATGGGGTTTAATAAATACAACATTGTAAACTTATAGTGTATCATGTATGAAAAATAAATCACTTGATACAAATCTTTCAGAAGGAAGAGAAAAAAACACAGTAATATTTTACGAACACCCTAAATATATTCCCTCTGCCTTCTATGATCTTTAAAGGTTCCAGTCACTAGAAAGAAATTAAAAACAACAGGAGTCAGAATAATTTACACTTTTCTCTTCCTTTACAATTTTTGTTTTAGAGGTCAAGTTTAGTAGAGATGTACTTTGGGTCTTACAAAACCGAATGGCATTTTATTTTTTTACTACCATGTAGGCATTGTTGTAATATCGTCGAAGAGTTCTGAAGAATTCCTGGGACTGTGTTGCGGCCTTTCAATGGCCCCTTCTCTCAGAAAAAATCTTATTATGCGTAGCTGAACCACCATATTAGTTCGCTAGTGTGGCACCCATTCTCTCATAGATTCGCATTAAGTCATCAACCAAATGGTCATCAAGGTCAATTTTTATGGAATTTCTGACTCGTAGAGCATGCATCTTTTATCCCAGAGCATCCAACCCTAATGCATATTGTGCAATATTTGTCCAATCCACGCAATTTATGCAATTAGTACTGAGCACTCCTTTCTAAAACATGGGTGGTTTGGCAGAAAGATTTTTTCTAGCAATGTTGGTGCCATTACCAAATGTAGTCTCTATGTCCTCAGAACCCTCAATGTTGTCATCAATGTGCTTTGCATTGTCAGTTTTACAATGTCTTGAGAGAGAGAGATATAGGTAGAAATAACACTCTCAGAATCAGGACATTTCAAGCAACCCTCTGATCTCAATGGTGGTGTTACTTGACAATAGAAGCAACCTATGAGAGTCAATGCATATGCAACAACTTTTTCCTCTAAAAAGTATTTATTAATAAACTTAATTGCATAAGCAAACTATGCACGGAGGATAGACTCTCGAGGACTTTTCTAAATCGTCTTAATCAAATTCGAAAGTATTACAGGATTTCATTGTCTTTGGAAAATATTTTCAATTAAAGTATGGTCGCTTCGTAAGTGTGATCCCTCTCTGATATTTTAATATTCAAGAATGAAGTTTCCTGTGACCAGAAAAGTGGGATTGACTGACTATTTTGGACAACCGAACTAGTTTGCATAGGAAACCCTCCAGGAACATCCTCAAACACTATTTGTTCGATCTTAAAATTATTCACAACTCTTCCCAACTAACTTACACGCTATTTTTAATACTTGGGCCAACATAATGATGTTAACATCTTATGATGAGAGTCCATATGGAATCTCGAACAGACACAGAGAGCATGGCCTGTTTAAAAAATATCCATAGACTAGTGCCACAGTGAAAAGAGTATTTTAGAGGATATTCAGGATTCCGTGGGTTAAAAACTCATTCCGTACAAACATAGTTTCATAAAGGACATGCCCTATCTCACCGCCACACATATTATCTTGAAGATTGCGCAAAACATTGTATGAGTAGCTGAAAAGGAAGTCCTTTGTAAGATCCACCATGCATAGAAGCTTCTTGTATCAATTTTCATTCATGGAATCCATGGTGGGTTGAACCGCACGATTTGAAAGTGGAATCATCTCACCCTTGGAGATGACATATATAGTATGGCCACAAATTGCACCAATCTGCCACATCTTCGTAATAAGTAGCATATAATAAGGCCCAAAAAATTTAATAAACCCAAAGATGCCATAACAAGTGATGACAAACTTAAGCCCCCCTATGAACCTATTTCCCTCATGTAGGTAAGAGGTTAGAATTTTCAGTCGCAACCATAATGAAAAAGTAAGGGCAAGTAAATAATGTTATAAATTAGCATTTATAGTCATTAATGGAGCAATACAATGAACAAACAAACAAACAAACTAACTACAATAGGCTTATTAAACCATTAAACATGGCAATAGAAACCTAAAAAAAACATAAGTTTTCTGGTACAACCCAATCCTACTCTCAAAGAAATTGATCTTTCAGTTTCTACGAGTGAAAACATCATACACCCGGATCGCAAACAATGTAATGGAGGACTACAATTGTTACATCAATCATAATACATGTAGCACATACCATGCCACTACTACTCGACTCATGGATTGAGATCTTTCATGTTCACCATCTACAATTAAGTTGGCATCCAACAACTTACTTAATATTTATTTCCTTTCGTTAAACTTTTTTAATATTTAATTCATAATACCAAACCCCTAATCCGTATTTCCTCATATCGAATCGAACCCTATATCAAATTGGGTTGGGCCAACATTACCCCCATCTCATTGGACACAAATGTATCTTCTAACCAAATTCCATTATGACATTATCTATAAAAAACAATGAAATATTAAAATTAGAGCTAAGATCAGTTGTACCTAACCAAATAAAAATAAACCATCTTAAAGATCTAATGTGGTAAAAGTAAAGTTGATACTTTTTTTTAAATAAAGACTTAGATAGATATATCCAGAAGTTGATTACATAATTTCACATCATTTGAACTACTTAATTAATTTACAACCAATCATATGCAAAGAGTATCATGAAGGAAATTCTAGAAAGGAGAGTTCTCACTCAAAAATCAATTTTAATCGTGAATAACTCTACGAAACGCCCAATCACGATCGACATGATACCTATCTTCATCTATCAATCTAGGAACTTCATTTTTCAATTTTCTATAACAAAAACAAAACACAGTTGGGAGAGTTCAATACATTAGGGCAATTTGAGTTAAACAAATGATAGAACGGTTGATATATATATATATATATATATATATATATAGAGAGAGAGAGAGAGAGAATTAATTACACATTAACTAAGCTCAACTCTATATTATCATCGATCAAAAAAAAATATGATTGGACCGCCAGATTGACCTACAATAAAGGGCTGAAAATGATGAAAACAAAATGATAGCATTGATAAGCTAAAATGGCAAAGATCAACAAAAATATAATTTATGTGTCACCATGCTTGTAAAGTCTAAAGTGTATATTAAATCCAACCATGTATTTTGGTGCTTAGAATACTATTTTCTTTACCGTATCTAAATTATAACAGAATATGAAAAATATGTAATTCATAAATGCAAAACAGTTATTATTTGGAAACCCTCACATAATCAACCCTATGTAGAAAATAACCCTATTTAACAAAACAAAATCAGATATTAAAATCTATGAATAAAACCAAAACCCAAATTTAACTAAAATAATGCCTAATCTAACAAACCAATCAGAGAACTTTGTATTAGAGTTATATTTAGAATTAAGGGTAGTTTGGTATTTTTTTCTTTATTGTTAGGATATTGTAGTAGGTCTGTATATACTCTCGTTGTATGGTATTCTAGTTTTATGTTAATGTGAAACCCTGACCTTTTTTTTCAATTTTCATTGATTGTTGATCTTTGATATGTTTTCATGGTATCAGAACTTCTCCATGATGTACACCCCCATGCCTACTGCATGTCCCAATCACCTTCTGAGACCGTGGATCCTGCACATGACAAAAGGTAGAAGAAAAGGAGGCTGAGTAACTGGCATCACATATTTGACCAACATAAACAAGATTCATTATAAGATTAGGAATGTGGTGAACATTAGAGAGAGATAAGATAGGTGAGTAAATAGTCCCACACTCGTTGAGGGCATGGGAGTACCATTAGTATTCATAATGGGAAACAAAGAAGTGGGACAAAAAGAACCAAAGGACGACGAATTTGGTGACATGTGATTAGAAGCGCCGGAGTCTAGAATCTAAATACCTGAGGACTTACCTAGTGAAGAGAGGGACATAACATGTGGCTGTATGGCAATAAACTGCTCACCAAGAGAAGACATGGATGGAGTTGATGATGAAGAAAACAAGATTCATTGGGTAGTTGTTCATTGTATACTGTGATACTTGAGGGGAACTCGCTTTCAGAGTCATTTACTTAAATCCTCTTCTTCTTTAGATCTACGTGCATACTGTGATGCTGATTGGGTTGGTGAACCTACAGATCGCAAATCAGTTATGGGATTTTGTGTATTTCTCAGAGATTATCATATTTCTTGAAAGAACAAAAATCAAGATGTTGTTTTCGTGTCTTCCACGAAAGCCGAGTATCGTGCTATGGCTTTTACTACTCGTGAGGTTTATTTGGTTACATCGGTTACTTGCAGATATGAGTATGTCTCTTTGTCGGCCCACTCCTATGCACTGTGATAATAAGAGTGCTATTCAGATTGCTCAAATTTCATTTTTTCATGAGAGGACTAAGCACATCAAAATTGATTGTAACATCACTCGTCATCATCTTACACATGGTGTCATCACTTTGTCTTTTATTTCTTCTTCAACACATATTGTTGATTTGTTTATGAAGTCTCATCCAGTTTAGCGTTTTCGATTTTTGGTTGGCAAACTCTCAATGATTCTCGCTGCAGCATCGTGAGTTTGAGGGGGAATATTAGAGTTAATTTAGCATTAAGGGTAGTTTGGTATTTTCTCTTTATTGTTAGGATCGTATACTGAGTCTATATATATTATATTTCTTCTTTCACTATATATTATTCTAGTTTTACGTTAAAGTGAAACCCTAGCCCCTCTTTTCTGTTTTCATTGATTGTTAATCTTTGATATGTTTTCACTTTGAAGGTTTAAATTCAATGAATTCCACATTATGATTCAGATTAACAAGTTTCATCACTTTGGCTTGCTTTGAATAATGTGATTTGCAACATATTGTATAAGCAAAAAATCAGAGAACTTTGAAGACTATACTATAAATAATATGAAATCAGAAAAATGTTAAATATGTAAAAATCCCCAAAAAACGTTTTTTGGGAAAAGTAAAGATCAAGAAAAATAAAAACTCATCAACCAGTAATTAAAAATGTGTATTGCCAAAAAAATGTTAATATATCACTTATTATACAAGATCATGTGCTTTCCTTACAACTAATCTTAAAGTTGAATGGGGCTATGTGGTGTTATTTATGCAAAAACTGAACCTAGACATACATGCAAGGAAAAAACTTACATCTCTACAATGGAATAAAATAAACACAATTCATACTTTAATCTTAGAATTTCTAACAAGAATTATATGAGTTATGTTTTTTCATAGAAAAACCCTATGTATACAAGAGTAAAAAATGACGAAGAACAAGAATAAGAAAAAGAACGTAAGAGAAAGAGAGATAAAGGTACATAGAGTAACCTTAAGTTGTACCGTCGGATGCCGGTGATAAGTTCCGTTGAGATTGTACTGTTGGTGACGAGACACAATAATGGGAGAGAGAGAGAGAATAGACGAAAAATGATTTGGGGGAAAACTCCCGCTTTTGACATTTGGGGTTTGCATCTTTTTTTTTTCTAAATATGTTAAATAGAACCAGTTATTGTTTTATGTAACGATTTTCATTAATTTACAACGGTTTTTTAATGTTGCAATTTTGTAATGGATTAATTCTGTTACAAAAGCTGAAAATAATCCGTTACAAAATGAGCCTTTTGGTGTAGTGTCTGTTACGACCCATGAGTTTCTTGAATTCGTGGAAGAGATACACAGGACTATGTAGTGTAATTCGAGAGTTTGTGTAGTTATGGTCCGCTTGTAGCTTTTTTTTTACTTTTGTTTTATTTTTTTATTTTGTTGTCGTGCTGTATACTCCCTGTATACGGGTTCGCTACCCTAGCGATTGGTTTTATGCAATCATTTAATTATAAAAAAAAAAATCTTCAATTTTCTAATTGTCTCCATGTATTCACTTATAATTTTATCATCTTGAATCTTCATTAAACATGTTCACTAAAATCTAGTAATGTCACGTCATTGGTGACTTAAGGGGGTTGCGAAATGTTAAGGATTAAAAGAGACACTCGTGGAGATTTAGGGGAATTAATTTTATTTATTTAGGTTGTAAAGGATGAATTAAAATGCAATTCCTTTTAATGAACAAGGCTAAAACAAGACACCTCCCAAACTACATTTTCTCACTCATTTCAGCATATTTTCTTGCTATCAAATTCAGAAAATAGACCATAATGAAACCATAGGGTTCCATCCAAAACCTATCCTGGCAGTTGGTCATGTCGAGACACAAATAAATACCATCAATGAAGAAAATAAAGTCCAATTTAATAAATACAAATACTATCTAAACATGATCCAACCCTTAGTAACGTTCAAGTAATAAATCACCAAGTTCACTCTTACTTAGGAGTAGGGTATCATCAATCCACAAGAACAAAAATGGGGAAAACCTGCATGCTTATGTCGATTCCCACAAACGGCGTCAACCTATTAATGATAGAAATTTGTATTACATCTGTCTTAAATATAAATGACCAATTTACTAATTATCAAACAATAAAAAAATAATAAGCTACCTAATTAGCATAAATTAAGAGGGATAGTGATAGTGATATCTCAGAATTAAGTGGTTCGGACGAAATTGGTTCCCATATTCAGACGTGAAGCAAAATTGCACTATACGAAGGAGTATGCTTCACACGATCAATCCTATAAGATTTCTCACTCTGAATTTTTAATTTGGTAGAATAAAAATACAAGATCATATATCTCATGCCTAATTGGGGGGGTAAATGTTTGTTATTTATAGGTGAGGGAGGTGAGGGTGTTTTGTCAATAAAACACATATCTCACCTTTATAACGTTATGCGAGATTCCGCTTTACTTGAATGGATTTGAATGATTACAAGTTAGATATAGCGTATTATGAGATGTATTTACATATGTTTTCATGTTACAGAAAGCTGGCCAAGAACTGCTTGATCGATCGATCGATCGACTCAAGAACATCGATCGATCGATGATCGATCGATAAACCCCCTTTCCTCGATCGATCGACCCCTCCTGGAAAACTGCATATTTTTCCCCTTTTTGTTTAGTCCGGTTAAAATTCTTAGGAACCCTTGATTATCATTGATAGAGTATAATGAGTTATGAAGATGACCAATAAGGTCTAAGTAGAATCAGTTGAGTGAAATTAATATGAGATGAAATTTTGGGTTAACAGGGAGTTATTTATACATTGGGAATTGTGCGTACGTTTAATAAAAGATTGAGACTCGTGAAAGATTTAGACTAGAAGGTAAGTGAGGGTATACCTACTGATAATTATACTTAGTGAGAGAGAATACTTCGAGAGATGAGAAGTAAGAATGAAGTAAATAATAAATAAGAATAAAATAGACGAATCCGTTATGCGAGATAATTAAATAAAATTTGTGCCAAGCATGGATGACAATAATTATGGGTCGTGGGTGAACCTAATTTGGAACATATGAATATTTATATGTATGACGTTGTGATTGTTCATATATTAGGTATTTGTGTATCACATACCTATCTTACTTGCTATCGATGGGAGGTTTGCGCGTAAGGACAGTCATGTCCTGATGAATTCATGAGATTTTTGATTTTTCACTCTAGAACATAGGATTATGAAAGACTTATCGGTGAGTTGATAAGTCCGCTGACTATGGGAACGTAGGCATGTGCGTGACCCGTGGGTATGAGAACTATGTTCGCCTCCAATTTTTGTGTTGATATTTGTGGTTCGAGGAATCATTACCGAACCTAAACTCCCCTATACATCGACGTGATGTATTGGGACAAGATAGCAGTGTAATGCAGCACCGCAGTTGTGTCTTGAGGTGGAACATACTATATACATAATATATATATATATATACATGTGATGATATCTACTGTGTGGCTAAAGTAGAAATGTAAGATAGTTATGTATGAAAACACTTAGTTGAATTGAATTAATAAGGGACTTATCCATGTTGAATCTAAATGGATATATATATATATATATTTATAACATCATTATATGTATTATAAGGTTAATACGTGGGAATAATTTGGGCTATAAATAATGGATGCATGTGGTTAATCTAGTTAGCGTGGGAACTATAACTAGGATGTCCTATAGGTAGGATAGGAGTGCACACTAGATGAGAGCTGATGATTCTAAGAGAGTGTCGCATACTAACATGGTTGTGATATTAACTGGTAAGCATTTTAAATACTTGCTAAACTATTTTTAAAACTGTTTTACACTCGGGCTCTGACCCGTTTTCTGTAATTTCTTTCTCTCTTGTATATATATGTATGTATTACAGGTGCCCAGCCACAGGGGTGTCATGCTTAGGTTCTTTGGATTGGACGTGCTACAGCTTATGTAGGAGTTGTAGGCTCTTGCTTTAGACGACTTCGTCATTGAATAAATTCCTACTTTAGATCTTCATAGTTAGGGTATGTGTTGCCCGATTTCCTATTCCATTTAGATCTTGTCAAGGATTTATGTTCATTTATATCTTCGGTATTCAATGCTCTTTGGGAGTTGACTCTTGTCAGGATGATTTCATTTATGGTTCTTAAACTTGGTTTGGATTATATAGATGGTTTAATTCTTGTGTGTAAATTGCCATCCTTAGTATTTATGTAATTCTTAACTACTGGGTATTAAAAAGTTTTTATTAGTATTTAATAAAGGAAAAATGAGGTTTTAAATGGTTTTGACACTTAGCTTAATTATTAGGGTGTTCAAATTGGAAATATTATTTTACGACAGTGATGCTGAGAATGAACCAACCGTTCACCTTGAAGTTAATTTAATAAAGGACTGATCACCCGGTATTTAATTAGGCGGGGTGTTACAGGTGGTGTCAGAGAATCAGGTTCTAGTGTCCTTTAGGGTATGTACGGCTTACTATACTTTTAGTTGAGTGTTACTTTGTTTAATATAGAGCCCTATGTTTAGGATTGTTGATTTCTATGGTAAGATTATGTTCTCCTGCTATATCGTATATAATAGTGAATCTTATTTGCGTTCGGACGTGTTCGTAAAAGAAGTATGGAATATGAGGGATATTGGACGGATAACGAAGGTCATACTTAGGAGGCTATGAAGTATGTTCGAGGATGATGACCGTAGTCGAGGTCACCCCTGTTATGGCACGAGAGACCAGGACTGTAAAGACGGTTAGGACGCACCCTACAAATTCCAAGTGCTGCTATAGTCGAAGGTGATGCCAAATTAGACTCACCCAACGTAGTACTCTCGGGAGAGGGTCAAATGGAAAATTGAGGAGAGTCATCAGTAGAAGTTCTAAAAATGCGAGAATTGGGTGTGTTACCCAACGAAGGCATATATTCAAAGGCTTGGACATATAGTGGAGTGTGGTTAACTAGAACTGAAAATTTGGGGTAAAATTTTTCTTGACTCATCGGAGCGAAGTTATAATAGTGGGAGTCAACAACCACCACCCACAAATGAGGGTACATTTTCTATCTATGGAGTTATGGGGAGCATAATGATTGTCATTAGGACCTCGCATTCATTTGTAGCTATTAGAATTGCGTGGACCATAGGGTTACTAGACTTGACCATTGACACTAATATTTATGTAGACTCACTGATGTGTAGTGGGATGCGTCTTATTTTCTTATATATATCAAAATGTGAGTTTAATTTTATCGGGGATTTACTTGTTATACACATATCCGAGTAGGATGTGATTATCGGCATGGATTGACTTGTTGTATATGAGACCAAGATTGATCGTTATAGCCAGCATTTTTTCTTTGATATGAGAGTGAATTAGTAGACTTTTATAAATAGATAAAACCTGTTGGGATGTTATATACTATAGACTAAGGACCTGAGGAGTTTTGACGATCGAATATTTTAGGTAGTAGTGTATCAGGGGGGTTGCTTGTTTGGATTTTGCTTTGCGAGACACCCACGCATGAAACTAAAGAACGTTGGGAGTCGAAGTACGTTAGGCCTTTCGAATATGAGTTTATAACCTTTGCCATTATATTTATATATTTCTATTAATCAGAGAGTTATGAGTTGTAGCATGATTTGAGGCAAACGGAATCGCCAAATGAGAATGTGGAAATCATAGAAATACGGATTATAGACTAAGTAGTTAGTTAATTAAGGATAACCTTATAGAAAAATCACATTCATTTAGACCTTGTGATGGAATGTATACACATTGGGTGTATGGGCGCCCTGGATGGTTGGATTGTAGTATTTTTCATATTTGTTACACAGTAAGTATTCTTGAGGTTAATAAAAGTAGAAGTAGTGACTTCCAGATTTAGTTGTTTGATGACTTAGGATCGTTACTCCCCATAACTTTTCCATGAGGATGGTATAGTACGGATTGCGTAAAGTTTAACTCAAGATAATTTAAACTAAATAGTAAGGCTTGGGATATAACACTAGTGGGGGTATTCGGTAATGTACTGTATGAGATTTGAGATTAATACCCGGAGTTGTCCTTACCAGTTACACCTTATTTTTTGAATTTCTGGACGAAACTCCGTTATTAGGGGGGAAGTATGTAATACCCCGTATTTTTATGGCTTTTAAAATTGGGGATTTATTAAATTTAATTTAAGGTATTAATTTAATATTAATTCGGAATTTTTTTTTTATATTTACTAGCGTGATGTGAGTTAGTAATTACTGGAAATTTGTTGAATATTACTAGATGAGTAAAGTAATATATGAGATGGATTTTATTAAAATTGTCACGAGTGAATAAAATGAAAATTATGGAAAATTTAATTCAGGACGCGCCTGTGTCGTGTTAGGGCTAAATTATTCTTATTAAAGTGAAGAAATTATAAGTCATCCGTGTAGTCGTTTTAAGTGTGCCAAAGTGTCCAAAAAGGTCGAGATAGTCAGAAAAGTGTACTCGGGGGTTTAGTTTGGGTCTCGAAGCATTTTTATGCCTAATTGACACCCCGGGAGGGTATGTTAGACATTTGGTATTTTTGGGTAATTAAACCCACGATTTTTCTTAGTATTTATTAGCCATTTAGAGTTGCCTCTTGGGGTTAACAAACACAAAGCCTAAGTCAACCATTAGAGAAGAAGGTGAAGAGATTTTAGAAGAAGGTGAAGAGTTTTCAAGAAATCCAAGGCCTATAACTCACCCGATTGCACCGCCACCACCACCAAAACGTAGATCGCATGACGAGGAACACATCCATATAATTTTCATCAACAAATCCTACCCTTGAATCCCAGGCAAGTATCTATCTTTCTGATTTCCAAGTTAATATACCTTCCATGTTAGTCTAGGAATGAAAATTATATGTTTTAATGGAAGAATTATATATTTTAGAAGAGAATTTATATGTGTTATAGGGAGAACCCATGTAGATGAAAATCTTGATCATATGTAGAGGATTACCCATGAATTTATTATGATATTTGGGAAGAAAATCTTGATTAAAATAGAGGGTGGTGATTATTCTTGCAAAATTTGGTTTTATAAAGAGGTTTGAGATTTAAGCCCCTTTTTGATTGATTCGTTGAGGATTTATTGATGTCGTTACGTTAGAACTTGTTTATGTACATTCCTTATACACTTGGATTAATTTGATGGGAGTTTGGGATGGAATTCTAGAGGTTTGGAGGGGTTAAAATGATTGAACCCGTAGGTTTAATATTGCAGTAGGTAAGTGAGGGTATACCTACTGATAATTATACTTAGTGAGAGAGAATACTTCGAGAGATGAGAAGTAAGAATGAAGTAAATAATAAATTAGAATAAAAGAGACGAATCCGTTATGAGAGATAATTAAGTAAAATTTGTGCGAAGCATGGATGACAATAATTATGGGTCGTGGGTGAACCTAATTTGGAACATATGAATATTTATATGTATGACTTTGTGATTGTTCATATATTATGTATCTGTGTATGACATACCTAGCTTACTTGCTATCGATGGGAGGTTTGTGCGTAAGGGCAGTCATATCCTGATGAATTCATGGGATTTTTGATTTGTCACTCAAGAACATAGGACTATGAAAGACTTATCGGTGAGTTGATAAGTCCGCTGACTATGGGAACGTAGGTATGTGCGTGACCCGTGGGTATGAGAACTATGTTCGCCTCCAATTTTTGTGTTGATATTTGTGGTTCGAGGAATCTTTACCGAAACTTTAGTCCCTATACATCGACGTGATGTATTGGGAGAAGATAGCAGAGTAATGCAGCACCGCAGTTGTGTCTCGAGGTGCAACGTAGTATATACATAATATATATATATATATATATATACACATGTGATGATATCTACTGTGTGGCTAAAGTAGAAATGCAAGATAGCTATGTATGAAAACACTTAGTTGAATTGAATTAATAAGGGACTTATCCATGTTGAATCTAAATGGATATATATATATATGTTTATAACATCATTATATGTATTATAAGGTTAATACATGGGAATAATTTGGGCTATATGTAATGGATACATGTGGTTAATCTAGTTAGCGTGGGAACTATAACTAGGATGTCCTATAGGTAGGGTAGGAGTGCACACTAGATGAGAGGTGAGGATTCTAAGAGAGTGTCGCATACTAACATGGTTGTGATATTAACTGGTAAGCATTTTAAATACTTGCTAAACTATTTTTAAAACTGTTTTACACTCGGGCTCTGACCCGTTTTCTGTAATTTCTTTCTCTCTTGTATATATATGTATGTATTACAGGTGCCCAGCCACAGGGGCGCCATGCTTAGGTTCTTGGGATTCGACATGCTGCAGCTTATGTAGGAGTTGCAGGCCCTTTCTTTAGACGACTTTGTCATTGAATCAGTTCCTACTTTAGATCTTCATAGTTAGGGCATGTGTCGCTCGATTTCCTATTCCATTTAGATATTGTCAAGGATTTATGTTGATTTATATCTTCGGTATTCAATGCTCCTTGGGAGTTAACTCTTGTCAGGATGATTTCATTTATGGTTCTTAAACTTGGTTTGGATTATATAGATGGTTTAATTCTTGTGTGTAAATTGATATCCTTAGTATTTATGTAATTATTAACTGTTGGGTATTAAAAAGTTTTTATTGGTATTTAATAAAGGAAAATTGAGGTTTTAAATGGTTTTGACACTTAGCTTAATTATTTAGGGTGTTCAAATTGGAAATATTATTTTACGACAGTGATGCTGAGAATGAACCAATAGTTCACCTTGAAGTTAATTTACTAAAGGACTGATCACCCGATATTTAATTAGGCGGGGTGTTACACAATACTTTATAGTAAACGATATCTCGTTTGCACATTGGTGAGGGTAGGCTTCATTTTATCTACGCGATTTTCATTGTTTCACCCGCGAGTTGAGAGACAGGATTCTATAGTGCCTCGTGTGTAAGGGTATGGTCATTTACCTCAAGAGGACCTAAACCATAGGGTTTGCATTAATTTTTCTTGAAACAATTAAAACTAATAGTCGAATGTAGTGTGACTAGTTGGCGTTAATGATTATTTTCATGGTGGAGAGTACTTAAGCGACTCTGACACCTTGAGTTTAAATATGGTTAAATGGTGGACTATATGGCCTGGAGAGGCTTATAAATTAACTGAGCACATCATAGATGTTGGTCTTGGATACACGGATCTCAATGACCGACAATTCTAGACAGTAGTCGATTGGGAGGGTTCCTTGTTTGGATTTCTCTTGTGAGACATCCCACCCATGAAAGTCAAAAATGTCAGGAGCTGAGAGATGTTAGAACCTAGGATATTTTGGTTTATTGTTATTAGTATAATTAAATGGGTTAATTTATTGGGATTTAGTATATCCCTTTGGCGATATGAAACTTTAGTTGGCAATGGGAAAAAGTTGGAATTTACATGAATAATGCACAAATTTATTTTTCTTTTCAATTTATTTTAATCTTGAACCAATAGATCTCAATAACTAACTAAGTCATACAGTAGTTTACCGGGAGGGTTCCTTCTTTGGATTTCGCTTGCGAGACGTCCCATGCACGAAATTGGCAAAAGCCGGGAGTTGAAAGAAGTCGGATACTAAGATTATTTTTACATATAAATATGTGGTATTATACTTGATATATGGATTTGCTTGGTATGAATGATACAAATTAGATGAATATATGGCATCCAAGTTTTTTAATGTTATGTGTGTGTACATATAATGTGGAGTATATGAACACCCCAGTTATTATTTGATAGGCATGGGTGAGCCTTTTCTTTTGTCTCGAGGGATATGGGTATGGACTATTTAAGTCTAAAACTTGGGTTAATCACATGGATCAAAGCATAAGGTTGAGCTTTAACGAATTTTGAGGACGGAATTCCATTATAAAAGGAGGATAATTTTATGCTTCGTAATTTCAGAATAAAATATCACGACATAAATAAATTTAATAATTTTGGATTTATTTTGAGATAAAATTAATTTTGGTGGATTTAAATTAAACGAGTAAAAATTTAAATTTAAATAAAAAATTATTCGTGTTATACAAATATAAGATTCAATTGGACTTAATGGGATTGCTAGTGAAAAATAAATCGCACATAAATAAATTTAGAGGCGTATGTCATTTTAATATAATAAAAATGTCTATGTAAAATAGAAATAATTGGGATGGGTTTTGGGAAGCATTAAAGGATCGTTTAGGGGTTTTAGTACTTTATGAATAGTCCCGGATCAACGATATATATGTTTGGGAAATTTTGGGCTAATTTGAGCATGAATTCAGACCCATTTGGGGGTCCAAAAATTGGGTTTTAAGTCCAACTCATAATAAATAAGTGTTTAAGTGATGGTAAGCCACTTCCGCACTGCTACTAAAGAAGTACTTAAACACAAATTTTAATGGGAGGGGAAAGGATAAGAACCAAAAGCGGGGAAAAGGACAAGAAATCAAGGAGGAATAATATCAGCTTTCTTCCACAAATTTGTAAGGCTAGAATTCTCTTGCTTAATTTAAGTTTCAATGTATTTTCTTAATGCATCATAATGACTTTAAATTTTCATAATTTAGGTTTGATGTGAATAATTTTATGCTCAACAAATATTCTATGTATGTAGAGGACTGAATTTAATATAGAATTAGTCCTAGAAATTTAGGTATCGAAATCTTGAAATTTAGGGTTGATTCCTTAGGGTTTTGGTAGTAATTGGGGATATCTCTACTATTTGATGTAGAGGATATTAATGTCCATTTACATACTGAAATTTTGATGCAAATCCAATGATAAATGCCTCTTATTATGAACTAAATATGATTTGAATTTGAAGAATGTTTCAAACATTAAAATCTTAAACAAAATATTAATTTTTGGGTTTGATGTGACACCCTGCCTAATTTAATACCGGCTGATCAGTCCTATATCCAATTAAAACAGGTTTCTCATTTGGTTCATTCTTAGCACCACTGTCGAAAACTTTCTAAAACATTACTAAGCACCTAGTATTCAAAAAGCCGATGTCAAAATTTTAATCTTTTTATTAAACAATCAACAACAAAACATTATTACATAAATACATTTCATGCAAAAGTAATTTAAATCCATCCACAATATAAAAAACTGGAATGAAATAATACCGAATAAACTATCGGTTACAAAATCCAACATATAGTCCAACCTGAATAAGAGTCTGAATACAAGGTCTGACTATCATAAATGAAATAACTGTGGGCAACATGCCCGAATAAAGTACTGCCCTGCACCCTACACTAGGAGTGAAGTAACTGAATCGTCTAAGTCAAAATCCTGCAAGCATCCACAAGTGCTGCAGCTATGCATCCCTAGAATAGATCATCCTGCTTGGCGTCCCTGTGGCTGGACACCTAAAAGGTTTTGAAAAACGGTTTTGCAAGTACGGGTCACAGCCTAAGTAAAAATCATTTAAAAACAATTAGCAAGTACTTAAATAACAATTTAAATGAATAGTTATTTGATACACATGTTAGGTTGTGAACACTCCCTTGAGTTCCTCATCTCTCATCTATAATGCACACCTAACGTTTGCTACTTAACCCCACCTAGTCAATTCTAGCCAATCTAACTAGGCAACCATTATCTAATAAACCCAAATCAATATAGCTCCTCCGTACCGCCCATACAGTACGCTATCGAATACCCTTAATAATTAGCATCTCTCTTATGTTATTATTAAACCCCAGTTACCCTTTCTATGTAGGTTATTGTTCAAACTTTACCATTTAAGTTTCTCTACTTAAACTTTATTTTAGATATTCACTAACTATCTTCCTACTATTCACACATTAGTAGCTTCATCATTATATGGATATACCCTATCTAAGCTCCCTACTAATTACTCTTTAGTAGATTAATCGTTCCTTAGATACATACTATCTCGTATCTGTACTAGTACACATAAGTATATTATTCATGTAGTATATATATTTTACACACCATATATAATGTAAGTACACGCTCTGCTATTATATCCTTGTATCACACATCAAGGGCTATTGGTTCGTAATGTTACCCCGACCCCAATAGTTATTCCATATGTATTGGTCCGGAATGTTAACTCGACCCCAATATTCAGATTACTTTTAGTTTAGATACACACAACTAACTGGTTTGAAATCATAAGTCTGCTACCCATAACTCATAGCGTCTACCCGTATTTCCATGCAAATACATTTATTAAATATATATCCATTTCTCTTTAATAAGAGCAAGGCTTTTCAAATTTTAGGATTTAGTGTTCACATACTTAAGTCAAATAAGATTTCACTATCTTTTTCATCCATTAATTTTACACAGTAGATAACATAACAAGTATATATATATAGGCACACTTTTTAATATATATATATATATATATATATATATATATATAACACGGCACCTCCCAGACCTAGCTGCGGTGCATACTGTAAAACATCTCAAAGGTATATATATTTATCATCCATTATATATATACTAGTAAGGCACCCCTAGGCACAGCTGCGGTGCATGCATACTCTGCTATCATGTCCGGGTACATCTCTTGTTGTATAAGGGACTATTGATTCGTCTTCTCTCACGAACCATATATATCAAATCACACATATTGGAGGCGAACATAGTTCACATATCCATGGGTCACGCACATACCTATGCTCCCACAGTCAGCAGACTTATCGACTCACAGATAAGCCATTCGCAGTCCTATGTTCTTGAGGTACCAAATCTAAAATCCCCCCGAAGGCAACACAGGATAAGATTGTCCTCTTTCGAACGCCAACCTCCCGTGATAGCAAGTATGGTAGGTATGTCATACAGATAATAAACAATAATATAGGTACACATTCCACTTATATAAATATAACATCAACGAGGTATTCACACAACCATATAATAACGATAGGGATTCACTACACCTATATATATATTTATAATAACAATAGGGCACACAGACATCCCATATCACAAGCCTCATATATAGTATATTTATATCCCGAATATTCTACGTATTCCATAATTTATAACTTCGCTTATTACCATACATTTCCGAGTATTTCTCACCACTCCAAGGGTATCCTTTATTCCACATATAATATCGTAAGGTAAACTCTCTACCCCCTAATGGTCTAAGTCCCCGTTCCTGTCAAATTATCTTAACTCAAACTATCCTTCAATTTTGATTTTTGCTCTCTATTAATCCAAATTAATTTAGCCCTTAAACTTCCCTCGTAGGAAACGCCTAAAACCCAAAGTAGGACTACTGGTGTTTCAATATAATTCCCTTATATTAGAAATTAAATCCCACAAATTAATTCCAAACGATTTCCAAAGGTCCTAAAGAAAAGGAAATTTTTGGCCAAAACTGAGCAACCGAATCGATTAGAAAATTTTCTGGCAGATTAAACACCTTGTAGTAAAATATCGATTACTCCCTCTACAGAACTCCGATTGACCTGATTCAAAGCTCATTTGAAAGATAAGACATAGATCTTTCTAATAATGTATGGATCTCACTCTAATTCTAAGCATAATTTAAATGGAATACGTTTAAAGTTACGTAAAAAATTCTAGCAGTTACTATGCTGGCAGATCAAACACTCTACAGTAAAACATCGATTTCTCCCTCTACAGGACTTCGATTGACTTGATTCAAAGCTCATTAGAAAGCCAAGACATAGACCTTTCCAAAAATGTATGGATATCACTTTAATTCTAAGTAAAACTAAAATGGAATACGTTTAAAGTTACATAAAAAATTATGGCAGATTGACATCTTGTGTTCATCAATTAAACCCTAAGTCATTGAAGATTCATGTTCTTCAATCAAGAACCCATCAAGATTCAATCTTAATCATCAAATATACTCTAATATCAGTTTATCTTCATATAGAGATAAATTTCCAATGAAAATTTACACAAAACATCAAAGATTCAACCTAAAAATCAAATTCTCATTTAATTAACATAGAACCCCAATTTTCTTCTCATATTCATCAACTTTATAAATCAAGAACTCAGATTTCTCTCTTATTAATCAACCCAAACCCACTAATTTCATATTATCATCATTAAGGAACATCTATACATGCATTCCCACTCTAGTTTATGAATTAAACCCTCCCTAATTCATATAAAACATCCCAAAGCATGAAATCAAACCATTATCTACACGGGCAGTATAACATGCTTAATATAAATTGCTATTTAAATACTTGCCTCTCAATAGCAGGTCTGAATTTCATTAATATGATGGTGTGGTTGTTCTCCCCTCGCTCCGATCTCGATTCCGTTGCGTTTGGGGAGAAAAACTGTGTAGGAAGCTTTGGCTTTCTCTTCCTCTTTCTCTTCAATGGCCTCTCTTCTATTATGATTGTGTTAACCCTAGCCCCTTATCTATAATGGAAGATATACACTTAATATTTTCGGAGTTCTCTAAACCTCCAAATCCCGAATGACCTAAATATCCTTAAACGATGCCGGGTTGGTCCAAAATCATCCCAGGACCCAAACTGTACACCCGAGTACACTTTTTCAACTATTTTGACCCTTTCGGAACCAACCGTAACCTCAAAATCAACATTCGTGTCACTTTAAAAAAATTATTTTAATTCCACCTCAAAATATCGAACGCGTGAAATTAAACTTAAATTGAACTGATTTACTCTCAATCACTGAATTATATAATTTCTCTAAATTAAATAAATTCCAAATCACCAAATCAAAGAAATTCCAAATCATCGATTTAATTAAATCCTAGATCACCAATTTAATTTAATTAAATATCCTCAGAAATATGGGGTATTACATACCTTCCCCCTTACAAAGGAATTTCGTCCTCGAAATTCGAATAAGTCTAGAACTCCTTGGTTTCGACACTACCTTAAACATAGACTCTAAAGATCACTACATATATTTTTACCCCTCCCAATTGCGGGTTATATAAACATCTCCACCAACCAGGGCGCCCAAGCAACCTATAAATATGCATAACTTCATCGATGCTACCCGGCTCCACTAGCCTCTCATTATCGTATAGTTACTATCCTTTAGATATCACTTTATAAATAAATAAAATACTCAAGGTACTAAACCCATGTCTTAGTGGCTAATCGTCTCCCCACATCCCGACATTGTGCTAAGCTTCATGCGTGGGATGTCTCGCAAAGCGAAATCCAAACAAGGAACCCTCCCGATACACTACTACCTAGCATTATCGGTCATTGAGATCTGTTAAGCCCTCAGTCCATATTACGTACCCTCAAATACCCGTCTTTTGACATAAAAGTATAATCGTCCACTCGCATGCTACACAAGATAACATATATCACGATGCCTTTACTATCACTAGTTTCTTAGTGCTAAAAAGTCACGAGCTATATCTCTCCGCTCGACAATAAGCCTTTCTACCCTGAATCACATCAGTAACAGTCCCAGCGCACCGGGATTAATTATTACTAGACAACATACACACAAAAGTCTACTACACAATATATATAATATATCTACGCATATATATAGGATCAAACCTCTTTCAGGTGATACCTCACAAAATAAATCATACTCTGGGACAACGAACACGAGATCTCACTATCACAATCTATGATCGCTCAACCCATTGCTAACCAATCAACTCTCGTAAGTAGTCTACCCTATTTTCATAACTCTCAAAAGCAGTAAACTAATACATAATATAAATGTCCTCTTAGTGCATTCTTTTAGCCCAATTCCTCTATTGAAAATCTCACTCAGACGATTTTTGTGCCTTACTGACACCATTCCTATATACTTTTCCAGTCTGAGTAGTCTCACTTTCTCACTATGGACAAGTTCAATATAGGTGGTCGAACTTTTCACACATAAGACACCTTTCTATTCCATACCCTATCTCTAGCACCACTGACCATGCCGGTGTGTCCTTCTCTCAGACCTGATAATATAAGCCTTATTTGCTACCCTCGTAGTCCCGTTAGCTCCGCTGGCCCTATAGACTCATTGCTAGCCTGGAAGGGCCTAATGGAATCCACTGTCACTCAGCAGGAATTCAGCAGATCCGAATCATATAAATGGGTCCCCTAATGGGTGTACCCTCCTATGGTGTTTCAATATCACCGTTAAATCCAATCTTACTCTTCGTGTAGATTCTCTAACCCTCTTAGCTCCCTTCTCATGGAAGCGTTAATGGAAACTCGTAAACATACGACTTTTGACGACCTCAAAACTATTCACCTTAACCGGATTTCTCATCCATCCTTTTGTATTCTACTCATGAGTCCATTATCAACATAAAGAACCTTTATTTTCTTCCTATTCCCGTTCGTCGAGTAAAGTTCCCTTAAAAAGTCAGCTCCTTTCTCACAATCGGCCTATAACTCGCTCACTTGTGATAAGTTTTAAAATGTAATTCGCATCTATGTTCAAATAGCAGATGGAATATCTATCAATAAAATCTCACTTAAATTTCTTGTTTAATCCCATATACTCCTTATATGTGGTGACTAACTCTCGTCACTTTATACTGCCCCTAAGATCTCAAAACTTTCCGCTCGAAATTTTAATCTCGGGTGTTGCTACACTACGCCCTACACAATTGCCTTTGGATTTTATCCTTCCATTGGCCTAATACTCTCCCTTTTTTTTTATATATATGACTCTCCCAAAGTGTCCCTCTATTTTTCCCCCACCTCTTATAGACAACACTGGATGAGTCTAAAATTTGCACCAACATTATCTATAAAAGTTCTTGGGAAAACTTCTCCTTCCGAGTGATTTTCCTATTGTCACCATCCTGGAAAATAATCATAATGACTTCCATCTCAATCAACATTCCCAGAATACTATAGGTCATTCTGCTGAGACTCTCCTCATGCAGTCCTTTTAACGGCCCTCACTAGTCGTCTTATAATGTTTAGTGTATGAAGCCCAACTGAGCTCGTATACGAATCACATCAACTAAATATAACGGCAGGAGAACGTAATCTCATACGTCGAGAAATACAACAATCCTATCATAAGGCTCTATATCAAAGAACGCTATGTTGAAACGTGAAAAGTCGCACAGATCCTAAGGACACTAGAACCTGATGCTCTGATACCATCTGTGACACCCTGCCTAATTTAATACCGGGTGATCAGTCCTATATCCAATTAAAACAGGTTTCTCATTTGGTTCATTCTTAGCACCACTGTCGAAAACTTTCTAAAACATTACTAACCACCTAGTATTCAAAAAGACGATGTCAAAATTTTAATCTTTTTATTAAACAATCAACAACAAAACATTATTACATAAATACGTCTCATGCAAATATAATTTAAATCCATCCACAATATAAAAGACTGGAATGAAATAATACCGAATAAACCATCGGTTACAAAATCCAACATATAGTCCAACCTGAATAAGAGTCTGAATATATGGTCTGACTATCATAAATGAAATAACTGTGGGCAACATGCCCGAAGAAAGTACTTCCCTGCACCCTACACTAGGAGTGAAGTAACTGAATCGTCTAAGTCAAAATCCTGCAAGCATCCACAAGTGCTGCAGCTACGCATCCCTAGAATAGATCATCCTGCTTGGCGTCCCTGTGGCTAGACACCTAAAAGGTTTTGAAAAATGGTTTTGCAAGTACGGGTCAGAGCCCAAGTAAAAATCATTTAAAAACAATTAGTAAGTAGTGAAATAACAATTTAAATGAACAGTTATTTTATACACATGTTAGGTTGCGAACACTCCCTTGAGTTCCTCATCTATCATCTATAATGCACACCTAACGTTTGCTACTTAACCCCACCTAGTCAATTCTAGCCAATCTAACTAGGCAACCATTATCTAATAAACCCAAATCAATATAGCTCCTCCGTACCGCCCATACAGTACGCTATCGAATACCCTTAATAATTAGCATCTCTCTTATGTTATTATTAAACCCCAGTTACCCTTTCTATGTAGGTTATTGTTCAAACTTTACCATTTAAGTTTCTCTACTTAAACTTTATTTTAGATATTCACTAACTATCTTCCTACTATTCACACATTAGTAGCTTCATCATTATATGGATATACCCTATCTAAGCTCCCTACTAATTACTCTTTAGTAGATTAATCGTTCTTTAGATACATACTATCTCGTCTCTCTACTAGCACACATAAGTATATTATTCATGTAGTATATATATTTTACACAGCATATATAATGTAAGTACACGCTCTGCTATTATATCCTTGTATGACACATCAAGGGCTATTGGTTCGTAATGTTACCACGACCCCAATAGTTATTCCATATGTATTGGTCCGGAATGTTACCTCGACCCCAATATTCAGATTACTTTTAGTTTAGATACACACAACTAACTGGTTTGAAATCATAAGTCTGCTACACATAACTCATAGCGTCTACCCGTATTTCCATGCAAATACATTTATTAAATATATATCCATTTCTCTTTAATAAGAGCAAGGCTTTTCAAATTTTAGGATTTAGTGTTCACATACTTAAGTGAAATAAGATTTCACTATCTTTCTCATCCATTAATTTTACACAGTAGATAACATAACAAGTATATATATATATGCACACTTTTTAATATATATATATATATATATATATATATATATATATATATATATATATATAACACGGCACCTCCCAGACCTAGCTGCGGTGCATACTGTAAAACATCTCAAAGGTATATATATTTATCATCCATTATATCTATACTAGTAAGGCACCCCTAGGCACAGCTGCGGTGCATGCATACTCCGCTATCATGTCCGGGTACATCTCTTGTTGTACAAGGGACTATTTATTCGTCTTCTCTCACGAATCATATATATCAAATCACACATATTAGAGGCAAACATAGTTCACATATCCATGGGTCACGCACATACCTACGCTCCAAAAGTCAGCAGACTTATCGACTCACAGATAAGCCATTCACAGTCCTATGTTCTTGAGGTACCAAATCTAAAATCCCCCCGAAGGCAACACAGGATAAGATTGTCCTCTTTCGAACGCCAACCTCCTGTGATAGCAAGTATGGTAGGTATGTCATACACATAATAAACAGTAATATAGGTCCACATTCCACTTATATAAATATAACATCAACGAGGTATTCACACAACCATATAATAACGATAGGTATTCACTACATCTATATATATATTTATAATAACAATAGGTCACACACACATCCCATATCACAAGCCTCATATATAGTATATTTATATCCCGAATATTCTACGTATTCCATAATTTATAACTTCGCTTATTACCATACATTTCCGAGTATTTCTCACCACTCGAAGGGTATCCTTTATTCCACATATAATATCGTAAGGTAAACTCTCTACCCCCTAATGGTCTAAGTCCCCGTTCCTCTCAAATTCTCTTAACACAAACTATCCTTCAATTTAGATTTTTGCTCTTTATTAATCCAAATTAATTTAGCCCTTAAACTTCCCTCGTAGGCAACGCCTAAAACCCAAACTAGGACTACTGGTGTTTCAATATAATTCCCTTATATTAGAAATTAAATCCCACAAATTAATTCCAAACGATTTCCAAAGGTCCTAAAAAAAAGGAAATTTTTGGCCAAAACTGAGCAACCGAATCGATTAGAAAATTTTCTGGCAGATTAAACACCCTGTAGTAAAATATCGATTACTCCCTCTACAGAACTCCGATGGACCTGATTCAAAGTTCATTTGAAAGATAAGACATAGATATTTCCAATAATGTATGGATCTCACTCTAATTCTAAGGATAATTTAAATGGGATACGTTTAAAGTTACGTCAAAAATTCTGGCAGTTACTATGCTGGCAGATCAAACACCCTGCAGTAAAACATCGATTTATCCCTCTACGGGTCTCCGATTGACCTGATTCAAAGTTCATTAGAAATCCAAGACATAGACCTTTCCAAAAATGTATGGATCTCACTTTAATTCTAAGTAAAACGAAAATGGAATACGTTTAAAGTTACATCAAAAATTCTGGCAGATTGACATCTTGTGTTCATCAATTAAACCCTAAGTCATTCAAGATTCATGTTCTTCAATCAAGAACCCATCAAGATTCAATCTTAATCATCAAATATACTCTAATATCAGTTTATCTTCCTATAGAGATAAATTTTCAATGAAAATTTACACAAAACATCAAAGATTCAACCTAAAAATCAAATTCTCCTTTAATTAACATTAAACCCCAATTTTTTTCTCATATTCATCAACTTTATAAATCAAGAACTCAGATTTCTCTCTTATTAATCAACCCAAACCCACTAATTTCATATTATCATCATTAAGTAATATCTATACATGCATTCTCAGTGTAGTTTATGAATTAAACCCTCCCAAATTCATATAAAACATCCAAAAGCATGAAATCAAACCCTAATCTACATGGGCAGTATAACATGCTTAATATAAATTGCTATTTAAATACTTGCCTCTCAATAGCAGGTCTGAATTTCATTAATATGATGGTTTGGTTGTTCTCCCCTCGCTCCGATCTCGATTCCATTGCGTTCGGGGCGAAAAACTGTGTAGGAAGCTTTGGCTTTCTCTTCCTCTTTCTCTTCAATGGCCTCTCTTCTATTGTGATTGTGTTAACCCTAGCCCCTTATCTCTAATGGAAGATATACACTTCATATTTTCGGAGTTCTCTAAACCTCCAAATCCCGAATGACCGAAATACCCTTAAACGATGTCGGGTTGGTCCAAAATGATCCCGGGACCCAAACTGTACACCCGAGTACACTTTTTCGACTATTTTGACCCTTTCGGAACCAACCGTAACCTCAAAATCACCATCCGAGTCGCTTTAAAAAAATTATTTTAATTCTACCTCAAAATATCGAAGGCGTGAAATTAAACTTAAATTGAACTGATTTACTCTCAATCACTGAATTATATAATTTCTCTAAATTAAATAAATTCCAAATCACCAAATCAAAGAAATTCCAAATCATCGATTTAATTAAATCCTAGATCACCAATTTAATTTAATTAAATATCCTCAGAAATATGGGGTATTACATTTGAGTATAATGTTTTTGGGTTGATTTCTTTTGAGTTTGAATATATCATTTCTGGTTTGATTCCTAGGTTCGAGTAGACTGTTATGGGTTTTGAGATATGAATCGGGGAAGAACAAAAATGGTGAATCAACGTGGTGGAGAAGGAGGGGTCGTTCGAATGACGTAGGATCTCGCTCAAGCGACATATGATGTTGCGGTAATGACCCTAGATATCATTTTAGCGACATTAGGAAATGTTTAGCAGTTCATTTTTTTTATTTGACTTGGGGTTGGTTAAGAATATATTTAGGAGACCATATGAATTTCTAGAACCGTGTATAGGTCAACAGGGAATTTATAAAAATATGAATATGCCCACATTTAATTGAGAAAATTACATTTAACTAAATGGCTAAGAAATTATTCTATGGAATGGAACTAATTATTCATTAGATGGTAAATTATTATCTTTCAATGGTGTAAGAGGGTAGTCCCCTTATAGCCTAAGAGTATAGTAATACCAGTTGAGGTGTAACCCCTATAAGTATAGTGATTAATGATAACTCAGGAACTCTTCAATAAATACAAGTATACCCATAATATTATATATGATCAACACTCAGATTGAACTCACAATACACTCGTGTATAACTCAAATAATAACAAAGGATCTCAGAAGTAACTCATTCAAAGTGAGAGAGAAGTAAGCACCCTAGATACACCATGGAAGGCAGACAACACAACCAAAACCTCTTAACGATCTCTAGTTAGCTATTAAAAGATTCGTAATAAATGACAATGGTGGGTGATATGCCCAAAGTACACCTGAGAGACCAGAGACCTCAACCTCGGCCTGGATTGGAGCCGAGGTAATATAATACCAAGGATACCTATCAGCAGCGTCTTCCTACATGGGTAGGCCACAACCGATGTTCTAACATCGTCTCAGCATGGAAGTAGCCGATGGAAGCTTGAAGCTGGGAAATCAACATTTGAGGGGTCATCCACAACTGATGTTGCCAATACCTTGTACATATACCTCGGCCCTTCATCAGCCGAGGTCAGCAAAAGCCTCGCAAGCTCAATCAACAAGCATCATGTCATCATCGGCCCTGATCGACATTGCACCTCATATCCAACCTCGATCGGCCATCCTGGTCGAGGTCTTCAGGGAATATTGATCTCAGACAAGGCAAAGGTCTTACTGCACCAGCCTCGTACTCATCCAGACCGAGGATAGCACCAATTGAAGACAACCGAGCACTCACACTCACATGGATGCCCTAGAACACGTGGATAAGTCTATTATAACTGAATCATTCCCTCCACGTGAGGGAATATTGAGGTCATCATTACTTAGTTGAGATGAGCCACGTGCCACCCTTGCACTGGCAAAATCTTCATGCACATGCACATTGCATGCTTGGGGCGTACATTACACCCCTCAAACACTATATATAGGGATCATCCCTAACCTTGTAAAGGATCCAAAATGACAACCCTAGCTGAAACTCTACCCAAATATACAGTAGAGAGAGAAAGCTTGAGAGTTTGTATATATGGCCATTAGAGCCCTCATACAGTGATATTAACCACACACCTTCACAGTGGACGTAGACATGATTGGTTGAACAACTTATATGACTGTGTTCATCCTCTTCTCCTCACCTCATTCTCTTATATTTCATACACTTGTGTTGCCATTGTTACACACTGATTAGAGCTCATAAACACCTTACCTGGTGGTGCTAATCCTTCCATCATCATTTTGGCGCCGCCTGTGGGAACGAGAAGCTTTCTTTTCCTCATTTTCTGCTTAACCTCACCGGAGACTCTAGTGGTGAACGAGGCTTAACCCCTTGCGTGGAGCTGTTTCACCATTGAAAAAGGTCCTTTAAGGTATTAAGATCATCTACTACTCAAGATCTTTAGTGTTAACATATGGCACCGGAATCACCACCACCTCCTCCACCGCCTGGTGCGGAATGACCTAGTTCCAGCCAGGCACCGCCTCAGTCCGAAATGGCAGAGGTGGCAGCAGCCTTGAGGTCTTTGGCTGGAACGCAACAAGCAATGAAAGAGAAATTTTCATAACTCAGTTAAAATATGATGAGACCACGTAGGGTTTCACCGGAGATGATTACTCCGACGGCTGTTCAGCCCCATCCTAGTGCCAGGGGACCACCCCAGGCACCACGAAAAGACCAAACTATGCCCCAGTGGAGGAGAGACGTTGTTGACCCTAGGCATTTACGCCTGGGGAGGCAAGGACACCCTTGCCCGGAGGATAGGTATGACGATTTGGAGGCGGAAGATGTTCCATAAGATTGTTGGGAGCCGTATGAGGTTTTAAATAACACAGTACATCTTATCTAGCAGAGCCGAGGTTATGGAGGCAGAAGAGGTGAACAAGCCCAACAAAGAGGACCAACTTTTAATCGATTGAGCAGAGGGTCGTCCTTTGAAAGGATTGACCCGGTAAATGACTTGAGATAGAGGTTGTCAAGATCGAGAAGTGCAACGGGCTCACAAAGGGAAGAGGGACAACGTCGGCATCATCAAGGCCGACCCCACATAGGATGAGGTAGAGACCAGGAAGAGGTCAACAACCGATGTTGTGCTGTGGCTGGGGAACCCTCAGTCCACCCCTTGGAGGAGGCTGGGGACAACCTCGGCCAGGCTGATGTAGCAAGACCATGGAATGCCTACATCCAACATCTTGAAGAAAAGATAGGAGACCTCATCAAAAGTCGATATCCACTACAAAGAGGTTTCTCAGAAGGCTCCCCATTCGTTGCTAGGATAGTGAGTTTTCCAACCCCTGTTAAGTTTAAACCGCCCACGGTGTCTCCCAAGTATGATAGTAGCACCAACCCTATACATCATATTGAGATTTACCAGTCAGCGGCGGATATTTGTTCAATACCGGATGAGATGAAGTGCCAGGCCAACTCAGGGACTTTGATAGGAGCGGCACACATCTTTTTTATTTCTCTTCCAAATAATTCAATTGAGAACTTCAAGGGCATGGATGAACGATTCATTCACAATTTTTGTTTTGGTATAAGACCTCAAAAGAAGACCACCCATCTGTTGTATGTCAAATAAGGAAAGAGAGAGAGCCTAAGATACTACACTGCCAGATTCAACAAAGAGAAACTTGAGGTTGAAGACTACGAAGAGAATATCACCATGACCGCCCTCATAGGAGGTCTGCAGAAAGAGAAGTTGTTGTGGAAACTTACGAAAGACCATCCCAAGTCCATGGCAGAGCTATTGGTAACTGCGAGGAAGGTCATGAATGTTGAAGTGGCCATGGCCTAAAAGTATGAGGATAAAACGGCGATAGCAACCGTAAGTTCCGAAGAAAGAAGGACAGAAAGAAGAGGTCAGTTGATGATAAGTTCGCGCACTATACCCCTCTAACTGTGAGCTGCGAACACATCCTCAATGAGATTAGGAATGACCGGTCACTGAGATGGCCAAAAAAATTGAAGGCTCCTCCGCATAAGAGGAACAAGAACTTGTGGTGCGAGTTCCACCAAGACCATGACCATGTTACAGACAAGTACTTTGCCTTAAAGGATGAGATTGAGAAGATGCTGAAATCCGATAAGTTGAGGAGGTAAGTTGATGGCATGTCTCCTAAGAGAGGAAGAGATGACCCAAAAAGAAGAGAAACGACAGATGTCGTGACGATACCCCAACAAGAAGAGATGATGACTCGGATGGCGATGATGAAGACGATCCGGACCTTCCACCAAAAGATGACAACACCCTAGTGAAGAGGGTTGGTATGATCTTCTTTGGTGTTAACACCATATGCGGAGGACTTGCAGGGGGTGGTTCTGAAGTGGCTGACCAGAAAGCTCATGTGGTAGAGGCCAAGTCAGTGGCTAAACTTGAAGGGGTAAATCTGACGTCTTCCGAGACAACGCAGAAGAGAAAGAAGGTGTACATGGACACTCTCATAGTTGGGTTCTCTCGACTCGACTTCAAAGGCATCCTAGCTCCACATGATGACCCTTTGGTAATTACAACAAGAGTACGTGGATGCGAGGTACAGAGAATTCTTGTAGATGGAGGAAGTTCAGTAGATGTGATGTTCTCGCCCAGCTTCAAAAGCCTAGGCCTTAGCAGAGCTAGGCTGGTTCCCTATCATCATTCGTTAATGGACTTCAGCGGTGAAAAGGTCCATCTATTGGGCATGTATGAAATGGACGTCTGAATGGGCGATGAGTGGCCTAAGAGGTTAACCCGGAAGATCAATTTTTTCATTATGGACGAAAACATCTTCTCGGCCTATAACCTCATCATAGGAAGAGTAACCCTTAAGGAGTTTGAAGTTGTGCCATCGACGGTCCACCAGATGCTAAAATTCTTGACCCACTATGGGGTAGGGGAAGTGCAGGGTGACCAGACCATAGCACGAGAATGCTACTTCAACTCGGCTGGAGAGAGGAGGCCCATAAGAGAGCAACTACCACGTATAACATTTATACACTTGACCCTAGAGATGAAATGAAGTTGAAAAAGGAGAGGCCTCAGAAGAGGTAGAATTCATCATCCTCAATGAGGATGAACCGAAAAAAAACATCCAGGTCGATAAATCCTTAAATGCAAAAATCAAGGAAGAGCTGATAAACTTCTTAAGGAAGAGGCAGTGTATCTTCTCTTGGAATCACGTGAACACGCCTGGCATCAACCCTGAGGTTATGTGCCACAAACTCAACGTGACCAAGGATGCTAGGACAATCAAATAAAGACGAAGAGTTTACTCTAGGGAGAAGTAATACGTCATCCGATAAGCAGTCAAAAAGTTAGAAGAGGCTGAGTTTATTAGGGAAGTCATATATCCAGAGTGGCTATTAAACATAGTCATTGTGCCCAAAGCCAAAGGAAAATGGAGAATGTGCATAGATTTTACCGACCTGAACAAGTCTTGTCGAAAAGATAGCTATCCCTTACCTCGGATAGATTAGATGGTAGATGCCACCGTAGGGCATGATCTTATGAGATTCATGGATGCGTATTCAGGCTACAATCAGATCTTCATGGATACTGA
The DNA here is from genome assembly GCA_949130495.1 of Sambucus nigra. Taxonomy (NCBI): domain Eukaryota; kingdom Viridiplantae; phylum Streptophyta; class Magnoliopsida; order Dipsacales; family Adoxaceae; genus Sambucus; species Sambucus nigra. The sequence goes on along the minus strand of OX422221.1, from coordinate 525,935,069 downwards.
AGACTCAGAGAAGACAACCTTCATCATTGACAAAGGGACATATTGCTACAAGGTTATGCCCTTCGGTTTGAAAAATGCAGGGGCAACGTATCAACATCTTGTGAATAAGATGTTTGAAAACCAAATAGGCAAGACTATGGAGGTGTATGTAGAAGATATGTTGATGAAGAGATTAAAGTCCTGCACTCATGTGGCAGACCTATAAAAGACCTTCGATACTACGGACTTGTACAAAATGAAACTTAATCCCACGAAGTGTGTCTTCGGGGTAGGAGATGGGAAATTTCTTAGATTCATCGTCAATCAGAGAGTAATAGAGGCGAACCCTGAGAAAATCAAGGCTTTGCTTGACATGAAAACACTAAGGAGTATCAAGGACGTTCAGAGGCTCACTGGAAGAGTAGCTGCACTCAACAAATTTATTTCCAGAACGATGGACAAGTGTCTTCCATTCTTTAAGGTTCTCAGAAAGGCCTTAGAATGGGACAAAGAGTGTGATAAGGCTTTTAACCAACTCAAGTCCTACCTTGGATCTCCCTTGCTCTTATTTCTGCCCGTAGTTGGAGAGAAGCTGTATGTTTATCTGGTAGTCTCTAAGTCAGCTATAAGTGCAGCCATAATACGGGAAGACGTTGGGGTCCAAAGGCCTGCGTACTTCAACAGTAAGGCCCTTTAAGGGTCTGAACAAAATTATCCTCGGATGGAAAAGTTAGCCTACGCCCTAATACATGCTTTTAGGAAGATAAAGCCTTACTTTCAAGCCCATTCAATGGCCATCCTCACCGACTCCCCACTAAGACAGGTCCTCCATAAACCTGAGAAGTCGGGTAGATTGATGACATGGGACATTGAATTGGGAGAGTATGAACTTACTTATCATCCTAGGGTGGCCATCAAAGGGCAGGCACTTGCAGATTTTGTTGCTGAGTTCACATGGGAAGAGGCCGAGGTTGACAATAACCTAGACACTGTAGAGCGGTCAAACAACAACGTCTTTCGAGACCCGAAAGAGGTTGTATCCAAGGGAGCCAGAGATGGAGTAGCCAAGAATGAGGAAGACCGGTACCTCTTCAAGTACGGAGTCATGTCACGAGGGAGCTTATCATCAGATAAAGATAACTGGAACCTCTTTCTTGACGGGTCTTCTTGCGACAGTGGAAGCGATAAAGGGATAATACTTTCATCTCCGGATGGTACCACTATTGAATACAGCTTGAGGTTTAACTTCAAGGCATTAAATAACGAGTCATAATATGAGGCCATGACGGCATGCCTCTCCTTGGCCAAGGCCCTTGGGGGTAATAGTGACTCAAGGTTAGTTGTTAATCAAGTGTTGGGGGTTCATGAGGCCAAGGATGAAAGGATGTCCAAATACCTAAAGAGGGTGAGAACGATACTGGAAGGTTTCAAAAACGTAAAGATAAAGAGAATACCTCGACAAAATAACAGCCACGTAGATGCATTAGCAAGGTTAGCTTCGGCAACAAGGACAGACATCAGAAGGACAGCTCCAATTGAGATCTTACCTAAGGTGACCATTGAAGAAGAAGAGGTCAGTAACCCTTAACTCAATTTGAACCTAGGGAACTCTTGGATGGACCCCCTTATCAGATATATCAAAGAGGGAAAACTACCAGAATCAAAGCTAGAGAGAAGGAAACCGAGATACAGAGCCACAAATTCTCAATAGTATGAGACGTCATATATAAGATGTGATTCCTATTACCTTTCCTCAGATGTGTTCACCCCACCGAAGTTCCCCGCGTCCTATAGGAGGTACACGAGGGTTCTTGCTCCAGTCATAGAGGAGGACTGGTGGCCGACCTTGCTCAAAGATGTTGCAGCTTATGTGAAGAGGTGCGATAAATGTCAAAGATTATCCACTATCCCCCATGAACCTCATCAGCCTATGACGTCAATCAGTTCCCCTTGGCCATTCGTAGTATGGGGATTGACTTAGTGGGTCCCCTGCCAAGGGCTACAAATAACTATTAATTTTTTATAGTCACCATTGATTACTTCTCCAATTGGGTAGAGGCCAAGCCGATGATCACGATTATAGAGAAAAAGACCTTCCAATTTATTTAGAAGAACATCATATGCAGACATGGCCTCCCAAACACCCTCATCTTGGACAACAGAACCCAGTTCAAGAATTATTCCTTGGAAAAATAATGCGAAAGAGTTGGGATAAAGTAATTTTTCTCTTCTCCTGGCCGACCTTAGGCAAACGGTCAGACCGAAGTCACAAATAGAATGATCCTTGACGGGATCGAAAGAGGTTAGAAGAGGCTAAGGTAAGATGGGCTTAAGAGGTTTATGTTGTGCTATGGGCCTAAAGAATAACGGCCAGGACACCACCAGGGGAAACCCCATTTATGTTAGCCCATGGCTCAGAGGTCGTCATACCAACAGAAGTAGGACTTCCTACTCATAAGGTTCAGACCTATGACCCTGAGAAGAATGGGGAGGAGAGAAGACTTGACCTCGATGTGATCGAACAGAGAAGGGAAGACGCAAAAATCAGGCAGGTAGTTTACCAGTAGAGAATAGCAAAATTCTACAATCAAAGGGTAAAATCAGGACCCATAGATGTGGGAGACCTAGTGCTGTAGAAGACATTACAGAAGGCAAACAAGCTTCACCCGAATTGGCATGGTCCTTACAAAGTGGTTGAGGAGGTTGTGCTCCGGACCTACAGGCTAGAAAACCTTGAAGGGGATCCTTTTTCTAATCCTTGGAATACTGATCATCTAAAAAAGTATTACATATGATATTGCAAGAGTTTCTATGTTAATGTATCATCTTATGAAGAGATTATTAATGAGAAGATTAGTTCCCGTGTCAATTCTTAGTTCATTATGCTCTAGTGGTATTATTTATGAGGATAACATCTTAGTTGATGACCTCAGACCTTATAACATCGTAATTTGGTGAACAGCGTCTGAGGTGAGACATCATGCTTGGATGACCTTAGACCTTAAACATCATTAATTTGGTGAAAAATTATTTATGAGCATAACATCTTAGTTGATGACCTCAAACCTTATAACATCATAATTTGGTGACAAGGTCTGAGGTGAGACATCATACTTGGATGACCTCAGACCTTAAACATCATTAATTTGGTGAAAAATTATTTATGAGGATAACATCTTAGTTGTTGACATCAGACCTTATAACATAATAATTTGGTGACAAGGTCTGAGGTGAGACATCATACTTGGATGACCTGAGACCTTAAACATCATTAATTTGGTGAAAAATTATTTATGAGGATTACATCTTAGTTAATGACCTCAGACCTTATAAAATCATAATTTGGTGACAAGGTCTGAGGTGAGACATCATACTTGGATGACCTCACACCTTAAACATCATTAATTTGGTGAAAAATTATTTATGGGAATAACATCTTAGTTGATGACCTCATACCTTAAACATCATTAATTTGGTGAAAAATTATTTATGGGGATAACATCTTAGTTGATGACCTCAGACCTTAGACATTATTATAAGGCTTATGAAGACACCATTATGTCGAGACTTCAAATCTTAACACAAACACATTTTGTGACATAGAAAATCATTCAAAGACCATTCAGCAACTAAAGAAATAAAGCCCTAATCAGAGATTGATACAAACTAAAGTTAAGAATTACAAACCACAAGGTAACAGAGTTTGCAATATAAGGTTACAGTTTGAAATCAAAATTAAAAATTACAAAGATCTTCACAAAATGGTCAAGTGTCTGCAGCCTTAGGGTCAGTTGCCACGCCCCCATCTCCCTGGCTGAGGTTGGTCATTTATACCCCATCATCCTGAGGACTAACATCTTAAGTCCTGGTGTCATCTTGGGGAGCAGTCTCGGTAGGTGTGGCACCTCCTTCCTCCTCTACCTCTTGTAAGGCCTGAGCAAACCGAGGATCGGCGTAGCCCAGACCAATGAAGTCAGAGGTGGCCAGTCTCCCTGATTCTTTTTCCTTCATCTCAGCTCACCTTCTAGTGGCCTTATCACCCCTCTCGAGGTACTCAAAGCCGAAGATGATGAACTCATCAGAAACCTTGTAGTCCTCCAAGATCTTCTCTAAGGCATTCTCCAAGGCAACCTTCACAGCAATGTCAACCTTGTGTTGGAGAGAGTCAGCCAGTGTCTTTCGAGCAGAGGTATGATCCTTTTTTATCTTGCCCATACCCTTCTCCAGCTGCTCGACCTTAGCTTTAGACTTCTCTAAATAAGCCTTCAGACACTCCACTTAAGCGTTCGAGGAAGCCTTGGTCTTCTGTACCTCTTTGCCCTTCTCGATCAGTGGATGTTTCCTCAGAGTCCAGTCCACAAAGTGGTGCAAGGTGAGGAAACCCTACAGAACATATGCATAGATTTCAGTTCAAGACTTCAAAAGTCAAAGATGAGGTTACACACTCAGAAAAAGCAAAAGCAAAGAGTCTTACTTGGATGGATCGAGGGAGACCAAACTCTGCCAGTATAGGGGTGTCCATTAAACAGTAGAAGCATTTATCCGAGTCGATCATAACAAAGCCGATAGCGTCTAGGGCCTTCAGACTTTGGCCGATAAGGCTGTCACCAATCTTCACTTGCTCCAGACGAGCAACTAATACATCCTCAGAGCAGATGGGGATGGCACGATCCCCCTTTGAACTCTTCTTTTTCTGCCTCTGATCTTCAGGAGCAGGGTCAACAGATCTCTTCTTGGAGGCCTCAGCCTTTAAAGTTATAGGAGGAGGATGAGTGCAATCAGACCTGCTTTCTTCACGAGCTTGGTAAGGATGGGGGCTTCCATCTCCCAGAGGTCATCAAAAATTCCTTTGGAGCGCTCGGCAAACAAAAAGGTATGAGTTAGACCATTAAAGACATGACATAATTAGAGGTACAACTTATGGAAAAATAAGCACTTATGGAGCTCAGTCAGAGGACTCCCCCCAAGGCCAGTCTCAGAGAGATAGTATGGGGTCATCAGATGTTCGTATTTGACCAACAGACCATATTCCCCCTGATCTTGAAGGTCTTTTACTTCTAAAGATTATTCTGGCTTAACCCAGGGTCGGCATTGGCAGCCATTGACACATTTCCCCATCTCAGGGGCATCCTCGGCTCTAAGGATGAAGAGGGGGCACAGGGGCCAAATTCCCATGACCCTGAGGTGAAGAAGTATTGCGGTTTCCAATTGTGATTTAAATTTTGGGTATCCTGCAACATCTTCTTAGTTGACTTCCGAGTAAGAAGTGGTAATAACTCGGGTGATTCCTTATAGAGGAGGGGATGTAGCACCCTATGAAGACCTAGACAGGAAGGTCTGAATGGTGGACTGCCCTCCATAAGACTATAGCCCCAATTATCACCTCCTGGCATTGGGGGATAACTGGGAAGGAGCCAAGTTAATGTAGGACAATATGGGCCTAATTATTGGATGAATGGGAAGACAAAATCCTAACTTGAACATCTGCTCATACAAACAGATATCACCATCGTGGTCACCGAAGGCCCTCTCGTCCCTCAGAGGCCTCCTAAGTTTTATGGAGGATCCTTTGGAATATAGATGTTTGAAGGCTAAGGGCTCGAGTTCGCTGACAGTGCTCTCTATCTCGGCTACCTCCGAGGTGTCAATATCGCTCTCGTTATTATCATCCTCGTGTCGGTCAACGTCGACTGGAGGAGACGAGGGATTACCATCAGGGAACCTCTGAGCAAACTCAACCCCTATGGCGGTTGACAAGGGAATAGCATCAAGGATTGGTGGGACATCCACACTGGGTCCTATAGTTTCAATATCAGAAGAATAATGCGCGATGCTAGAACTCTTGTTAGAAGAGGCCCCACTGGAAACCTTGGCTTGATCAGAGACTTGATCCATCCTTATAGAATAATCCATGGCTTCTTAAAAATAATCCACAGACGTAGGGTCTGAGGTTCATGACACAGACTCAGACATAGGGGTGGGATCTACTGGGACCTCTGCAGGCACAGAGGGCTCAGGGTAGATCACCTTCAAAGGGGGTGGCAATATTGGCCTAAAAGGGAATGCCTCTGCACTACGAGCTTCCTCTTGAGCTCGTTCTATTTGCCTAATCTTATTTAAGGTTTTCTCCCTAAGGGAAGGGAACTCCTCTAAGAGTTGATAAAGGGGTCTGAGCATATGAGGACGACCCTACACTTGTGGACTCAAACCAGGAACAAACAACTTGGATCAACTTGACTAAGGATCAAACTATTAACTTTGAGCAAAAACAATCAAGAACAATAAGAAACATTGTCACCAGAAAATGCAAGCAATCGCCGAAAAACTCAAAATACTCCCCAGAAAGTGAAAAAAAATAGAATTAAAGGCTGAAAGTGAGTGGATAAAAGAGGAAGATGATACCTGAAAGAAACCTTAGCGAAGGAGAAGACGATTAGGAATGAGAAGACCTTTGAGAATCCCAACCTAGATCTAGTAGAGAGAGAGAGAGAGAGTTGTAAGGAAAACAAAAAGCAGGAAAATGAAGAAACGAAGAAGAAAGAAAGAAAATGAGGCCCTAACCCTCAAACAACACAACACGCGTCCCAAGGCCCATCATTTCCTTGGGAGCCCAAGGGATAACTGACATCATTACATTTCCCAGACACGCTGCCCACTTCACTCATTGACACTTGTAAAAGGAATATTGGACCAAGGAAGAAAGACCTCAGAGTTGTACATCCCATAGTCATCTATTCCCACATGTAACTAAGGGCTAAGGGGTAATTGATATGCCTAAAGTACACCTGAGAGACCAGAGACCTCAACCACAACCTGGATTGGATCCGAGGTAATAGAATACCAAGGATACCTATCTGCAACATCTTCCTACATGGGTCGACCCCAACTTACGTTCGAACATCGTCTCGGCATGGAAGTAGCCGATGGCATCTTGAAGTTGGGAAATCAGCATTTGAGGGGTCAGCCACAACAGATGTTGTCGATACCTTGTACATATACCTCGGCCCTTCATCAGCTAAGGTTAGCAAAAGTCTCGTAGGCTCAATCAACAAGCACCATGTCATTATCGGCTCTAGTCGACATTGCACCTCATATCCAACCTCGACCGGCCATCCTGGCCGAGGTCGTCAGGGAACATTGATCTCAGACAAGGCAAAGGTCATACTCCACTAGCTTCATACTCATTCAGGCCGAGGTTGGCACCAATTGAAGACATTCGAGCACTCACACTCACATGGATACCGTGGAACACGTGGATAAGTCTGTTATCACAGAATCATTCCCTCCATGTGAGGGAATATTGAGGTCATCATTACTTAGTTGAGATGAGCTAGGTGTCACCCTTGCACTGGCTAGATCTTCATGCACATGCACATTGCATGCTTGGGGGGTACATTACACCCCTCAAACACTATATATAGGGATCATCCCTAACCTTGTAAAGGATCCAAAATGACAACCCTAGCTAAAACTCTACCCAAATATACAGTAGAGAGAGAAAGCTTGAGAGTTTGTATCCATGGAAATTAGAGCCCTCATACAGTGATATTAACCACACACATTCACAATGGACGTAGTCCTGATTGGCTGAACCACTTTTATGACTGTGTTCATCCTCTTCTCCTCACCTCATTCTCTTATATTTAATACACTTGTGCTGCCATTGTTACACACTGATTAGAGCTCACAAACACCTTACATGATGGTGCTAATCCTTGCATCATCAGTGGGTATGCAAGAACTATGGCTTGTAAAAACATATATTTGATATGCATTCTATTTCTAAAAATAATTTGTAGAAAGAGATATCTCTTTCAGATGTGGTTCAGGTCAATAAATAGCCCCACACCCCTCCCGAGAAGCCTCGGTCCTTCATAACTGTGAATGACATCCCCTCATACTTTATATCACAAACATTAAATGCATGATGGGATAGTCAGTCCTACATCATGAACATTAAATGCTAAAACATGCATTTTTTCCTAACCACTATGCATTAATGGAATGTCACCACAGAGTTGGGTCACCAAACCATCTAACAATCCTAATACAACAATGGTTTACTTGAGTTCAGATTGGATAGCTTTTAGTTGGACGGTGAAATAACCTAAAGTAGATGTGACATTTAGTAGGGGACTATAGAACTCAAGGCTACTCCACAAAATATTCCACAGTGAAAGGTTACTCGATGTTTTACCAGGTGTATCTAAGATGGTTAGGGTAAGCCCTAATACCACCTCACTTCTCAATCCTGAAAACTAAGTCCCTCTGAAGTTACAATGGAAAGGTCATTCGATACAGCATGTAAGCCCTCCTAGGCCCTACCAAACCTTGTCTCTCATGAGTACTGTTTGACCTCACACTAAATACTACAATCATTATAGCATTGCAATCCATGTTACCGAGTACAATTTTACTAAATAAAAGATAGGAAATAAAGGATGAGCTATCTCGGGCAATATCCTCATTTAGATGCCACGTTAATGAGTTATCGCGCTGAGCTGTCTCAATGTCTTAATGCTTCTTCCTTACCTTAATCGCATTCTATTAGTTGGGGAGGCTTATCTATAATTTAGATATTATCTTGAATCCCCCATACAATTGCCCCTTCGTGTAGAGATGTGTTGTGATAACAAGATATGTCTCCATGGAAACTTATTTAATCCGATGAACCTTCTACTTGTGAGAAAAAAATTATTTCATCTCTATCTTCATTGCAAATTCTACTGTTATTTTTGCCAGGAAAAAGTTAAATTCTCCTCTATTACTAGAACCAAAGATCTAAATATTCTCAATGAATAGTGAGGGGACATCGGATCTTTTTCTATCATTACATCTCAGTCGTTCTGTATTCTTTACTGGTGGGTGGAATTCTCCCAAAATATATGAGAAAACTTTTGAATACCCGTTCGGGTATGTAGGGACCTTGTAATAAGTGGATATTTTCATTGGTCCTGCCCATGAGGTAGCATGAATTATCGTCGCTAAAAATTTCAAGCATTTGGACCTATTAAATTCTCCCAAAGTAACCATTGAATTTTAAATTCTCCCCAATTTTTTCGATATTTTGGGGGAACTGTTAATAGAGGGACCTTATCCTTAGATGCCGCCCCTAGTGGAAAGACTTGTTCAAAAATTAAAATTCTCCCCAATGTACCTTATCCAAAAGTAACTCTAATCGGGCTTATGGAGAGGAAATATCGTAAAAAATTTCAACTATATTGAGAGGAGCCTTTCGTATGAAGTTGCTATTATCCCCGATAACTCTTCAACCCATTTTATCTGCATGGGAACTCTGTATGGTTCAAACATTTAGCGCCAAAACTTAATTTCTCTTGAGAGGAACACACCTTTTCCTAAACGTTACCTCATTAAAAACTTGGCTGATATTTTCAACTATTAATGCGTGCATCGAAGTGCCATGTGTCCACATGAAATCATTTTGACGGCTTAGCATGTGCCTCTGTGGGAAACTCAAATTTCCACTTGATTTTTCAATCGACTACTTCCCAACACTTAGTAAATTTTACCATCTTCCTCTTTTTGCTTGTCTCCTTACTTATAGAGATTTTAGAGAGAGAAAAGAGCAACCTGCCATTGTTAACTAAGTTTTTTCTTGCTTCTTGCCTTCTTTGACATATGTAGCCACTACTCATCCACCCTTTCCAGTACTCCTTTTCTTCTCTACAAACCAAACCATCTCTCATGGCTTCTTCAAGATCTCAAGTTTCTCCTACCACCAGTGCCCCTCCTGCTACCACCATTACTGATGCTTCTGCCACTTTGGATGCAACCAATTTGGTGGCAGCTCTCCAGGAACAAATTCATTTGTACCATTACCCCCCATTTTTGATAAGGCCGGCGATTTCTCAAGCCTCTACAAAACTTTCACTTTAAGTTTTAAGTGTGATACTTTACTTCTAAGTAATTAAGATGAATACTCGTCTGAATGGGGTTTCTTCCCCCAGAAGGTACTCTGCATTTTCATCTCAATCGAGGTGACTTCCCTTGATCATAAACTGATATAGACCACTTTTCTTCTTTGAAAACTCATATGCAGAGTTCTTATGTTGAATCCCTCGCCAAGTTTGGGCTTCATCGGGCTAAATGGTTTGGGGAGTTCACCCCTTCCAAACACAATGCTTTCCTTCAAGTATTGGTTTATCGATGGAATGTTACCACCCACACCTTTGTGGATGCGTGGGGGAGATTACCATATCATTGGAAGAAATTTGTGAAATGCTTGGGCTTGATCCCACAGGGGTGGTATATTATTCTGATAAGCTCCTATACACCGAAGAAGCTACCGACCGATCATAGTTGGATCGAATATGCCGAAGTAGCACAGGGACTTCCAATAAGTCTACCTTTACTTCCCATGTTGTCTACTTCTTCAATGCTCCATCTGACAACATTTTTCCACCCTGCCAAAGGAAAAGGTACATTTTTAGAACTATCAGCCTGGATTCTTATCGTTCTTTCTCATTTTGTGCTACTTAGGAGACAAAATTATCAACCCTAAAGGGACCTTGTCAATATTTCCATTCATTTATCTCGAGGGTTTAAGCTTCCTCTAGTATCCATGGCCTTGAGATCCCTCCACACCTGGTTGGACAGGACCCATCTGGACATGGAATGGTCTCTTGGCCATTATAACTTAGCCAACTTTTCCAACACCATAATCCTTAAAGGCTTTCTTCATACTTGTTTCCCCGCGATAGTAGCCAACCCCATCCATCTTCCTCTATTTGAATCCATCAAGCGCCATCTCTTATATCCTTACAACAAGAAGGAGAGTCGTAAGGACATACTGCCCATTTTTTACAAACATAATATTTTTGTCATGAGGCCTTACTGTGAAGAAGATTTTCTTCACACTTGGGATTTTTGTTCACATGAAGCACAGATCGTCTAACCAACTACTGTAGACCTCATCATTGAAAATCCTTCACTTGTTTTGGTGCTTTTGTTCTCCCCAGAGTTTTTACCTTCTAACCCTCAGTGGAGATACACTTTGAAGAATTACAACCCTAATCAACGCAGTCGATAATTTGGTTTCAACCAAGGGGACCCTCATCCAGTATTCCTGTTGTCTAATTAGAGGAGACCTTTTCAGAGGCTTGTAGTTTTTATACTAATTATGTTTCTTGGGCCATCAGTTATACAATCGCTAGGAGAGTCACAATCCCTCGTGCCACACGCCAGGGGTCACTGCACTTTTTGCTGCCAAATTCTGACTGAAGCATCTTTCTAAAATTCAAGACTTTATTCAAAGTCCGCGCGAGTATCCCCGCATTTTATCTTTTTCTATTTCAAAACTGGGCCTCAAAGGCAATTTTGTTCTTGGGGTTGATTTCCCTCTTAGCAACACTCCAAAGGATCTCCCGAGCGAGCTGCCTCCCCATTTTCTCATAATCCTTACTGCCACACCCAAGCCCAAAAATGATTTTACGCCAAAACAAACCAACATTACCGAAGGTGCTTGTAGGGAGTGGCCTTCAAAACCTCTTGCCAAGGAAAATAAAACTTCTAAGAGTGGGACTTCTTCAAAATCCAAGTCCCAGCCAAAATATGAAACTCCTCTAGATGTATTTCCCATTGCCTCCATTCCCTCTTCTATCGAAATACCTAAGGAGATACAGTTAAAGTGCCGAGCTGACATGTAGCGGTTATAATAGGTGTTTCAACAAACCACACCCCACGTTCCTCCCCATGAGGCATTTCTTATAGTCTCGATGGATCCCATTGGGGTGTACCCATTAAGGAGGAAAAGTTCCAAAAAACCCTATGATATTTGTGCTTCTAGGGCCAAAATGAAAAATTTGGGTACAAATACCCATAAAAAGCATGCCAACGAAGTGCCACCACCATCTATTGCCTCTTCTCTGAGGAGATATCCTACTCCATCTATCGTTGAGGCTATTACTCTTAATGATAGCCCTGACGCAGAACATGGTCCAACCAAGAGGGCTTCTCTAATTCATTCACCACCTGCTTTGCCAATGGTCATAGCATACCATTCTTCTCTTGAGAAGATGTATGTTTTTTTTCCACACGCACCCATTTTAAGTATAGTGAAGTGTATTTTCTAATGGTTAGAAATTTTCTTTGTGTAAGAGATTAAGGGGGAAAAGCCAAGTCCTCCAGTGAGCCCTTTTATGGGAGGACGCTTCGGGAGAACTTTCGACAATGCACCTCCTCCCCATTCTCCTATGTATGGGTTGGCCTACTCTAATCGATCTTCCTCCAGACTTTAAGAGGAGGTTTTTAAGAGGGATGCTACTATTGGAGAAATCATTGGAGTTTCTTCCTAGCTAAAGGATACTCCTTTGTCTTATTTTGTGCCACCTTCCCTATCCATGGTTCCTCTGGACATTATTACAGTTTCTTCTATCCCTCCACAAGTAATAACTTAATTATCACTTGCCTCTATTTTCCTCCATTTGGTTTTTATCCTAAGTATTTTTCTCTGGATTTCAACTTATGACTGCTCCTGACTTGGTCACCTCTCTTGCTGGATCAATTCTATAGTTCCTATGGTGAGGCATGCAATTGTGTTGTCGCCATTTATCAACATCACTGAGGTAAGCTCCCTCATTCTCTTTTCTGCATTTTTATTTTGTGTTGTTTGTGACTTATAGTTTGTTGTTATTATGTGCATCTTGCCTCAGGTTTAACTCCTCTATATTCTTTTGGGGCCACTCATATAGCGCAGGCTACAGTTGGGCCATCATCTTGCCTGGGTGTTACTTTTGCCTCTATGAGGGTTGATGCCTCATTAGGAGAATGAACGGTTCCTTTTGATCCATCCCATATCCTAGCTATAGTTCCTCTTCCTGAAGAAAGTGATTTGCCAAGGGTTGTGGCTCATATGGCTGACGATTCCTTTGAGGCTCGGGGGGTTTGATTTTTTTTCCTACAATTTCTACCGTTATAGCTACTTTTCCAGCCACCGTCACTGCTCCAGACATCCCTGAGGTATTTTTCTTCTTTATCCCTCTTTTTTGCACAAGTATTTCCGTTAAGACTTTAGGTAACTTTCATAATGACAAAACACTTGTTAAAAAAATCTCAAGCTCCACCTATAATAGTGACTTATTAATGAAAACAACTTGTTAAGATTTGTTTAGCATTTCCACCTATAATAGTAACTTAACAATGAAAACGAGTTGTTCTGATTTTTTATCAACTTCACCTATAACCGAGACCTAACAATGAAAATCGTTTGTTAAGATTTTTCTTCAACTCCGCTTGTAATGATGACTTAACAATGAAAAAACACTTATTAATATTTTTCATCAACTCCACGTATAACAGTGACTTAACAATGGAAATACACTTTTTAAGATTTTTCATCAACTCCACCTGTAAGGGTGACTTAACAATGAAAAACCACTTGTTAATATTTTTCATCAACTCAACCTATAACGGTGACTTAATAATGAAAACCTTTGCTAAGATTTTTAATCAAATCCACCTATAACGGTGGATTAACAATGAAAACCACTTGTTAATATTTTTTGTCAACTCCTTTTTTTCCTTCATCACTTTGCTGGTTGTGAGGGATTCCGCTATCATCCAAATGTCGGTTCAGCATGATCCCTAGCATGTGGAATCCAAGGATCAATAACCATTTCCCCCTGAGGACTCAATCAATAATGAACCATGGTTCAACTACAAACCTACCAGTGGATAGCGAGTCGGGTAAGAGGTTCCTCCCCCATACATTGCACCTCACGAGTTCTATTTCATTGTCCTTCTCAAATTTTCTTAAATTTTTTCATGCGACTGGTCTATCATCGAATGCATTGCCATAAACCATCCATAAACTTTTACAGCTGACTGTGTGCGCTCCAATGTCCTAGTGATTATGACACCCCGACTAATTAAATACTGGGTAGATACTCCTTAATTAAATTAATACAGAATATCAAGTTGGTTCAGTCTTAGCATCACTGTCGAATATCATTTAATTAATTACTAGACACCTAATATTTAAAAAGTTAGAGGACAAATTTTATTAATTAAAATAACTTGCAACTAAGTAACGAATAATTAACATACAACATCCGCTAAAATGATCTCAAGGAATAATCAATATGATGATATAAACTCAGTCTGGAGTAAACACTCCAATAATAGTCTAAATGTCAAATAATACCATTACAACAGTATGAATAAATAAATGCAACAACTGAAATAATTAAATGTCTAAAACTACTATCTCTAAATTAGAATGGGCAACATGCCCTACCTGATATAAATGACTCCTAAGGAAGAAAAGATAGATGTGAATGCGTCTACTACCGAGATCCTGTGACTTCCGCAACAGCTACAACACGTCAACATAATGGAACTCCTATGCTTGATGCCCCTGTGGCTGGATACCTAAAATGTTTAAAGAAAAACAAAATAGATTTGGAAGCGAACGGGTCTGAGCCCGAGGTGAAAACTATTTTAAAAATAGCAAGTGTTTAATTTTATAAAACAGTAAATATTATATATGTTTAATAAAATTAAGTGCTCTAAATTAAGATTCTCACCCCTCAACTATTGTGCACGCCTAACGTATTCATTTAACCCATTATAGTTATGCTGATATCTAACTAGTCTGCACCAAATCTGCCTACATGGACTTTTCTACGATGCCCACCCTCATTACCCAAGTAAGTCATAATTACATTTCAAATACTCATCATTTAAATCAATTATCTCATGAATTATTTTAGTTCCCTCATCTTTAAGTCTTTTAAATACCATAGCCATTATCATCTACCAAGTAATAATGAATAATCACAAGTATATATACAAATCACTCTCAGTACATATATACATATATGACACACCTAGGGTAAGCTACGGTGCATGCATATTCTTCTATTAAATCCCGGTACATCACGTATATGAGGATCACACATTTTGAATCACTCGTGAACCGTCTCAATACAAATTACACATATTGGAGGCGAACATAGTTCGCATACCCATGGGTCACGCACATACATACGCTCTCATGGTTAGATGACTTATCAACTCACAAATAAGTCTTTACAGTCCTATGTTATTGAGGTACAAAATCAAAATCCCCCCGAAGGCACACAAGACAAGTTTGTCCTCCTCCTACAACCTCCCCTGGTAGCAAGTATGGTCGGTATGTCATACACATAATAATCTATATACTAGGTAATCACACCACCTAATTAGTTACCATATCAATATAGGTATACACCTTCCCTATATCTTAAGTCTCATACTTGTCCTAGTATCATCCCGATTATCTTTCGTCATAAAATTCCGAGTACTTAAACCTAACCCAAAAGTTTACAAAGTCTCCCACTTGTTTCTAAGGTTAAATTATTTCTTATGAAAATTAAATTCAATATCTAAGGTCCCCTTACTACTAACTTCCCCTTACTACTGTCTCTAACCTTAAATTATTGCTTATGCAAATTAAATTCAAGATATCACAATTTCCAATTGTAATTCACTCGTCGGACACTCGTAAGTTTATCATTAAATCCCAAACCAAACGAATATTTTTTGGGCCTCAAATATACTGACCTTCCCTAAGTCCCAGTATATTCAAATAGTCCACATAAATAATTTTTTAGAAGTCAAAATTCGGTTAAACCTTAAAAGAAAATTTTGTCACAAATGCAGGTGAGTTAATTGATCGACTCAAGAATGTCGATCGATCGATCAACCAGTAACAACCCAAATTTTATCTCCAAATTTCATTACATGATCCCATTCTCCAAAGTAAACGTACTTGATGTTATAACAACCTAAACACATGATTTCTAACTTTCTATAATCATCAAATCATTACAAAAATTGCATATAAATCTATATGTTCATCAAGTTCTCATGTTTAAACCCTAGGATAACTTCTTTCACTTTAAGATAACCAAATATTCAGATTTAATCCAATATTTATATCATTAAGGTTTTGATTCAATTATCTAATCTTTCCAGAATTTCCACCTGCAAAACCTATCCATATTCAAGGTTTAATTCTCCCAATTCATGAAATTGTCAATATAACAAGTTTAGTCTCCAATTCTAAACTACCATGGATAATTTATTTATTGAATCATAACACGTTAAATCACTTGCCTAGTAATAGAGGTTTTGATCCTTTTGAGAACATGTTAGGGTGGTGGTGTTCTTTGTCCAGTCACAACTTCATCGGTGGTGGTGGTAGTGCAAGGTGGTTGTTTGGCTCATATATTTAACCTAAATTTCTTAGATTATTATTCAGTAAATAGTAAATGACTAAAATACCCTCCCGGGTAGCCGGTTTGGCCTAAAACTACCCCGAGACACAAACTAAACCCCCAGGTAAACTTTTTCGACTATCTCGATAATTCCGGACACATCGTAGCACTCAAAATGACCATGAGGATGATATAAAAAATCACTTTAGAATCCATTAAATTAGTCCCAATGCAACTGACACGCGGGCCCCAACTTATCCTATATTATTATTTCTGCAACCCCCGGGTAGACTTTTCCGACTATCTCGATACTTGCAGACACATAGACGCTCTCAAAATGACCACAAGGATGATATAAAAACAATTTACTTTCTAATCCATTAAATTGGTCCCGCCGTGACTAACACGTGTGTCCTAACCCAATTTCCTAAACTATCATATTTTCTACTCGTGATAATTTTAATAATTCCATAATCCTATATTACTATTTTTTCTCACTAATATCCAACAAAATGATCATAATCAAATATTAACTCTCATCTCGTTAGTATTTAAATCCAGAGTAATTACTAATTAATTTCCCAATTAATTCAATTAATCCTATAATTAGAATCAGTAAAAATATGGGGTATTACTTACTTCTCCCTTAATAATGGAATTTTGTCCCGAAATTCGAAAATAAAGTATACCTGGCAAAAATAACTCTAGATATATGTCGCGCATCTCATCATTGTTCTCCCAGTGGACTCCTCGGCATTATGATGCCTCCACTAAACATGTACTAGCGTACTACCTTCGATCTCAATTTATCTCGCTACCGTCGAGGATAGAAATTGGCCCCTCCTCGTAGGAACTAACGAACTGCAAATCAATCTCCTACAAAAAAATATAATTAGGGCCAACTCATCCCGAAGATATCTCCTCAGCGAAGAAATATGAAATACATAATGAATCCTATGCAAGTTCTCTGGTAACCCAAGTCTATAAGCAGCTGCCCCAATCCGCTCGATGATAGGGAATGGCCCCACATATCTTGGTGTCAACTTCCCTTTCTTACGAAAACGCATTTGTCCCTTCATAGGAGATACTTTTAGCAACACTTGGTCTGCCGCATTGAACTCCTGAAAGAACCTCTTGGCATCGACATATATCTTCTGTCGCAACTGGGCAAACCAAATACGACTCTGAATCATCGTTATCCTGATCGAAGTATCCTGGATCACCTCCGGCCCAAGTAGTTTTTTATCCCCCACCTTTAGGCAACATGCTATAGAACGATAAGGTCTACTGTATAATGCCTCAAATGTATCCATGCCAATCGTAAATTGGTAGGAGTTATTATAGTCAAACTCCACTAATGGAAATACTTATCCCAAATCCCTCCAAAATCTACGATACACATCCACAACATATCCTCTAACATTTGATTCATTCGCTCAGTCTGTCCATCAATCTGTGAGTGATAGGCCAAACTGAATCGTAACTCTGTACCCATGGCCTCCTAGAAACTCTCCCAAAAATTTGGACAAAAAAATATTGTCCCGGTCGGACACAATATCAAGAGTCACTCCGTGAAGTCTCACTATCACTGCAATGAAGATTTGAGCGTACTGCCCCGTAGTATAATCAGTCCGAACTAGCATAAAATGATCTACCTTGGTCAAACGATACACAATCAACCATATCGAATCGTGACCTTGCTGAGATGTAGGCAACCCTGTGATGAAATCCATGGAAACACTCTCACATTTCCACATAGGGATATCTAAAGACTGTAAAAGCCTTGGTGGTCTCTCGTGGTCCACTTTTACCAACTGACAAGTATCACACTTTGAAACAAAATCGGCAATATCCTTCTTAATTCCACTCCACCAGTACTTTTGCCTCATATCCTCGTACATCTTATCCCCACTAGGATGGATAGCAAAATTCGAACCATACGACTCCGTCATCACCTCATATTGCAAGTCCTCACCCTCAGGAACAACAAGTCTCCCATTGAAGCGTAACCTTCCATATGAACCAATTGCATAAGATTCTCCCCCTGTGTTAGAAGCTATAAAATTTGATCCTGGTAGAACAAATTCATCGCCTGAGCTTGTACCACCTTCATTATAATTTGAGGTGTAACTGTCATAATAGACATAAATGGTCGGGCCACGATGTCTTGATGTCTCAAACCCCTCCATTTCGCTTTCCATACCTCGGCCACCTCACCTACTCGCCTAGGGCTCAACACATCTTCTACTACCTTAGCCTTACCCCGGTGATTTTGGATATCGAACTGATAATCCTTCATAAATTAAATCCTCCTGCGATGACGCATATTCAACTCCTTCTGTGTGAAGAGGTACTGTAGTGACTTGTGATATATGAATAAGCAAAATTTCTATCCCAAGAGATAATGTATCCATTTTTGAAGTGCAAACACGACTGTCGCTAACTCTAATTCCTCTCATAATACCTATGTTTTCAGGAAGCATAAGCTATAGTCTGTTCCTCCTACTAAAGCACACCCCTTAGACCTTGTAAAGACGCACTAGTGTAAACTAAGTACTCCATTACCAGCTTGGGCAGTGCTAGAATGGGTGACGAAGCCAACTTATCCTTCAGTTCATTAAAGTCTAACTGATAGGCATCATCCCAAATGAATGGCACTCCCTTGCGAGTCGAATGTGTCAACTGACCCGTTATCTTTGAGAATCTTCGAATAAACCTCCTAGAATATCCTGTTAGGCCCAAGAAACTACATATATCCATCGGTGTTGTGGGCTGCCCCTACTCCCTCACTGCTGATACTTTCCCTGAATCTACAAATATACCCTTGCCAGATACAATATGTCCCAAAAACTAGACCTCCTTCAGCTAAAATGCACACTTATAATGTTTTGCATACAACTCGTGATGGCACAGTGTCTGTAACAACTGATGTAAATGCTCAGCATGCTCCTCCTTAGTATGAGAATAAATTCGAATGTCATCTATGAAGACAATGACAAAATGATCAAGTAACTCTTTGAACACCCGGTTTATTAAGTCCATGAATACGGCTGGAGCATTGGTTAGTCCAAATGTCATAACCATGAACTCGTAAGATCCATATCTCATCAACAATGCAGTCTTAGACACATCCTACTCCCTGATATGTAACTGATGGTATCT
Source organism: Sambucus nigra (assembly GCA_949130495.1). Taxonomy (NCBI): domain Eukaryota; kingdom Viridiplantae; phylum Streptophyta; class Magnoliopsida; order Dipsacales; family Adoxaceae; genus Sambucus; species Sambucus nigra. Next base: position 525,915,711 of record OX422221.1, on the reverse strand, counting down.
AGATTGCAAGTCTATCTTCTAGAAGAAGGAGACTCCACACAACTGATCGAATAAGTCATCGATTGGAGGTAACGGATACTTATTCCCTATAGTGACCTTTAGTTCTGGGTAATAAATAAACAACCATAAAGATCCATCCCTTTTATTCACAAATAACATGGGAGCACCCTAGGGTGAGGTACTCATACGAATGAACCCTTGTCCTAACAATTGCTCAATTTGATCCCATAACTCCCTTATCTTTGTTGAAGCCATACGGTAAGGCGCGCGGGCTATCGGTCGAGTGCCTGGCGTCAAATATATAATAAAGTCTATATCTCTACTAGGCAATAATATCGGTATATCCTGAAATATATTCGTGAACTCGTGTACAACATGAATCGAATCAAGTGGGATTACTACCTTCTTAGAAGTCTCCTCCTATATGTAATACAAGTGAGTGCATGATCCTCCCTCAGGGCGAGGCATCGCCACCAGTAGCATCTCCTTACCTGATATAGAAAAGATAATACTCCTACTAAAGAAATCGATCATGGACCTATAGGCCATGAGCCCATCCATACCGATAACCACATCATACTCATGCATATTTAGGATAAGCCTATTTATCGGTAATAATAATCTCCCAATCTCTATGCCTACTCCCCAACATATAAATAAAATTAGTGACCCATAGCCCAATGGTAGATCTACACTAGTAATTGTGTTCTCTGCCGTGTCTAATAACCCCGTGGTGTGTGCAAAATGATTGGTAATAAAACTATGTGATGCCCCTATGTCGAACAAAATACACCCCAAAATCCACTACATAGAAAACATACCCTAAATCGTGGGTGGAGCTTGTGGGACTATAACTGGATGAACATTGTAAACATGCGCATACAGTAATGGCCCCTGCTCGATAATCATGAAGTTTGTGGACAATCTTGCCACATATGAACACTTTCCACCAAAGTTTCCCCCTCTCTATCCCTACTGCCCTCGGCCCTGCTGGCTCTACTGATATTAATGTTGGCCCTGCTATCTCGATTGACCCTGATGGCCCTGCTAACCCTGCTGGCCATGTCGATAACATCCCTAATTGTGCCAAAAAGCTCCCGATCTGAAACGATTAGAATCCCTGTGATGGGAACTCTTTTCACCCTGCCTATGTTGGTCATGTGCTAGCAGTGGACCACTGGCACCATAACCGCTTATCCTACCCTGCTGGATGGACTCCTCCACTCGTTTTCACCTTGAAAGATGGAACCGGTGGTCCTGGCAGTGAAATAGTGTTGGATTAAGCATATCAGTATAGGTCTGCAATGAGAGGTTTCTCAAAAGATGCTGTCGAATCCTCCGGGTAAGGCCATCTATGAACATCTATATTTTCTTCTCGTCAGTAGGTATCTCTGATGGAACCAGATTAATCATCCTGGTAAACTCCTCCTCGAACTTAGCTACAGTCTTCCCCTCCAGCGTGTGATTTAGTAATTTCTGCCTCATCTCAGTCTGAATGGAAGAAGGGAAATATTTGCGGTGGAACCGCACCCAGAAACCTTAAATAGTAATGACATCTCTTTCCTCAACAGTGGTAAGAGACTCGCACCATTACAGTGCTGCTCCAACTACCTCAAACGTAGATAGTATCTTCCTTTTTACATTTGTGCACTCATACATCCTTAAATACCTCTGGGTGTCTTTCTTCCATTGACTCGCCATTACAATATCGCAGCTCCCTATAAACTATGGAGGATTTACCTTATGAAAGTCATCTCGGACATGTTCCCAAGAAGACGGGAATGCATGACCCTGAAATGGGGCCACTACCGGTGCCTGAGGTGGTGCCTGCTTCACTACTGCCAATGTTGCATTTACCACATGTGTTACTATAGCGACAACTTAAGTGGCGTTCATAGTACCCTGACCTGGTGCTAGTTGAGGCTTGGGCTGGGCACCCCGAGAACTCATTGTGCACGTCAATGAGGCATCTAAAATGAGAGAGAAGCTTTATAAGTCAATAATTATTATTACAAAATGGCTGAAGACGTAAAATGCGCAATCAAAGAATACAACAGTCCTAAATCATAGGGATCTAAATCAAAGAACGCTATGCAAAAAACATAGCAGGTCATACAGATCCTAAAGACTCTAGAACATAATGCTCCTATACCAGCCGTGACACCATGACAAATTAAATACCGGGTAGCTACTCCTTTATTAAATTAATACAGAATATCAAGTTGGTTCAGTCTTAGCATCACTGTCGAAAATCATTTAATTAATTATTAGCCCCCAAATATTTAAAAATTGAGATGACAAATTTTATTAATTAAAATTACTGATAACTAAGTAACGAAACATTAACATACAACATCCACTAAAGCAATCTCAAGGAATAATCAATATGATGAAATAAAGTGAGTCTGGAGTAAGCACTCCAATAATAGTCTAAATGCCAAATAATCATAATACAAGAGTACGAATAAATAAATACAACAACTGAAATAAATAAATGTCTAAAACTACTATCTGTGAATAGGAATGGGGAACCTACCCTAACTGATATAAATGACTCCGAAGGAAGAAAAAATAGATGTGTAGGCATCTAATACTGAGATCATGTAACTTCCACGGCATCTACAACATGTAAACATAATGAAACTCCTATCCTTAGCATCCCCGTGGATGGACACCTAAAATATTTAAACAAAAACAAAATATATTTACAAGGAAACAGGTCAGAGCACGATGTGAAAAATATTTTAAAAACAACAAGTGTTTAATTATATTAAAGAGTGAATATTATATACATCTTAGTCATGTCCTCTCACTTGAGATTATCACCCCTCGACTCTTATGGACACCAAACGTATTCTTTTAACCCATTCTAGTTATGTTGATACCTAACTAGTCTACACCAAATCTGCCCATACAGACTTCTCTACATTGCCTACCCGCATTACCCAAGTAAGTCATAATTACATTTCAAATACTCATCATTTAAATCAATTATCTTATGAATTATTTTAGTTCCCTCATCTTTAAGTCATTTAAATATCTTAGCCATTCTCATCTACCAAGCTACAGTGAATAATCACAAGTATATATATAAATCACTCTCAGTATATATATACATATATGGCACCCCTAGGGTAAGCTGTGGTGCACGCATATTCTGCTATTCAATCTCGGTACATCACGTATATGAGGATCACGCATTCCTAATTACTCATGAACCGTCTCAATACATATGACACGTATTAGAGGCGAACATAGTTCGCATACCCATGGGTCACGCACATACCTACTCTCCCATGGTTAGATAACTTATACACTTACAAATAAGTCTTCATAGTCCTATGTTCTTTACGTAAAAAATCTATATCGCCCCGAAGGCACACAAGAAAAGATTGTCCTCCTCCTACAACCTCCCATGGTAGCATGTATGGTAGGTATGTAATACACATAATAATCTATACACTAGGTAATCACATAACCTAAGTAATTATCATATCAATATAGGTATACATCTACCCAATATCACAAGACTCATATGTGTCATCGTATCATCTCGATTATCCCACGTAATATATCTAGTGCGATAACTATCATCGTATAATTTCGTGTACTTAAATCTAACCCAAAAGGTTACTAAGTCTCACACTTTTCTCTAAGGTTATTTCACTAATCTAAGGTCCCCTTACTACTGTCTCTAACCTTAAATTATTGCTTATGGGAATTAAATTCAAGATCTCACAATTTCTAATCGTAATTCACTCGTCGAACACTCGTAAGTTTATTATTAAATCCCAAACCAAACTAATATTTTTCGGGCCTCAAATATACCTCAATTGACCTTCCATAAGTACCAATATATTTAAATACTACACATCAATAATTTTTAGAAGTCAAAATTTGGTTAACCCTTCAAAGGAAATTTTTTCACAAATGCTCGGGAATCGATCAATCGACTCCAGAATGTCGATCGATCGATCAACCAGTTACAGCCCAAAATTTCTTTCATTTTTAGCTATCGTTTTATCTCCAAATTTCATCACATGATCCCATTCTCCAAAGTAAACGTACTTGATGTTATAACAACCTAAACACATGATTTCTAACGTTCCATAATAATCAAACCATTACAAAAATTTCATATAAATCATAGGTTCATCAAGTTCTCATATTTAAACCCAAGGATAACTTCTCTTAATTTAAGATGACCAAATACTCATATTGAATCCGAGATTTATATCATTATGGTTCTTATTCAAATCTCTAATCTTTCCAGAATTTCTACATGCAAAACCTATCCATATTCAAGGTTTAATTCTCCCAATTCATGAAATTATCAATATAACAAGTTTAGTCTCCAATTCTAAACAAGCATGGATAATGTATTTCTTGAATCATAAAAAGCTAAATCACTTTCCTAGTAATAAAGGTTATGATCCTTTGGAGAAGATGGTAGGGTGGTTGTGTTCTTTCTCTGATCAAAACTTCGGTAGTGGTGGTGGTGGTGTAAGGTGGTTGTTTGGCCCTAGCAATCCCCTTGGAAACCCTTCCTTTCTCTCTACTTTGATCTCTAAAGTTTGTAGCAACCTATAACCTAATATACCTAATCGTTGGGTCATATATTTATCCTAAATTTCGTAGGTCAATATTCACGAAATAGTAAAATGACTAAAATACCCTCCCGAGTAGTCGGTTTTGCCTAAAACTACCCCGGGACAAACTGAACCCCCTGGTAGACTATTCTGAATATATCGATACTTTCGGACACATCAGCGCACTCAAAATGACCATAAGGATGATATAAAAACAATTTACTTATAATCCATTAAATTGGTCCCGACGCGACTGACATGCGTGTCCTAACTTAATTTCCTAAACTACCATATTTTCTGCTCGTGATAATTTTAGTAATTCCATAATCCTATATTACTATTTTCTCTCAGTAATATCCAACAAATGTTCATAATCAAATACTAACTCTCGTCTTGCCAATATTTGAATCTAGATCAATTATCAATTAATTTCCCAATTAATTTAATCAATCCTATAATTAAAATCAGTAAAATGCGGGGTATTACAGTGATGAGCTATAGGCTATAAGGTATGAAAGTTGTTATTATTGAGGCTGTCAACACTCAAGCATCCAATCTTACCAGGTCACTCATCAATCGTCCCTTGGGAAGTTTTAATGATATGGGAAAGGGTGGCTTCCAATTGAATTGGTGGATTAGCCATCGAAAACTTCTGAAGATCCATCAGTTGGAAAGCCAGATTGAACTCTATCTGAAATAGGCAGAGGGTCAACGGTCTAAGGATAAGTGGCTAGTAAAGTTGGCCCTTCTATTAGTATCAGCTGATGATAGAGTGAAGGTTATCAAAGAAGCTTTATAAAAGGCCAAGCTGGAATGGGAAACTCTGTTGACCAAATGAGCTCAAGTGTAGACCAGGCTTGAAGGTTGCCTTGCTACTCAGAGGACATGCTTGAAGGATTTTTTTATCTTTCCTAGGGACTTCTTCTCTTAACCAGATATGTAGTTTATTCTATGCTAGAAGTCCCTTATTTTGTATTAACAATCTTCTCTTTATTTGTACGATATGTAATTATTGGGCAATAATTCCCAATTTTGTAATCTTTACAAGTCATAGCAATGAAAGATATATAATTGTTTCATCTTATGCTATTTTGTTTTTCCAATGCTCTTATTTATTTCAAATTTTAAACTCTTATAATTTATAAGAAACTCTTTTTTGTCATCTGGTCACAAAAGAAATAACTCGTACAACAAATTGCAATATAATATAAAAAAAATCTAGCTGGCGTTACTCGCCCTAACATGATAAACTTTTAATCACTTGTTGTTAATCTTCTTCCATCTAGAAACTAAGCATTAACCTGAATCGTGAGCCTCATTTACAATAAAAGGTCCCTCCTAATTCAAAATAAATTTAAGCAATGGGAGCCCCCGAATGAGCTTTACTGCTACCTTAAAAATCAAGTCCCGTTCAACAAATTTGTTTGGCCTAACGAAGTTTTCATTTTCCCTCAAAATTTGCTTCGTGTACATCTGGAAGTGTTGCATCGCATTGTCCCTGTGCTCATCCAGTGCTTTTAACTATACATGTTTGTTTTGAGGGAGCATGTTACTTCGCGATGCATATCGAGCAAAAAAAAGCTCAAGTTCTACCGAAACAATTACTTTAGCTCCAAACACAAGAGACAACGGGGTGTATATTATAGGCTTCCTATTTATTATTAGATAGGCCCATAGGACAACTGAATTCTTATCATCCCATGATCCTAGGAAGTCTTCTATCGCCTTTGCGAAGATGTTGACCAAGGTCTTATTAGTTTCTTCGATTTGGCTATTGCCCCTTGGATATGCCACCGTTGAGGGATGATGGATTACTTTCCTATAATCATCGTTACTATTTTGTTGATGAATGGGATCCTATTATCAGAGAGGACAACCTTTGGAATCCCAAGCCTGTAAATAATGTATTGCCTCATGAAGTTAGCCACCACTCCTATAGTTTCTCTTTTAAGTGGTATCACTTTAGCCCACTTCATAAAGAATTATATTTCCCCGAGTATCCAAATCTTTCCCCTTAAGAATGGGTGTATTTCCCCTACCAATTCAAATCCCCATGTGTGGCATGGGTAAGGAGTGGCTAAAGAGTGTATGTCTACCGAAGGAGCATGGATTATGTTTCCATGTAGCTGGAGTGCCTTGTATTTTCTTACAAACTCAGCAAAATACTACTCCATAGTTGGGCAATAATAGCCCAAGGTCATTAATTGGTCATAAATCTTTGCCCCTTTAATGTGAGATGAATCGTGAGATTTCGTTAAAACCTCCATTACCTCCTCCTTCATTATGCATCTTAATGGAATGTTAAAGTATCCTCTGTAATAGAGCTACTTGTTTAAAACATATAACTATGGGGACTTTCGCTTGAGTCCCATCACATCCATTTTCTCTATATAAATAACTCCATCTTTGATAAAATTGATGTAAGGCTTCCTATAGACTGTATGAGTCTCAACAAACTGGTATTAAGATGCCTGGAAAAAAAGTTGACATTTATTGCACATTCGGGGTAACTCTATTGCATCTTTCTTAATTGTTGGACATAAATATCCCTCCATCTAAATTCTTCTGTATAGAGGGATCTCAGTTGTTTTGCTTTTTTTGCCATGTTTTTTTAACCTCTAATCTGCTTTTTCTGGACCGATGCATCTTGATAACCATCCTCCCATGTTCCTTAACTAGAGATTTCCTTGTTTGTCAAAGTGTTTTGCTAGCTCTTTGAGTTCTATCTTACCTTCCCCAGTCTCTAACTGCTTCCTGATCTCTCCCCTCCAATCCTTATTATCTTTCGTTAGTAAGATTGATTGCATAACTGATGGGGTTATTCTTCGTTGTATCCCCACAGTAGTTGTGTCGATTTTCATAGCCAATTTCTTAGTAATGGTGGCATACTCATCAACATGTCTATTCATCATTCTGGGATATCAATTTGTCTTCACCGGATGGAACTTGTTGATCAGCAGTTGGATGATCATTCTATAAGGCACCAAGATGAGTTATTTCAATGCATATTCCCCATTTAGTTACTGAACCATCGAGTTTGAATCATCTTTGATGCCTAGTGAATGGATGCCCCTTCGGAGGGCCTCTAACAAACCTAATACTAACGTTTCACACTTTGCTTTGTTATTAGAGCAGGGTAAATCTAACTTGTAGGAAAGGAAAAATTATTCCTTGCCTTTATAAAGGATAACCCCTAACCCTCCCTTCTTTTTCGTCAAAGAACAATCAAACTGCATTGTCCATTCTTCAAGGTTGGCATATAGAGAATTCTCCTGCCAATTATCCCTTGGAATGCTCACCCGAGGTGGATCAACTTCCCCATATGGGAAAATTGCAATTAAGTCTGGATGCGCATGGCTCTTGATCGTGCGAGGCACCACAAATGTTAAGTAATATTCTAAAAGGATGAGGAACCACCTATCTTGTTATAATGTGAATTGTAAAAGATATCATGTAATGTCTAAGTTTTTATGCTATAAACACCAAGGATAAATAATGTATTTCTCTACTACTTTACCTTGTCTCTAGTCCGTGTATGATCCTGCCATGGTAGTATGGTGGCCTCTCTTACCCATAGATTTACTATGCCAAAAGAGATGCAAATGAACTTATAGTAAACGTCAGGTAGAGTTGCAACAATATTCCTACCCTGGGAGTATTTTTATGGAGATGTTAGTAGACTCTTCAACTTGGTCAAAGATTATTGGTGAGCTTATTCCCATTTTAACTACGTGCTCTTTCGTAGTAGCTTCATCAGTGGGTGATTTATTTTGGCTAGCCCTGGAATAAATCTCCTAAGGTATGAGACTTTATTGAGGAAACAATTGAGCTCCTTTATTATTCTGGGACATAGAATCTCCAGGTTTTGTTATTTATTTTCCTGGTCCATCTAAAACCACCGCCGATCTACCAAAAAACCTAGGAACTTTCCACTTGTAATCTTAAAAGCACACTTCAGCGAGTTCATCTTTATTTTTTACATTCTACACAAGATGAACACTTTTCTCATATTATCCAGATGTCTGAGCCTTCTCCGACTTGATGACCATATCATCCACGTAAAATTCCAATAGATTATGAAAGAAATCATAAAAAATGTCCATTAGCATCCATTGATACGTTGCCCCAGCATTCTTTAACCCAAAAGTCATCACTTTCTAAATGAAGTTGCTTAATGAGGTTATGAACGTCATTTTCTATACATTTGTTGGGTCGTTATTGATTTGGTTATAACCTACATACCCATCCAAGAAGTTTTACATTCCATGTCTAACAGTTGCATCGATCAAGCTGTCAATGGAGATCATAGGAAAATCATCCTTTGGGAAAGCTCTGTTCAAATTGCTAAAGTCCCACATATCCTTATATGATTTTTGTCCTTTTTCCCTACTAGGGCGATGCTTGAAAACAAAAGTGGGTGTTGTATTGTCTTCATAAACCCCACTGCTAATAATCATTGCACCTGTTCCTTGATCTTTAGGTCCAGTTCAGGCTTATATGTCCTTGTGGATTGCTTCATCGATATAGCTGAGGGAATAATGTTAAGCTTATGTCAATATACTTTTTTATGTAGCCCTTACATTTATATATACTTCCATGTAAAAATGTATCTATACACTTGAATTAGATCTACTAAATCCCTTATTTTCTCTCAAAATGAAGACGGTCCTTGGGGCTTCTCCATCATCGACTAAGTCCAGTTATTCCAGTTCTTTTACCTGTGGCTTCAGCTGATCCGTCATGTATTTAGTCTCTTCTCCCACTTCTTCTATAGACTCCTAGATGTTGAATTTATCTATAATCATACGTTTCCCCTATTGGTCTATTAAGAAACACTCATACACCAGGTTAGCCTCTTTGTCAGCTTCTAGAACAGCTCCTTCGACCACCCGTTCACACATTCAGAGGAGGTAAATCACCCTCCCATCCTTTGTGATCTTCTTCTTTCACTTCCTACTGGGCTTTATAACTTCCTTCCTTTTCCTTTTCGTTGAATACTCTTCCATCTTACTTCCCAAAAACCTACTCAACACATTCTATCGTTGGGACCCATGCTCCATCAGATCAATCCTGGGCATGCTTCTATCTCTGAGTTGCTTCGAGATATTCTGAGGTTCGGGATCGGCATGGTGAACTTCCTCGGATACTTACCATCTTATTTCCCCTTTATCTCTCTAACCGTTCACAAGCCCTATCCATTGTTAGATAGATCTTACTCACTACATTATTCATATCAAAAACCCTACATCTTCCTCTAGCTATGTGTAAAAGGCTGCATCCACCAGGTGAGCTTTTTTGGTGGAAAAGGGTTTATTTGTTACACGGTTGATAATTTTTGTCCCTTTCACGTTGGCCTTCGCATATTTGTGATATGTGGAAGGGACAAGACCATGATTTTGCATCCATGCCCTTCTTATCAAAATGTGGTATGAGATAGAACTCTGAATCACAGGGAATTTCATGTGTTATGTGAGGTTCCCGTTATAATTCCCACATTCACATATCCAATCGACTTGGATAATTGATTGTCATAACCTGAAATTACCAAAGGCATTAGTATTAGGCTTACATCAGGAATGTTAGATGCATGGAAGGAGATGATGGGCATGATATTTATTGATGCTCCCTAATCTATCAAGGCTCTTGAAAAACTCACATCATTGATACTAGCAGTTACATATAAGGGCCATTCCTCTTATAGAGTCTTCCAATATATCCTCAAATTCCTCCGATTCGATCTACAACTCCCTCACTTCTGATTCATCCTCTTCATTATAAGTAACTATTAAATTAGCCCCAGGTGCTAGCTGGGGGTCGGCATTGACATTCTCCCGAGGGATTTGCAGATTCCGTATCTTCATGTGCTTGCTTATAATCTTCCTTAGCGTGAAGAAAGTTGTCGTTGGATGAACCACCTTTCGATCGATCTTGTAATACTTGGGATAAGCTCTTATCTTAGTGTTTGGTTCCACTAATAGAATGCTCTTGGGTTCATAAATTGTTCCCCCTGGGACCATGGTGTTGTAATAACTAGTAGCCTCTTCAACCGTGAAAGGAAATGGTGGTGGGTCCGCTTGGTCTCTACGTAACTTTTGTTTTATTGTCCTTCTTCAGATGTTTTTCCCCTCCCCTCTATCGGTGTACCCAACTCATGGAGGCTGGCCACGTGCCATAATAGGATGTATTATCTATCAAAATATCACAGGCAACACGACGGGACTAGGACAAATGACTAATGATATATTCCTTTATGCCTTTAGAAATATCGTAAAAGTTAAAACTCCTTATCCCCTTATCTTACATGGATAGACCTTTCCTTTAACCTTAGAATGTACTCTACCACTTCCTCACCTTATCGTTGTGTCTCCCTACCCAGGTGGTCAGTGTGAACTTATTTTCTTCCTTAAAGAACTTCTTGACAAACAGTACATGCATTTCCTCGTACGTTGAGACACTTTTCGTGCAAAGTGAGAGTACGAGGTGTAAGCTTTATTGGTTAGGGATTTGGAAAACTCCCTCAACCTCATCATCTTATTATTCAAATGAGCCCCCAAATCCTCATTGAAGTATTTGATATACTCTTGGGTTTCACCATTTTTCTCGTGTACTTCTAAAATATGGGAGGAATGTAGTCTTTTGCGTAAGGCTCATCGTTGTATTCCTGAGGGTAAGGAGTAAAAAAATGATCATACACCGATCCTACCTCACTGGATGCCTATGAGGAAGATGTTATCATCTTCAACATCACCTTCTGCATTTCCTTCCACATTTCTTCTAAAGCAGATGCATGTGTTTTCTCTACCACTAAAGCAATGGGCTGGGGGACCATAAAAAGAATGCCCATTACACTTGGCATGACCATAGGTGGAATGCCTGGAACACCTGGGATGCCCACCAATGGGATAGGGGTAGATACTGTGTTCATAGGGCCAGATCCCATTACAGTTGTGCTTGTTGGGGCCATCAGAGCCCTAAAGGGATTTACAAAGGATTTGGGGTAAAATCCACCCAAAACCATTTCAACAATGAGATTTTGGAAAATATTGAAGAACTTGCCCATAAGAAGGTCCATGTGTTCTTGTCCCATCACGACACTTGTGGAAGCTTATGTCACCCGAGGATGCCTGATGTCGTATGAGTTGGGGGCACCTCCACCCGAGGAACCCCATCCCTAGCTGCCTCAACCTCCTTCGTCAATTTTTCTTAATTATGCTGAATACAGTCAAAATCTATGGTTCGGTTAACATTATTTTAAGCCATACTTTTAGGATAATACCTCACCATTGGAGTCGCCAAATATAAGAGGGTAATCCCCTTATAGACTGGGGGTGTAGCAATAGTAGTTGAGGTGTAACTCCTACAGGTATATTGATGATTCATAACTCATGAACTCTTTAATAAATACAAGTAAATCCACAATATTATATACTATCAGCACTCGGATTGAACTCACAATGCACTCGTGTATAATTCAAATAATTACAAAGGAACTTAGAAGTAACTCATTTAAAAGGATAGAGAAGCAAGCACCCTAGATACACCGTGGTAGGCATCCAACACACCAACAACCTCTGAAAGATATCTAGTTAGGTATTAAAACCTTCACAATAAATGACAATGGTGGGTGAGCAAGAACTCTTATTTGCAATAACTTCTATATTATACATATTCTCTCTCTAGAAATAATATCTATAAAGAAGTCTCACTCTCAGAAGTGGTTGAGGCCAATAAATATCCCCCACAGCCCTCCTTAGATGCCTCAGTGCTTCACAGCTATGAAAAATATCCCCTCATACTTTGCACCACAAACATTAAATGCATGATGGGCCAGTCAGTCCTATGTTATAAACATTAAATGCCAAGACATATATTTTACCTAACCACTGTGTGTCAGAGGACTATCTCCACATAGTTGGCTCAACAAACTATCTGACAGCATGAATACCAAGGTATTTTACTCAAGTTCAGATTATACAAGATTTAGTTGGTGGGTGATATCACCAAAAGTAGATGTGATATTTAGTAGGGATCTGTTTGGCTCAAGGCTACTCCACACAAGCTTCCACAATGAAAAGTTACTCGGTGTTTCACCATATGTGTCTAAGATGTCCAGATCAAGCCCTAATGTTGCCTTACTTCTCAATCCTTCAAACTAAGTCCCTCCGAAGTTCCCACAAAATGGTCATTCTATAGAACATGTAATCTCAACAGGCCCTACCAGGCCTGGTCTCTCAGGAGTACCGTTTAACCTCACACTTAATACTATAATCGTTACAACATTACATGTCATGTTAATAGGTATAATTTAACTATATAAAAGGCTGGAAATAAAGGATGACCTTTATCATCCAATCTTCATGATGGGTTGCCACGCTGCTGAGCTATCTCAATGTCTTCATGCTGCTTCCTTCCCTTATGCCCCTTCTATTAGTTAGGGAGGCTTATCTATAATTCAGATATTATCTTAACCCCCCCCCCTCCCCCCCACCCCCTTACAAATAGAAATATTGTGGAATTTGGGTGGGATTTCTATGATAATTATGGAGTAATTACCTATACATATTATATGAGATAATGATATGTACTTATATGCATTTGTGTTGACATACCAATGTTCGTGGACTATCCTATCGACTTGTGGTTTCATGCATTCGGACTAAGTACCACATGCATGTATAGGTGGACTTGTCGATTGTGTAATTCATATAGGTACTACGTGGAGGTGCTATCGATCACAAGTAGGTGTTGATGCTGACCAGCATGTGTCACTACTGGGTATGGTACATGAATAGGTATCATGCGTAGGTACCACCCCCAACTTATGTGTGTTTTGTGATGTCTGCTTAGGATAAGAAATTCCTCCAAACCTGTCAGTAGAGTACAAAGTAGACACCAACGGTAGATGCCTTTGTGTGTCAAATATATGAAAGGGCATATATATATATATATATATATAATTATCCCAATTTTAAATGAGATAAATTGAATTGTCTAACGATGTAGACATAAACTATAAACCCTTATTATGTGACTAATGATAGATATTTATGACAATTATGTGAGATTTATAGGACTGAGATATGGCGGGATTTGATAATTATATATAGTCGGTCCACTTAGGTATCTAAGTGTGACACATAACTTAATTAAATTCCGGTCGATCAGTCCTTTATTAAATTGAAATAGGATTCCCACTTGGTTCATTCTTAGCATCACTGTCGAAAACCATATTAATTACCAACCAAGTAATTAATTAATTAAACTAATGTCAAATTTTATCTTTCATTAAATTGATAATATATACGCGGAATCAAATAATAAATCCATACACACCATCACTGAGTCTGAAGACAATGCTCAATAAATAACTAAAAGACTGGCCGAACAAACCATTGGCTAGAAATCAAAATCCAACATAATAATCCAATGAATAAATAAAGAATCCAAAACTAAATCTGAAAGAAAATAGGTAGCGTTCCCTACATGGAACTGTAACTCATCTGAAATACCAAATCTAGGAATGAAGAAAAGATACGTCTAATTCACTCTCCTGCAAGCATCCACATATGCTGCAGCTACGTATCCTTGGAATAGAATCTCAAGTCTGGTGTCCCGGTGACTAGACCTAAAAACTTTTTAAAAATACTTGCAACAAGGGTTAAAACCCAAAAGATTTTTAAAATATTTAGCATTTGATTAAGTTTTAGGTAATTAAAATGATTGACTGATCTTCATATTTAAGCTAGTGTTACCTGCACTTGAGATAATACTCACCCCTTAACTATTATGCTCACCTATTGCTCTTCCTTATAACACTCCTACCTACACTGACCCGTCAAACTAGACTTGTTATAAATATTGCATGAAACCTTACTCTAACCTTATTAACTTTTACTAATGATTTATAAGTCATTCCTCACATTCACTTAATTTATCATCTCTAAATAAATATATAACAATTTCAACTATTATATAAATAATACCACTTCACTCCAAGTATTTCACCTGTATATAATTATCTAAACTATTATATACTTATTAAATATACTATACATTCACACACATGTAGTATATAGTATTCATCCTCCCGAGTAATAATGTAATACCTCATAATTTTATCGATTTTATTTAATGGGATTAATTATATTTAATGGGATAATTATTTAGAAATTAATCTGGATTTCAATACTAATGAGACGAGAGTTGGTATCTGATTATGATAATAATGTTGCATATTACTGAGTGAAAATGGTAATATATTATTATTGAATTTATTAAAATTGTCGCGAGTTATAAATACGACAGTTCAAAAATTAAGTTAGGACACGAGTGTCAATTGCGCCAGAAGTCAATTTTTAAAGAATTTAAAAGTAAATTATTTTTTTATCATCTTTATGGTCATTTTGAGTGCTCCAACGTGTCCGGAAGGGTCGAAATAGTCAGAAAACACTAGGAGGGGTTTAGTTTGAGTCCCGGGACATTTTTAGGCCTAACCGGCAACCCGAGATGGCATTAGTCATTTTGAGTTTTAGGGAACATTGACCCACAAAATTTATAATTTATTTATTAGCCAATATTAGGGACATTAACTATCAAAATCGAGTAGTGGGCAACGTTAGAAGAGATGAGAAGTTCTAAGGGAGTTTTCAAGGCCATAACCACCACCCACCACCACTATCGCCGGATTTGTGACCGGAGAGAGGAAGAGAACCAAATCTTATCTTCATCAAAGGATCAGAACATAAAATTTCTAGGCAAGTGATTTAATTCATTAAGATTCAGTAAATAATTTATCCATGGTAGTGTAGGATTTGATCATAGACATGAAAAATATTGAAACTTATGAAACTTGGAGATAAAACCTTAAATCGGGGTATGAATTATGTTTAGTTTGATTCTGGAAGTATTCTATTAACGAAATCATAAACCATGCTTAGTTAAATACGAATTTATTAGGATATGTATGATGATTCTTGAAGAAATAAAAAATTAGGTTCTTTCATGAAAATAGGATGATTTGATCCAAGAAAAGTCTAATTGATGATGATTTAAGAATTTTGGAACATTAAGAATCATGTAATTAGGTTGTATGATTACTCAATATGTTTAATGTAGGATTTAATATCTAGTAATGAAGAATTGGGACAAAAATGGGACAGAAAATGAAGAAACTTAAGACCTGTACCTGCTTGATCGATCGATCGACATTCATAGGTCGATCGATCGATCTCCCCAAAAACTGTGACCTTTTCCCTTTTTTGGATTTAGGTGATTCTGGCCATTGAATGTTATAGGTGGGGATTATGTGAACACATTAGGACTTTAGGGAGACCAGTAGGGATATAATTGAAGTCTGAAACATATTAGAATTAGTTTGGAATGCAGTGTTCAATGTACGAGTGTTCGACGAGTAATTTCCTATTTTTGAGGCGAGAGCATGACTTAAATTCACATGAGTGATAAGTTAGGATTAGAGGCAGATATATAGACCTCGAAGTACTGAATTTACATGTGGGATATGTATGAGACTTAGTACCATCTTCAGGATAGGTGTAAGTACTCGAAACTATAGGACGTGAGATTTATCGGCAAAACATATTATATATATAAGTTGGGATGATAATAGCATACGAACAAGACTGATGGTATAGGGAAGAAATTATACCTTTAATAATGTAATAATTACCTAAATTGTGTGAATTCTTAGTATATGGACTATTCTGTGTATGATATACCTACCATACCTGCTATCACGAGACGTCTGTGACACCCCGCCTAATTAAACCTTGGGTGATCAAGCCTTATTTTAATATAAACAGGTTTCTTTAATGGTTCATTCTTAGCATCACTGTCGAACGCCTTTTTTTTTTTTTTTAAATTTACTAATCACCTAAGTGAAATTAAAACGGATGCCAAATTTTAACTTTCTTAAATAAACAAATAATCCAAACCACACATTACCAAAACTAGATATGACTATGCAGTAAGCAAAAGAAATCTGAAAGCAGTTAAAGTCTTGCCGTAAACCACGGCCCAAAAAGACAACTACGAATCCATAACTAGAATAAACTGTAATAGAAAAGGTGGAACGACATGTTCCAACAAGGAATAATAAAACTGAGATCCTGCACTAGAACTGAAAAGAAAGAAGCGTCTAAGCAATCCCTGCAACCTCCACACTGGCTGCAGCTCCCAAATCTCTGACAGGAAATCAAGCTGGGTGTCCTTGTGGCTGGGCACCTAAAAGGTTTTTAAAATTTTACATAGCAAGAGTTACTACTCAAAACATTTGAAAATATTTTGCAAGCGGTTATCACAATTAAGTTATTGATTACACATATTAAGGTTTCGCACACTCCCTTGAACCTCCTCACCTCTCTTACATAGCATGTAACTATCGAGGAAACTAAGTCTACCTAGTTATACTACCCATAACTGTAGTTAACTCATTTACCGTTCATTACCTTATTCTCGTAATAATTACAACATGCTATAAATTATTACCAGGACATTTACTTATCATAATATTGTCTACTATTCTCAATTGGTAGATTTAGCACGTATAACATTTTATTCCACGACAATGTATATAATATATGTTACCACGAATATATCCTTTTATTACACACAAAGGACCCTTGGCTCGGAATAATTCATCGACTCCAAGTGAAAGTTGGTTCGGAATGTCACATCGACCCCAACTATATATAAATATAAATATATACACATATTCTGGTTCGGAACTCTTTCATCGCGGCACCAGTACAAAATTTGGTTCGGCATTTATCATCGACCCCAAATTTAATATAACTTTATTTTAGTTCGGAATGTCACATCGACCCTAACATAATTCATTTAGGTAGTGTTCTCTTTACCCAATATCATTTATATAAATTTAGTAGGTACGCACCCGACCTAATAATTCATACCCGTACGTAATATATCTTTCTTATATTCTCCGTACTTATCAATTACAATATAACTCACTATTGTATTTATTTGAGTATTCGCGTAACTCTAAGGGCCCTAGTTACCCCTCCCTTAATTCAGTGGTTAAGTAAATGTTTAACCTACTGGTATTTTCTTTCCGGGAATCAAGTCTCACTTTAACCGAAATTAGATTAACCATCTCAACTCACGGCGAAGTCAATCGTTCTTTAATCATTCCATTTCTCCAACATTTCTACTCAATCATAAGTGGAGGAACCCTATGGTACACCTACTGGTAATTTCCAAGTCTCCTCATAGAAAAATATCATTTCTAAGGTTCCCATTAAGTAACGGCAATTAAAGAAGTTTATACACAAATTCTCTATAATTCAGACAGGGTCGATCGATCGAAGGAAGATGATCGATCGATCGACTACTTTGATCGATCGACATTCAAGGGTCGATCGATCGATCGAGCAGTGACAGACCCAGTTCGTCTTCTTCCTACGGGTTTCACCATTTTTACATCTCTAGCTTTCATGATAGGCCATCAAATTCACAACCAACAATTTCTAATCATACCTACATGTTCTAGGATGATTACTAACGATTTAAAACATTAAAATCAATATAATTCTTGGCTAAATTCACTGAAAATCTCTATAATATTCAAGAACCCTAAAAACTGCATTCTTTATATTTTTCATCAAAGTTCCAGATTTTCATACGAATTTCTCATCAAGTTTTCTATGATATAAACATACTTAGTAATTCAAAAACGTCCTACATGCAAATCCTAATCAATCATGGATTTTTCTAAACAGTTTATTCCCAAGAATATCATAAAAATCATGTTCTTCCTCAATCTTAAACATGGGTATTATAACTCAATTATTTCTGTAATAAACCACTTGCCTTAAGGTTTGTAGGGTCTGAATTCGTGGTTGTTGATGATGATTGATGATGTTGGTGCCTAAATCCTTCTTCCCAACAATCTTTTGATGAAATCTTCCTAAGATGATTTCTCCCTCCTTCTTGCCTAAGGGATTTGCCTCTCTCTCTCTCTCTCTCTAATGGCTATGGTGTAACTCTAAGTGTCTAACCCTAGCCACCATTCTTATAATCAGATTTAGGGTTACAAAAATTCGTAGGTCATCTTTCCCTTAATTGCAAAGTGACCAAAATGCCCCCGAATGGTCCCGGTTTAGCCCAAAAATGACCCGGCACTCAACTAGTACCCCCGGGTACACTATTTTGACTAATTCGACCCTTTCGGAATCAACCGTGGACTCTAAATTATCATTTGAGTCTCGTAAATATTTTTTCTACTCTCAATCTTAAATTTTGTCGAGCTACATCCGGTACGTCCGTATAGTCACTAGACCGTACATATTATCATTGAAAATTTATATTCACCTTAATAAATTTTCTATAACACATTTTCATTTTATTAACATAATATCTATTTAAATTACTCTACTCACGTAATTTAAATCAATCATATTAAATTACATTAAGTTACTCTACTTACGTAATTTAATTAAAGCGTAATTAAATCCCATTAAATTACTCTACTTGCGTAATTTAAAATTAAGCAGAATTACGGGGTGTTACATACTTCCCCCCTTACAAAAGGAATTTCGTCCTCGAAATTAGGAAAAATACCTGCTATGAATAATTCTGGATATTGTTCGCGCATATCCTCTTCCCGTTCCCAAGTGGACTCATCCATATTGTGATGTCTCCACTGTACTCGCACTAAGGGTACCACCTTGGATCTTAGTTTGCGCTCACTATAATCTAGGATAGTCACGGGTCTTTCTTCATACGAGATATCTGGCTGCAAATCGATCTCCTCCAGTGGAATATGCCAGAAGGCTCTCTCGCTCCTCTTGTATTTCTTCAGCGACGCTACATGGAACACATCGTGTATTCGCTGAAGATGCTCAGGGAGTCCCAATCTGTAAGCCACCAGTCCCACTCTCTCAATGATAGGAAACGGCCCTACATATCTTGGCGCCAACTTCCCCTTTTTGCCAAAACTCGTAACCCCTTTCATAGGAGATACTCGAATCAATGCCTGATCTCCCACATCTAACTCCAAATGTCTCCTGCCGGCGTCAGCATAACTCTTCTGCCTATCCTGGGCTATTCGAATACGTCCTCGAATCAACTCTATTTTGGAGGAAGTCTCCTGTATCATTTCTAGCCCTAAAAGCATGTTATCCCCCACTTCTAACCAACAAGCGGGTGAACGACAAGGTCTCCCATAAAGCGCCTCGAATGGAGCCATGCCAATAGTGAATTGGTAAGAGTTGTTATACGCAAACTCTACCAAAGGAAGATATGGTTCCCAATTTCCCCCAAAATCTAGAATACACATTCTCAGCATGTCCTCTAGCATCTGGTTTACTCTCTCTGTCTGGCCGTCCGTCTGTGGGTGATATGCCGTACTCAACCGTAAGTCGGTGCCCATGGCCTCCTGAAAACTCTGCCAAAAGTGCGACACGAATATCTTATCTCGGTCCGATACGATATTAATGGGAACTCCGTGCAGCTTAACAATCTCTGAAATAAAAAGCTGCGCGTACCGCATAGTATCATAATCCGTACGAACCGGTAAGAAATGTGCGACTTTAGTCAAACGATCCACTATCACCCAAATGGAATCGTGGCCCTTCTGCGAGGTTGGTAACCCGGTAATAAAATCCATAGAGATACTCTCCCACTTCCACACGGGAATCTCTAGTGGTTGTAGCATTCCTGAAGGCCTCTGATGGTCAACCTTTATGAGTTGGCATGTAGCACACTTCGAGGCAAATTCTGCAATATCTCGTTTCATACCTGACCATCAATATACTCGTCGCATATCCTGATACACTTTGTCCCCACCTGGGTGTACTGAGAATTTTGACCCGTGCGACTCTGTCATAACGGCATGCCTCAAATCATCATCCTCGGGTACTATCAGTCTACCGTTGAAACGTAGTCCACGCTCCGAACTGATGGAGTAGAACTTTGCCCCCTTGGCCAGTAACTGTCGTACTTTATCCTGACAAAATGGGTCTTCTTCTTGTGCCCTCACTATCCGCATAACGTTCTCGGAAGTGATAGCTAGAACTGCCATACATGCTCTTGCCATATCATCCTCGTGTCGGAGCTCACTCCACTTTGCCTTCCAAACTTCAGCTAACTCTCCGATAGGTCTTCTGCTTAACGCATCTGCTACCACGTTAGCCTTACCAGGATGATACTGTATATCAAATTGGTAGTCCTTCACGAATTCAAGACACCTTCTCTGCCTCATGTTCAGGTCCTTCTAAGTGAACAGATATTGCATGACTTATGATCCGTGAATAGCGTAAACTGCTCGCCCAGAAGATAGTGTCTCCAAATCCTCAAAGCAAAAACAACCGCTGCCAACTCGAGGTCATGGGTGGGGTAGTTCTTCTCATGTGGATTAAGCTTTCGTGACGCATAAGCTATAGCCTTCTCCTCCTGCTGTAACACACCCCCAAGTCCTTGTAAGGACGCATCAGTATAGACTCGGTATTCCATTCCGCTCTTCGGCAAGGTAAGAACGGGGGCTGATGTCAACTTGTCTTTCAATTCATCAAAAGCTAACTGGCAACTATCACTCCATACGAAGGGAATTCCCTTCCGAGTTAGATTCGTCAACGGTCCGGCAATTTTTGAGAATCCCTTGATGAAGCGACAATAATAACCAGCCAAGCCCAAGAAACTGTGGATTTCTGTCGGTGTCGTGGGCTGACCCCACTCCCTCACCGCCGATACCTTACTTGGGTCAACTGCAATGCCCCTGCTAGATACGACGTGGCCTAGGAACTGTACCTCCCGGAGCCAAAATCCGCACTTCTCAAATTTGGCGTATAACTGATGGTTCCGCAATGTCTGTAGTACCAATCGTAAGTGCTCTGCGTGCTCTTCCTCCGTACGGGAGTAAATCAGAATGTCGTCTATGAACACAATCACAAACTGATCCAAAAACTCCCGGAATACCCTGTTCATGAGATCCATGAATACCGCTGGTGCATTAGTAAGCCCAAAAGGTATCACTCTGAACTCATATGACCCGTACCGCGACAGGAAAGCGGTCTTAGGTACATCCTCTTCACGAATGCGCAATTGGTGGTATCCCGATCTCAAATCGATCTTTGAGAAGTATGCAGCCCCTCTCAATTGATCAAACAAGTCGTCAATCCTCGGTAACGGATACTTATTACGTATCGTTACTTTGTTCAGCTCTCTGTAATCTACACACAGACGAAGTGAACCATCCCTTTTCTTCACAAACAGTACTAGCGCACCCCATGGTGATGTACTCCGTCGAATAAAACCCTATCCTAACAGTTGCTGGATTTGCTCTCTCAGTTCCCGCATTTCTGAAGGAGCCATGCGATAAGGTACTTTGGCAATCGGTCTCGTCCCCGGTGTTAGATCAATTACGAACTCTATCTCTCTTCTAGGTGGTAACCCTGGTATCTCCTGAAAGACATCCTCAAAATCCCTCACAACTGGGATTGAGTCAAGAGAAATGACCACCCCATGTGAGGTCTCCTCCTCAATATAATATAAGTGAGTTCGTGATCCTCCTTCGGGAAGTGGCATAGCCACAAGGAACATCTCCTGCCCCGGGATAAAGAACACGATGGTCCTCTCATAACAATCCACCATTGCCCTATTATGTGCCAACCAATCCATGCCTAGGATGACGTCATATCCCTCCATATCCAGCACTAGAAGGTCTGCCACCAGGCTCAGTCTCCCGACCATAATGTCCACACCCTTACAAATCGAGTGTATGAGGGACCCACTACCCATCGGTGATTCCACACACATAAGATGAGTGTCTGCTGTCGCTAATAGGCTGGCTGCCCGTGCAAATCTAGTGGAAATAAATGAATGCGTTGCCCCGGTGTCAAACAAAATATTCCCCTCAAGCCCATGAATAGGAAACATACCCGTAACTGCCAGCGGTGCTGGCGGTGCCGGCTGAAATGGAATGTCACGTATGTTGAACACACGCCCGTACTGCATCTGTCCTGGCTGTGGGGCCTGCACTGCTGCTGGGGCTAATGGTGCCTGTTGCCCCTATTGGGCACCCTGCTGTTGTGCCCGGTCTTGCTGTGGACAATTTCTGCTCTTGTGACCCTGTTGACCACAAGTGAAGCACTGTCCCTGGAACTGTCTTTATCCTTGGCCCTGTTGGCCCTGACGTTGACCCTGTCGCCCTTGGCCTTGTTGTCCCCCATTTGGATTTCCCTGGCCCTGTCGACCCTGAGGGACTGGTTGCTGAGGACCCTGCTAGCCCTGTCGGTCGAAGCGATACTTCCCGTGCTTAAACTTCTTGGCAGGGTTCCCTTGTCTGGAATCCTGTCCCAACTGCCCTGCTGCCTGCTGTTGTGTAGTGCTGCTGCCACTACCTCCATCTACCTTGCCCGGTTGGCTAGGTTCACCCCTCTTACTTCCCTTAGTATGAAAACGATGATCCTGACAGTGTAGTAGAGCGGCATTGACGACATCTGTGTAGGTTACCAATGCCGGATTACCAATTAAGTGTTGCCTGATTCTCCAGGCTAGGCCCTCCATAAATTTGGACTTCTTCCTCTCCTCATTACTCACCTCGTTTGGCACAAAATTGGCCAAGCGGGTAAACTCCTCCTCGTAGTCTGCAATTGAGCGTTCACCCTGGACCACTTCGCTGAACTTCTTTCTCATCTCTGACTCTGCTGCTGGAGGGAAATACTTGCGGTCAAACCGCACCCAGAACTCAGAAATAGTCAAAGTATCTCTCTCCTCGATGGTGGTAACTGACTCCCACCACTGTAGGGCCGCTCCTGATAGACGGAAAGTGGCTAGCATCTGTTCCTGCACTCCGGTGCACTCTAGCATGCGCAAGTGGCACTGGATATTCTTCTTCCAGTTGCACGCTTCCACTACATCAGTACTGCCCTGAAACTCGGGTGGATGCCCCTTCTGAAATGCCTCCCTGACTCGTTGCCAAGTAGATAGTACTGCCGGGACTTGTGCTACCGGTGCCACAGGGGGAGGTACTTGGGGCTGAGGAAAGTGGGCTTCCATTGCCCTCATCGCTGTCTCAACTGCCTGAGCCACTATCACTGCGACCTGAGTAGTGGAGATTAGCTCGGGTGGGGGTGGTGGTATCGGTACCTGTGGCTCTTGCTGAGCCTCCCTCACCTCCTCTCTAGCTTCAGCCATCTCTGCTCTCATTCTCCTTGGCGGCATCTGAAATAAGATTCAAATTGTATAAGTACACAATTTATACAAAATTTAAGAGCAGAAGTACGATTTCGCAACAGTGGAATTTAAATCAACAATCCTAATAGTAGGGCTCTAATATAAACAAACGTAACGCTGAATCGTAGTAAGCCGTACAGATCCTATGGACACTAGAACCTGATGCTCTGATACCATCTGTGACACCCCGCCTAATTAAACCTTGGGTGATCAAGCCTTATTTTAATATAAACAGGTTTCTTTAATGGTTCATTCTTAGCATCACTGTCGAACGCCTTTTTTTTAAAAAAAATTTACTAATCACCTAAGTGAAATTAAAACGGATGCCAAATTTTAACTTTCTTAAATAAACAAATAATCCAAACCACACATTACCAAAACTATATATGACTATGCAGTAAGCAAAAGAAATTTGAAAGCAGTTAAAGTCTTGCCGTAAACCACGGCCCAAAAAGACAACTACAAATCCATAACTAGAATAAACTATAATAGAAAAGGTGGAACGACATGTTCCAACAAGGAATAATAAAACTGAGATCCTGCACTAGAACTGAAAAGAAAGAAGCGTCTAAGCAATCCCTGCAACCTCCACACTGGCTGCAGCTCCCAAATCTCTGACAGGAAATCAAGCTGGGTGTCCTTGTGGCTGGGCACCTAAAAGGTTTTTAAAATTTTACATAGCAAGAGTTACTACTCAAAACATTTGAAAATATTTTGCAAGAGGTTATCACAATTAAGTTATTGATTACACATATTAAGGTTTCGCACACTCCCTTCAACCTCCTCACCTCTCTTACATAGCATGTAACTATCGAGGAAACTAAGTCTACCTAGTTATACTACCCATAACTGTAGTTAACTCATTTACCGTTCATTACCTTATTCTCGTAATAATTACAACATGCTATAAATTATTACCAGGACATTTACTTATCATAATATTATCTACTATTCTCAATTGGTAGATTTAGCACGTATAACATTTTATTCCACGACAATGTATATAATATATGTTACCACGAATATATCCTTTTATTACACACAAAGGACCCTTGGCTCGGAATAATTCATCGACTCCAAGTGAAAGTTGGTTCGGAATGTCACATCGACCCCAACTATATATAAATATAAATATATACACATATTCTGGTTCGGAACTCTTTCATCGCGGCACCAGTACAAAATTTGGTTCGGCATTTATCATCGACCCCAAATTTAATATAACTTTATGTTAGTTCGGAATGTCACATCGACCCTAACATAATTCATTTAGGTAGTGTTCTCTTTACCCAATATCATTTATATAAATTTAGTAGGTACGCACCCGACCTAATAATTCATACCCGTACGTAATATATCTTTCTTATATTCTCCGTACTTATCAATTACAATATAACTCACTATTTTATTTATTTGAGTATTCGCGTAACTCTAAGGGCCCTAGTTACCCCTCCCTTAATTCAGTGATTAAGTAAATGTTTAACCTACTGGTATTTTCTTTCCGGGAATCAAGTCTCACTTTAACCGAAATTAGATTAACCATCTCAACTCACGGCGAAGTCAATCGTTCTTTAGTCATTCCATTTCTCCAACATTTCTACTCAATCATAAGTGGAGGAACCCTATGGTACACCTACTGGTAATTTCCAAATCTCCTCATAGAAAAATATCATTTCTAAGGTTCCCATTAAGTAACGGCAATTAAAGAAGTTTATACACAAATTCTCTATAATTCAGACAGGGTCGATCGATCTAAGGAAGATGATCGATCGATCGACTGCTTCGATCGATCGACATTCAAGGGTCGATCGATCGATCGAGCAGTGACAGACCCAGTTCGTCTTCTTCCTACGGGTTTCACCATTTTTACATCTCTAGCTTTCATGATAGGCCATCAAATTCACAACCAACAATTTCTAATCATACCTACATGTTCTGGGATGATTACTAACGATTTAAAACATCAAAATCAATATAATTCTTGGCTAAATTCACTGAAAATCTCTATAATATTCAAGAACCCTAAAAACTGCATTCTTTATATTTTTCATCAAAGTTCCAGGTTTTCATACGAATTTCTCATCAAGTTTTCTATGATATAAACATACTTAGTAATTCAAAAACGTCCTACATGCAAATCCTAATCAATCATGGATTTTTCTAAACAGTTTATTCCCAAGAATATCATAAAAATCATGTTCTTCCTCAATCTTAAACATGGGTATTATAACTCAATTATTTCTGGAATAAACCACTTGCCTTAAGGTTTGTAGGGTCTGAATTCGTGGTTGTTGATGATGATTGATGATGTTGGTTCCTCAATCCTTCTTCCCAACAATCTTTTGATGAAATCTTCCTAAGATGATTTCTCCCTCCTTCTTGCCTAAGGGATTTGCCTCTCTCTCTCTCTCTCTAATGGCTATGGTGTAACTCTAAGTGTCTAACCCTAGCCACCATTCTTATAATCAGATTTAGGGTTACAAAAATTCGTAGGTCATCTTTCCCTTAATTGCAAAGTGACCAAAATGCCCCCGAATGGTCCCGGTTTAGCCCAAAAATGACCCGGCACTCAACTAGTACCCCCGGGTACACTATTTTGACTAATTCGACCCTTTCAGAATCAACCGTGGACTCTAAATTATCATTTGAGTCTCGTAAATATTTTTTCTACTCTCAATCTTAAATTTTGTCGAGCTACATCCGGTATGTCCGTATAGTCACTAGACCGTACATATTATCATTGAAAATTTATATTCACCTTAATAAATTTTCTATAACACATTTTCATTTTATTAACATAATATCTATTTAAATTACTCTACTCGCGTAATTTAAATCAATCATATTAAATTACATTAAGTTACTCTACTTACGTAATTTAATTAAAGCATAATTAAATCCCATTAAATTACTCTACTTGCGTAATTTAAAATTAAGCAGAATTACGGGGTGTTACAACGTCGGCTTTCAAAATAGGCCCATCTGATCTTTGGGTGACTATGGGGGGATTTAGACTGGTACCTTAAGGACATAGGGTTGTGAATGACTTATTTGTGAGTTAATAAGTCAGCTGACCATGGGAGCTCACGTATGTGCATGACCGATGGGTATGTGAACTATGTTCGCCTCCAATATGTGTGACTTTGTTTATTGAAACGGTTCCTGAGCGATTCGGAACATGTAGTCCTTATGTATGTGATGTACCGAGCTTCGATAGCAGAGTATGCATGCACCGTAGCTTAGCCTAAGGGTGTAGTATTTGTATGTTTATGCTGAGAATGATATACTTGTACTTATAACGGACTCTTTGTTAAATTGTGAATACGAACAATAGAGATATTTGAATGGGACTATAAATGTGAGAATTCATATCGTAATTGATATAAATTAATCTGATTAATGTAAAGGTGAGTTTCACGCATGATATATAAGAATGATATGAATAGATCCCTATATTATAATGTGAAGATAGGAAGTGGTACAGACTAGTTAGCTAGTGGCATAACTAGGATGGGTTAAGGGTATACGTTAGGCGTGCATAATAGTTGAGGGTTGAGGAACTCATGTGAACGCACGTGACTAACAAGTATATAATATTTAATGTTTAATGAAATTAAACACTTTCTATATTTTTAAACTGTTTTCACCTCGGGATCTGACCCACTTTCTTTCAAATATATTTTTTTGTAAAACCATTTTAGGTGCTTAGCCACAGGGGCGCCAAGCATAGGCGTTCCATTACATTGATGTGTTGTAGCTGCTGTGGAAGTTACAGTATCTGAGTATTAGATGCCTCCACATTCTAAATTTCATTCTATTCTGGGTTACTCATCTGGTAGGGCATGCCACCCATTTCCATTTAGAGATAGCATTCTCAGATTTTCAGTTTCATTTCAGATTTGAATTTATTTATATATTAAGACTTTTATATTTGGATTTATTAAGTATTTGGTTTATTTAGTAGATTATTACTCCAGACTCATTTGATTTATTCCATTATTGTTTTGTTGTGGTTAGAATTTGGATGTTGTAAAGTTAGCTTAATTTAATTGGTTGCATGTTAGTTTAATTTAATAAAATTTGGCAACTCACTTTTTAAATATTACGTGGCTAGTAATTGTTTAAAATGTTTTTGACAGTGCTATGAACTAAACCAACTTTACAGTTTGTATTAATTTAAATAAAGGAGTAGATACCCAATATTTATTTAGTCGGGGTGTCATGGGTGGTATCAGAGCATCACGTTCTAGTGTCCTTATGATCTTTACGGCTTGTTATGTTTCCACGTAGTGTCCTTTGATATAGATCCTTATATTTTAGGATTTTTGTAGTCTTTTGTTTTTATTACGTTCTTCAACTATTTTGAGATATTAACTGTGAAATTATTAAATGCCTCTCTAATTTCAGATGCCTCCTCGAATGGCATAGGGAGTTCCTAAGGGTACCCAGACTGAGCCTCAGCCTACACTAGTTTAGGGTTCTATGAACGCTACTGAAGTTACCGCCTTTGTAGCCCAGGCGATAAATTCCGCATTAGCAGTTGTACAACAGACACCACCTCAGGCACCAGTGGTAGCCCCTATCCAGGCTCATGCATTCACATCTTCTTGGGAACATGTTCGTGATGCCTTTTAGAAGGCGCACCCTCCGGAGTTATCAGGGAGAATTGACGTCATTATGTCGAGCCAGTGGAAGAAGGACATCCAACGGCACTTGAGGATGTATGAGTGTACAGATGTGAGGAGGCAGATACTGGCTACATTTAAGTTGGTAGGATCATCATTGCAGTGGTGGCAATCCATTACCACCGCCAAGGAGAGAGATGTTCTTTCTATTCAGGAGTTTTGGGTGCGGTTGAAAAACGTTGCTAATGCCGTTTAATACAAGATTAAACTGTATAAGCAACTCCAAGATGTTTGTTGAAGAAATCCTTTTCTTTTGAAAATAAAAATTATAAACAGCAAGATGTGTTTACAAAAACTTATGTACGAGAGTAATCAAGACTTTGTAATCAGTTTTTAAAACTAAGACAGTTTCAAAAATTCAGCACACTATAGAATGAGATGAGTAGATGAAGATAATCATAACACACAGTTTTTAACGTGGTAAAACCTCTCCCAATAGAGGAAACATCCACGGTGACTTCTAAGTCACAAAAGTAAAAATCCACTAACAACAAATAATAGTTACAAACAATACAACATACATGCACACAAATCAACCTATTCTAAGTTTAGGAATATACCCCACTTGGTGTCCTTCTAACTTCTCCTAGATCTGATTGTTGACGATGTTTTTCCAGTTTGATAACTTCCTTTGCTTTAGCTTCCTTATGTTGAGTCAATGATCTTTGATCTTATTCACAACACTTCTAGTGTAGTAGTTTGTTAAGTGTTTGTGAAGTGATTCCTATCAACATGCATGAACTCACACACACTTAGTTTTACAGACAGTCCTAGAAAATTACATATAAAGACTATATGCTGTGATTTTCTTTTCTTTCTTTCTCACAGAACTTGAAACCTTTTTGACCATTAAATATATCCCAGATTCCACGGATATCTTGCTTCTAAATTGGTCAAGATCTTAATCAATCTCGTTTTTTAAAAATATTTTTGAGATTGAAAATCTCCAAGTGTGAATCCAACTAGGTCAAGGTTAAGTTTCGTAAGAATAGAAACAATAAAACATTTTCAAAACTAAATCATTAAAGGTTTTCTTAAATCAAGAAAGAAATATGCAGATCTAGTGAAATGTAACATGCAGAGTGTAGATCTATAGATTCTATGAAAAAGAAATACAGATCTTCACATGAATGTTTAAGTTGTTAACAAGATCATAGACAAAGAGGTTATAGCTTCAATATGAACAAACCACTCTCTCTCAAACACTCAAGGTTGTGTTTGGGGTTGTGAATATACGAAGGTTTGTTTCAGAGTTTGAAGTGTTTAGGGTTAGGGTTTGGCTAACACGATTTATTTCTCTCTCTTCTCTCTTTTCTTTTCTCTCTTCTCTCTTACTTCTCTCTTCTCTCTATTTTTTTTTCTCTCAGAAATGACGAATGCCCAAAAGTCTTAAAAGTCTGAGAAGTGGGGGGTTTATATAGGGGTGGAGGAAGATTCTGGAGAGTTGAAGGGAATCAAGGGCTGAGATTAAGTCATCCTAAGATTGACTTGATCTAAGGGTTATAAAACAGCGGTGGTTAAGTCCAAAGTGATTGGTTCAAACGATGGCACACGGATAGGTTTAAAACGCATGCAGACCATCGATAAGCTTTGATCCAACAATCATCAATCCACCAGCGAACCCTCTCACATAACAAACACAAATAGATAAACCAGGAGGATGACAAGTGTTATCATATGAGTGGCTCACAAACGCGCGTCCAAAGTATTTACAAGCAGCACCCTGAAGTCTCTAGCGCATTTATATTCTACCCAAACAAACATTTCAATGAAAAATGAAGTTTTTAAAATAGTAAATTTACCCCACAAATTATATAAACACGTTTTATTAATGAAAACATTTATTTAAAAAATGTTTAAAAATGTTTAAAAATTCCAAAAAAATTATTAAAGCACCATTTTAAAGGGAATTAATCACACACTCAATTTTAAGCAATATGTACACATGTATGCACTTCTAATGTGTGTAGTGTGATTCAATTTATACCTTCTTGGATCATTGAAGAGGATTAGAGAGATTAAATCTGAGGTTCATTGGATTCTAGGTTGGACAACCAATTTTGTCACTATTTCCAAACTAGTTGAACACTTATACAGTATAGACTTAAGCAAGTCAAAGGTATAAGGTGCTTAAGCGGTTCGACCATAAATATTTCCCCTCAGCAGTTTACATAGAAATGAGGGCAAAAATTGATAAACCTTAAGCAGGAAGAGAGGACAGTGGTAGAGTATGAGGCTGAGTTCACCAATCTTCTGAACATCGTTCCCGATGAGATCCCAACTAAAGAGAAGAAGATACAGAAGTTTATGGATGGGTTAACATGGAGGATTCGTCAGCACCTGCTAGGTAATCTCTCATTGGCCACCTATTCATGTGTGGTTAATGCAGCATTACTTCACTGTCAGGACCACCACTTTCATTTGTCAGAGGTTAAGCAAGTAGGAGAGTCCTACCAGTAGGGCAGGACAGGGGGTAATTGTGCCAGTCGGTCACAGTCAGCTCAGGGTCAGCACAGGCAGGGTGATCAGCAGGGGGATTCTTAGGGATTTAGATCAGGAGGATTTAGACATGGCTAGGGAGTTTTAATCATGGCCATCAGGGTCAGAACGACCATCAGGGCCAGTAGTAGTTTCAACAGGGCCAGGGTAGGGGTGGTAATAACCATCAGGGCCGTGGGAAGCAGGGCCAGAGAGGGGAAACTTTGTGGGGAAATGTTTTATATGTGAAAAGCATGTCTATAAATGCCAGGAGTGTCATTAGAGGGGAAGGGCCCCACAACAGCAGAAACAGGGTGCTCGACAGGAGTCCCAGAGACCGATGTTTCCCATCTCCCTCCCATCACTGCCATAGATGCCTACACTACGACCTATCCCAGCATTCCCAGTTCAGTAGGGACAACTTCAATATGGTCAAGTTTACCTGCTTCAGTAGGCCGTAGTCCCGTAGAATCCACCCACGATTGAGGGTATGTTTTCTATTTAGGGGACTAGGGGGTGTATTTTATTTGACAAGGGAGCCACGCACTATTTTATTTCCACGAGGTTTGCACGTGCTATCGAATTATGAGATACCATGGAAAGCATTATCATTTGTGTTCATTTATCGTTGAGTAGAGGTTCTGTGATTTCTGCTATATGTAGAGATGTGGGTATAGATATTGGGAGATTTACTTTACCTACTGACATGTTAGTATTAGATATGTACGAGTACGATGCCATTATTGGTATGGATTGGTTGGTTACATATAGAGCCATGATTGATTATTATAGTAGGAGTATTTTTTTCCATACCCGATCAGGAGATGTTTCTTGTGGCGATGCCTCATCCTGAGGGAGGATCGTCCACTCCACTTGTACTACATAGAGGAGGAGACCTCTAAGGAGGTGGTGATACCACTTGATTCAATTCCAGTTATTAAGGAGTTCGTTGATATATTCCAGGTAATCCAGGGATTACCTCCTAGTAAAGAGATAAAATTTGTTATAGATTTGGCATCGGGCACTCAGCTGATAGCCCGCGTACCTTACCGTATGGCTCCAGTAGAAATAATGGATCTACGTGATCAGATAGAGCAGTTGTTGGGTCAGGGGTTTATCCGTAGAAGTACTTCACCATGGGGTGCTCCTATGTTATTTGCTAAGAAGAGGTACGGATATTTGAGGCTGTGTGTTGATTACAGGGAGTTAAATGAAGTCACAATACATAATAAGAATATGTTGCCTCTAATCGATGACTTATTCGACCAATTGAGAGGAGTTTCCTTCTTCTCGAAGATTAACTTGAGATCGCTATACCATTAGTTATGTAACAGGGAGCACGATGTCTCGAAGACTACCTTCTTGACGAGATATGGTCCGTATGAGTTCAGGGTTATGCCTTTTGAACTAACCAATGCCCTAGTCATGTTTATGGACTTGATGAATAGGGTGTTAAGAGAGTTCCTGGACCAGTTCATCATTGTCTTGATTGATGACATTCTTGTTTACTCCCAGACCGAGGAGGATCATGCCGAACACTTGAGGTAGGTTTTACAGACACTACGTCAACACGAGTTGTATGTAAAATATGAGAAGTGCGGGTTTGGCTTAAGGAAATTTAGTTTTAGGGGCACATAATTTCTTACAGGGGGATATCGGTTGATCCAGGGAAGGTATCCGCAGTGAGGGAGTGGGGACAGCCCACGACACCGACATAGATACGTACTTTCTTGGGTCTAGCAGTATACTACGAGAGATTTATTCGGGATTTCTCGAAGATAGCAGGTCCTTTGAAATATATAACTCGCAAGGAAGTGCCATTTATGTGGAGTGATGCCCGCTAGTTGGCTTTTGACGATTTCAAAGACAAGTTGACCTCAGCACCAGTGTTAGCATTACCCAGGCCGGGAGTGGAGTATCTAGTCTATACTAATGCGTCCTTACTAGGACTTAGGGTTGTACTATAGCAGGAGAGTCAGGCTATAGCTTATGCTTCCCGTAAGCTTAATCCTCATAAGAAGAATTACCCCACCCAATACTTGGAGTTAACAGTAGTCGTATTTTCACTTCAAATTTGGAGACATTATCTCCTGGGGATTAATTTCGTTTATTCACAGACCACAAGTTATTACAGTACCACTTCAAACAGAAGGATTTGAATATGCGTCAATGTCGGTGGCTCGAGTTTGTTAAGGATTATTAGTTCAATATTCAATACCAACCATAAAAGGCTAACGTGGTAGTAGACGCATTGAGCCGTAGACCAGTAGGTGAGCTGGCAAAGGTGTGGAAAGTGAAGTGGAAGGAGTTTGGACACTAGGATGCAGTGGCCCGATCATTCATGTCTGTGATGACAGTTATGCCCCAGATCATTATGAGAGTTATACAGGCCCAGGTAGGAGACCCGTTCTGTCAAGAGTAGGTAGTCAGATTACGAGCAAAGGAGGTCGAGTCTTATACTGTTAGTTCATATGGGGTCTTACGCTTCAATCGTAGATTAGTTGTTCCTGAGGGGGAAGACTTGCTACATGAGGTAATGACAGAGTCACACGATTCGCGATTCGTGGTACATCATGGTGGGGATAAGATGTACCAGGATATGAGGTGACAGTATTGGTGGAGAGGGATGAAGACTGATATTGCCGAGTTCATTTCAAAATGTGCCACTTTTCAGCTAGTAAAGGTGGACCATCAGAGACCGGTAGGACTTCTACAGTCGTTAGAGTTTCCTATATGGAAATAGGAGAGAATTTTCATTGACTTCATCATGGGGTTACCTACATCGCAGAGAGGTCACGATTCCATATGGGTAATCATGGGTCGGTTGTCCAAGGTTGCTCACTCTTTGCCAGCTCGGACAAACTACAATACGGGAAAGTATGCCCAGATCTTCATAGATGAGATAGTGAGACTCCACGGGGTGCCTCGCAATATTGTGTCTGACAGGGAATAAATATTTGTGTCACGGTTTTGAGAGAGTTTTCGGTAATCCATGGGTATGAAGTTAGGATTAAGTACAACATATCATCCGCAGAGAGATGGGCAGACCGAGCAGACGAATCAGATGTCAGAGGACATGTTTCATATGTGCATCCTCGACTTAGGAGGTGGTTGTGAGTAGTATCTTCTACTGTGTGTTTTGCCTATAATAACTCCTACCAGTTCACTATTGTTATGCCTCCATTCGAGGTGTTGTATGGTAGACCTTTTCATTCCCTAGCATGTTGTCTAGAGGTGGGGGATAACAATCTCCTTGGGTTGGAGGTGATTTAGGATACTTCGACGATGATAGAGATGATACGGAGCCGTATTCGAGTTGCTTAGGACTGATAAAAGAGTTACGCTGATGCCAAGAGGTCCTTCCGAGAGTTCAATGTGGGGGACCAAGTGATTCTCAGAGTGTCTCTTATGAATGGTATTATGTGTTTTAGGAAAAATGAGAACATGGCGCCTAGATATGTGGGGTCATTCCCTATCATTGAGAAAATTGGGCCATTTGCGTATAGACTTGCGTTATCAGAACACTTGCATAGGGTCCATGACATGTTCCATATTTCCTCACTAAGGAGATATCTTTGAGATGATTTGGCCCATACTGACATTGCTTTAGATGAAATTTAACTACAGCCAGATAGTTCCTATGAGGAAGGGTCGGTTGCTATTGTACACCATAGCGAGAGGAAATTGAGGTCGAAGATAGTACCGTTAGTGCGTGTTCAGTGCCGGCATCATAATGCCAAGGAGTCTACTTGGGAGCGCGAGGATGAGATTCGCGAGTGTTATCTAGAGTTATCTTTGCCAGGGACATTTTATTTTTGAATTTTGGGGCAAAATTTCGTTATTAGGGGGAGTATGTAATACCCCGTAATTTTACAAATTTTAGTTAATAGGATTAATTAATTAAATTTAATGGGATAATTATTAGAAAATTAATCCGAATTTAATTACTAGCAAGCCGAGAGTTGGTATCTGATTATGATTATAATGTTGAATATTACTTAGTGAATATGGTAATATATGATTATTGACTTTATTAAAATTTTCGCGAGTTACAAATATGGTAATTCGGAAATTAAGTTGGGACGCGGTGTGAGTCACATCACAGATCATTTTTTTCATCAATTTAAAACTAAATTATTTTTGTATCATCTTTATGGTCATTTTGAGTGTTCCAACGTGTCCGGAAGGGTCGAAATAGTTCGAAAACACTAGCTAGGGGTTTAGTTTGGGTCCCGGGGCACTTTTAGGCCTAACCGGCAACCCGGGAGGGTATTTTAGTCATTTTTATTTTTAGGGAACATTGACCCACAAAATTTAGACTTTATTTATCAGCCAATATTAGGGCCATTATCTGTAAAAATCTAGTGGGCAACGTGATAAGAGAGGATAAGTTCCAAGGGAGTTTTCAAGGCCATAACCACCACACACAACCACTATCGCCAGATTTATAGCCATTGAGAGGAAGAGAATCAACCCTTACCGTCATCAAAGGATCATAACATCAAAATTCCAGGAAACTGATTTAATCCATTAAGATTCAGCAAATAATTTATCCATGGTAGTGTAAGATTTGATGATAGCCATGAAAAATATTGAAACTTATGAAACTTGGAGATGAAACCTCAAATATGGGTAGGAATTATGTGTAGTTTAATTCTGGCAGTATTCTATTAACGAAATCATAAAGCATTCTTAGTTAAATATGGATTTATGAGGAGATGTATGTTGATTCTTGAAGAAATAGAAAAATAGTGTTTTACATGAAAATAGGATGATTTGATCCAAGAAAATTCTAACTGATGATGATTTAAGAATTCTGGAACGTTAAGAATCATGTAATTAGGTTGTATGATTACCCAATATGCTTACTTTAGGATTTAACATCTTGTAATGAAGAATTCGGAGAAAAATGGGACTAAAAATGAAGAAACCCGAGACTTGTACCTACTTGATCGATCGATCGACATTCATAGGTCGGTCGATCAATTGGGCTCGATCGATCGACATTCATATGGTGAGTTACACATAGGATATATTAGAATGATACGAAGAGGCCCCTATATTTTATTGTGAAGAGAGGAAGTGGTACATACTTGTTAGCTAGCGGCATAACTAGGATGGGTTAAGGGTATACGTTAGGAATGCACATTAGTTGAGGGGTGAGGAACTCATGTGAGCGCATGCGACTAACATGTATATAATATTTACTATTTAATGAAATTAAACACTTGCTATATTTTTAAAATGTTTTCACCTCGGGATCTGATCCGTTTGCTTTCGAATCTATTTTTTTGTAAACACTTTTTAGCTGCTCGACCAGAGGTATGTCAAGCATAGGGGTTCCATTACATCGACGTGTTTTAGCTGTTGTGGAAGCTACAGGATCTCAGTATTAGACACCTCCACATTCTGTATTTGATTATGTTCTGGGTTACTCATCCGTTAGGGCATGTCGCCCATTTCCATTTATAAACAATGTTCTCAGATTTTCAGTTTCATTTCAGATTTGAATTTATTTATATATTTAGACTTTTGTATTTGGATTTATTCAGTATTTGGTTTATTCAGGGGATTGTTACTCCAGACTCATTTTAATTATTCCCTTCTTGTTCTGTTGTGGTTATAATGTGGATGTTGTATAGTTAGCTTATTTTAATTGGTTGCATGTTAATTTAATTTAATAAAATTTATCAACTAATTTTTTAAATATTAGGTGGCTAGTAATTGTTTAAAATGTTTTCTACAATGATGCTATGAATTGAACTAACTTGACAGTTTGTATTAATTTAAATAAAGGAGTAGCTACCCAGTATTTAATTAGTCGAGGTGTCACAAATAACTCACGATTTGTTTTCACTAAAATGCTATCACCCTAGGTATACTCAATCCAACCCAAATACCACAATATGGTTCTCTCACATCGAATCATGAAATAAAGAATAAATGTAGGGGAGGCGGTCAAAGTTCCCCTAGTGTGAGACAGAATCATACCCAAAGCGTCTCACCTCAAAAAGAATCACAATATAAAATACCGGACGCTATGACATGGGGATTATACTCGCCCTCCATTCACTAGCCAGGGGATTCACCCACATCGCGGAACCTCCTATGATAGCACTAGAGAGGTATGTAATTATAACAATATCTTACACTGGTATTAATGAGCACACACATATATACAATCACACTATCCGTATATATATATATATATATAATTTAAACCCAACTAACCCGTGCCTAACTCTCGTAGCACTAGCCTGAAAATACCCGAGCCTATATCCCAACTCTTATTTTAATTAATTTCACATTAATTAAATTTATTTAGGTATTAGCACTCAACTACAATACCTAGACACATCTACTCTGCCCGAACTTTAATTTATTCGAATTCTATTTCACTTAATTCGTTAATAAATTAAATCACTAATTTATTTTCATAAGGAAAAGTGATGTCCCATAATCTTCCCAGCAAATTTGTCTCACCCTTACATTAAAACCCCATTGGACACCCCTCCATTTTAATCCCTAAACTAGATGGGAAAAATAGCGTTATCGGGTCCCTCAAATCGGTTCTGCCCACCCCCCGAACACCCCCCGGGTTGCGGATATCCTTCTTCCCAATTTCGTTTTTCCTCCACTGTCAAACTTTTAATATATTTATTTCCTCTTGGATTGTCACCCAATCACAACCAACATTTTATATACATAGGCACAGGTTCTAATCATTCAAGAAACCATAAATCCCCAAATATTTTATGCATAATCCCATATTTTCCAATTTGGGTTCTATCCGGGTTTTATTTCACCAATTATGAATTCGAGTTCATAAATCCAAAACTTTTAATCAATTTCTACCAGGTTTATCATAAAAGTCAAATTTATACATACTAGAATCAAATGGCATTACCAATTTCACTTATAATCTCCCCAAAGTGTCCCATTTTAAGGAAAACCCAATTTCATGCAATTTCCCACCCAATAATGATTTTTTTAATTGCACATACTATGATATCAATCGATTATCATAGATTTAAGATTACATATAGTTATTCACTTATTGATCCTTTGAGGTAGACGATGATTTGGCGAAGAACACACTTGCTCCATTTTGATTTGGCTCCAAAAATCTCCCATTTTTGCCCTTTTTCTTCTCTTTAGAACTAGGGCTTTCTTTTTGAGTCGTGGCTGCCACAAACTCCCAAACTTAGGTTTTATTTTGAAAATCTCGAAATTAAGGTTATGGGCTAAATTAAAATTACCCAAACAGCCCCGTGTGGGCCCAATTATGCCTAAAAATGTCCCGAGACTAATTTACTACCCACGAGTACTCTTTTTTGACTATCTTGGCCCATGCGAAATCAATCATGCACTCAAAATTGTCACTCAAGTTACTCTACTAAAAGTCCCTGTCTCGACCTCAATACAGTCTATCCCCAACTCCTGGTTAAAATAAAATAATACCACATCACTATCACTCGTAATGACATAAATAAATTACTACTTTTTACTTAGTAATTATTTTCCATAAATATTAACTATTAACTCCCCCAATTAATATTTAAATAAACCCATAATAATTAATTCAATTAAATTACGAAACAAAAGTAATTTAAATTAGCATAATTAATTAAATATATGCAACACCCCGTATTTTTATGATATTAAATAATTATGGGATTAATTATTATTGTTGGATTAATTAAATTGACTTGTGAGAAATTAATTATTAATTAATCTGGATTAAAAATACATATTAATTAGCATTCCAAGGGTTAATACTTATTGATGATAATAATTGAATATTATTGTGTGAATAGGTAATATGGAACTATGAACTTTTATAAATTTGCGAGAGTGGGGAATACGATAGTTTGGTACATTAAGTGAGGACGCGCGTGTGAGTCGTGTCGGGACTAATTGAATGGAATAAAAATATAATTTAATTTTAAGTAACTCGTATTATCATTTAGAGGGCGCCATTGAGTCCGAAATGATCGAGATAGTCAGAAAACTCTACCATTGTATTTTATTTGGACTCCATAATGTTTCTAGGTTTAACAAGCACCACGTAGGGTTATTTTGTGATTTGAATTTTTGTTCGAATGAGATTGAGCTTAGTTCGAACGAGATAGGTTCTCCCGAGATGTTTTCCATACGACATCAAACCTGGTTGAAACGACGTGTCCAAAATCTGGACAATTCCATTTTTTGGCCAATTGGATTTACACAGTTATTATGAGAGTGCAAAATTGTCATTTGATGATTTTACC
Source organism: Sambucus nigra (assembly GCA_949130495.1). NCBI lineage: Eukaryota > Viridiplantae > Streptophyta > Magnoliopsida > Dipsacales > Adoxaceae > Sambucus > Sambucus nigra. The sequence continues at coordinate 525,876,480 of OX422221.1, read as the reverse complement.
ACAGTGCAGTGTTGTTAGGGAATATTCGTAGAGAAATTCCTTAAATACTTGGAAAGTTAAGTTAACCTTGGAAATTTCGAGAGACAGAATAATCGAAATAATCATATTATAAGTAGTAATGAGAGAATACTACGTATGGAAAATATGTGCATGGGTTGGGCGAATACCTTAATTTTAATAGGACGTGGGAATGCCTATTATTATAAGATTATTATTATTGTGGATATAGCATATCTACGGTACTTGCTATCGGGACGAGGTTTTCGTGCAGTGGACAACCTTATCGTGTGTGACCCATTGGGAGGATATTTAACTTGTACCCAGAGTATATGAGCTTGGTTACATGCTATCTGAGATGTAGGATAGTTTCGATGGATGAATGGGAGCGTAGGTATGTGCATGATCCATTTGGATGGGGAGTATACTCGCCTCGAATAATTGTGATTTGAATTTTGTGGTCCGTGAAAGATTGAACCAGCAGTTCGTCATCCCGTGAGTGATGCAGTGGAACATGATAACAGACTATTCATTGCGCCAAGTTGTAATAACCTTATATATATATATATATATGTGGTTGTGGATAATTCTACTGTGAGAAATTAGTAGATATAGTAATGTTGATAATTAAAATAATCTCAATGGGCAAAAGATTTACTAACAGAACAATGAATATGAAATCTGGTTATTTGGGATAAACTATTTTAATAACGTATTGTATGGGCGATACAGGATACTCCTACGTGATATAATTAGAAGCATATGTATATGATCTAGTTGGGAACATTATAGATAAATAGATCAGGATAGACGTACGTTAGGCGTGCACAATAGTGGAGAGGTGAGAATCTCATGTGACAGTTTGAAACTAACATGAACATAATGCTTGCATTATTGTAGTTTTAAATACTTGCTAAAACAAATATTTTTACAATTCGGGCTCTGACCCATTTCTTGTTGTTCTTCTCTCTTTTACTATATATATATATATACAAAATAATGGAGGAAGGCTTTTTTGGTCTCCCCCAACTAACAGTTGAGATTAAATCTTGAGGGGTTTGGTCTTTATCAACTGGTGGCTCAGATTAACTCTTACGATTTTGAATCCAATGGATGTGAATGATTTCCATATTGAAAAGATTCTTTTTTTCAAAAAGATCATTTACACCATAGAGGGCAAGGCTCGAGGTATTTACAGATCACAAGGATCGAGACTCGTTTAAGTTATTTTTACCCAGTCAGCTTCAGAATCTCTAACCAAATGTCTCTCTCTTTCTTTGAGATCCTCACTATTCATCCCATACTCTCTCTCTCTCTCTCTCTTTCTTCCCCTCGGCCTCTCTCACCCTCTACATCTTCAGATCCTCACTATTTATCATAGGATTCTTCATTCTACAAACCGAGGCTCAAGGTATTCATCCCATACTTACTCTCTCTCTCTTCCCCCTCGGCCTCTCTCATCCTCCACAGCTTCAGATCCTAACTATTCAAATCGGGGCATTTGTTGTTACTTCACAATCCATTTTTATTTATTATTGCTTCACAATCCAGTCAGTGCTTCATAAATTGAAGCATTAGTGAATCAGTTAGTGCTTCACAAGATTGGGTTCGCTGGGTTCTTATGGGTTAGAGAGAAAATCAGGTTATGTATGCATTTGAGTGATGAGAGAGAGAAATGTGTTGGGTGGTTTCGATTATCTGGCGTTGCAATAAGATACATGACCAACAATCATATTTCCTAATCGGTTCAACTCAATATACGCCTTGGCCGATTCCAATTCCTCCGCCACCTAACCTTTTTCAAAGAAGAAGATTTGTCTCTGGTGATCTTCAGGTCGTTGGAATTATTGGGTATTAACCTTTATGGTTACTGATGTGGGTGTAGTACCCATATTGTGTCTGGTTGCAGTTGTGGGTCATGGAAAAGGTGGCCTTGATTGGGGCCGATATCCAAGAGGTCATTGGGAGTTCCATCGTTATAAAGATTCTTAGCTATGGGGTTCTACCACTTTTGGGTTGTGTTATTGTCACATCTTCAGATTAAATCAGGTATGCTACGGAGGCAGTAGACTCCTCTTTTTTGCACCAACTAGCAGCAAAGCCAAGGCAATATCTCAACCATTGAATTTATATCAACAGAAAATCCAATGTTTAAATCAGGTATGCTAATATTTCAGGTGAAAGGAAAAAGCCTGTGTTTGATTGATTGTATATATATTACTCTATAAGATTTTAGTTTATGGTTTTGGAATATATGAGTTGATTTATGTTTGGATGATACAAACCCACTATTATTGAATAACTATTTAAATCTTTATTTTTTCTTTATTTTACAGTTTCAATGAATCCAAGTTGTGCTAAGGATTGAACCTCCATATCTAATGTTACTATGAGCTTTGACTTTATTAGTTTCTATATCTTCTCTAAACCCATTTTTATTTTAGGGTTTATATTTTCTATTCTTTGGAATTTTTGAGAATTTTTGTTCAATGCTAACTGTCAAATGGTGGTGGAATTTTTATTTTTTACATTTTGTTTTCTTTGTTACAATTTTGTTCATTTTAGAGGTTCTTTGTTGGATGTGAACATATGGCACTCTACGTTGGTATTAAAAAAAAGGTGGGTGAGGCAAGCATGGGTGAGAAAAATACGGGTCTATTCTTTTGTGTAGAGAAACAATACAGCACAATGGAAGTACAATACCTCTGGTAGCTCGGTATAGAGGTTTTAGTTGTTAGTTGGGAAATAAAAAATAGGTAGGATAGCGTCAACCTCCTCACATGTTTTAGATATTAGTTGGAAGATGAAAAACAGGTTCACTAATGTTTTAGTTGTTAGTATGTAGGATACTTATTAATTTTCTATTTATGAATTTCTTTTTTTTATTTCTAATTTGTTTTTTTATTAATGATCCCAACTTTTTTTAGTTCTTCATGCATATTGTTATGTATAGAGGAAGGAAAGAAAATAGGGAGACAAATAATGTTTGTTATGTATAGATCACAACTTCAATTTGTGTCCGGCTTGACAATCTTAAGCCAAAATGGAGCGTATTTGTGGTATATGGTTGGTGCGGATGGTACTTTTTGATCCGATATTAATATTTGTTATCTCAACTATTATGCAACCACTAACTCAGTTAATTAACATGAAGATAAAAAAATAATAAATAGTGTTTATTTTCCTTTAAAGTGGGAGTGAAATTCTTTAAATTATATTCATATGAAGAACTATACCGATTGCATTTTTTGCTTCTCATTTTTTTGAATTTTTATTGCTTAATCATGTATTCATTTTTTTTTTGTAAATCTAATAATTCAGGATACTCGAGTTAGATACTCGATCAAATCATATCTAAGATGAGTTTTCTAAAGCGACATGGGTTTCGAAAATAATTTCGCGACCCGTACACGTGTTCGTGTGTCTTTGGTACATTTTAAGTGGAGACACCTTGATTTGGTGTGGTCCACTCAAAATGCACCAATGACACCTTGAAGCGGGTGTTCTTTGAATTTGCGTAATATTTTTTATGGTTGAAGTGTAAACCCTCATAATATTTTTTATTCTAACTATAAATTAATAGTTTGTACTTTGTACTAAACATGTAATTGGTATATTTTTATTTTACCTAGATTGCAATATAAATTATTAAGAGTTCACAAATATAAACATGTTCGTATAATGTTATCGCTTGAGTCTTATTTTATCAGACCCAATGTATTGTATTAAAATTGTAATTATTCCGCAAGCATTTGATCAATATGTTAACCCTGCCATCGACACGGTTACAATTTTTATATTTGCACTATTGATGACACGTTTAAAATACAAAATATCACGGGAATAAATTTATCACCTTGCCATCGGCACGGGTATATAAATATATATATATATATATATACAGCCATAGGGTTACCAAACTTAGACACGTGGACCGTTTAGCGAGCTGTAGCAGTTGTGGAAGTTGCAGGTCCTTGCACTTAGACGCCTCTATATGTTCCTTCTATTATATCCATACATTTCATTTAGGGCATGGTTCACCCATCCTCAGTCATTTTATTAGAGATTGTACTCAGTTTACTTTAGTATTTTATTTCTAATTCACTTGAGGATTCTATGGATGGTTGGTTTGAGACCTTGAACTGGAATATTTTATCGAGTCTTATTTATTTCAGTAGTTGTTTCATGTCCAATATTTATTATATTCATGTGGAATGTAATTTTCTTATTTCTTTAAAATGGAAATTTATTAATGGATTAATTAGGTATAATTAAATGGAAAAATATTTTGACAATAGCTTAATGACTTATTATGCGATTATTAATATACATGTTTTCGACGGTGATGTTAAGAAATAATCCACCGAACATTTTGTTTTAATTTTAATAAAGGACTGATCACTCAGTATTTAATTGGGCGGGGTGTCACAAGTGGTATCAGAGCATATGTTTCTAGAGTCCTTAAGGATTTGTATGACTTATTATGCTTTCATCTTAGTATTATTTGATATAGAACCCTGTCTTTAGGACTGTTGTACTCTTATTTATGCGATTACGTCTTTAGCTATTTGAGATTTAATAATAACTATGGAATAATAAATTATTTCTCGTCTCAAATGCCTCCTCGATGTGAAGCACGGGATAGACAGGCACAACTAGAGTAGCCAGCAGTTCGGGCTCAGGGAATAATGAACGCAGCCGAGGTTGCGACCATAGTTTTTTAAGTAGTGAATGAAGCTTTAGCGGTGGTGAAACAGGCCCCACCCTAGGTTCAGACTATAGTACCAGTTCCAGTATACTTTCCCACTTCATAGGAGAGATTTAGGGATTCCTTTCAGGAAGCACATCCCCCAGAGTTCTCGGGCAGTTCAGACGTTATTATCGCGAGACAATGGAAGAAAGACATCGAGAGGCATCTTCGCATGTATGAGTTCATAGATATTCAGAGAAAGTTACAGGATACCTTCAATCTAGTAGGGGAAGCCTTACAGCGATGGGAATCCACTACCACTTTAGAGGAAAGGGGCAGTATGACGATTCAGAGTTTCTGGGCATGGTTCGACCACAAGTATTTTCCTTTCGCCGTTCAAACCGAGATGAGGTGAAAATTATTGGACCTCGCTCAGGAAAGGAATACAGTCGCAGAATATGAGGAGGAATTCACTAGATTGGTTAATTTTGTACCTAGTGATGTGCCTGCTAAGGAGAAAAAGATACATACGTTCATGGATAGCCTAACCAGGAGGATCCGACAACATCTTCTCGGTAATCTGTCTTTGCAGTCCCATAGAGATTCACTTAATGTTGCATTGCTACATTGTCAGGACCATCATTTCCATGCCAAGGGGAATAAGTGATTGGGTGAGCCTAGATAGAAGGGAAGTAAAGGTGGGGGTAGTGCCAGTTGTGCGCCGATAGCTGGCAGTAGTAAAGGCACGGTGATCAAGGTTCCAAGCCTAGGGATTATTCTAAGAGGTTTAAAGAAGGTGGATTCATGAATGGTCAGGGAGGCTATAGGCAGGGCCATTAGGACCAGCAGGGCTAGCAGTAGGGCCAGTAGTAGGGCCACCAGGGCCAAGGTATAGGTGGCAACGACCAGCAGGGGCAGAGGGGGTGTCACTTTAGCAGCATATGTTTTTCTTATGGCAAGAACGACCATAGGAAACTGGATTTCCCCGACAATGGAAAGCATCCCCAGTAACAGGGTCCTCAGTAGGAGCCCCAGAGACCCATTTTTCCCACTTCCCTACCAGCTGTAGCACCAGTCCCCAGCTTTGACCACACCCTTGATTCAGCAGGGAAAATTGCGGTATGTACGTGTTTATAACATCCATCAAGCAGTAGCACCACATGCGCCACCCACAGTTGAGGGTACATTTACTATCTATAGTACTATGGGGCATATTGTATATGACACTGGGGCATCACACTCCTTCATAGCCACTAGTTTTGCACAGGCCACAGGTTTGTTAAGTATGGTAGTGAGTATTGTGACACATGTAGATTGACCGTTGTGTAGTGGGTAATTGATTCTCTTTATATGCCAGGGAGTAGGTATAGATATTAGGATTTGATTTTACCTGTAGATATGCTAGTCTTAGATATGTCTGAGTATAATGACATTATTGGCACGGATTTTCTAGTCACTTATAGGTTCATGATTGATTGTTTCAGTAGGAGTATTGTGTTCGCTATTCTGTGCCAGGAGATGTTCATAGTGGCGATACCTCTCCTCGAGGAAGGGTCGTCCAACCATCTATATTACATAGAGGAGGAAACCTCTACGGTAGTATTGATTTCACTTAGTTCAATTCCAGTTGTTTGTAAGTACGATGATGTGCTTCAGGACATACTGGGGTTACCGTCGAGCAGGGAGATTGAGTTTTTGATAGACTTGATAGTGGACACCCATCCTATAGCATGTGTGCCTTACCGAATGTCTCCGAAAGAGATGAGGGAGTTATAGGACCAGATAGATCAGTTGTTGGGATAGGGTTTCATCCGTAGAGGTACCTCACCCTAGGGTGATCCAGTTCTGTTTATGAAGAAGAGGGGTGGTTCCTTAAGAATTTTTGTTAATTATCGAGAGCTTAATAAAGTCACGATACGAAACAAAATATGTGTTGCCTCGCATAGATGACTTATTTGACCAACTGAGGAGAGCAGTCTACTTCTCAGAGATAGATTTGAGATTCGGGTATCATCAGCTACACATTAGGGAGTAGGATGTGTCAAAGACTGCTTTCTTGACGAGATATGGATCATACGAGTTCTGGGTTATGTCATTTGGGCTGACCAATGCTCCAGCTGTATTTATGGACATGTTTAATCGGGCGTTCGGGGAGTTCTTATATCAATTTCTCAATGCCTTCATAGATGACATCCTTATTTACTCCCAGACTGAGGAGGAGCATGCCGAGCACCTAAGACGGGTTCTTCAGACTCTATAAGAGCATCAGTTGTATGCTAAGTATGAGAAGTGCGGATTCTGGTTATGAGAAGTGCATTTTCTGTGGCACATTGTGTTAGAGTTGGGGACATCAGTGGACTCGATAAAAGTGTCAGTAGTGAGGGAGTGGGGACAGCCCACGACACCGAGAGAGGTACATAGCTTCTTGGGGTTAACCGAGTATTACAGACGGTTCGTCCTAGGGTTTTTGAAGATTGCGGGCCCATTGACAAATTTAACTCACAAGGGGGGCGTTCATCTAGGATGATGCTTCTGAGTTGGCTTTCGATGAGATAAAGGATAAGTTGACTTCGGTGCCAGTTATTGCTTTACCCAAGCCAGGAGTGGAGTCCTGGTGTATAGTGATGCTTCCCTATAGGGACTTGGTGGAGTACTTCAATAAGAGGATTAGGCTATAACTTATGCCTCCTGCAAGCTCAAGCCTCACGAGAGTAATTACCCACCCACGACTTGGAGTTAGTAGGAGTCGTGTTTCCCTTAGGGATTTGGAGACACTACTTATTGGGGTAGAAATTTTTCCCTTTCACAGACCACAAGTCACTACAACACTTGTTCACTCAGTGGGAGTTGAACATGCGTCAATGCAGGTAGCTGGAGTTTGTGAAAGATTACCAGTTTGAGATATAGTACCACCTGGGGAAGGCTAACGTAGTTACTGATGCGTTGAGCCATAGGCCAGTAGGTGAGGTGGTGAAAGTATGGAAGGTGAAATGGAAAGAGTTGGGACATCAGGATGTAGTGGCCTGATCTTTTATGTCTGTCGTGACAGTCACTCCTGAGATTGTCACTAGAGTGATCCCGGCCCAAGCCGTCGATTTGTTCTTCCAGGATCAGATTGTACAACTCCTATCTAAGGGCGCAGAGTCCTTATCAATGAGTTCATATGGGGGTTTGCGATTTAATGGGAGATTATTTATCCCAGAGGGGGAGGACTTACATCATGTAGTGATGACAGAGCCGCATGGATCTTGATTTGTGGTACATCTCGGAGGGGATAAGATGTACCAGGTTATGAGGCGATAGTACTGTTGGAGTTGAATGAAGAAGTATATTGTAGAGTTTGGGTCCAAGTGTGCCTCTTGTCAGTTAGTAAAGGTGGACCATCAAGGTTACTTATGTTGATAGAGATCCCTATGTGGAAATAGGAAAGCATTTCCATGGATTTCAGCACTGGGTTGCCTACCACACAGAGGGGCACGATTCTATATGGATAGTGGTGGATCGGCTGACCAAGGTAGCTCATTTTCTGTCGGTGCGGACAGACTACACCATGGGATAGTATGCCCAGTTATTTATTGTCAAGGTAGTGAGGTTTCACGGGGTGCCCCAGGATGTCGTGTCCGACAGAGAAGATTTTTGTGTCACGCTTCTGGGAGAGCTGTCAAGAGGTTATGGGTACCGAATTGCGGTTGAGTAAGGCTTATCACCCATAGACAGATGGGCAGACTGAGCATACTAATCTGATGCTAGAGGATATATTATGCATGAATGTCCTTATTTTTGGAGGGGGCTGGGAGCAGTACCTTCCACTGGTGGAGTTCTCATACAATAACTCTTATCCTTTTACAATTGGCATGCCCCCATTAGATGCATTGTATGGTAAACCTTATCGTTCTTTAGTTTGTTGTCCAGAGGTGGGGGACAACAAGATACTTAGGCCAGAGGTGATTCCAGACACTTCAGCTAGGATTGATATGATCAGGAGCCATATTCAAGTAGCCCAGGACAGGATGAAAAGATACGCCGATGACAAACAGTAATTTAGAGAATTTAGTGTGGGGGATAAGGGATTTGATGTATGTCATGTACCGAGCTTCGATAGTAGAGTATGTGTGCACCGCAGCTTAGCCAAAGGGTGTCGTATTTGTATATTTATGCTGAGAATGATATACTTGTACTTATAACGGACTCTTTGTTAAATTGTAAATATGAACAATAGAGATATTTGAATGGGACTACCAATGTGAGAATTCATATCGTAATTGATATAAATTAATCTGATTAATGTAAAGGTGAGTTGCACGCATGATATATTAGAATGATACGAATAGACCCCTATATTATAATGTGAAGATAGGAAGTGGTACAGACTAGTTAGCTAGCGGCATAACTAGGATGGGTTAAGGGTATATGTTAGGCGTGCACAATAGTTGAGGGTTGAGGAACTCATGTGAACGCATGTGACTAACATGTATATAATATTTACTGTTTATTGAAATTAAACACTTGCTATATTTTTAAATTTTTTTCACCTCGGGCTCTGACCCATTTTCTTTCAAATATATTTTTTTGTAAAACCATTTTTGGTGCCTAGCCACAGGGGCGCCAAGCATAGGCGTTCGATTACATTGATGTGTTGTAGCTGTTGTGGAAGTTACAGTATCTTTGTATTAGATGCCTCCAAATTCTAAATTTGATTCTATTCTGGGTTACTCATCCGTTAGGGCATGTCACCCATTTCCATTTAGAGATAGAATTCTCAGATTTTCAGTTTCATTTTAGATTTGAATTTATTTATATATTAAGACTTTTGTATTTGGATTTATTAAGTATTTGGTTCATTTAGTAAAGTGTTACTCCAGACTCATTTGATTTATTCCATTATTGTTTTGTTGTGGTTCGAATTTGGATGTTGTAAAGTTAGCTTAATTTAATTCGTTGCATGTTAGTTTAATTTAATAAAATTTGGCAACTCACTTTTTAAATATTAGGTGGCTAGTAATTGTTTAAAATGTTTTTAACAGTGATGCTATGAACTAAACCAACTTGACAGTTTGTATTAATTTAAATAAAGGAGTAGCCACTATTTATTTAGTCGGGGTGTCATGGGTGGTATCAGAGCATCACGTTCTAGTGTCCTTAGGATATTTACGGCTTGTTATGTATCCACGTAGTGTCCTTTAATATAGGGCCCTATATTTTAGGATTTTTGTAGTCTTTTGTGTTTATTACGTTCTTCAACTATTTTTAGATATTAACTGTGGAATTATTAAACGCCTCTCTAATTTCAGATGCCTCCTCGAATGGCATAAGGAGTTCCCAAGGGTGCCCAGACTGAGCCTCAGCCTACACCAGTTTAGGGTTCTATCAACGCTACTGAAGTTACCGCCGTTGTAGCCCAGGCGATAAATTCCGCATTAGCAGTTGTACAACAGACACCACCTCAGGCAGCAGTGGTAGCCCAAGTCCAGGCTCATGCATTCCCGTCTTCTTGGGAACATGTTCGTGATGCCTTTTAGAAGGCGCACCCTCCGGAGTTTGCAGGGAGAATTGACGTCATTATGTTAAGTCAGTGGAAGAAGGACATCCAAAGGCACTTAAGGATGTATGAGTGTACAGATGTGAGGCGGAAAATACTGCCTACATTTAAGCTAGTAGGATCAGCATTGAAGTGGTGGGAATCCATTACCACCACCAAGGAGAGAGATGTTCTTTCTATTTAGGATTTCTGGGTGCGGTTTGACCATAAATGTTTCCCCTCAGCAGTTTACATAGAAATGAGGCAAAAATTGATAAACCTTAAGCAGGAAGATAGGAAAGTGGTAGAGTATGAGGCCGAGTTCACCAATCTTCTAAACATCGTTCCCAGTGAGATCCCGACTAAAGGGAAGAAGATACAGAAGTTTATGGATGGGTTAACATGGAGGATTCGTCAGCACCTGCTAGGTAATCTCTCATTGGACACCTATTCAGATGTGGTTAATGCAGCATTACTTCACTGTCAGGACCACCACTTTCATTTGTTAGAGTTTAAGCAAGTAGGAGAGTCCTACCAGTAGGGCAGGACAGGGGGTAATTGTGCCAGTCGGTCACAGTCAGCTCAGGGTCAGCACAGGCAGGGTGATCAGCAGGGGGATTCTTAGGGATTTAGATCAGGAGGTTTTAGACATGGCTAGGGAGTTTTAATCATGGCCATCAGGGTCAGAACGACCATCAGGGCCAGTAGTAGTTTCAACAGGGCCAGGGTAGGGGTGGTAATAACCATCAGGGCCGTGGGAAGCAGGGCTAGAGAGGGGAAACTTTGTGGGGAAATGTTTTATATGTGAAAAGCATGTCTATAAATGTCAGGAGTGTCATTAGAGGGGAAGGGCCCCACAACAGCAGAAACAGGGTGCTCGACAGGAGTCCCAGAGACCGATGTTTCCCATCTCCCTCCCATCACTGCCATAGATGCCTACACTACGACCTATCCCAGCATTCCCAGTACAGTAGGGACAGCTTCAGTATGGTCAAGTTTACCTGCTTCAGTAGGCCGTAGTCCCGTAGAATCCACCCACGATTGAGGGTAAGTTTTCTATTTAGGGGACTAGGGGGTGTATTTTATTTGACACGTGAGCCATGCACTATTTTATTTCCATGAGGTTTGCACGCGCTATCGGATTATTAGATACCATGGAGAGCATTATCATTTGTGTTGATTCACCGTTGAGTAGAGGTTTTGTGATTTCTTCTATATGTAGAGGCGTGGGTATAGAGATTGGGAGATTTACTTTACCTACTGACATGTTAGTATTAGATATGTATGAGTACGATGCCATTATTGGTATGGATTGGTTGGTTATGTATAGATCCATGATTGATTATTATAGTAGGAGTATTTTTTTCCATACCCGATCAGGAGATGTTTCTTGTGGCGATGCCTTATCCTGAGGGAGGATCATCCACTCACTTGTACTACATAGAGGAGGAGACCTCTAAGGAGGTGGTGATACCACTTGATTCGATTCCAGTTATTAGGGAGTTCGTTGATATATTCCAGGTAATCTAAGGATTACCTCCTAGTAAAGAGATAAAATTTGTTATAGATTTAGCATCGGGCACTCAGGTGATAGCCTGCGCACCTTACCGTATGGCGCCTATAGAAATGAGGGATCTACGGGATTAGATAGAGAAGTTGTTGGGTCAGGGGTTTATCCGTAGAAGTACTTCACCATGGGGTGCTCCTATGTTATTTCCTAAGAAGAGGTACGGATATTTGAGGTTGTGTGTTGATTACAGGGAGTTAAATGAAGTCACAATACAGAATAAGAATATGTTGCCCCGAATCGATGACTTATTCGACCAGTTAAGAGGAGTTTCCTTCTTCTCGAAGATTGACTTGAGATCGCGATACCATTAGTTATGTATCAGGGATCAAGATGTCTCGAAGACTACCTTCTTGACGAAAAATGGTCCGTACGAGTTCAGGGTTATGCCTCTTGAACAAACCAACGCCTCAGTCATGCTTACGGACTTGATGAATAGGGTGTTAAGAGAGTTCCTGGACCAGTTCATCATTGTCTTGATTGATGACATTCTGGTTTACTCCCAGACCGAGGAGGATCATGTCGAACACTTAAGGTAGGTTTTACAGACACTATGTCAACACGAGTTGTACGTAAAATATGAGAAGTGCAGGTTTTGGCTCAAGGAAATTTTATTTTTGGGGCACATAATTTCTTACAGGGGGGTATCTGTTGATCCAGGGAAGGTATTCATAGTGAGGGAGTGGGGACAGCCCATGACACCGACAGAGATACGTAGTTTCTTGGGTCTAGCAGTATACTACGAGAGATTTATTTGGGGGTTCTCGAAGATAGCAGGTCCTTTGACACATTTAACTCGCAAGGGAGTGCCATTTATCTGGAGTGATGCCCGCTAGTTGGCTTTTGACGAGTTGAAAGACAAGTTGACCTCAGCACTAGTGTTAGCATTACCCAAGCCGGGAGTTGAGTATCTAGTCTATACTAATGCGTCCTTACTAGGACTTAGGGTTGTACTACAGCAGGAGAGTCAGGCTATAGCTTATGCTTCCCGTAAGCTTAAGCCTCATAAGAAGTATTACCCCACCCAATACTTGGAGTTAACAGTAGTCTTATTTTCACTTCAAATTTGGAGACATTATCTCCTGGGGATAAATTCCGTTTATTCACAGACCACAAGTTATTACAGTACCACTTCACGCAGAAGGAGATGAATATGCGTCAATGTCAGTGTCTCGATTTTGTTAAGGATTACTAGTTCAATATTCAATACCAACCATAAATGGCTAACGTGGTAGTAAACGCATTGAGTCGTAGACTAGTAGGTGAGGTGACAAAGGTGTGGAAAGTGAAGTGGAAGGAGTTGGGACACCAGGATGTAGTGGCCCGATCATTCATGTCTGTGATGATAGTTACGCCCCAGATCATTATGAGAGTTATACAGGCCCAGGTAGGAGACCCGTTCTGTCAAGAGTAGGTAGTCAGATTACTAGCAGAGGGGGTCGAGTCATATACTGTTAGTTCATACGAGGGCTTACACTTCAATCGGAGATTAGTTGTTCCTGAGGGGGAAGACTTGCTACATGAGGTAATGACAGAGTCGCACGATTCGTGATTCGTGGTACATCCTAGTGGGAATAAGATGTACTAGGATATAAGCAGACAGTATTGGTGGAGAGGGATGAATACTGATATTGCCAAGTTCATTTCAAAATGTGCCACTTTTCAGCTAGTAAAGGTGGACCATCAGAGACCGGTAGGACTTCTACAACCGTTAGAGTTTCCTATATGGAAATGGGATAAAATTTCCATAGACTTCATCACGGGGTTACCTACCTCGCAGAGAGGTCACGATTCCATATGGGTAATCATGGGTCGGTTGTCCAAGTTTGCTCACTTTTTGGCAGCTCAGACAGACTACACTACGGGAAAGTATGCCCAGATCTTCATAGATGAGATATTGAGACTCCATGGGGTGACTGTCAATATTGTGTCTAACAGGGACAAAATTTTTGTGTCACGATTTTGGGAGAGTTTCCAGGAAGCCATGGGTATGGAGTTAGGATTAAGTACAGAATATCATTCGCAGAGAGATGAGCAGACCGAGCGGACGAATCAGATGTCAGAGTACATGTTTCATATGTGCATCCTCGACTTAGGAGGTGGTTGTGAGTATTATCTTCTACTGGTGGATTTTGCCTATAAAAACTCCTACCAGTTCACTATTGGTATGCCTCCATTCGAGGTGTTGTACGGTAGACCTTGTCATTCCCTAGCATGTTGACTAGAGGTGGGGGATAACAATCTCCTTGGGCTGGACGTGATTTAGGATATTTCGACGATGATAGAGATGATACGGAGCCGTATTCGAGTTGCTCAGGACTGATAAAAGAGTTACGCTGATGCCAAGAGGTCCTTCTGAGAGTTCAATGTGGGGGACCAAGTGCTTATCAGATCGTCTCCTATGAATGGGATTATGTGTTTTAGGAAAAAGGAGAAGTTGGCGCCTAGATATGTGGGGTCATTCCATATGATTGAGAAAATTGGGCCATTTGCGTATAGAGTTGGGTTATCGGAACACTTGCATAGGGTCCATGACATGTTCCATATTTCCTCACTAAGGAGATATCTTCGAGATGATTTGGCCCATACTGACATTGCTTTAGATGATATTTAACTACAGCCAGATATTTCCTATGAGGAGGGGTCGGTTGCTATTCTACACCATAGCGAGAGGAAATTGAGGTCGAAGATAGTACCGTTAGTGCGTGTTCAGTGCCGGCATCATAATGCCAAGGAGTCTACCTGGGAGCATGAGGATGAGATGCGCGAGCGTTATCTAGAGGTTTCTTTGCCAGGGACATTTTATTTTTGAATTTCGGGGCAAAATTCCGTTATTAGGGGGAGTATGTAATACCCAGTAATTTTACCAATTTTATTTAATAGGATTAATTAATTAAATTTAATGGGATAATTATTTGAAAATTAATCCGAATTTAAATACTAGCAAGCCGAGAGTTGGTATCTGATTATGATAATAATGTTTAATATTACTTAGTGAATATGGTAATATATGATTATTGACTTTATTAAAATTTCCGCGAGTTATAAATATGGTAATTCGGAAATTAAGTTGGGACGCGGTGTGAGTCGCATCACATATCATTTTTTCATCAATTTAAAAGTAAATTATGTTTCTATCATCTTTATGGTCATTATGAGTGTTCCAACGTGTCCGGAAGGGTTAAAATAGTCAGAAAACACTAGCTAGGGGTTTAGTTTGGGTTCCGGGGCACTTTTAGGCCTAACCGGCAACTCGAGAGGGTATTTTAGTCATTTTGATTTTTAGAGAACATTGACCCACGAAATTTAGACTTTATTTATCAGCCAATATTAGGGCCATTATCTGTAAAAATCAAGTAGTGGGCAACGTGATAAGAGAGGAGAAGTTCCAAGGGAGTTTTCAAGGCTATAACCACCACACACCACCATTATCGCCAGATTTATAACCGTGGAGAGGAAGAGAATCAAACCTTACCGTCATCAAAGGATCATAACATCGAATTTCCAGGCAAGTGATTTAATCCATTAAGATTCAACAAATAATTTATCCATGGTAGTGTAAGATTTGATGATAGCCATGAAAAATATTGAAACTTATGAAACTTGGAGATGAAACCTCAAATATGGGTAGGAATTATGTGTAGTTTGATTCAGTAAGTATTCTATTAACGAAATCATAAAGCATTCTTAGTTAAATACGGATTTATGAGGAGATGTATGATGATTCTTGAAGAAATAGAAAAATAGTGTTTTACATGAAAATAGGATGATTTGATCCAAGAAAATTCTAATTGATGACGATTTAAGAATTCTGGAACGTTAAGAATCATGTAATTAGGTTGTATGATTACCCAATATGCTTACTTTAGGATTTAACGTCTTGTTATGAAGAATTCGGACAAAAATGGGACTGAAAATGAAGAAACCCGAGACTTGTACCTACTTGATCGATCGATCGACATTCATAGGTCGATCGATCAATTGGGCTCGATCGTTCGACATTCGTATGGTGAGTTACACGCAGGATATATTAGAATGATACGAAGAGACCCCTATATTTTGTTGTGAAGAGAGGAAGTGGTACATACTTGTTAGCTAGCAGCATAACTAGGATGGGCTAAGGGTATACGTTAGGAATGCACATTAGTTGAGGGGTGAGGAACTCATGTGAGCGCATGCGACTAACATGTATATAATATTTACTATTTAATGAAATTAAACACTTTCTATATTTAAAAAAAAATTACCTCGGGATCTGCTCCATTTGCTTTCGAATCTATTTTTTTGTAAAACCTTTTTAGCTGCTCAACCAGAGGGATGTCAAGCAAGGGGTTCCATTACATCGACGTGTTTTAGCTGTTGTGGAAGTTACAGGATCTCAGTATTAGACACCTCCACATTCTGTATTTGATTCTTTTATGGGTTACTCATCCGTTAGGGCATGTCGCCCATTTCCATTTATAAATAGCGTTCTCAGATTTTCAGTTTCATTTCAGATTTGGATTTATTTATATATTTAGACTTTTGTATTTGGATTTATTTAGTATTTGGTTTATTCAGGAGAGTGTTACTCCAGACTCATTTTAATTATTCCCTTCTTGTTCTGTTGTGGTTATAATGTGGATGTTGTATAGTTAGATTATTTTAATTAGTTGCATGTTAATTTAATTTAATAAAATTTATCAACTCACTTTTTAAATATTAGGTGGCTAGTAAATGTTTAAAATGTTTTCTACAATGATGCTATGAATTGAACTAACTTGACAGTTTGTATTAATTTAAATAAAGGAGTAGTTACCTAGTATTTAATTAGTCGAGGTGTCACAAATAACTCACGATATGTTTTCACTAAAATGCTATCACCCTAGGTATACTCAATCCAACCCAAATACCACGAGATGGTTCTCTCACATCCAATCATGAAATAAAGAATAAATGTAGGGGAGGCAGTTAACATTCCCCTAGTGTGAGACAGAATCATACCCAAAGCATCTCACCTCAAAAATAATCACAATATAAAATACCGGACGCTATGACATGGGGATTATACTCTCCCTCCATTCACTAGCCAGGGGATTCAGCCACATCGCTCAACCTCCTGTGATAGCACTAGAGGGGTATGTAATTATAACAATATCTTACACTGATATTAATGAGCACACATATATATATACAATCACACTATCCGTATATATATATATATATATATATATATATATATATATATATATATAAAATTTAATCCCAACTAACCCGTGCCTAACTCCCGTAGCACTAGCCTGAAAATACCCGAGCCTATATCCCAACTCTTATTTTAATTAATTTCACATTAATTAAATTTATTTAGGTATTATCACTCAACTACAATACCTAGACACATCTACTCAGCCCGAACTTTAATTTATTCGAATTCTATTTCACTTAATTCGTTAATAAATTAAATCACTAATTTATTTTCATAAGGAAAAATGATGTCCCATAATCTTCCCAGCAAATTTGTCTCACCCTTACATTAAAACACCATTGGAAACCCTTTCGTTTTAATCCCTAAACTAGATGGGGAAAATAGCGTTATCAGGTCCCTCAAATCGGTTCTGCCCACCCCCCGACCCCCCGGGTTGAGGACCTCCTTCTTCCCAATTTCGTTTTTCCTCCACTGTCAAACTTTTAATATTTTTATTTCCTCTTGGATTGTCACCCAATCACAACCAACATTTTTTATACATAGGCACAGTTTCTAATCATCAAAGAAACCATAAATCCCCAAATATTTTATGCATAATCCCATATTTTCCAATTTGGGTTCTATCCGGGTTTTATTTCACCAATTATGAATTCGATTTTACAAATCCAAAACTTTTAATCAATTTCTACCAGGTTTATCATAAGAGTCAAATTTATACATACTAGAATCAAATGGCATTACCAATTTCACTTATAATCTCCCCAAAGTGGCCCATTTAAGGAAAACCCAATTTCAAGCAATTTCCCACCCAATAATGATTTTTTTAATTACACATACTATGATATCAATCGATTATAATAGATTTAAGATTACATATAGTTATCCACTTGTTGATCCTTTGAGGTAGAGAGTGATTTGGCGAAGAACACACTTGCTCCATTTTGATTTGGCTCCAAAAATCTCCCATTTTTTTCCCTTTCTCTTCTCTTTAGAACTAGGGCTTTCTTTTTGAGTCGTGGCTTCCACAAACTCCCAAACTTAGGTTTTATCTTGAAAATCTCGAAATTATGGTTATGGGCTAAATTAAAATTACCCAAACAGCCCCGTGTGGGCCCAGTTATGCCTAAAAATGTCCCGAGACTAATTTACAACCCACGGGTACTCTTTTCTGACTATCTTGGCCCATCCGAAATCAATCATGCACTCACAATTGTCACTCAAGTTACTCTACTAAAAGTCCCTATCTCGACCTCAGTAAAGTCTATCCCCAACTCCTGGTTAAAATAAAATAATACCACATCACTATCACTCGTAATGACATAAATAAATTACTACTTTTTACTTAGTAATTATTTTCCATAAATATTAACTATTAACTCCCCCAATTAATATTAAAATAAACTCATAATAATTAATTCAATTAAATTACGAAACAAAAGTAATTTAAATTAGCATAATTAATTAAATATATGAAACACCCCGTATTTTTATAATATTAAATAATTATGGGATTAATTATTATTATTGGATTAATTAAATTGAAATGTGAGAAATTAATTATTAATTAATCCGAATTAAAAATACATATTAATTAGCATTCCAAGGGTTAATACTTATTGATGATAATAATTGAATATTATTGTGTCAATAGATAATATGGAACTATGAACTTTTATAAATTTGCGAGAGTGGGGAATACGATAGTTTGGTACATTAAGTGAGGACGCGTGTGTGAGTCGTGTCAGAACTAATTGAATGGAATAAAAAGATAATTTAATTTTAAGTAACTCATGTTGTCATTTAGAGTGCTCCATTGAGTCTGAAATGATTGAGATAGTCAGAAAACTCTACCATTGTATTTTATTTGGAGTCCATAATGTTTCTAGGTTTAACCAGCACCACGTAGGGGTATTTTTTCCTTTGAATTTTTGTTCGAACGAGATTGAGCTTAGTTCGAACGAGATAGGTTCTCCCGAGATGTTTTCCATATGACATCAAACCTGGTTCAAACGACATGTTCAAAATCTGGACAATTCCATTTTTTGTCCAATTGGATTTACATAGTTATTATGAGAGTGGAAAACTATCGTTTGATGATTTTACCACACTGCAGTGTTGTTAGGGAATATTCGTAGAGAAATGCCTTAACTACTTGGAAAGTTAAGTTAACCTTGGAAATTTCGAGAGACATAATAATCGAAATAATCATATTATAAGTAGTAATGAGAGAATACTACGTATGGAAAATATGTGCACGGGTTGGGCGAATACCTTAATTTTAATAGGACATGGGAATGCCTATTATTATAAGATTATTATTATTGTGCATATAGCATATCTACGGTACTTGCTATCGGGAGGAGGTTTTCGTGCAGTGGACCACCTTATCCTGTGTGACCCATTGGGAGGATATTTAACTTGTACCTAGAGTATATGAACTTCGTTACGTGCTATCTGAGATGTAGGATAGTTTCGATGGATGAATGCGAGCATAGGTATGTGCATGACCCATTTGGATGGGGACTATACTCGCCTCGAATAATTGTGATTTGAATTTTATGGTCCGTGAGAGATTGAACCCGCATTTCGTCATCCCGTGAGTGATCCACCGGAACATGATAAGGGACTATATATATACATATATATATATATAGTTGTGGATAATTCTACTGTAAGAAATTAGTAGATATAGTAATGTTGGTAATTAAAATAATCTCAATGGGCAAAAGATTTAGTTGCAGAACAGTGAATATGAAATGTGGTTATTTGGGATAAACTATTTTAATAACGTATTTGTGACACCCCGACTAATTAAATACCGGGTAGCTACTCCTTTATTAAATTAAATCAAAACGCCAAGTTGGCTCAGTTAATAGCATCACTGTCGAAAACATTTTATTATTACTAACCACCTAGTATTTAAAAAGTAAGTTGCCAAATTTTAATTAAAGTCTGATTAACATGCAACAAGTGTAAAAAGAATAATAACACCATTCACCATAATGAAGTAAATAGAATAACCGTCACATGATATAAATAAACCTGGAGGAAAAACTCCTCATAACACAATCCCACAACTGAAGTAAATAATGAAATACTGGATACTGAATGAATACACGCCAAAGTCTGAAAAACTGAAATGGAAATGTATCTAATAGAATCTGGGCAACATGCCCTACAACTGAGGAATACTGAATAAGGAATCCAAATGATATAAACGTATAAAAGCAAATCCCTGTAGCTTCCACAAGCAGCTACAGCTCGTCATCTGAGTAAGAATCCTATGCATGGTGTCCTTGTGGCTGGGCACCTAAAATGGTTTAACAAAAAAAATAGATTTGAAAGCAAACGGGTCAGAGCCCGAATGTGGAGATATTTTAAAATCCTGCAAGTGCTTTAAAAACATTTAAAACAGTATATGCAAAATACATGTTAGGACGTGCTCTCACATGAGATACTCACCTCTCGTCTAACTGTGCACTCCTAACGTTCCTGTACCCATTCATGTGTTATCTCATAACTATCTAAAAGAGTTTCTAACACTTCTACTCGGTTCACGTTTAAATTTCAACCTTAACAATTAAATAGAGAGTTCTACTATAATTCTCGGATTCCCAATTATTAATAAAACCATTAATTGATAAAAGTTCTCTTTTTATCTTTTCAAAACATTACCGTAGTAAATTCCTTCTCATTTAACCGTATATTTTCATATCATAAATATACAATACAAGCACCCAAAGGCTAAGCTGCGGTGCACACATACTCTGCTATCCATCCCGGTACATCACGTACATAAGGATCACGCATTCCGAATCTCTAAGGAATCGTTCAGATAACAACATCACAAATAGTGGAGGCGAACACAGTCACCATCACATGGGTCACGCACATACCTACGCTCCCACGATCAGCAAACTTATTAACATCTCAATAGGTCCTTCAATGACCTATGTTCATCGAGGTAACCAATCTAAATCCGGGCAACACAAGGATAAGAAGGCCCTAAGCGAACGTAAACCTCCCGTGATAGCAAGTATGGTAAGTATGTCATACACATAAGATTATATACTAAGCATTCACACATCTTAGATATCTCAATGTTAATAAAGGTATACTCTACATCTTTATACCATTATTCCAAATTTATATATTTCAAGTATCCCGAATATATATAAATTAAATAGTCGACACGTCTCACGTCATAATTTCTTAAACTTAAAACATATCTCGAATAGACTATTAAGTTCCCATTATTCCCACATATAACATCTTTATACCTAAGGTCTTTACTTCTGCCTCAAACCTTATTCCATCAAATTATTCAAATTTGCACTATTTACCCAAATATTATCTCACATAACGAATTTCATTAATTTAGAATAATTCCTCAAATTAAATTCCAATTAAAGTCCGATCTCATAATCATGCCTACTGGTCTTCCTTAAGGTTAAGGGTATTCGCAATGTCTCCAATAATATTATCCAAGGGTTAACACCATTAAAATTTAATTAGGGAAAAACTTTATTCATTCTGGGAAGGTTGATCGATCGACCTTTACCTTCGATCGATCGATGGTGGTCGATCGATCGACTGAAGAACATCGATCGATCGAACGCACGAGGTCTGTTACGGACTGCTTCGTTTTGCAGTTACAATTTCGTCCCAAAACTCCAATTTTAAGCATGAAACTCTAAGACAAAGTTACCATAACATCATACTATCATCCTACAACATTATTAACGTTCCAAATTCCATAATTCATCATTCCAAGGCTTAGTTTAGATCAAAACTACATCAAAAATTTTCCAGAATTCTTATTCATTCAAGAACATCATTAAAACTTCTTCTAACTCCATTTTTAAATCATCAAAGGTTCTGTTTAGAACATATAATTCGTCCAGAATATCACTACATGCAATTCCTACATAAATCATGGCTTTTAACTTCCAATTTATGTGTCTAAATTATCTTCCAAGAACAATTTCGAAAATCTCCTAAACATGGAAAACATAGCTTGAATCAAATGAATTTAAACCACTTCCCTTAATTTATCTCTGAATTTGGTGTTGAATCTTGAAGTTAAGTCTGTCCTCTCTCTCTCTTTCTGCAGAATTCTTTCCTTCTCTCTCTCTCTCAAGCTCTTCCCAAGGTTGAAGACAATGGAGTTGTGGAGGTGTGTTTGGTTTTTGGTAAGTTGGAATTGTATTTCAACTTCTCCCGTAGCCCATATTGTCTCTTAGTGTAGTTAGTGGGTTAAGTGGGTTAAATAAGTAGTCAGGTTGTATTTCCAATTTTTGTCACTTTTTAATTCCCAAAAATACAAATTACCAAAATACCCTTTATGATGCCGGTATGGCCCAAAAATACCCCGGGACCCAAACTAAACTCCCGGCTAGTGTTTTCTGACTATCTCGACCCTTACGGATGCGTTGGTGCACTCAAAACGACCATGCGATTAATGGAACTAAAATTCACTTCTTAATTTAATAGCAAAATACCATGATGTGGCGGTCACACGCGTCAAACAAAATTCCCAAATTGTCGTATTTCAATCACGTGACAATTTCAATATTACCAATATTCATATAATGCCAAGTATACACATTATAATAAAATACTAACTCACATCTCGTTAATATTTTTATCCGGATTAATTTCCAATTAATAAACATTTAATTCAATTAATCCCCAAAAATAAATATCACAAAAAATACGGGGTATTACATACTTCCCCCCTAATAACTGAATTTCGTCCCGAAATTCGGAACTAGAAAGTACCTGGTAAAAATAACTCTGGATAACGTTCGCGCATCTCATCCTCGCGCTCCCATGTGGACTCCTCGACATTATGATGTCGCCACTGAACACGCACTAACGGAACTATCTTTGACCGCAGTTTCCGCTCACTTCGGTCTAGAATAGCAATCGGCCCCTCCTCGTAGGAGCTATCTGGCTGGAGATCAATATCCTCCACAGCAATGAGAGAATGAGCCAAATTATCTCTAAGGTATTTCCTAAGGGAGGAAATATGAAACACATCGTGAATCCGATGCAAATGCTCCGGTAACCCAAGTCTATACGCAACCGGTCTGATCCGCTCAATAATAGGAAATGGTCCCACATATCTCGGTGCCAACTTTCCTTTCTTCCCGAAACGCATAATCCCCTTCATAGGAGATACTCTGAGCAAAACCTGGTCCCCCACTTGGAACTCTCTGAAAAATCTCTTCGCATCAGCATAGCTCTTTTGCCTGTCCTGAGCTACCCGAATGCGACTCCGAATCAATTCTATCCTTGCCGAAGTATCCTGAATCACTTCCGGCCCAAGTAGTTTGTTGTCCCCCACCTCCAACCAACATGATGGGGAACGACAAGGTCTACCGTACAACGCCTCAAATGGTTCCATGCCAATGGTGAACTAGTAGGAGTTGTTGTAAGAAAACTCCACCAGTGGAAGATACTGCTCCCATCCACCCTCAAAATCAATGGTGCACATACGTAGCATGTCCTCCAACATCTGATTTGTGCGCTCGGTCTGCCCATCGGTCTGCGGGTGGTACGCCGTACTCAACCGCAACTCCGTGCCCATGGCCTGCTGAAAACTCTCCCAAAATCGTGAAACGAATATCTTGTCTCGGTCAGACACGATATTTAGGGGCACACCGTGAAGTCTCACTATCTCTGCAATAAAGAGCTGGGCATACTGTCCCGCAGTGTAGTCTGTCCTTACGGGTAGAAAATGAGCGACTTTTGTCAACCTGTCCACAATTACCCAAATGGAGTCGTGACCTCTCTGCGACGTAGGCAACCCCGTGATAAAGTCCATAGAGATGCTCTCCCACATCCACATCGGGACCTCTAACGGCTGTAGTAGTCCTGTCGGTCTCTGATGATCCACTTTTACGAGCTGACAAGTGGCGCATTTTGAAACAAACTCGGCAATATCTCTCTTCATCCCGCTCCACCAATACTGACGTCTCATGTCTTGGTACATTTTGTCCCCTCTGGGATGTACCGGGAACCGTGAGCCATGCGACTCTGCCATTACCTCATGCCGCAATTCCTCCCCTTTCGGAACCACCAATGTCCCATTGAAGCGTAATCCCCCGTCTGAGCTAACGGTATAGGATTCGGCTCCCTCAGCTAATAATCGAACTATCTGCTCCTGACAGAACGAGTCGTTTTCCTGTGCCCTCACTACCTTCGTGACAATCTACGGTGTAACAGTCATCACCGACATGAATGATCGAGCCACTGCATCCTGATGTCCCAATTCCTTCCACTTGGCCTTCCACACATCTGCCACCTCCTCTACCGGTCTACGGCTCAACGCGTCTGCCACCACGTTAGCCTTCCCCGGGTGATACTGGATATCGAACTGATAATCTTTCACAAATTCAAGCCACCTCCGTTGCCGCATATTCAACTCCTTCTGCGTGAATAGGTACTGTAGGGACTTGTGATCCGTGAACAATCGAAACTTCTCCCCCAAAAGGTAATGTCTCCAAATACGAAGGGCAAACACCATTGCCGCTAACTCCAAGTCATGGGTAGGGTAATTCTTCTCGTGAGGCTTAAGCTTACGGGAAGCATAAGCTATGGCCTGACTCTCCTGCTGCAGTACACCCCCAAGTCCTTGTAAGGACGCATCGGTGTAAACAAGGTACTCAACTCCCGGTCTCGGCAATGCTAACACAAGTGCTGAGGTTAACTTGTCCTTCAACTCATCAAATGCCAACTGACAGGCATCACTCCAAATGAACGGCACACCTTTACGGGTTAGGTGTGTCATGGGACCCGCTATCGTGGAGAAACCCCGAATAAACCTCCTGTAGTATCCTGCTGGGCCCAAGAAACTACGGATCTCCGTCGGTGTCGTGGGCTGTCCCCACTCCCTCACCGCGGATACCTTCCCCGGATCAACCGATATTCCCCGGTCGGAAATAATATGCCCCAAAAACTGAACCTCCTTCAGCCAAAACCCGCACTTCTCATATTTTGCATACAATTCATTCTGGCGCAGTGTCTGCAAAACTAGCCTCAACTGCTCGGCGTGCTCCTCCTCTGTCTGGGAGTAAACCAAAATGTCATCGATGAAGACAATGACAAACTGATCTAAGAAATCCCTGAACACCCTATTCATCAAGTCCATAAATGCTGCTAGAGCGTTGGTCAAACCAAATGGCATAACCCGAAACTCGTAAGAACCATATCTCGATAAGAACGCAGTCTTCGAGACGTCCTCCTCCCTGATACGCAACTGATGGTATCCAGATCGCAAATCAATCTTTGAGAAGCAAGAAGCTCCTCTCAACTGGTCGAATAGGTCATCGATTCGAGGTAACGGATACTTATTCCGTATCGTGACCTTGTTTAACTCCCGGTAGTCCACACACAATCTCAGTGAACCATCTCTCTTCTTCACGAACAACACAGGGGCACCCCACGGTGAAGTACTCCTCTGAATAAACCCCTGACCCAACAACTGCTCAATATGATCCCGTAACTCCCTCATCTCAGCTGGAGCCATACGGTACGGTGCTCGTGCTATAGGTCTCGTTTCTGGTAACAAGTCTATAACGAAGTCTATCTCTCGACTGGGGGGTAGGCCTGGTATCTCCTGAAACACATCAGAATACTTCCTGACAACTGGGATCGAATCTAAAGGAATCACAACCTCCTTAGAGGTATCCTCCTCAATGTAATATAAATGAGCGGTCGAGCCTCCCTCTGGGCGAGGCATCGCCACTACAAACATCTCTTGGCCCGGAATGGCAAAAACAATCCTCCCACCGAAGCAATCAATCATGGCTCTATAATCAGCGAGCCAATCCATACCGATAATCACATCGTGAACATGCATATCTAATACCAACATGTCCGCAGGTAATACCAAACCACCAATCTCTACCCCCACTCCCCGACATATAAAGAATATAAGTGACCCACTCCCCAATGGTGAGTCGACACACGTAACTGTGCTCTCCGCGGTGGCTAACAACCCTAAAGCCTTCGCGAAATGTGTAGCTATAAAACAATGTGTAGCCCCCATATCAAACAGTACCCGACCCATAATGCCATGGATAGAAAACGTGCCCTCAATCGCGGGCGGTGCCTGTGGGGCTGCTGCCTGGTGGACATTGTAGACACGTCCATACTGTAGCTGCCCCTACTGAATTGGGACTGCTGGAATGGGTGGCAATGCTGCCATCTGTGGAGGTGCGGGGAGAGCGGCGGGAAACATAGGCCTCTGTGGCTCCTGGCGAGCTCCCTGCTGCTGCTGCGGGGCCCTGCCCCTATCAGGACAGTCCTGGCGTTTATGGCCAGTCTTGCCACAAACGAAACACTTCCCTGGGAAGTTCCCTCCTCTCTGCCCCTGCTGTCCCCGGCCCTGGTGGCCATTACCGTTCCTCCCTTGGCCCTACTGGCCCTGCTGAAACTGCTGATGTTGACCATTTTGACCCTACTGGCCCTGATGGCCGTTTGGACCCTGATGGCCCTGACGGAAACCTCCCTATCCGTGCCTATAGTTTCCTGATCGGAACCTCTTCTGATCCCCCTGCTGGGAACCCTGCTCAAACTGTATCTGCCCCTTAACAGATTGTGCTCCACCGGCACCATGTCCTCCAGTCCTGCCCTGATGGATAGACTCTCCCGATCTCTTGCCCCCAGCCATATGAAAGCGGTGATCCTGGTAGTGTAATAAAGCAGCGTTAACCACATCAGAATAAGTGGCCAACGAAAGGTTCCCTAACAGATGCTGACGGATCCTCCATGTCAACCCGTCGGTGAATTTCTCAATCTTCTTCTTTTCTGTCGGTATTTCATCAGGAACGATATTCAACAGATTAGTGAACTCGGCCTCATATTCGGACACGATCTTACCCTCCTGCCTCAGACTCATCAATCTCCTCCTCATTTCCGTATGAACCGCTGACGGAAAGTACTTGCTATCGAACCGCACCCAGAACTCCTGAATCGTGAGAGTATCCCTCTCCTCTATAGTGGTAATAGACTTCCACCACTGCAATGCAGATCCAACTAGCTTGAAAGTATCTAGCACCTGCTTCTGAACATCCGTGCACTCATACATCCTCATGTGCCTTTGTATATCCTTCCTCCATTGGCTCGAGACTACCACATCTGAGCTACCTGCAAACTCTGGCGGATGCGCTTTCTGAAAAGCGTCACGTACACGTTCCCAAGAAGACGGGAATGCATTTGCCTGTACTGGCGCGGCAACCGGCGCCTGAGGCGGTGCCTGCTGAACAACGGAAATGGAGGTATTTACCACTTGGGCTACAATAGCTGCAACCTCAGCGGCGTTCATCATGCCCTGAACCGGTGCGGGCTGTGGTTCTGGCGTCGCATTCCTGGGAACTCGTCGTGCACGTCGTGGAGGCATTCTGAAATAAGAATAAGTCTATAAGTTCGCAGTTATAAACTTAATATAGTTGAAGAACGTAGCATAAACAAAAGAATACAATAGTCCTAAAATATAGGGCTCTACATCAAAGAAAGCTCAGCGGAAACATAATAAGCCGTTCAGATCCTAAAGGACACTAGAACCTGATGCTCTGATACCACCTGTGACACCCCGACTAATTAAATACCGGGTAGCTACTCCTTTATTAAATTAAATCAAAACGCCAAGTTGGCTCAGTTAATAGCATCACTGTCGAAAACATTTTATTATTACTAACCACCTAGTATTTAAAAAGTAAGTTGCCAAATTTTAATTAAAGTCTGATTAACATGCAACAAGTGTAAAAAGAATAATAACACCATTCACCATAATGAAGTAAATAGAATAACCGTCACATGATATAAATAAACCTGGAGGAAAAACTCCTCATAACACAATCCCAGAACTGAAGTAAATAATGAAATACTGGATACTGAATGAATACACGCCAAAGTCTGAAAAACTGAAATGGAAATGTATCTAATAGAATTTGGGCAACATGCCCTACAACTGAGGAATACTGAATAAGGAATCCAAATGATATAAGCGTCTAAAAGAAAATCCTTGTAGCTTCCACAAGCAGCTACAGCTCGGCATCTGAGTAAGAATCCTATGCATGGTGTCCTTGTGGCTGGGCACCTAAAATGGTTTTACAAAAAAAAATAGATTTGAAAGCAAACGGGTCAGAGCCCGAATGTGGAGATATTTTAAAAACCTGCAAGTGCTTTAAAAACATTTAAAACAGTATATGCAAAATACATGTTAGGACGTGCTCCCACATGAGATACTCACCTCTCGTCTAACTGTGCACTCCTAACGTTCCTGTACCCATTCATGTGTTATCTCATAACTATCTAAAAGAGTATCTAACACTTCTACTCGGTTCACGTTTAAATTTCAACCTTAACAATTAAATAGAGAGTTCTACTATAATTCCCGGATTCCCAATTATTAATAAAACCATTAATTGATAAAAGTTCTCTTTTTATCTTTTCAAAACATTACCGTAGTACTTTCCTTCTCATTTAACCGTATATTTTCACATCATAAATATAAAATACAAGCACCCAATGGCTAAGCTTCGGTGCACACATACTCTGCTATCCATCCCGGTACATCACGTACATAAGGATCACGCATTCCGAATCTCTAAGGAATCGTTCAGATAACAACATCACAAATAGTGGAGGCGAACACAGTCACCATCACATGGGTCACGCACATACCTACGCTCCCACGATCAGCAAACTTATTAACATCTCAATAAGTCCTTCAATGACCTATGTTCATCGAGGTAACCAATCTAAATCCGGTCAACACAAGGATAAGAAGGCCCTAAGCGAACGTAAACCTCCCGTGATAGCAAGTATGGTAGGTATGTCATACACATAAGATTATATACTAAGCATTCACACATCTTAGATATCTCAATATTAATAAAGGTATACTCTACATCTTTATACCATTATTCCAAATTTATATATTTCAAGTATCCCGAATATATATAAATTAAAGAGTCGACACGTCTCACGTCGTAATTTCTTAAACTTAAAACCTATCTCGAATAGACTATTAAGTTCCCATTATTCCCACATATAACATCTTTATACCTAAGGTCTTTACTTCTGCCTCAAACCTTATTCCATCAAATTATTCAAATTTGCACTATTTACCCAAATATTATCTCACATAACGAATTTCATTAATTTAGAATAATTCCTCAAATTAAATTCCAATTAAAGTCCGATCTCATAATCATGCCTACTGGTCTTCCATAAGGTTAAGGGTATTCACAATGTCTCCAATAATATTATCCAAGGGTTAACACCATTAAAATTTAATTAGGGAAAAACTTTATTCATTCTGGGAAGGTCGATCGATCGACCTTTACCTTCGATCGATCGATGGTGGTCGATCGATCGACTGAAAACATCGATCGATCGAACGCACCAGGTCTGTTACGGACTGCTTCGTTTTGTAGTTACAATTTCGTCCCAAAACTCCATTTTTAAGCATGAAACTCTAAGACAAAGTTACCATAACATCATACTATCATCCTACAACAGTATTAACGTTCCAAATTCCATAATTCATCATTCCAAGGCTTAGTTTAGATCAAAACTACATCAAAAATTTTCCAGAATTCTTATTCATTCAAGAACATCATTAAAACTTCTTCTAACTCCATTTTTAAATCATCAAAGGTTCTGTTTAGAACATATAATTCGTCCAGAATATCACTACATGCAATTCCTACATAAATCATGGCTTTTAACTTACAATTTATGGGTCTAAATTATCTTCCAAGAACAATTTCGAAAATCTCCTAAACATGGAAAACATAGCTTGAATCAAATGAATTTAAACCACTTGCTTTAATTTATCTCTGAATTTGGTGTTGAATCTTGAAGTTAAGTATGTCCTCTCTCTCTCTTTCTGTAGAATTCTTTCCTTCTCTCTCTCTCTCAAGCTCTTCCCAAGGTTGAAGACAATGGAGTTGTGGAGGTGTGTTTGGTTTTTGGTAAGTTGGAATTGTATTTCAACTTCTCCCGTTGCCCATATTGTCTCTTAGTGTAGTTAGTGGGTTAAGTGGGTTAAATAAGTAGTCAGATTGTATTTCCAATTTTCGTCACTTTTTAATTCCCAAAAATACAAATTACCAAAATACCCTTTATGATGCCGGTATGGCCCAAAAATACCCCGGGACCTAAACTAAACTCCCGGCTAGTGTTTTCTGACTATCTCGACCCTTACGGACGCGTTGGTGCACTCAAAATGACCATACGGTTAATGGAACTAAAATTCACTTTTTAATTTAATAATAAAATACCATGACGTGGCGGTCACACGCGTCAAACAAAATTCCCAAATTGTCGTATTTCAATCACGTGACAATTTCAATATTACCAATATTCATATAATGCCAAGTATACACATTATAATAAAATAATAACTCACATCTCGTTAATATTTTTATCCGGATTAATTTCCAATTAATAAACATTTAATTCAATTAATCCCCAAAAATAAATATCACAGAAAATACGGGGTATTACAGTATTGTATGGGCGATACAGGATACTCCTACGTGATATAATTAGAATCATAAGTATATGATCTAGTTGGGAACATTATAGTTAAAAAGATCAGGATAGACGTACGTTAGGCGTGCACAATAGTGGAGAGGTGAGAATCTCATGTGACAGTTTGAAACTAACATGCACATAATGCTTGCATTATTGTAGTTTTAAATACCTGTTAAAACAAATATTTTTACAATTCGGGCTCTGACCCATTTCTTGTTGTTCTTCTCTCTTTTACTATATATATATATATATATATATATATATATATATATATATATATATATATATATATATATATAAAATAATGGAGGAAGGCTTTTTTGGTCTCCCCCAACTAACAGTTGAGATTAAATCTTGAGGGGTTTGGTCTTTATCAACTGGTGGCTCAGATTAACTCTTACGATTTTGAATCCAATGGATGTGAATGATTTCCATATTGAAAAGATTCTTTTGTCAAAAGGTTCATTTACACCATAGAGAACAAGGCTGGAGGTATTTACAGAGCACAAGGATCGAGACTCGTTTAAGTTATTTGTACCCAGTCAGCTTCAGAATCTCTAACCAAATGTCTCTCTCTGTCTTTGAGATCCTCACTATTCATCCCATACTCTCTCTCTCTCTCTCTCTTCCCCTCGGCCTCTCTCACCCTCTACATCTTCAGATCCTCACTATTTATCATAGGATTCTTCATTCTACAAACAGAGTCTCAAGGTATTCAACCCATACTCACTCTCTCTCTCTTCCCCCTCGGCCTCTCTCATCCTCCACAGCTTCAGATCCCCACTATTCAAATTGGGGCATTTGTTGTTACTTCAAAATCCAGTTTTATTTATTGTTGCTTCACAATCCAGTCAGTGCTTCATAAATTAAAGCATTAGTGAATCAGTTAGTGCTTCACATGATTGGGTTTGCTGGGTTCTTACGGGTTAGAGAGAAAATCAGGTTATGTATGCATTTGAGTGATGAGAGAGAGAAAGGTGTTGGGTGGTTTCGATTATCAGGCGTTGCAATAAGATACATGACCAACAATCATATTTCCTAATCGGTTCAACTCAATATGCGCCTTGGCCGATTCCTATTACTCCGCCACCTAACCTATTTCAAAGAAAAAGATTTGGCTCTGGCGATCTTCAGGTCGTTGGAATTATTGGGTATTAACCTTTATGGTTACTGATGTAGGTGTAGTAACCGTATTGGGTCTGGTTGCAGTTGTGGGTCGTGGCAAAGGTGGCCTTGATTGGGGCCGATATCCAAGAGGTCATTGGGAGTTCCATCATTATAAAGATTCTTAGCTATGGGGTTCTCCCTTTTTGGGCTAGTGTTCTGATTAAATCAGGTATGCTACGGTGGCAGTAGACTCCTCTTTTTTGCACCAACTAGAAGCAAAGCCAAGGCAATATCTCAACCATTGAATTTATATCAAGAGAAAATCCAATGTTTAAATCATGTATGCTATTATTTCAGGTGAAAGGAAAAAGCCTATGTTTGATTGATTGTATATATATTACTCTATAAGATTTTAGTTTATGGTTTTGGAATATATGAATTGATTTATGTTTGGATGATACAAACCCACTATTATTGAATAACTATTTAAATCTTTATTTTTTCTTTATTTTACAGTTTCAACGAATCCAAGTTGTGCTAAGGATTGAACCTCCATATCTAATGTTACTGTGAGCTTTGACTTTATTAGTTTCTATATCTTCTCTAAACCCATTTTTATTTTAGGGTTTATATTTTCTATTCTTTGGAATTTTTGAGAATTTTTGTTCAATGCTAACTGTCAAATGGAGATGGAATTTTTATTTTTTACATTTTGTTTTCTTTATTACAATTTTGTTCATTTTAGATGTGCTTTGTTGGATGTGAACATATGGGACTCTGCTTTGGTATTAAAAAAAAGGTCGGTGAGGCAAGCATGGGTGAGGAAAATACGGGTCTCTGCTTTTGTGTAGAGAAACAAGACAGCACAATGGAAGTACAATACCTCTGGTAGCTCGGTACAGAGGTTTTAGTTGTTAGTTGGGAAGTAAAAAATAGGTAGGGTAGCCTCAACCTCCTCACATGTTTTAGCTATTAGTTGGAAGATGAAAAACAGGTTAACTAATGTTTTGGTTGTTAGTATGTAGGATACTTATTAATTTTCTATTTATGAATTTCTTTTTCTTTTTTTTTCTAATTTATATTTTTATTAATGATCCCAACTTTTTTCAGTTCTTCATGAATATTGTTATGTATAGAGGCAGGAAAGAAAATATGGAGACAAATAATGTTTGTTATGTATAGATCACAACTTTCAATTTGTCTCCGGCTTGACAATCTTAAGCCAAAATGGAGCGTATTTGTGGTATATGGTTGGTGCGAATGGTACTTTTGATCCGAATTTATTATTTGTTATCTGAACTTTATGCAACCACTAACTCAGTTAATTAACATGAAGATAAAATATTAATAAACAGTGTTTATTTTCCTTTAGAGTGGGAGTGAAATTCTTTAAAGTATATTCATATGAAGAACTAGACCGATTGCATTTTTTGCTTCTCATTTTTTTTGAATTTTTATTACTTAATCATGTATTCATTTGTTTTTTATGTAAATCTAATAATTCAGGATACTCGAGTTAGATACTCGATCAAATCATATCTAAGATGAGTTTTCTAAAGCGACATCGGTTTCGAAAATAATTTCGTGACCCGTACACGTGTCCGTGTGTCTTTGGTACATTTTGAGTGGAGACAGCTTGATTTGGTGTGGTCCACTCAAAATGCACCAATGACACCTTGAAGCGGGTGTTCTTTGAATTTGCAAAATATTTTTTATGTTTGAAGTGTAAACCCTCATAATATTTTTTGTTCTAACTATAAATTAATAGTTTGTACTTTGTACTAAACATGTAATTGGTATCTTTTTATTTTACTTAGATTGCAATACAAATTATTAAGAGTTCACAAATATAAACATGTTCGTATAATGTTATCGCTTGAGTCTTATTTTATCAGACCCAATGCACTGCATTAAAATTGTAATCATTCCGCAAGCATTTGATCAATATGTTAACCCTGCCATCGACACAGTTACATTATTTATATTTTCACTATTGACGACACGTTTAAAATACAAAATATCACGGGAATAAATTTATCACCGTGCCATTCGAACGGGTATATATATATATATATCAAGTGCCCGGTCATAGGGTTACCAAACTTAGACACGTGGACCGTTTAGCGAGCTGCAGCAGTTGTGGAAGTTGCATGTCCTTGCACTTAGACGCCTCTATATGTTCCTTCTATTATATCCATACATTTCATTTAGGGCATGGTTCACCCATCCTCAGTCATTTTATTAGAGATTGTACTCAGTTTACTTTAGTATTTTATTTCTAATTCACTTGAGGATTCTAGGAATGGTTGGTTTGAGACCTTGAACTGGAATATTTTATCGAGTCTTATTTATTTCAGTAGTTGTTTCATGTCCAATATTTATTATATCCATGTGGAATGTAAATATCTTATTTCTTTAAAATGGAAATTTATTAATGGATTAATTAGGTATAATTAAATGGAAAAATATTTTGACAATAGCTTAATGATTTAGTATGCGATTATTAATATACATGTTTTCGACGGTGATGCTAAGAAATAATCCACCGAACTTTTTGTTTTAGTTTTAATAAAGGACTGATCACTTAGTATTTAATTGGGTGGGGTGTCACAAGTGGTATCAGAGCATAATTTTATAGAGTCCTTAAGGATTTGTATGACTTATTATGCTTTCAGCTTAGCATTCTTTGATATAGAACCCTATCTTTAGGACTGTTGTACTCTTATTTATGCGATTACGTCTTTAGCTATTTGAGATTTAATAATAACTATGGACTAATAAATTATTTCTCGTCTCAAATGCCTCCTCGATGTGAAGCACGAGATAGACAGGCACAACTAGAGTAGCCAGCAGTTCAGGCTCAGGGAATAATGAACGCAGCCGAGGTTGCGACCATAGTTTCTTAAGTAGTGAATGAAGCTTTAGCGGTGGGGAAACAGGCCCCACCATAGGTTCAGGCTGTAGTACCAGTTCCAGTATACTTTCCCACTTCATAGGAGAGATTTAGGGATTCCTTTCAGGAAGCACATCCCCCAGAGTTCTCTGGCAGTTCGGACGTTATTATCGCGAGACAATGGAAGAAAGACATCGAGAGGAATCTTCGCATGTATGAGTTCATAGATATTCAGAGAAAGTTATAGGATACCTTCAATCTAGTAGGGGAAGCCTTACAGCGATGGGAATCCACTACCACTTTAGAGGAGAGGGGCAGTATGACGATTCAGAGTTTCTGGGCATGGTTCGACCACAAGTATTTTCCTTTCGCCGTTCAAAACGAGATGAGGTGAAAATTATTGGACCTCACTCAGGAAGGGAATACAATCGGAGAATATGAGGAGGAATTCACTAGATTTGTTAATTTCGTACCTAGTGATGTGCCTACTAAGGAGAAGACGATACAGATGTTCATGGATAGCCTAACCTGGAGGATCTGACAACATCTTATCGGTAATCTGTCTTTGCAGTCGTATAGAGACATACTTAATGTTGCATTGCTACATTGTCAGGACCATCATTTCCATTCCAAGGGGAACAAGTGATGGGGTGAGCCTAGCCAGAAGGGAAGGAAAGGTGGGGGTAGTGCCAGTTGTGCGCCGATAGCTGGCAGTAGTAGAGGCACGGTGAGCAAGGTTCCAAGCCTAAGGATTATTCTAAGAGGTTTAGAGAAGGTGGATTCATGAATGGTCAGGGAGGCTATAGGCAGGTGTGACACCCCGACTAATTAAATAACGGGTAGCTACTCCTTTATTAAATTAAATCAAAACGCCAAGTTGGCTCAGTTAATAGCATCACTGTCGAAAACATTTTATTATTACTAACCACCTAGTATTTAAAAAGTAAGTTGCCAAATTTTAATAAAAGTCTGATTAACATGCAACAAGTGTAATGAAGAATAATAACACCATTCACCATAATGAAGTAAATAGAATAACCGTCACATGATATAAATAAATCTGGAGGAAAAACTCCTCACAACACAATCCCACAACTGAAGTAAATAACGAAATACTGAATACTGAATGAATACATGCCAAAGTCTGAAAAACTGAAATGGAAATGTATCTAATAGAATTTGGGCAACATGCCCTACAACTGAGGAATACTGAGTATGGAATCCAAATGATATAAGCGTCTAAAAGCAAATCCCTCTAACTTCCACAAGCAGCTACAACTCGTCATCTGAGTAAGAATCCTATGCATGGTGTCCTTGTGGCTGGGCACCTAAAATGGTTTTACAAAAAGGTAGATTTGAAAGCAAACGGGTCAGAGCCCGAATGTGGAGATATTTTAAAAACCTGCAAGTGCTTTAAAAAAATTTAAAACAGTATATGCAAAATACATGTTAGGACGTGCTCTCACATGAGATACTCACCTCTCGTCTAACTGTGCACTCCTAACGTTCCTGTACCCATTCATGTGTTATCTCGTAACTATCTAAAGAGTTTCTAACACTACTACTCGGTTCACGTTGAATTTCCAACCTTAACAATTAAATAGAGAGTTCTACTATAATTCTCGGATTCCCAATTATTAATAAAACCATTAATTGATAAAAGTTCCCTTTTTATCTTTTCAAAACATTTCCATAACTATACTCACAATTTAACATAGTAAATTCCTTCTCATATAACCGTATATTTTCACATCATAAATATACAATACAAGCACCCAAAGGCTAAGCTGCGGTGCACACATACTCTGCTATCCATCCCGGTACATCACGTACATAAGGATCACACATTTCGAATCTCTCAGGAATTGTTTCAGATAACAACCTCACAAATAGTGGAGGCGAACACAGTCACCATCACATGGGTCACGCACATACCTACGCTCCCATGATCAGCAAAACTTATTAATATCCCAATAAGTCCTTCAATGGCCTATGTTCATCGAGGTAACCAATCTAAATCCGGGCAACACAAGGATAAGACGGCCCTAAACGAACGTAAACCTCCCGTGATAGCAAGTATGGTAGGTATGTCATACACATAAAGTTATATACTAAGCATTCACACATCTTAGATATCTCAATATTAATAAAGGTATACTCTACATCATTATACCATTATTCCAAATTCATATATTTCAAGTATGTCGATTATATATAAATTAAATTGCCGACACGTCTCACGTCGTAATTTCTTAAACTTAAAACCTATCTCAAATAGACTATTAAGTTCCCATTATTCTCACATATAACGCCTTTACACCTAAGGTCTTTAATTCTGCCCCAAACCTTATTTCATCAAATTATTCCAATTTGCACTATTAACCCAAATATTATTTCACTTATCGAATTTCATTAATTTAGAATAAGTCCTCAAATTAAATTCCAATTAAAGTCCAATCTCATAATCATGTCTACTGGTCTTCCTTAAGATTAAGGGTATTCACAAGGTCTCCAATAATATTATCTAAGGGTTAACACCATTAAAATTTAATTCGGGAAAAACTTTATTCTTTCTGGAAAGGTCGATCGATCGACCTTTACCTTCGATCGATCGATGGTGGTCGATCGATCGACTGAAGAACATCGATCGATCGAACGCACCAGGTCTGTTACGGACTGCTTCGTCTTGCAGTTGCAATTTCGTCCCAAAACACCATTTTAAGCATGAAACTCTAAGACAAGGTTACCATAACATCATACAATCATCCTACAACAGTATTAACGTTCTAAATTCC
The DNA here is from genome assembly GCA_949130495.1 of Sambucus nigra. Lineage (NCBI taxonomy): Eukaryota > Viridiplantae > Streptophyta > Magnoliopsida > Dipsacales > Adoxaceae > Sambucus > Sambucus nigra. The sequence goes on along the minus strand of OX422221.1, from coordinate 525,839,174 downwards.
ATAATTCATCATTCCAAGGCTTTGTTTAGATCAAAACTATATCAAAAATTTTCAGAATTCTTCTTCATTCAATAACATCATTAAACTTCTTATAACTCCATTTTTAATTCATCAAAGGTTCTGTTTAGAACATAAATTTCGTCCAGAATATTACTACATGCAATTCCTAACATATTTCCAAGCTTTTAACTTCCAATTTATGGGTCTAAATCATCTCCCAAGATTAATTTCGAGAATTCCTAAACATGGAAAACATAGCTTGAATCAAATGAGTTTAAACCACTTGCCTTAATCTTTCTCTGAATTTGGTGTTGAATCTTGAAGTTAAGTCTGTCCTCTCACTCTCTTTCTACAGAATTCTTTCCTTCTCTCTCTCTCTCTCTCAAGTTCTTCCCAAGGTTGAAGACAATGGAGGTATGGAGGTGTGTTTGGTTTTTGGTAAGTTGGAATTGTATTTTAACTTCTCCCGTAGCCCATATTGTCTCTTAGTGTAGTTAGTGGGTTTAGTGGGTTAAAGAAGAAGTCAGATTGTATTTCCAATTTTCGTCACTTTTTAATTCCCAAAAATACAAATTACCAAAATGCCCCTATAAGTTACCGGTATGGCCCAAAAAATGCCCCGGGACCCAAACTAAACTCCCGGCTAGTGTTTTCTGACTATCTCGACCCTTCCGGATGCGTTGGCGCACTCAAAATGACCATACGGTTAATGGAACTAAAATTCACTTTTTAATTTAATAATAAAATACCATGACGCGACGGTCACACGCGTCTCAACAAAATTCCCAAATTACCGTATTTAAATCTCACGATAATTTCAATATTTCCAATATTCATATATTGCCATATATACACATTATAATCAAATACTAACTCACATCTCGTTAATATTTTTATCCGGATTAATTTCCAATTTAACACGCATTTAATTCAATTAATCCCAAAAATAAATCTCACAGAAAATATGGGGTATTACATACTTCCCCCCTAATAACTGAATTTCGTCCTGAAATTCGGAAAAGTAAGGTACGCCTAGAAATAGGTATCCTCCAGTGTTCAAAACAATTATAAAGAGAAGTCCAAATAACTAAAACCCTTGTTTCACAATGAGTTTGTTTAACATACTTGATACCTTATCAGAATAATCTCGATAAATGCACTTCGCGTTGTGCTTATTAAACAACATTTTAGTAAAATACCTTATACATCATTGGCCATCTTGTCTCAATAACCTTATGAGTCCGCACTTCACCATGCATTTACTCCAGCTTTTATCAAAACATGAGACACCCATTCTAGAAGGAATCAATAACATATCTAACTACTCTTGCCCACTCTTTGAATCTCTATTCCCGACGTTGTGACCTTTTACACACGGAAAAACCACTTCAGCCTGTTGGTGTTACACCAATCTTTATAAGTACCTTGTCCACCATAAATATATACGGGTGCTTTTTCCCGCCCCCAACGCTACCATTTGGAAATATCTGCTCCTCATGTGTACAATGTACCTCACTAGTTATACCCGATTTGGAATTGAAAATATCGCAATGGATCCGAAATTTCTTTCATACAATCCATCAATCGTTAGTCACCTTGCGCCTGCACCTCGGGTTTTAGGTGATACAACCCTCAAATTGAATCGTTATTTCTAACTACTTATAGTCACCCCACTTGAATATGGATATCTGGTATTTCATCCCAGTTCTAAATAGCACTACGTTGAATTACGTATCGGCGTGTTCACTATCTAATAGTGTAAATTACCCCAAGTATATAACCATTTCTCTCCTTCTGGACAACATGTACCACATAACCATTTCTCACTTTTTCCACTTGACCTTCCCATTCTTGGAATCGTCGTCTTGGTACAAAATTACTTGGTGGTTCATCTAACCCTAACTGGTCTACTACTTACTATCCCTCTTTCAATGCCGATATTCACATAAACTTTCCCCCGTTCAAAGATACTTGATGATCTTATTCTCCCGACGAATACCAAAAGTTTGGAACTTTACCCCTTTTCACTACTTTGTACATATCTAGACTTCATACCTGATTGACATCCTCATTTTATTTACTCTTGAGTTACCCTCAACATTCGATTGATGGAAAAAAAAAACACCCCGCCCGCTCGGGGAGAGCGAACGATGCGCTACTATCGATAAACTAAACTAATCCACAAATAACAAGGTATACAGCATCCAAATCCCACAATAAAACAAGAAACCACTATCTCATCTTCAATTTAATACAACAGATCTCTCGAAATAATTACAACAATCCAACTATCTCGAAAATAAAATAAATCTCCAAATTTGAACGTGCTACACTGACTACACATGATATTCACTTACACCTTTTCTTATGACGTTTAACCTCATAAGCAATAATCTCGCCCGTCCATGTTCCCTCTTCCTTTGATTTACACTTTATCAATTCAAGGTGTCTATGCCCCTTATAACCCAACTATACGGTTTTTAAACATTATATACGCTTCATACAAATCTCAAACTCTTTATCGTCACTGTAAATACAACGGTGCTATACCACTTGGGCGTTCTCAGTCGCTTCTGAGTTACAAATCCTAAATTCTCCTTATCCTCAATGCGTCCCTCAACATGTCGTGCCAAAACTAATATTATTAGTACTTACATCGTAATTTACTAACAACTGGCTCTAAATGACTTACAACAATAATTTACTCCTTGTAACTTCCCGTTATAACTACATATTCCCGTATCGATAGAGGTATCCAATTCATGAACGAAGGGCCACACTTCTCCTTACTACCAATCTTACGCTAAGTTTCATGCGTGGAGTGTCTCGCAAAGCGAAATCCAAACAAGGAACCCCCCCGATACACTACTACCTAACATTGTTGGTCATCAGAATCCGTTAAGCCCGGTCCATAGTATGTACCCCTACACTCTCGTTTCTCAACAAAGTTACATTTTGCCGCAATGACACTAAAACAAGGATCTCTCTTCAAATGACATTTTCTCTTGACACTGATGGTAATTACATTCCATATACACCACGTAACTAAGATCGGGGTTCTCAAAATCCCGTCCCCAGACACACAACTATGAGTATAAACTCCCAAATCTCTAACGGGGAATAAAACAATGCACTCTTTTTGTTATAACTTCTCTATCGTTAATTCTAAAACCAACTAACTCTTTGTTGACTAGTAAATCAATTACATACGACTCATAATAATGAAATCCCTACGCATAATGGGATTCAATATCCGAGACCATTATACCACTTTGAAATCACAACATATTCAAATATATGTATATATATACCTATATACAAATGTACAATTGCGAGTCCGACCCTCTCACAGATGGGGCCTCGCCAGAACAAAACATGCTACCCCAAGGTGGCAATCCCAATAAACTTGCTATACCAGCACACTATCGGTATAAATATATAAATAAAACCATAAATAATATCATCACATACTCGTATAATACAGCACTAAAACGAGTAATATGAATAAAGTAACATCGCTATTAATATACCCATTCATCCTCCGCGGATGACAATAAAATAAATCCCCCACGCTATTAGGGAAAAATGTTCTTATATATAATAAATTTACTGATATACTCACTAAATTCGACTCTTATGTGAAAATAACAATAGTGAGAAATGTAACAACTCATTCACGCTACAACTAACATGCATCCTCATCTGAGAATGTATCTCATACTTCTATTTTATCAATCGTCCCGGCTACTCAAATGGTTCCTGGACATACCACACATATCTGTCCCACACTGAATATTTCAATAACTGTTGCCCTCGCCAGGCACAATACCTTGATCCCTACTCTTGTATCGGGAAAAAACTTTTATAATGCACGGGTTTGACTCCCTATAGAAATACCTCTACACATACTCCTCTTATCTCTTGTCTCACCAATCATGTTAAGGTGGTCCATCTCTTGGACGTTGGTAGTCTCGACTCAGACGACTATCTCTGTTGTTCCCTTAGTGTTGACGGCCCTAAGGATCATGCTACTAATTTTCCACCTCTCTTACTGAAATTACCATCGCTCGGTAGTAATTCCTGCTATCGAATTATTTTAACGGTTTATCCATTGGGTCTTCCCATTGTGGTGCTTCTCCAACACCAGTTTTCCCCAGTCTTACTTTATGTAAGGTTCTCGATTCTCGTGTCTCCCTACCCGGGGATGTTTACCTCCAAATTAACACTATGCGACAATACCATTTGCTTTAACCGTCCAAGCAGAGTCCTGCCCGAAGGACTTGCGATTCTCCTCTGTAAATTCTTCCTTTAATATCCCCTTCTCCGTTTCACCTACTTCACCCGGTGTAGGGTTCACTAAATAATTATATTTCTCTTCACAAAGTGACCTCTGTCCGGACCTTTCGTGTGAGTTCAGAACGACATTCGTTTCTCACCCTAAACATTTGATCACGGAACTTATGGTCAAACCATTCGTGTACGCCTTCTCTCGACGTTACATCCCACTTATAAGTGTAGTGATTGTTTCTCCCCATAGAAACTCCGCTCTTACGTGATAAGAAAATTTTCCTCAAATTTTTTTTTTTTTTTTCACTCTTGATTTGCCATACGCCGACACGAGTCCAATTCTTTGGATACTTTGCGTTCGTTTGTCTAGCACATGCCGTCTTTTCCTTTCGAGTATTTCCACTGCTGGTTCTCTTCAATGTTACATAAATTCTTTCTCTCCCATTCCAACCTTGTTGGATGTGTCTAATTTGACTCCATTCCTTACTATAGCCATACCTGGAAGTCTCGGGTTGCGTCTTAGCCTTCTAGATCATCCAGGACTTCCGTGCCATAGTATCGGTGACTTCAACTACGGTCATCCTTATTTAAATAACTCAATTATTCTCAATATAAGTTTGCCTCCTGCTGTTCACCCATCTGTCTTCGCCTGACGTACTGCATTGTTCGGTACTCGAATACACCCGATCACAAATAAGATTCACTACCATATGTATTGAAGCAGGAGAACGAAATCTCATCAAAGATATCAACAATCCTAAGCATAGGGCTCTATATCAAAGAAAGCTCAGCGGAAACATAATAAGCCGTACAGATCCTAAGGACACTAGAACCTGATGCTCTGATACCACCTGTGACACCCCGACTAATTAAATACCGGGTAGCTACTCCTTTATTAAATTAAATCAAAACGCCAAGTTGGCTCAGTTAATAGCATCACTGTCGAAAACATTTTATTATTACTAACCACCTAGTATTTAAAAAGTAAGTTGCCAAATTTTAATAAAAGTCTGATTAACATGCAACAAGTGTAATGAAGAATAATAACACCATTCACCATAATGAAGTAAATAGAATAACCGTCACATGATATAAATAAATCTGGAGGAAAAACTCCTCACAACACAATCCCACAACTGAAGTAAATAACGAAATACTGAATACTGAATGAATACATGCCAAAGTCTGAAAAACTGAAATGGAAATGTATCTAATAGAATTTGGGCAACATGCCCTACAACTGAGGAATACTGAGTATGGAATCCAAATGATATAAGTGTCTAAAAGAAAATCCCTGTAACTTCCACAAGCAGCTACAGCTCGTCATCTGAGTAAGAATTCTATGCATGGTGTCCTTGTGGCTGGGCACCTAAAATGGTTTTACAAAAAGGTAGATTTGAAAGCAAACGGGTCAGAGCCCGAATGTGGAGATATTTTAAAAACCTGCAAGTGCTTTAAAAACATTTAAAACAGTATATGCAAAATACATGTTAGGACGTGCTCTCACATGAGATACTCACCTCTCGTCTAACTGTGCACTCCTAACGTTCATGTACCCATTCATGTGTTATCTCGTAACTATCTCAAGATTTTCTAACACTACTACTCGGTTCACGTTGAATTTCCAACCTTAATAATTAAATAGAGAGTTCTACTATAATTCTCGGATTCCCAATTATTAATAAAACCATTAATTGATAAAAGTTCCCTTTTTATCTTTTCAAAACATTTCCATAACTATACTCACAATTTAACATAGTAAATTCCTTCTCATATACCCGTATATTTTCACATCATAAATATACAATACAAGCACCCAAAGGCTAAGCTGCGGTGCACACATACTCTGCTATCCATCCCGGTACATCACGTACATAAGGATCACACATTCCGAATCTCTCAGGAATTGTTTCAGATAACAACATGACAAATAGTGGAGGCGAACACAGTCACCATCACATGGGTCACGCACATACCTACGCTTCCATGATCAACAAAACTTATTAATATCCCAATAAGTCCTTCAATGACCTATGTTCATCGAGGTAACCAATCTAAATCCGGGCAACACAAGGATAAGACGGCCCTAAGCGAACGTAAACCTCCCGTGATAGCAAGTATGGTAGGTATGTCATACACATAAAGTTATATACTAAGCATTCACACATCTTAGATAGCTCAATATTAATAAAGGTATACTCTACATCATTATACCATTATTCCAAATTCATATATTTCAAGTATCCCGATTATATATAAATTAAATTGCCGACACGTCTCACGTCGTAATATCTTAAACTTAAAACCTATCTCAAATAGACTATTAAGTTCCCATTATTATCACATATAACGCCTTTACACCTAAGGTCTTTAATTCTGCCCCAAACCTTATTTCATCAAATTATTCCAATTTGCACTATTAACCCAAATATTATTTCACTTATCGAATTTCATTAATTTAGAATAAATCCTCAAATTAAATTCCAATTAAAGTCCAATCTCATAATCATGTCTACTGGTCTTCCTTAAGATTAAGGGTATTCACAAGGTCTCCAATAATATTATCTAAGGGTTAACACCATTAAAATTTAATTCGAGAAAAACTTTGTTCTTTCTGGGAAGGTCGATCGATCGACCTTAACCTTCGATCGATCGATGGTGGTCGATCGATCGACTAAAGAACATCGATCGATCGAACGCACCAGGTCTGTAACGGACTGCTTCGTCTTGCAGTTTCAATTTCATCCCAAAACACCATTTTTAAGCATGAAACTCTAAGACAAGGTTACCATAACATCATACTATCATCCTACAACAGTATTAACATTCTAAATTCCATAATTCATCATTCGAAGGCTTAGTTTAGTTCAAAACTATATCAAAAAATTTCAGAATTCTTCTTCATTCAAGAACATCATTAAACTTCTTCTAACTCCATTTTTAATTCATCAAAGGTTCTGTTTAGAACATAAATTTCGTCCAGAATATTACTACATGCAATTCCTAACATATTTCCAAGCTTTTAACTTCCAATTTATGGGTCTAAATCATCTCCCAAGATTAATTTCGAAAATTCCTAAACATGGAAAACATAGCTTGAATTAAATGAGTTTAAACCACTTGCCTTAATCTTTCTCTGAATTTGGTGTTGAATCTTGAAGTTAAGTCTGTCCTCTCACTCTCTTTCTGCAGAATTCTTTCCTTCTCTCTCTCTCTCAAGTTCTTCCCAAGGTTGAAGACAATGGAGGTATGGAGGTGTGTTTGGTTTTTGGTAAGTTGGAATTGTTTTTAACTTCTCCCGTAGCCCATATTGTCTCTTAGTGTAGTTAGTGGGTTTAGTGGGTTAAAGAAGAAGTCAGATTGTATTTCCAATTTTCGTCACTTTTTAATTCCCAAAAATACAAATTACCAAAATGCCCCTATAAGTTACCGGTATGGCCCAAAAATGCCCCGGGACCCAAACTAAACTCCCGGCTAGTGTTTTCTGACTATATCGACCCTTCCGGACGCGTTGGCGCACTCAAAACGACCATACGGTTAATGGAACTAAAATTCACTTTTTAATTTAATAATAAAATACCATGACGCGGCGATCACACGCGTCTCAACAAAATTCCCAAATTGTTGTATTTAAATCTCACGACAATTTCAATATTTCCAATATTCATATATTTCCATATATACACATTATAATCAAATACTAACTCACATCTCGTTAATATTTTTATCCGGATTAATTTCCAATTTAACACGCTTTTAATTCAATTAATCCAAAAAATAAATATCACAGAAAATACGGGGTATTACAACAGGGCCATTAGGACCAGCAGGGCTAGCAGTAGGGCCAGTAGCAGGGCCACCAGGGCCAAGGTATAGGTGGCAACGACTTGCAGGGGCAGAGGGGGTGTCACTTTAGCAGCATATGTTTTTCTTATGGCAAGAACGACCATAGGAAACTGGATTTACCCGATATTGGAAAGCGTCCCCAGTAACAGGGTGCTCAGCAGGAGCCCCAGAGACCCATTTTTCCCACTTCCCTACCAGCTGTAGCACCAGTCCCAGCTTTGACCACACCCTTGATTCAGCAGGGAAAATTGTGGTATGGACTTCTTTATAACATCCCTCGGGCAGTAGCACCTCATGCGCCACCCACAGTTGAGGGTACATTTACTATCTATAGTACTATGGGGCATATTGTATATGACACTGGGGCATCACACTACTTTGTAGCCACTAGTTTTGCACAGGCCACAGGGTTGTTAGGTATGGTAGCGAGTATTGTGACACATGTAGATTCACCATTGTGTAGTGGGTCATTGATTCTCTTTATATGGCAGGGAGTAGGTATAGATATTAGGACTTTGATTTTGCCTGTAGATATGCTAGTCTTAGATATGTCTGAGTATAATGACATTATTGGCATTGATTGTCTAGTCACTTATAGGTTCATGATTGATTGTTTCAGTAGGAGTATTATGTTCGCTATTCTGGTCCAGGAGATGTTCATAGTGGCGATACCTCTCCTCGAGGGAGGGTCGTCCACCCATCTATATTACATAGAGGAGGAGACGTCTACGGTAGTATTGATTTCACTTAGTTCGATTCCAGTTGTTTGCAAGTACGATGATGTGCTTCAGGACATACCGGGGTTACCGCCGAGTAGGGAGATTGAGTTTTTGATAGATTTGACAGTGGAAACCCATCCTATAGCATGTGTGCCTTACCGAACGTCTCCGAAAGAGATGAGGGAGTTATAGGACCAGATAGATCACTTGTTAGGATAGGGTTTCATCCGTAGGGGTACCTCACCCTAGGGTGATCCAGTTCTGTTTATGAAGAAGAGGGGTGGGTCCTTAAGAATTTTTGTTAATTATCGAGAGCTTAATAAAGTCACGATATGAAACAAAATATTTGTTGCCTCGCATAGATGACTTATTTGACCAATTGATGGGAGCAGCCTACTTCTCAAAGATAGATTTGAGATTCGGGTATCATCAGCTACACATTAGGGAGTAGGATGTGTCAAAGACTGCTTTCTTGACGAGATATGGATCATACGAGTTCTGGGTTATGTCATTTGGACTGACCAATGCTCCAACTGTATTTATGGACTTGATGAATAGGGCGTTCAGAGAGTTCTTATATCAATTTCTCAATGCCTTCATAGATGACATCCTTATATACTCCCAGACTGAGGAGGAGCATGCCGAGCACCTAAGGCGGGTTCTTCAGACTCTATAAGAGCATCAGTTGTATGCTAAGTATGAGAAGTGAGGATTCTGGTTATGAGAAGTGCAGTTTCTGGGGCACATTGTGTCAGATTTGGGGACATTAGTGAACTCGATAAAAGTGTCAGTAGTGAGGGAGTGGGGATAGCCCACGACACCGAGAGAGGTACGTAGCTTCTTGGGGTTAACCGAGTATTACAGACGGTTCATCCTAGGGTTTTTGAAGATTGCGGGCCCATTGACAAATTTAACTCATAAGGGGGGCATTCATCTAGGATGATGCTTGTGGGTTGGATTTCGATGAGATAAAGGATAAGTTGACTTCGGTGCCAGTTATTGCTTTACCCAAGCCGGGAGTGGAGTCCTGGTGTATAGTGACGCTTCCCTATAGGGACTTGGTATAGTAATTCAATTAGAGGATTAGGCTATAGCTTATGCCTCCTCCAAGCTCAAGCCTCACGAGAGTAATTCCCCACCCACAACTTGGAGTTAGTAGGAGTCGTGTTTGCCTTAGGGATTTGGAGACACTACTTATTGGGGTAGAAATTTTTCCCTTTCACAGACCACTACAACACTTGTTCACTCAGCGGGAGTTGAACATGCGTCAATGCAGGTAGTTGGAGTTTGTGAAAGATTACCAGTTCGAGATATAGTACCACTTGGGGAAGGCTAACGTAGTTACTGATGCATTCAGCCATAGGCCAGTAGGTGAGGTGGTGAAAGTATGAAAGGTGAAATGGAAAGAGTTGGGACACCAAGATGTAGTGGTCTGATCTTTTATGTCCGTCGTGATAGTCACTCCTGAGATTTTCACTAGAGTGATCCCGACCCAAGCCGTCGATTTGTTCTACCAGGATCAGATTGTACGAATCCTCTCTAAGGGCGCAGAGTCCTATTCAATGAGTTCATACGGGGGTTTCGATTTAATGGGAGATTATTAGTCCCAGAGGGGGAGGACTTACGTCATGTAGTGATGATAGAGCCGCATGGATCTCGATTTGTGGTACATCCCGGAGGGGATAAGATGTACCAGGTTATGAGGCGATAGTACTGTTGGAGTTGAATGAAGAAGTATATTGTAGAGTTTGGGTCCAAGTGTGCCGCTTGTCAGTTAGTAAAGGTGGACCATCAAGGTTACTTATGTTGATAGAGATCCCTATGTGGAAATAGGAAAGCATTTCCATGGATTTCAGCACTGGGTTGCCTACCACACAGAGGGGCACGATTTTATATGGATAGTGGTGGATCGGCTGACCAAGGTAGCTCATTTTCGATCGGTACGGACAGACTACACGACGGGATAGTATGCCCAGTTATTTATTGTCAAGGTAGTGAGGTTTCACGGGGTGCCCTCGGATATCATGTCCGACAGAGAAGATTTTTGTGTCATGCTTCTGGGAGAGCTGTCAAGAGGCTATGGGTACCGAATTACGGTTGAGTAAGGCTTATCACCCGTAGAGAGATGGGCAGACTGAGCGTACTAATCTGATGCTAGAGGATATATTGCGCATGTATGTCCTTATTTTTGGAGGGGACTGGGAGCAGTACCTTCCACTGGTGGAGTTCTCATACAATAACTCTTATCAGTTTACAATTGGCATGGCCCCATTAGATGCATTGTATGGGAAACCTTATCGTTCTTTCGTTTGTTGTCTAGAGGTGGGGGACAACAAGCTACTTAGGCCAGAGGTGATTCAGGACACTTCATCTAGGAATAAGATGATCAGGAGCCATATTCAGGTAGCCCAGGACAGGAAGAAAAGATACGCCGATGACAAACAGTAATTTAGAGAATTTAGTGTGGGGGATCAGGATGTTGCTACGGGTGTCTCCTATGAACGGAGTAATGAGGTTTGGGAAGAAGGGGAAATTGGCTCCGAGATACGTAGGACCATATCCCATTATCGAGAGGATCAGACTAGTGTCATACAAACTTGGGTTACTGGAGCACTTACACTATATTCATGATGTGTTCCACATTTCGTCGTTGAGATGGTAAATTCGAGATGAGGTTGCCCACACTCACATTACAATTGAGGATATTGATTTGCAGCCTGACAGTTCTTATGAGGAGAGACTTGTGGCTATCCGAAATCGTAGTGAGAGGAGATTGAGTTCAAAGGTAGTTCAACTTGTTCGGGTTCAATGGGAGCATCATAATGTAGAGCATCTATATGGGAGCGAGAGGAGGGTATGCACGAGAAATATCCAAACTTATTCTTACCACGTATGCTGTACTTTTCGAATTTCGAGACAACATTCCTTTATTAGGGGGTAAGTATGTAACGCCCCGTATATTTATGATATTAAATAATTATGGGATTAATAATTATTATTGGATTAATTGAATTAAAATTGTGACAAATTAATTGTTAATTAATTCAGATTAAAAATAAATATTAACTAGCATGCCAAGGGTTAATACTTGTTGATGAGAATTATTGAATATTACTGTGTGAATACATAATATGTAATTATGAAATTTTATAAATTGTCGAGAGTGGGGAATGCGACGGTTTTGTACATTAAATCATGACGCACGTGTGAGTCATGTCGGGACTAATTGAATGAAATAAAAAGATAATTTATTTTTAAGTAACTTGTATGGTTGTTTCGAGTGCTCCATTGAATTCGGAAGGATCAAGATAGTCATGAAACTTTATTCGGATATTTTATTTGGACTACAGAATATTTCTAGGCTTAACCGGCACCCCATAGGGGTATTTTTGTCCTTTGGATTTTTGGGGAAATAATATGGATGAAAATTAGAAAAATAAAATAGAGTGTACGTGGGTGAGAGGGTGTATGTCATTTTCTAAACCTATGAGAGAGAAAGAGAGAACCACAGAGGAAGAAGGAGGGAACCCATAAGTGTTCTTGGTGCAAAACTCAAGAACTCACACCTCAAATACCACCAAAGAATAGATGAGAGGACAAGGAGCAAGCCTACACAAATTTCATCAATGGATTAGAATATCAATTCTAGGAAAGTGTTTATTACTTCCTTTCCTTAGCAATATTTTTGTTCATGTTATAATAGGTAATTTCTCCATTATTATGAAAGTTGAAATTGGTGTAAAATTTGGAAAAGTAGTCATAAATTAGGATGGATTTGAATATTGTTTGATTCCCTCATGTAGATAGGATTATGTCCACGAATTTATGATAATTTTCTGATTGAATCTGGGTTTAATTTAGAGTTTTGCATATAAATTTAAAAACTAGGGTTCTTGATATTTAAATTTAGGGATTTCAAATTTCATTGATGATTAATGATGATATATTGTTTTAAATCATATATAGATGTTGGGTGGTTGATTGGAATTGAACGATTGGTGTTTGGGATAATTATTTTATAGGCTTTAGGCTTGAAAATGGTGGAAACCGAAACTGTTAAGGGTGTAAAATGTAATAGGTATGATTGGGGGAAGGAACTGCTCAATCTCGTTTGAGCCTGGTTCGAACGAGATAGGTTCTCGCCAGATGTTGTTCAAACGACATAAAACCTGGTTCAAACTATCGTTCCAAAATCTAGAAAATTGATTTTTTTTTACCCAATTGGATTTACATAGTTATTTTAAGAGAGGAAAACTGTCATTTGATGATTTTAGGATAGTCCAGTGTTGTTGGGAAATATTCGTAGAGAGATACCTTAAATACTTGGAAAGGTGAGTTAACCTAGGAAATTTTGAGAGAGAGAATAATCGAAATAATCATATTATAAGTAGTAATGAGAGAATACTACGTATGGAAAATAGATGTATGGGTTTGGAGAATACCTTGATTTTAATGGGATGTGGGAATGCCTATTATTATATGATTATTATAATTATGTGTATAGCATACCTACGTTGCTTGCTATTGGGAGGAGGTTTTCGTGTAGTGGACAATCTCATCATGTGTGACCCATTGGGGGGATATTTGACTTGTACCCAGATTATATGAACTTAGTTACCTGCTATCTTATATGTAGAATAGTATTGATGGCTGAATGGGAGCGTAGGTATGTGAGTGACCCATTTGGCTGGAGAGTATACTCGCCTCCAATAATTGTGATTTGAATTTTATGGTTCGTGAGAGATTGAACCAGTAGTCCTTCATAGAGTGAGCGATGCATCGGGACATGATAGCAGAGTATGCTTTGCGCCAAGTGGTCTTATATATATACACTTATGGATAATTCTACTGTGAGAAATTAGTAGATATTGTAATGTTGATAATTAAAATAATCTCAGATGGGTCAAAGATTTACTAACAGAATAGTGAATATGAAATGTTGTTATTTGGGATAAACTGTTTTAATAACTTATTATATGGTCGATACGTGATAATCCTACGAGATATAATTAGAAGCATAAGTCTATGATCTACTTGGGAACATTATAAATAACTAGGTTCAGATAGACGTATGTTAGTCTTGCACAACAGTGGAGATGTGATAATCTCAGGTGAGAGTGCGAAAACTAACATGCACATAATACTTGCATTATTGCAGTATTAAATAATTGCTAAAACAAATATTTTTACAACTCGGTCTCTAACCCATTTCTTGATATTCTTCTCTCTTTTGCTATATATATATATATATATATATATATATATATATATATATATATATATATATATATATTCCATATCAGGTGCCCAGCCACAGGGTTGCCAGACTTAGACGCGTGGATTATTTAGCGAGTTGTAGCAGTTGTGGGAATTGCGGGTCCTTGCACTTAGACGCCTTAATTAGTTCCTTCTTTTACATCCAGGCATTTCATTTAGGGCATGTTTCACCCATCCTCAGTCGTTTTATTGGAGATTATACTCAATTTACTTTAGAATTTTATTTTTGATGCACTTGGGGATTCTATGGATGGTTGGTTTGAGACCTTGAACCATAATGTTTTATCGAGTCTTATTTATTTCAGTAGTTTTTGATGTCTAATATTTATTATATTCATGTGGAATGTAAATAGGTTATGTCTTAAAGAATGAAAATTTATTAATGGATTAATTGTGTATAATTAAATGGGAAAATATTTTGACACTAGCTTAATTATTTATTAGGTGATTAATAATATTAAATGTTTTCGACAGTGATTCTAAGAATGAATTCATCGAACATTCTGTTTTAATTTTAATAAATGACTTATCACCCGGTATTTAATTGGGCGGGGTGTCACAATATAATGCTTAAAAATACGAGGTGTTACATACTTTTCCCCTTAAAAGGGAATTTCGTCCCTAAAATTAGGTCAAACTTGCTGTAAATAAGTCCGGATACTACTCTCGCATGTCATCCTCCTGATCCTATGTCGACTCATCGCCACTGCGATGTCCCCATTGAACTTTGATTAGTGGTACCACATTAGACCGCAGTTTATGCTACTTACGATTTAGAATAGCGACGGTTCTCTCCTCATCCGATTTTTCTGTCTGCAAATCAATCTTCTCGAGTGGAACATGCCAAAAAGATCTCTCCTCGTTAGATTTTTCTTTAGCTAATCCACGTGGTACACGTCTGGTATCTGTTGAAGATTCTTCGATAAACCTAATCTATATGCCACTGGCTCCACTCTCTCATTCATAGGGAGATGTCCCATAAATCTTGTCTCTAGCTCCACTTTTTTACCGAATCTCAT
The DNA here is from genome assembly GCA_949130495.1 of Sambucus nigra. Taxonomy (NCBI): domain Eukaryota; kingdom Viridiplantae; phylum Streptophyta; class Magnoliopsida; order Dipsacales; family Adoxaceae; genus Sambucus; species Sambucus nigra. The sequence goes on along the minus strand of OX422221.1, from coordinate 525,824,026 downwards.
GACCCCCACTTCATGGGAGACACCTAAACCAACACCTAGTCGCCAACCTCTAACTCAACGTACTTTCAGTCTGCATCGTCATTACTCTTCTGCCTGTCCTGAGCTATACGAATACGTTCTTGAATCATCTCGATCCTGGGAGTAGTTTCATGTATCATCTCTGGCCCCAATATCTTGTTGTCCCCTACCTCTAACCAAAATGAAGGTCAATGATAAGTCCTCAAATAAATTACTTCAAATGATGCCATGTCGAAAGTTAATTGGTAAGATTTATTGTATGAAAACTCTACCAATGAAAAATATCGCTCTTGTCCTCCTCCAAATCCTAAAATGAACATCCTCAACATATCCTCTAGTATCTTATTGACCCTCTCAGTCTGCCCATTTGTCTCTGGATGATATGAGGTACTCAATCAAAAATTTGAATCCATAACCTCCTTAAAGATCTACCAGAAGTGAGACACAAAGATCTTGTCTCTATTAGACACAATGTTCACTAGTACCCCATGCAGCTTAACTATCTCCGCAATAGATAGTTTTGCGTACTACATCATCTAAAAATCGGTGTGTATATGTAAGAAATGGGCCACCTTGGTTAATCGATCCACTATCACCCAAATGGAGGCGTCACCCGTCTGCAACATCGACAGTCCCTTAATAAAGCCCACTGAAATTCTCTCCCATTTTCACGTGGGAATATCTAGTGGATGTAGAATCCCCAAAGGCCTCCGGTGGTCTACCTTAACCAACTGATAGGTAACTCACTTAGTGACAAACTCTACTATGTCTCGCTTCATCCTTTACCACCAGTACTATCTCCTCATGTCTTAGTACATCTCATCCATGCCTAGATGTACCATAAATCTCGAATCGTGGGACTCAGTCATAACAACATGCCTCAAATCCTCATCCTCACGCATAAATAATGTCTCATTAAAATATATGCCTCCTTCTGAGATGATAGAGTAAGACTCTGCACCCTCAATCAATCACTAACGTACCATGTCCTGATAATACTGATCCTCTGCCTATACTTTCACTACCCTCATGATAATCTCGGGAGTGATAGCTAACACTAGCATGCAAACTCTGGAAATACGATCATCATTTGGAATCTCACTCCACTTTTCCTTCTAGACTCGGTCAACTCATTAGTGGGCCTCTGTCTCTGCCACCAGTTTATCCTTACCAGGATGATACTGTATATCCAACTGGTAGTCCTTCACTAATTCCAGCCACTGCCTCTGCCTCATATTTATATCCTTCTATGTAAAGAGACACTGAAGTGACTAATGGTCCGTGAAAAATGTAAATTTCTCCCCCAACAGATAGTGCCTCCATATCCTCAAAGAGAAAACAATTACTGCTAACTCAAGGTCATGGGTGGGATAATTCCTCTCATATGGCTTAAACTTTCGAGATAAATAAGGAATGGATTTATCCTCCTACTATAATACACCCCTAAGTCCCTGTAAGGATGAATCCATATATACCCGATACCCCACCCCACTCCTAGGAAATGCAAGTACGGGCTCTGACATCAACTTCTACTTCATCTCATCAAAGGCTACTGACAATGGTTACTCCATAAAAATAGCACCCCCTTGCGAGTCAAGTTTGTCAATGGACCCGCAATCTTCGAAAATCATTTAATAAAGCGATGATAATTCCCGACTAACCCCAAGAAGATGCAAATCTCAGTCGGTGTCATGGGTTGTCCCCATTCCCTCATTGCCGATACCTTACTCGGATCTACTGTAATACTGTACCACCCATAGACAAAATCCACACTTTTCAAATTTAGTATACAACTGTTTGTCCCGAAGTGTCTGCAAGACCCTACACAAGTGATCTACGTGATCCTCCTCAGTACGAGACTAAACCGAAATTTCATCTATAAACACGATCACGAACTGGTCCATGAACTCCGTGAATAACGGGTTCATGAGATCCATGAAAATTGATGGAACCTTGGTGAGTGAAAATGGAATCATCGTGAACTCGTATGACCCATATCGTAATGGGAAAGATGTTTTGGGAACATCCTCCTCCCGAATGCATAACTGGTGATATCCCATTCTCAAATCAATCTTTGAGAATTATGCAACCCCTCTCAACTGATCAAATAATTCATCAATCCTCGACAACAAATACTTATTCTTTATCGTGACCTTGTCCATCTCCCTATATTCCACACACAAGTGAAGAGAGCCATCTCTCTTTTTCATAAACAATACTGGTGCACCCCATGGTGATGTACTTCACTGAATGAAACCCTGCCCCAATAGCTTTTAAATCTAGTCCCTCAACTCTTAGATCTTTGATGGGGCCATGAAATATGGTGCTAGGGAAATCATCTTTGTGTCCGATGGTAGGTTGATAACAAACTCGATCTCTCTACTGGGTAGTAACCCCTATATTTCCTTAAATACATCCTCAAAATCTCTCACTACTATAATCGAGTCAATAAGAATCATTACCTCCTGTGAGGTCTCCTCCTCAATGTAGTACAAGTGAGTGTGCGTCCCTACCTTAGGAAGAGGCACTACCTCTAAGAACATCTCTTCACCTGGAATGGAGAATACTATGGTCCTCTCGTAAAAGTTTAATGTCTTCATATACCCCGCCATCCAATCCATACCTACGATAACATCGTATCCCTCATTGTCTAACACCAGAAGTTCCCAAGATAAGCTCAGATGTCTAATAATAATCCACACCTCTACATACTGAGTGTATAAGTGACCCTCTACCCAACGACAACTCTGAACATAAGAGGCGAGTGCTAGCAGTCTTCAAAAGTCTGGTTGCTCGTGCAAATCTAGTATCAATAAAGGAGTGTGATGTGGCCATATAAACAAATCACACGCTCATGCCCATGAATAGAAAACATACCCTCAATTACAGGCAATGCCTGAGGTGCTGGTGGCATAAGCATGTCCCGAATGTTATACACATTCCCTTAATGAATCTATCCTTATGGCTATGGGGCTAGTGTTGCTGGTGCTGCTGGAGGCCTCTATGCCTGTTACCCCTGCTGGGTCCCCAGTTGTTGTCTCATACCTCTATCTGAACATTATTTCATCATATTCCAGGTCTGGTCGCATACAAAACATCACCCCTTAATGCCCCTGTCCTTGTCCCTGTTGGCCCCAATGAGGTTGTCCCTGATGCTAGCTTGGTAGCCTCGGACTTACTGTCCACCCAAGTTGTTCCCTTGGCCCTATCGGCCCTGAGGAATTTTTTGTTATTGTTTATGACCCTACTATCTCTACCTAAAAATGCGACCATCCGATCTATACTCATTAGATCTAAGTCTCTTTGCAAAACCCCCATTGAGAATCCAGCCTATGCTGCCTACCAACCTGCAGCTATGCTCCGCTAATAGTACCCCGACCTACCTTGACCTACTAGATGGGATCTGACGTGACAAATAAAGTGTCTCTAATGTGCGTTCACTCTAGGATCAAGTGCAAGCCTATTGCGTTAGTAATAAACTCGATAAGTCGGGATCATATCACCAGGGAAATAGGACAATGAATTTGTAACGACGTTGGATAGATAAGGAAATCCTAACTCTGACTCTAAAGGATAAAGAAAAATGATTTGGTTTATGGAATGACTATACTAGATGCAATTATGAAAATATGAAAAGTTACGACTATTCTAAATTACCTAAAATACTGATGAAGAAAGATTTGAAACTTTAAACTATGTGATGAGAAAAACAGGACGGGAATACAATCCCCTAATCCTATTGTATTACAGGTAAAATACTAATCGTAAATTTAAATGATTAATTCAACCCATAATTTAGTACTCCCAAGCATTACGTATACGAGGTTCAATCCCGCACCATACTTAATCAGAGGATGAGTAAATCGGTATCGCGATAGTTACACTCGAATTATATTCTAAAGCATCCTAGTTACCCAGAAGCAAACGAGATTCAAAGATCTACAATTGTCGTGTTCCTACGCAATATGGTCGTAATAAATCACTAAATTCAGAGGATTAATGTTATACACATGCACTTAACACATCAGGTTGGGTTCATGCATCCCGACCTTTTAAACTTAGTCGGACATATTAAACTGAATGATGCATGAAATAGTAATGTTGCATGCAAAAGATCTCATGAGAAAACTAGATTGAAATATGTAAATAAGTGTTATGAACCCAAAAATTTATTCAAATCAAGCAAGAAAAATTACCATGTAAGAACAATAATCATAAGAATGAAACTTGGATTACAACTTGAAAACAAACTCAGAATTTTATCAATCTTGCAGTAAATAATTCAACTTATGTTCCTAGATGTTCTTCTCCTTTTCTATCTACCAAAACTAAAAAAAAATATTCAGAACCTCGTTGCCTAGGTCACTAAGTTCGTCCATATCTATTTTAGAAGGAGTTTTAACTTCATGGAACTCTTTGGACCAATCAGAATAAAGGAAGAAATTCACGATTCAGGACCCTCGAACCGGTTCGCATGTACCCTGAATCGGTTTGACCCCGAACCGGTTCGATATTGGGTTCGGGAAATTTCGCTGGCTTGGGTGCCTTTTTCTTCAATTCTAACACTTAGAATTTTTTCTTGTTTTGTTCCTTTCTTCCTTGGATTTTTTTTCAACTTTAATTGGTTATAACTATTCAACTGTAACTCATATTTGGGTGTCGTTTCTTTTAGTGTTCTCGTTGCTCCAAGCTTTTAAACTCTCCAGTTGACTCCTCCTCCAGGATCTGGATACAGAATTACCAAATGCCCTTGAACTTGCCTTCCTAACCTTTATTTCGTGGTTTCGACTTCTCTCTTGCTCCGCTTGCATAATTAACCTTTAAAACAAATAGGAGAAACACGAAACATGAAATACTTGCCAACGAAGGTTAGTAGCATAAATGTGAGTTAAATCCATATCGATTGCATCACTCGAGTTCATAAATGTACCGAAATTAGGGGAATAAATATATAATATTTATGCCCAATCAGGCTCAACTCCTCTCTTGCTCCCCATCATATGGAAGAGATGATTCTATTAGTGCAGTAATGATTCATTGACTACATCAGTATACATAATCAATGCCAAGTTGTTGATTAAGTGTTGTCCGATCCTCCAAGCTAAACCATCATTGGTCACCTCATCTAGAAAAAAATTATCCAAACGGGTGAAATCCTCCTCATACTCTTCCAAGGTGCGATCCTCCTCATACTCTTCCACTTCTAGTGAAAAATACTTGCAGTTAAATGGAACCTATAAATCAAAAATCATAATCATATATATTTCCTCAACTATGGTAACGGACTCCCACCATTGTCATACCGCTCCAAAAAGTCAAAAATAGCTAACATTTGCTTTTGTGTCTCACTACAGTCCACCATGCGCAAATGGAGTTGTATATTCTTCTTCCATTGACATACCTCAACCATATTAGAGCTACCCTGAAACTCGGGTGGGTGGCCCGTCTTAACGTCTCTCTAACTCTCTAATAAGTAGATGGCCATTTTTGGTCCTAGATCACCAGTTCCACTTGCAGATGTGGTTGTGGTAAATGACCATCCATAGCTATCACAGCTGCTTTGATTGTCTGTTCCACTATCACTGTCACCTGTGCAGTTGAGATCATCTATGGTGGTGGTTGTGGTAGCTGTGCCCGTGGTTCTCGGTGAGCCTCCCTCACCTCATCCCTAGACTTTTCCCTATATTCTCGCTCTCTCCTCGGTGATAAATCAAAAAATATATTCACACACCATCACTCAGTCTGAAAATAATGCTAACTAAATAACTAAAAGACTAGACGAATAAACCATTAGCTAGAAATTCGAATCCAACATAATAATCTAAGGAATAATTGAATAATCCAAAACTAAATCTGAAATTAAACGGGAAACACGCCCTAAATGGAGATGTAACTGAAATGAAATCCCTAATGTAGGAATGAAGAAAAATGCATCTAATCCAATCTCCTGCATGCATCCACATATGCTGCAACTGCGTATCCATGGAATAGAAACTTAAGTCTGGCGTCCCTGTGGTTGGACACCTAAGAGGTTTTTAAAAATATTTTTAGTAAGGATTAGAACCCTAAATATTTTAAAAATATTTTTCAAGTGATTAAGTTTATTGTAATTAAAATGCATGAATGCTCTTCATAATTAAGCTTGGGTCACACTCACTTGAGACAATACTCACCCCTCAACTATTCTGCACACCTACCGCTTTTCCTTATAATCCACCTAGATACAGTATCTCGTCTAACTAGTTATAAACGTTCACTAACACCTTACTCTAACCTGAGTAACTTTTACTAATGATTTATAAGTCATTCCTCACATTCACTTAATCTAGCATCCTTAAATACCTATATAACAATTTCAACAGTTATATATGTAATATCATTTCACTTTAATAATTTCACCCATAGATAATTATCTACACCATTATATACGTAATAAATATACTATACATTCACACACATGTAGTATATAGTATTCATCCTCAACAGTAAGAAATATACTTTATTCATCCCGAATACCACGAGACAGTTCGCTCTCACCGAATCATGAAATAAATAATAAACGTGGTGGAGGCGGTCATAGTTCCTAGAGTGGGAGCATAATCATACCCAAAGCATCTAAAATACCTCACACTATAACCTGGGGATTATACTCGCCATGCGTTCACTAGCTATGGGATTCACCCACATCGCGCAGCCTCTCTCTCTCTCTCTCTCTCTCTATATATATATATATATATATATATATATATATATATATATATATATATTAATTTAAACCCAGCTAACCCATTTTCAACTCCCATAAGACTAGTCTGAAAATACCCGAGCCTATATCCTGACTCTTATTTTAATTAATCTCACATTAATTAAACGTATTTAAGTAGTGTCACTCAACAACAATACTATACACAACTACTCGGCCCGAGCCTTAATTTATCGGAATTTTATTTCACTTAATCCGTTAATAAATTAAATCACTAATTTCTTCTCATTAGGTAAAATGATGTTCCACAATCTTCCCAGCAAGTTTGTCTCATCCTTACGTTAAAACCCCATTGCAAACCCCTCCGTGTGAATCCCCAAACTAAATGGGAAAACAACGTTGTCAGTTCCCTGAACCGGTTTGACCTAACGCCAAAACATGTCCCCCCGGGTTGCGAGCCTCCTTTTTCTCAGTTTCGTTTTCGCTCCATTGTCATAACATTAACTATAATACCATATATTCCAATTTGGGATTATCCTAGAAGCCATTAATCACCAATTATTTTACGTATAATCCCATATATTCCAATTTGGGTTCTATCCGGATTTCATTTCATTGATTATGATTTCGACTTTATAAATCCAAAATTTATCATCAATTTCTACCAGGTTTAACATAAGATTCATATTTCTACATACTGGAATCATATGGCATTGCCAATTTCACTTATACACTCCCGAAAGTGACCCATTTAAGGAAAATCCAATTTTTTTCATTTTTCAACCCAAAAATGAATTTTTAATTACACATACTACGATATGAATCGATTATCACAGATTTAAAATTATAGAAAGATAATAACTTGCCTCTATTTATTCGTAGTGTCTGATCTTTTGAGGTGGACGATGATTTGGCAAAGAACACTTGTTCCCTTTTGATTTGGCACCCAAAATCTCTCCCTTTTCACCCTCTTTTCTTCTTTGCAAAACTAGGGCATTATTTTTGAGTTGTGACTACCACAAACTCTAAAATTTAGGTTTTAATTTGAAAATCCAGAAATTATTCTTATGGGCTGAATTAAAATAGCCCAAACACGCCCGTGTGGGCCCGATTATGCATAAAATGGCCCAATAACCATTTACTACCCCCGGGTATTATTTTTTGACTATCTCGGCCTATCTAGAATCAATCGTCCAGTCAAAATTGTCATTAGAATTACTCTACTAAATGTTCCTATCTCAACCTCAATATAGTTTATCCCTGATTCTCGATTGAGATAAAATAATACCACGTCACCATCGCTCGTCATGTCATATATAAATTATTACTATTTACTTAGTCATTATTTTCCATAAATATTACACTTGGCTGAGGGGCGATTTATTAATTGCATGTAAGTGACGAGGGGGAAATATTCATTTTTTATGAACTCTATTATTGCATCTTAAATTGATTAAATTAATTCTTGAACACCAAGGCCTCTGGCCCAAATTTAGATGTCTCTCCCTGGTTGAATCTAGATAGGGATAGCGTGATTGTTGTTGTACCAGCCTTACGATCTCTCGTGCTAATCATCTTCTCAGATTATTGACTCTAGCTTAGGTGCTTTTACAATCATAGTTATTCATTTGAGACATTTGTATGGCAATAATCCCGAGATTTATTTATTTACATCATGTTGGGTTGTGATGCTTACTTTTATGTCAGACTTATGATACACTTTATGTTGGTTTGGTTTTATATACTTACTAGATGTCGCGACATGAGGAGCATAGGAAAAATCTCTCTCAAATCTTGTAATAAAAATATTCTTCTTATTTACATTTGCATAAAAGCGTGAGTCTTTAACTAAAAATACAACTTGTAGTTATTTAATTACAACTTGTAGTGATATAAAATATTATAATTTAAAAAATATTATTTTGAAAAAACATTACAAGAATGTAATTTAGTATGTAGTACGTATATTTTCATTATGCAATGATTAATAGGCTTAAATAAGCTCATCACACTTAGAGGAAATCTGCACATAATCAGTAACTCCCTATCAGCTTCATTTTCGATGACTATGACTGATAAAAAAGATAATGTTTAGTTAATTTGTGTGATTGTATGTGGAATGATAATGTTTACATGAATACGAGCATATATATATATATATAAGACTTGCCTCCATCTCTACTACATACCCTCTGGTATTAGCCTAACAAATTCCCTACCCCCCAACCAGGGTCGACTTTATCTATAGGCGAGCTAGGTAGACACCTAAGGCCCCCGAATAAATGGAGGCTCACAAAATTTTAAAAAATAGGTACAAAAAATATTTAGTCATAAAAAATTAGTAATAAAAAAAGGTTTACTGCTTGAAAGGGGCCTAAAATAAATAAAGCTTGGTCCACTTCTCACATATTACAAAATAAAAATCCCCCAAATAAATTAAAATAAATCAATTTACACTCAAAATAGAGTAATTTAAATGATATATTTTATTTTATAGGGTTAATCAAAATAGGCTCAATCAAATAGGTTCAAATAACTCATTCAACCAACTAATTAAATCCACTCAACCCACCCCTAACTCTAAAACTCAACAAACCCAGTTTTCTTTTTTCCCCCAAAACTCTAACCTCTCTCTCTCTCTCTCTCTCCAACACATAAAAATAAAAGAAAATGGAAAAAAATTCCACCAAACCCATTTACCTCTCTCTCTCAATGCCACTTTCTCCCTCTTATTCTCTTCATCTTCATCAATCCCACCCCCCCTCCAATTTCTACATGATTGACTATTTCTTATCTTTTTTTTTTGTAAATACACCCATAAAAAAACTCATTTAAAGGGTTTCAATTGCAAATCCCAAAACTAAAGGTTTCAAACTTTCAATTTCGAAAAGTTATGACTATAATTGAGGGACAAATACTCAATCATTTGGATGCTTGGAACTTTTGTAAGTATATGCTCTCTTGTTATAATTTGTTCTGTTTGAGTACGTAAATTTTGTTTTACTAATAATTTGTACGTTTGTTTTTGGTGTTTATTTTGTAGATTCCAATTTGCAAATCAGGTATTCTTATTTATTAGCACTTTAATATATAGTATTATTGTGGTGTGTGATTAGTTTTTGTGTTTATATATTGTTATATGATTAGTATGTCTATTTGAAAATATCCACATAACCACAAAAAAGGACTAATAAATTGAAGAAAAAACAAAAAACATATCCCTCAAATCACTTAATAAGTAAAAAATATAAAATTAACATGTTTAACATCAAAATTAATTTTTTTTTAAAAATTATTCGAAAAGTATTTAATCACCCATTTTGAACCAAATATGTTATCAATTGATTTTTTTTTTTAAATAATGAACTAATCGATAGTTTTGCATCAAATTATGCGAGATCAATAAATTCTTTCATTTGGATTTTTGTAATATATAGAGGGACCTTATTTGGTTGTTCACCTAGGGCCCCGAAAATGTCAGAGCCGGCCCAACCCCTAACAAATCCCCTCTAGAGCCTACTAAGTCTCGGCTCTTGCGTGGGGAAGTCATTTGGCCTATAAGATTACTGCCTTCATATATATATATATATATATATCAATGAACAAATCAACTTATGAAAAGGGGGAAACAATATAGAATCAAAAGGGTGGATTCCATTTTTCCTCAATCATATTAAAAGGTAAAATTATTTTAGTTAATTAAATATTCTAAGAGATTATCAAATTATGGAAGGTTCGCCAGCAGATGCTGGTTATGTAAGAAGAAGTAGGAGACGACCAATCACCTTCTTCTTCACTGTCAGGTGACTGGGAGCCTTTGGGATTTGATCTTTGCCCTTTGCCAGATTCGATGGGTTATGCCGAGTACGGTGGTTGAGTTGTTGGCAGCGTGGAGGAGGCCGAGGGGTTGGACTGGTCCTCGTGTGGCCTGGAGGATGGTCCCTCATTGTATTTTTGGGACTGTCTGGCAAGAACGGGATATGAGATGCTTCGAGGGGGTAGATCTTGACCCATCTCGAATTCGGTACAGTTTCCTTATTCTTCTTCTTACTTGGTATAGAAAAAGGCATCTTTTGTCCTTATCCCACCTCCTAGAGTTCTTGGCATAGTTCTAGGTGGTTGGTTAGTCCGTTAGAGGCTTCGGTTCTTTGCTTTTTATTTTGTATACTTCATGTACACGGGATTCCGCCCCCTTAGGCGATTTTGTGTTATTAATCCATTTACTTAACAAAAAAAGAAAAAGAAAAATAATTTCGTTAGCATTTTTGCATAAGTTTTTACAATATTCACAAAAGGGATAATAAAATTTTGCCCATCTTTTGACACTGAAAAAAATCTGGTAAATATATATTTTGTATGAGAGAACTGCCAATACCCTCCAAAAAATTAAATTCCTGCAAAAATGCAAAAAAAGTTAGTTGTTCAATACATATCCAAATAAATTCTCCAAAGAGCTCAACAACAGAATCAATTGCATATAAATACGATTTTTACATAAAAAAATGTCATATTATAACCATAATCTCAGGAGATAATTCTCCTTGCCCTTGAAAGACCTTTTATTTCTATCTTCAAATTAACCAAAACTGTCAATAATAGCACAACCAATGCACCACCCGACCCTGTAATTTATGTATACTCTTTATCAAAGAAATCAAGGACCGAAACATTCTACAAAAATTAGGAAGAATTCATTACGGTTTATTTATGAACATAAAATTTAATGCACAAATATATTCTTTAAAGAAAAAAAAAATCAAGTTACATGGAGTTAATGGCTTTCAGATCTTGTAGTGATATTTTTTTCAGAATCAAAAATTGAAAGCTCCCCATTTCGAGATGTCTCCATGGAATGACTCCAAATAGCTAAAATGTCATAAAAACTCATCAAAACCTTTCATTACAATTTCTGTGATATAAAAGATGAGCGTTTCTATTGGAACCGAAGAATCGACTGTATAACTTTCGACCGAATGATGTGTAAACTGATAATGAGAGAATGAAAAAGGTCATGTGTAAATACAATGGATTAAACCAGTTATAGCCGGTATGCCTACAAAGCCAAAGCCAAAGACTACAAAACATATCTTCTATCATTGTTCCATTAACTCTTACAATATAGCACTTTGTAAGTTTATTATTACATTGCAAAACAATTATTTCATATTAGTACATAAAACAATTTTTTTTTTTTAAGTTTGTTACTCTTTTATTTTTAACAATTAATATAAAAACAATTCTTTAAATAAAAAGATATTTTTTATAATAAAAAATAGTTTTTCAATTAATATAAAAATCTTTTTTTTTAATTAAGAAACTTACAATTTTTTTAATTAAAAGTAAAAAGTTTATTATTAAAATAAAAATTTAAAAAATAATTTTTTCATAACTAAAAAAAAACTATGTTTATTGACATGATATCGCGCAGACCCACATCATTTGTTGAATGTGGGTCCACGCCAACGACACTAATCCATCGCGACTCTAAGACATCAAATTAAACATTTTTTTTATTAAAATTAAAATTAAAAAATTATTTTTTCATAAATAAAAAAAACTATGCTTATTGGCGTGATATCGTGATTTATTATTTCCGCTGGTGCGGAACCACATTCCTGAACCGACATCATTTGTTGATTATAGGTCCGCGCAAGCGGCACTAATCAATTTCGAATCTAAGACACCAAATGATGTGCGCCGAAAATGTGGGTGCACGCTAGCGGCACTAATCAATCGCGATATCATGTAAATAAATATAATAAGTTGTGTCGATTTTATTTGTGGCATGTTCATGTTATGTAAAAAATCAATATTGTGTGTCGTGTAGTCTTTGTATTAAATGGATCGTTTTTGTGTTTAATGAAAATTAAGTTTTAATGTCGTGTCGTATTGTTTTTACTTGATGTGTTTGATTCGTGATTGATTAGTGCCGCTGGTGTGTCTTGTTATTATGTCTTAATTAAGATGTGCTTGTGTTTGGTAGACAAAATATTTTTTGTCATCTCTTTTGTTTGGTAAAAAAAAATTATACTACAATCATAAAAAAAATTATAACTTTTGTTTGGCAAACACGTATATTTATATCATACATGTGTGTGTGTGTGTGCATATATATAATGGTATTGCATGTATAATTCACTATAAAATTATATATATATGAATTGATAATATTTTTTAATACATATGTACTATATGTATATTTTATATTATTTCATACATTAATAATACTTGTATAAAACTATATATAAGTATCATGTATCTATTGATAATATTATTTAACTTTATATTATTCCATACGTAATTTTGTGTACATGTACATATATATATATTTTTATTTATGTACATAACTCCTTTAAAATATTAAGAATTAATAATTCTGAGTTGAAAAATAAAAATACAGATGTTATAAAACACCGTAAACTTGTTTTCTGAAAAACTTGATTATAACACAAAAATATTATAATTTTGTGTTTAAAAACATATTGCCAAACGATATTTTTTATCAGAATTGTATTTAAACACAGAAAACAGAATTATAGTTGAAATCAAACATGCCCTAAAGATTCTAAAAATGACTTTTATTGAAAATACAGTTTTTTTTAAACTAAACAATTTAATTTTTTTTTCAAAAATGACTTTTATAGAAAATACAAATTTTTAATATATTTTTTTTATAAATATAGTACAATTGTTTTTATTATTATTAATGTAATATAACTTTTTAAACTACCTTTTTCTTCTTGCTTGACAATGTTTGTGATGTTCCACTGTAAAAATTTCTTTGACTAATGCTGGAGAAGAAGTAAAGGTAGAAAATGACACATTTAAGAAAAGAAAAGTCTTGAAAACTTAAAATTAACCTATGTTGTTTTTAGTATCCGGTCAACAAAATACTCCTTTTGGTGGCACTTACTTTTCTTCCTGGTTTATTGTCAGCAAGTTGCCACCTAATTTAGTCCGCTTACTTTCGGTAAAAAAAAACGGGTAAATTAGAATTTCTCATAAAAGATTGAAGATAATAGGTTTCATAATATACAACGCAATTAATACACACAACACAATCAATACTCAACACATGATTACTTCAAGAAAAGGAAGAAAAGGAGTTTCACAACCACTCAAACACATAGAACATAATCAATGCTCACAATTAATTCAATCAAAATTCTAGAACAGGAATATCCTCATTAGGTGGAGCCAACACCCCAGTCTCCATTTTCATCAAAAATCATACCTCTATTCTTTTCAATCCAACATCACCTAGGAATCAAAATCTCATGTTTTAAGAACTCAAGCGACTTGTTGACCAAATCCAAACTTCTTTTCACCATCAACTTTAACTCCCCATCTTTTCCATTCCACCTAGCCACAACATTCAACATTGCCTGGACTTGCAGTGACATAGACTTAATCTTTAATGGGTGTGAAGTTGGACAGTCAAAGACAGGCAAAAATAAAGAGATGCGATAATAAGAGAATGAGAATACAAAGGGAGAATAAACAAAGGGATACAAATTCGTAAATGTTTGTGCAGTCACATTGAGAGTTTATTGAGAGCCAAAATTTATAACATGCAGTGCGTTTTATATTAGTATAGATATTATGGAAATATTGATTTAAAATTTAATTATGAGCCTTTAATATATAATTTATTTTACGTTGGTGTTAAGAATGATATTAATTGACGTATCGACGTATCGTGTCTGACCAGCATTTACGTGAGAAAATATGAATTGTTACACTAACCAATTTGAAAAATGTGAGTAAGGATATTAGGTGTTAAACTTTAAACATAGACATGTGTAAGTGGTAAGTGTCCGTAATTTGCCTTCTTTATTTTCTGAGGTGATTTATTTTTTTATTTTGGGGGCCAATTATTTGTGTTACGGATAACAAATGAAAGGCTAGATAGCTCTAGAAACTAGTATAAAAGCCAAATGGCGTTCACCTTAGAACTACACAATTGTTTTTTGAGTGAGTGAGTGAGCATGGAGACCATCAATCCAGTTCATAGCAAAAAATCCTCTCCTATAGATGAGGCATTTTGGGTGTTGAGATTTTATGCTGTTTTGCTACTAATGCCAATAATTTTCATGTTTTTGAAGCACCAACTTGTGCGTAATAGGATAGTATCCAAGCCAATATCACTTCCACCGGGCCCCAAACCCTGGCCATTGATTGGTAATCTCCCTGAGATGCTAATGAACAGGCCAACGTTCCGATGGATACTAGGCCTCATGGAAAAAATGAACACTGAAATCGCCTGTATCCGTCTTGGCAATGTCCATGTCATTGCGGTTACAAGCCCTGAGATTGCTTGCGAGTTTTTAAAGGAACAAGACGCGATTTTCTCATCTAGGCCTACTAGCATTGCGGCATACCATGCCAGCAGCGGTTACAAAACCACAGTAATGTCCCCATTAGGTGAGCAATGGAAGAAAATGAGGAAAGTCCTGGCTACGGAGGTGCTTTCTCAAGCTAGGCACGTGTGGCTTCACCAAAAGAGAGCAGAAGAAGCCGACCATCTCGTCCGTTATGTCCACAATCAATGCGCCATTGGAGAAGGCATAGTGAACATCAGAAAGGTGTCCCAGCACTACTGCGCTAACGTCATCAAGAAGATGATCTTTTGCAAGAGGTTTTATTTCTCCTTTTACATATACAACTATATATTTGATATTATATAGCCCATATTAAGTCCATTACCAAAGGGGTAGGCCCCACCATGCTACAGAAATTTTAATTCTTGCTGGTTTCAAGTATAAACGTCGTTTTTAACCCATTTAATGCAATAACTGATGTACCACAGTTGAGACAAGAGTCTATGAATACAAACATTGTAGCCGAATTAGACTAGTGTGTTATTTGTTTTATCCAATTGATAATAACATATATACAAATACAAATTAATCTAATATTTCACTTAAATAGAAAAGTATGTCCGTTGGCTGAAAAGTGCACCACAAGTTTAAAAATTCTCAATTTTAAACCGTAACAATACAAAATTAAAATGAGCAAGTTCTATAGTCTAGTTTCATATATTCTTTCTCGAATCAATATCATACGACCTTCATATTATTAGCATCCGCATCACAAGTCGTGCATTAGGAAAAAACAAAAATGATCCATTCATACAATTATGATAAACAATAAATTGTATAAATAAACCGTTAAGAATATTCATAATATCTAAAATTTTAGTTAACGCAAAAGAGATCAGAAAAAGAAAATATGAGGGAATGATACACACACACACACACACACACACACACATATATATATATATATATATATATATATATATATATATATATATATATATATATATATATTTGGATTTGAAGTGCAAAATAGACTAAACTTCAGGATAATAAAATGTCAATAACCTTTAAAAGAAACGTGACCAGAGGTGTAAATTAATATAATAAATTAATTAACCCCATTTTAATTAACCCCATTTTTCTCTCATTAATATATAATGGGGTTAATTAATTTATTATATTAATTTACACCTCTGGTCACGTTTCTTTTAAAGGTTATTGACATTTTATTATCCTGAAGTTTAGTCTATTTTGCACTTCAAATCCAAATATATAAAATATTGGCACATAAATCCCAAAGTTTTCACATTGTTTCAATTTAAACCTCGGCATCAAATTAACAAACGAAAATATTAAAAAAAGAGGGTAAATGCGTACAAATAATTCCCACTTAATTTTGGAATTTTAAGTGGCAGTCTTCATACATTGAGGTCGAAAGTGTAAAAAAGTGATTAAACATCAGGGATACTAAAATGTTAATAATCAATTTTATGAACTTTATAATTATTTATATTTATTATAAAAAATAATTCTTTTTAAATTTTAATTCTTGTATTTTTAATTATTACATACTTGTAATGTATGCACCTCATGTTCAATTGTTTATTCTATTGGTCAAGACACATACAATTGCAGATTAAAACCGTAATTTAGTGTTAATTGCAGAAAAATTATCGTTAAAGTATGTTAACTAATTGACTTAAATCAAGTACAAAAGACGGTATATGAAAATTAGAACCAATCTCACCTTCATATAAAAAAAAGTCCTCGCAAATTTAGTATCGTTATATATAAAGTAGAAAAAATTAAAACGGAAGTTGGAGACCATCTACATCATTTTTTGTGAAATTAAGTTTTTTAATATTTTAGAAAACATGTTTGTTTTTTTAGATACATTAATAAAATCCCTCACTTGAAGAACCCTCTTCTCATATATAGGCAACCTAAACCCCAAACAAGTAAGATGATGATTTCAAATAGAATGTTTACAGACGGAAAAATTATCATTGAGAAAATTGGGAAGAGTTGATCAAGTTTGACCTTATTTTTACCAACGATACTTAATTGCGAGTTAAAAAAATTATGGTGTGCATTGATATATAAATTCAATTATTACATAGAGAGGTCATTTTTAACAAGAAATAATTATGATGAGAATATTTAGTGTCAAAATATCACATATTTGAAACCTCATAATTTGATATGAAATCAATATTATTCATTAATAATATAAATAAAAATAAACTTCAATAATTAATATACTTGATAGTAATAAAAGGGTTATTGGCATTCAAGTATCCTAAAGTTTAGTTAATAATTAAATATTTAGTCACTTTTGTACATCAAACACCAATGTATCAAGATTAGCACTTAAAACACCAATTTTTTGTGAAAAAGAACATTTTGATGCCTTTACCCTCATTTTGACTATTTATGTAAGTCAACTTTAAGACAAGGTTTAAATTGTTGTAATGTGAAAACTCTAGATTTTATTTTCCGTTTTGATATATTTGAGTTTGAAGCGCAAAAGTTATTATACTTTAAGATAGTTAAGTGCCAATAACCCTTTTTTTATATCTTTAAATCAATAAGAAAAAATGAAAGATATCGTGTGTAGTGATAATATTCCCACAAAAGGAAACAAGAGAGAGAAGAAAGTTTCAAATTATGTCTAAGATGAGTCTTTTGTTTGATGGGTTCTTTTAGGCTCAAGGTTAGTTGTTTCACAAAATTGGTTGGTTGTGACAATATATTTTTGGGCTTTTACATGTATGTCCTTTTTCATAATTTTATCCTTGTAAAATCAATCATCCCTAACTTCTTAGGGGAAGTTACAGAAGTGGTTGGACATTTTTTCTCTGTATTTTTAATCTTCAAATGATCATAAGTTTTCATTAACAAATCCATTTTTTGCAAAATTGCTATTTTTAAAATCTTGTCACTGAGATCTATCAAATAAGATCCATGAAGCCCATAAAATTTAAAAGAAAAAAATTACACATAAAGTTAAATTTGTCGTGTTCATTGGAAAATAAAATAGTTTTATATCTAAAACATTTCCACTATCAGGTGAGTAAGGGTGGGGGTGGGGTGCCTCAAGTACGGAACTTTAAAAGTAAGTGAATATTGGGTAAATGGGTGTTTGAGCCCATTGGAGCTCCGACAGTTTGTTGGGTGGGGGTAGGGATGTTGCACCACTTGCGCGAACGTTAAAAAATAGAGAATTTTGGGTAAATGGATGTTCGAGAGACAAAGGGTTAAAACTAAAAATAGATGTTTTTATTACAAAATATGTATCTATATTGGAGATTATACAGTTATTGACTCGTTTATTTAAATAATTTGTTTGTATTCTTGTCTAGTTCTAATAACTAATGTGACAATCGAGTTAATAGCTATTGTGAGTGCAAATCAATTACAATTAAACAGATCGAAAAAGTAATTAAAGAAGGAAATGAGATGCCAATCACACAACACAAGATATACATAGTTCGTCAAATTGCCTACGTCCACGGAGAGGTCACTATTTTTCTATTAAGTTCTCTCAAGTATCGATATTATATCCCCTTTTACCCTAGGGTATTACATTTATAGTGGTGTTAAGGGGTTGAGTTGTGCAAGGAACTCCCCCAGCTTATTGTTAGCTTGTGTGCTATCCTTTAATATCCCTCCGAGATTGTTGGTAACCATTTAACCTTATCGAGATTGACGTGATTAATATTTGTATTTATCCACGTGACAAAAATAATTGTTCATTTCTTTGAGTAGTTGGCCTGAAGGTGTCCACATTCTGCTGGGCTTGGTCGGTCGTCTCTTAACTGGGCATAGTTAATTATTTAGGTCCCCGCAAGTATTATTATATGTAATTCCTATTTTGAGAGTTTTTTCTTAATTAATTCTTATTGACTGGTCAACCATTAATTAAGTTCTATATTTTAATTTATGGGTTTCTTCTTTACTAATATACGTCACTTTCTATATTCTCTTCAGATTTGAAAATAGTTGTTATTTTGTTTTCTATTTCAAAAATTAAATAACAACAACTTTCGATGTAAAATTTTAAAATTTACGAAATTTATATTTTTGAAAGCTATTAATCTTCAGTTGAAAATAATAAAAAAATGAAGATGACTTATATTCTTCATTTTTATCGAAATTAGTATATAGTGTTGTTTGTGTAATATTTGCACAGTAAATGTTACTATCTATGAAAATATCCCAAATATAAAACTGTTAAATTTTTCAGTGAACACGGTGAATACAATATTAACACAGTAAATGTATCTATGGACACGTCCCCGATATATAACTGTTTCATTTTTCGATGAAATACAATAAATTTTACTATCTCCGTATTGGTTTCATTGAAATATTATGGGCTTCAAGGGTCTTGCTTGATATACATCTGGGGGAGATATTAAAAGCAATAATTTTGTGAAAAAATGATTTCTAAATCAAAAGTTATGATCATTTGAACATTAAGAATAGGGAGAAAAAAAGTTCAATCACTCGTGTAACTTCTCCCAATAAGTTATAAATGTTTGGTTTCAAAAAGGTTAAATTATGAAATAGAAATAAAAAAAATTAGGAATAGGACCACTTTGATGGTGGAAATGTTACTAGGATTTATTTAAGGACGAAAAAGAGAGATTCCATTACTAGTGAATGTACTAATGTTTTGACTGGAAGGTACAGATGTTCACTGGTAAGGTGGATCACAGGTCCTACCTTCAAGTTGCTAATGTAGAGTCTTGGCCATTCGCTCTTATCCCTGTTCAGACACACCGTTCTCTCAAAAATGATTTTTGTATTTATAATGACTCATGTGTTTCTCTATTCATGTTTTTCTTAGAGTTCTGGTAGGTATGGTGGGCGACTTGGTAGCATCCTACCGTCTCTCGATAAGATGAAGTCTCGGGACCGTTTGGGGGCTGGTTTGGATTTTCACCCTTTAATGGCTTATTTTTAAGCCTAATCTAGATATTTTCAAATTATCGTCTTAATATCTTATCGAGAGACTCGTGATGATGCGGTCAGTTCCTATAAGTTACATTGGTCCCTACGAGGTGTTCGTGCCTTTTACAAGGCCGTTTGGGAGCTGGTTTGGATTTTCACCCTCAAACGGCATGTTTTCAAGCCTAAACTAAATATTTTTAAATTATCATCATAATCTCAAACCGGAGACTCATAACTACATGGTTAGTTCCTAAAAGTTATAATGGTCCCATACGAGGGGTTCTTGCCTCTTACAGGACTGTATGGGGCTTGGTTTGGGTTTTCACCCTTTAACGACTTGTTTTTAAGCCTAATGAAGATATATTCAAAATATCGTCATATTTTCAAACCAGGAGACCCGCGATTACATGGTCAATTATTATGAGTTACATTGGTCCTGTGCAAGGTGTTCATGCCTCATACGGAGCCGTTTGGGAGCTGGTTTGGGTTTTCACAATCAAACAACATGTTTTCAAGGCTAAACTAAATATTTTTAAATTATCATCATAATCTCAAACCGGGAGACCCGTGACTATACGGTCAGTTCCTACAGGTTACATTGGTCCCGTATGAGGGTTCATACCTCTTACGGGGCCGTTTGGGAGTTGGTTTAGGTTTTCACAATCAAACGACATGTTTTTAAGACTAAACTAAATATTTTTAAATTATCATCATAATCTCAAATCGGGAGACTCGTGACTACCCGGTCACTTCCTACAAGTTGCATTGGTCCCGTACGAGGTGTTCGTGCCTCTTACGGGGCCATTTAGGAGTTAGTTTGGGTTTTTACCCTTTAATGGCTTGTTTTTAAGCCTAAAGAAAATATTTTTAAATTATCATCATAATCTCAAATCGGGAGACCCGCGACTACGCGAGTAATTCCTACGAGTTATATTGGTCCCGTGCTAGGTGTTCGTTCCTCTTATGGGGCCATTTGGGGTTTAGTTTAGGTTTTCACCCTCTAATGGCATGTTTTTAACCCAAAGTCTAGATATTTTTAAATTATCATCATCTTCTCAAACCTAGAGACTCATGAGTACATGGTCATTTCCTACGAGTTACTTTGGTCACGTGCGACGTGTTCATGCCTCTAATGAGGTCGTTTGGGGGTTGGTTTGGTTTTTCACTTTTTAACGACTTATTTTTACGCCTAATCTAGCTATTTTCAAATTATTGCCACATTCTCAGGTTGAGAGACCCGCAATTACGCGATCAATTCCTACGAGTTAAATTGGCCACGTGAGAGGTGTTCAGGCCTCTAACGGGGCCATTTGGTGTCTAATTTGTGTTTTCACCCATTAACGACATGTTTTTTTAGCGAAAATACAGATATTTTGAAATTATCGTAGTATTTTGAAATCATATGTGTCGTGACTACGCGGTCAGTTTCTACGAGTTATGTTCACCCCGTGCGAGATGTTAGTGCCTCTTACAAGACCGTTTGGGGGATGGTTTAAGTTTTCTCCCTCAAACGGCATTTTTTAAGAATAATCTAAATATTTTTAAATTATCGTCATAATATCTAATCGCGAGACCTATGACTACACGGTCAGTTCCTATAAGTTACATTGGTCTCGTGGAAGGTGTCCGTGCCTCTTACGGGGCCGTTTGATAACTGGTTTGAGTTTTCACATGTCTAAAAAGGAAATATTTTTTTTATTAAACGTTTGTGTTTTCTAATCTTTCTTGCTCCTTCAATAAGAATGAGAGATTTTAGGGAGAGGGCATACATCTAGTCCATTAGTGAGCAGTGGAATGTTATTGTGGGAGACCTATTAATCATACTTAGATGCCTCAATATCTTCCCCTCGTCCATAAGCCACTTGACAACTCAACATGCACTCACTATGTCACCACCAACAGCATGGCTTCCTAGAATCAAGAAAATAAACAAGTAATTACATTCAGACATCAGTGAACTAGTTGAGATCACCACATCCAAAGGAAGGGGATTAACATGGAAGTGGTTCAAATCATAATATTGAAAGTGGCATACACATAAATAAAACCTTGGAAAGTTCAATGGGATAATCATAAAAATAAAATATAATTCCTAAATAAAAGAAACAAACATAGAATAGAAAATGTCCATGCTCAGTGTATATATAAAAAGTGTAATCATACGTACTTTTTTACCCTATAAAACTTCATAATAAAAATGTGAATATGAAGAGTTAGCATAATAACTTTCAAGTACCATCCAACACCTCCAATCTGGGATGAAAAAATGAATCAAGAATCGTACAAAGGTTAGGCTAAGTTCAAACCAAAATTAAATTTCATACATTATAAATCAACAAACAATTAGAGAGAATGAGAACCCAAAGTTAGATCTGAAGTAACCAAAGATAGATCTGTAAACAAAAAACATGATAGATCTAAAAAAATGCATCCGCAAATATGAAACTAAAAATTAAATCCCCAAACTTAAAATTAACACCCGGATACCCATATTACTTGAACTCGATAGAATTATGAATGCATGGAATTTCAAAAAAAGGAGGCGTAAGGGTTTGAGTGATAGATAAATCGTAAAGGATAGAGAGTGTGCGGGGGAGGAGGGGAGAATAAAGGAGGCGGATGGGTGAGAAGGGGAGAGTGCGTGTAGGGTATCTATTGTGAGATCCTTAGATTGTAAGTTTTCCATGTCATAAATATCACCTTCAAACATGTCAAAATGGGACACCCTTAGATTGCCTTATTTGGTTAAGAAAAATAAGTTGCTAACAAAGCTAATAAATTAACCAAACTTCAAGTGTATAAAAAACATATAAACAAAGTCTTTGATTTTAAGAAACCCCAAATACAATTGTGAACCATAATTTTTTTAAAAACTACATTAAATTATCTAAACCCATTTTTTCTTGACCCAATAAACTCTAAATTTAACCTAACATCTAAAAACACATTCTCTTTTATCCATGTCAGATTTGGGAGCCCTCTTATTTAAAAATAAATTAATAATTCTATGCAAACAATTACCTACCTCTTTACAGGCACACCCATGTTGATCAATAATCAAACCAATTAGTCTACACATACAAATCAATAAGCACACCAACCTTCTCATTCGCTCTATCTCTCTCTCACACACACAGACGCACATATACACACACATTTATTGTCTATAAATGAAATTTAATTAACGTTCTTAGTCCTTTGTGTTGAAAAGTTATCGAGCATTAATCATTCAAAAATATGAATCGTTTGATTTAAGTTTTGAGACAAAAAAATTGAAGAGATTTTTGGTTGAATTAGATCACGAGTTATACGAAATCAAAAAAAAAGTTGTCCATCTCTGCTTTTTTTAAATTGCCTTTGCAAACTTACACTCCAAAATACACATCAACAAACAGAGCAACAAACCTACACATCAACAAATAGTTCTACAAATCCCGTAAAAACAATCTTATAATACGAACACAAAATCCCAAAGAAAACCCTTTTTTGACATCCAAATTGAAGAGATATTTACTTTCGGAGAGAGTAACTTTCAGATGAAGTTGGTGGTGAGGGTGGCAGTATGGAGTAGAGGCGCCGGAGAGACTCTGGGCACAACACACCGGAGGGGCGAGAGAGGGAATGAGGACAGAGAGAGAGAGGGAAATACTTATATTTATCTAATGTTTTTTTTGTATTATACATTTTAGTAAGTGTAATCAATTTTGGCACACTTTAAAACAGTGCCAAATTTTGGTACTATTTTAAAGTGTGCCAAATTACTATTAAATCATGCCAAAATTTGGCATAGTTTTAAACTGTGCCAGATTTTTAATATCAGGGTGTGACAAATTTTTGTTTTTGGTGTAGTGTATTCATAGTAGTAGCTTCTCCAGTGGTTCAATTGCAGGGCTATATTACGGAATCTAATGATGCTTGTTCTTCCGGTGGAAATGTAAGAAGCGAGGAGGATGGTTGTTTGACTTGGGAGGCGGGGGTTATTTTTTATGTGAGTAACGTCACCGGGGTCGCTAAGTTGTGAGCACTGGGGGGTATTCTAACAGCCGTGGGAAGCTCTTCAGGTATCGGCGCTGGACTAGAGCCCATACCTGGTGAGGTGGCAAGGGAGCGGTTTGTCTGAGAGGCGCAGTGCATAGACAACAGGTGGGTATAGGGGATAGCGTGAGAGTTAGTGGGAGTATGTATGTTGAAAGAAAGAAGACCCAACATGGGGTAGGACTGGACGAAAGTCCTTTTTTCCCCACGCCGAACTATTTTGTAGGTGTGGTGTTTATGGGTGTTTAAAAAATGGTTGCACTTCTTTAAGTTTGGTTAAAGAAATGTCCTAGATTTTTGTGCCTAACGAGATGACTAAGGATTATCTTTGTTTGTTGAGTTGGCAGGTGGGGGACAGACTACTGTGGGATTTATTACGCAGGAATTGTGTCTTCTTTGTAAGGCCAAATCTATTCCTTCTGTTGGGGATAAAGGTGGTAAATAATGGACGAATCTGCATAGACGCGGACCTTTTTTGAATTCGGGCAAGGTGTTAAAAAAAACTTGCGTTCAGAAAAAACGCACAGAATAGGGGGTTGCATTTTTTCCAAAACAAAAAGGGCATGTTTTTGTTAATAAGTGCAAATTTTTTATGGCAGGAGGGGAGTAATGTAACACTGACATGAATTTGGCTGTTATGTTACCTAGACATGTTTATCATGATTTCTCATCACGTGCGGTGTCTCTTGGTGGTAGCTCTTATATTATTCAGATGTGGAGGAAGGAGAAGGCATGCGAGAGAGTGGGGTAGACTCGAGTGAAGGGGATTGCCATTCTCCGAGGTTGTGGGTAGAGTTAGAGGTTTTTTTTTTTTGGGGGGGGGGGGGGGGGTGAGAGGGAGATGACTGGGGCTAGGGTGTGTGAGGAGGTCTCCGAAATAGAGGTGGAGGAGTGGGTTAGTAGTGTAATTAGAGGTTTTAGTAATTTTCTAGGTATTGATTACTTGGGTAATGAGGAGGAGCACTGAGATTGTTTCATTACATAGAGGATATGTATCGGGTCAGATGAGGGGTCAGAAATAAGGGTGGGTGGGGCTCAACAAGGTTTTTAACGAACTTATAATGATCATTTAGAACTTGAGGGGACATAATGACATATAAAAGAGAGGAGTTTTTCATGGTTCTATTGCTAAGTGGTGGCTGAATATTGTTTTCCTTCAGGATGCAAAGGTGGGTTTTATGGATAAGGAGATGGATCGAACTATTTGTGGAGGGCATAGGGTGCAATGGTGCTTTTTGGATGCAGATGGGGCATCGAGAGGGGTCGTCATCTTGTTGGATAATAGAGTCGTGGAGAAAATTTATGTGTTAGTAGGGAATGGGACTCTATCATGTTATTTTGGAGCGTAAATGAGGGGTTCATTTGGAGCTTTTCAGGGGTTTATGGGGGCCTGTGGAGGACTCGGTCCATTGGGAGTTATAGTAGGAATTGGTACGGTTTAGAGGTTCCTAGGGTGTCCCGTGGAGCACTGGGGTTATTATAATATTGTTCGTTTCTCCTCAGAGATGAGTGGTGGGGGGATATCGAATTCTTATATGCGGTAATTTTCTGACTTCATAGATGAGATGGAATTAGTGGACCTACCTTTAGAGGGAGGGCTCTTCACCTAGTCCAGAAATACAGAAGATCCCTCTATGTTTCGGCTAGATGGGTTTTTACTTTCTAGTGGGTAAAAGGAGCATTTTACGGTGGAGAATAAATCTTGCCTGCCTCAAGTGACTTCAAATCACTCCCCTATCCTCCTGGAGTACGAGGATAGCGTGGAGGGAGGACCCCATTTAGACTCAAGAATATTTATTTAAATGCATAGGATTTTATTTGTAGGGTTGATGAGTGGTTTTAGGGGTATGAGGTGGAAGGGACTGTGAGCTTCAAGCTAGCGTGTAAATTATTGCAACCGAAGGGGGACATCATTTGGTGGAATAAAGATGTGTTTAGGATTGTATGGGGTGTTAGTGCAATTTATGGAGGATATCCTGGTTCTTGAAGATAAGGAAGGGAGGGGAGATTTATCAGGGTCTGAGATGGAGCTTAGGGAAGAAAAGAATGGAGGTGGGGAGGAGACTAATTCAGGAGGAGATTATCGGGAGACAAAAGTCTAGGGCTCTCTATCTTAGGAAAGGGGACAAGAATAAAATTTTTTGCATAAAAAGGCTAACTCTCATCAACACTTTAACAACATAGGGAAAGTATTATTAGGGTAGGTGGAGTATGTCGATAATAGCGAGGTTCATAGGGAGATCAGATAGCTCTACGAATGTTTGTATATAGAGGAGGAGTCCTGGCATCCCACGATGGATGAGCTTCCAATAGAACACATTTCGGGGGATGAGTTGGCTCTATTTGAAAGGGTGTTCACGGAGGTGGAGGTGTTCACATTTTGAGGTTAATTTATGGAGACATGGCGCCAGGTTCTGATGGGTTCACTATGGACTTTTTCTAACATTGCTGCACAGTAATCCGGGAGGATGTGGTGGACGTATTTAGTGAGTTCTATGATAGGGGGAACATTATGAGGAGTTTTAACGTTATTTTCTTTGCTTTGGTTTCCAAGAAAGGGGGAGATACGGATGTGAGATACTTCAGACCGATTAGTCTGGTTGATAGCGTGTATAAGATCTTATCGAAGGTCTTATCCATCAGACTCAGGAAGATGATTGACCCTCTTATTTAAGATTCTCATAGCCCTTTCATGGGTGGTTGCCAGATCCTTGATGTTCCATTGGTGGAGAATGGGTTTATCAAATCCATGCTGAGAAACAGGTATTCGAGTATCATCTTCAAACATGATATTGATAAGTAATGAGAGTTGGGACTTCCTCTTATATCTGTTAAGGATGATGGGGCTTGTGGAATGGCGGTGTAGATGGATGAGGAAATGTATCTCCTTTGTCAAATTCTCCATCCCGGTGAATAGAGTTTCGAAAGGATTTTTCTCGATCTCACCTGGGATCTGGCAAGGCAACTCGTTATCTACTTTCCTTTTTATCTTTATCATGGAGGCATTCTCTCGAATGATGGGCCATACGGTGGAGGTCGTCCTAGTCTCTAGGTTTTTTATCGAGAGCTCTGCTCCCCACCCTTTCGAGATCTCTCATCTACTGTTCGCAGATGACACTATTATTTTTCACGGTGCAACTTTGGATGAGATGAGGGCTTTGATGTTGCTATTGGTGTGTTTTGAGACTGTGTCGGTTTTGGATATCAACATTAGGACAAGTTAAATTATTTCCATAGGATAGCTAGGTAATCTTGCCTATTTGGATAATGTGCTTAGATGTAGGGTCGGCTCATTATCGTCTACTTATCTCGACCTTCCTATTGGGGCTAAGTTTAAGTTTACATCGATGTGGGTTCCAGTCCTTTAAAGGATTCAATGGAGATTTGCAGGCTGGAGGCATAGCTACCTTTCTAAATGGGGGCGGCTGACGCTGATCAGAAGCATTTTATCGAGCTTATTGACAAGTTTTATGTCAGTTGTCCCATTATTAGGATGGGTTGGTTAGTGATTCAGGAAGATGAAGAGGGAATTTCTGGGGAAAGTTCATGATGATCAGTTCAAATATTTTTTGGTGAGTTGGGATGAGGTTTTCATGCCACTAAATGAGGGTGGGGCGGGGATGAGCAGGTTAGTCCTTTTTAATAAATCTCTAGTTGGTAAGTGGTTGTTGCATTTTGATAGAGAGAATGGAAGATTATCGAGGAAAGTGGTGATACAGAGGAGTGGGATATGTCCATTTAGGTGGGGACCCAAGGTGAGGCACTCTTCTCACGGGGTAAGGATGTGGAGGTACATACCGCAAGTGTGGGAGAAGTTTTCTCAGCGCACTTATTTTTAGCTCGGTAAAGGGAATCAAATCAGGTTTTGGAGGCATCAATAGGGTGAAGGTGTCTCTTTAGCGGATCTCTTCCCTAGGATGTTTCAAATTGGTATGGACATGGGGGGATTAGTTGGGGATCATAGGCAGGGTGTAGGGGATCGTGCAGAGTGGGATCCAAAATTTAGGATGGGTCTTATAAATTAAAAATTGGAGGAGGCAAAGGATTTATTTGAATGGATACATTTGGATCCTGTCCCGTCGATGGGATGGATGTGCTCATATGGACAAGGTCTCACGACGGTCAGTATTTGATTAAGATATATTATAATGCTCTAATGGGGAGTGGGAGTGATTTTTCCCGTGTAAGGCTATTTGGAAGAGTCAAGCACCTCCTAAGGTTGGTTTCTTTGTGTGGACCACTGTTAGACAAGCCATTTGGACGATTGAGGGGCTTCAGAAAAGAGGGAGGAGGTTGGCCAGTATATGTTGGTTGTGCAAGAAGGAGGAGGATACTATAGGTGTTAAACCAATCATCTGTGGGCTCCGTCCATTTACTTCCCTTTTCTTTTTGTATACTCCCTGTATGTAGCATTCCACCCCTTTAGGAGGGTTGTTTTTATTGAACCTCTTATAAAAAAGACTTGATTTAGGGAAAATCTCTTCATATATGACTTATATATAGGAAAACCAATATTTTTCCTTTTTAATCGAGTTTAAGATTTAAGTAAATATAATTTTATCCTTTATACTATAGCCCAGGTCTGACCCCCTTGTATCCGCCATTGGTATTATTTATATTTATTTAGTTTTAAGATGAGGAAAAGATATTGCATGGCAGTAGGGAACAAAATCAAAGCTATTGCGTGGAAGGAGGGGCATCTGCCCCCATGCGCGCACACACAAACACTAATTCTGATGCAGGTGCTTCTTATGTTAGTTTATTTATCCGCTTATACTGGGAGCTTAAATATTCTTTGTGTAGCTTTAAATTATAAGTTAACCTGGTACATATGGTAAATAGAGATATCCTTTCTATAACTAATTAAGAGAAGCAAACTTTCTTTACCAATCTGGGTACAACGATACCCCATAGAATTTTACATATATTCATTATACCTCTAATACGATAGCGTTATAAGAGTTAATGATGCTTTAATGCGGCTTTAATATTTATTATATTTTTCTCTCTCGTCTTGAATATTATGTTCTTTGAAATAAAAAATGGATAAATCAAAAAATCACTTTGAAATAAAAAAAAATTAATAAATCAAAGTCTCTTGAAAACTAAAAAGATGATCCATTCAAAATTCTATTAATTAATATCTCCATCCAACACAATCTAAATTCAATTAACCTCTTTTCATCATTCTCCACTCAAATCATATTAAATAATGATACTAATAGTACTATATCTATATAATGTTTTTATTTTTAGAAAATAAGTTTAAAAACTTTTCAAAATTTCAAAATTATTTTTTATATAAATAAAAATGGTTTTTTGGTTATAGAAGCATTTTTAACATTGTATTTATCAAAAAACTTTAAATTTTTATGTATAAATGACAAAATGTTTTTTAAAATAAAAACAAATTAAAATATTTATATTTTTAACTATAAAATACGTATAGCTTTTTTGAAGTTTCTACTAATAAAAAATAGTTTTTAAGCTAAAAGATGCTTTCGAAATTTTATAATTGTTTTTATGATAAATAAAAAAAGGTTTTTGGTTATAGAAACATTTTTAACATTTTATTTACAGAAAAAACTTTAATTATGTATCCTTAAATGACTTACAGTTTTTAAACTAAAAAAAATAAAAATATGCATAATTTTTTTATATAGAATACGTAGAGTTGAAAAAAATAGTTTTTATATAATAAAAATATTGAAAAATATTAGAATTTTTTAATTGAATTTATGATGGCTATAAGATAAGATATTGAATTTATGATGGCTTTAAGATAAGATATTGAATTTATAATGGCTTCAAGATAAGATACTGATTTTAAGATATATACTGTTTTTTATAATTACTAATATATTTGCCTATTGTACATTGCCCCAGTTTTATGCTACTGATAACTTGGTTTTGTCGTATGATAAGTCGTTGTCTTCAAAAGCCTTGTCTCAAAACCCTTGAATACCTACAAAAATAATATTAACTCATATAAGGGTAAGTAAGAGTGTCGATCCAACTTTCAAGAGTAAGAGTGAAAAAGTGTGTAAGAGAAAGTAAATTTACTTTAAAATGTTTTTATATCTATTTTTTATAAGTTTAAGTTTTAAAACAATTTTCAAAGATAATTATGCTACTCAACTAGTTAATAAAATACTAACGAAGTCAAATGCTAAAATAAGAGAATATGAGGTAAATAAATGTGAGAACGGACAAGGGATGATATTACACAACATATTCTAGTTTTTATAATTAATCAATTCATTTATTTAAAATATCCCAAGTTAGCATGCGAATTACAAGTTTAAATCTCATCAAAAGTGTAATTCTAACACTACGTTTTAGAAAATTAAATTTGAACCCAACAATTCTTAGAAACTACACTTAAACTCCTTTTAATAAATCACCCGCTAGGGCCGATTCACCAAATTCATTGAAGCCATAGAAAATTCAATTTTGAGCTGAAATTTTAAAAATAATGTCACACTTGAGAAAAACCTATATCTAGTTTGATTCAAAAATTGAAATATTGCATTAAATTTTGATTTTCCCTCGAAAATCATTGACCATCTCTCGATGCGTAAATAGAAAAGTGAAAGTTCAAAATTAATATTCAAAGGGATATCTCACATAATTAAACTAATTAACTACTACAATATTAAACATAAGTTCATCCCATCCCTTGAAAGGGGTTTTTATCCTAACATGATATGAAACATCTTAATCAAATAAATAAATGAATTAAAATATAAGAGTAGAGAAGAGAATAATCAAACAAAATATCTTTGAATTGCAATTGAACTTCAATCCTTAAAGTGAAGAATAGAAACCTCAATTTGAGTGACCAGACAAATATTAACTAGAATCTCTCGCACTCAAATTAAATCTCACTGCAATTTATTGTTCCTCAAACTAAATAAAAAAATACAAATAAAAAAAATAATTTTCTAATTCTAACTCTACAATTTCTCTCTAGTCTTTATCATATAGAATCTCCTTTTTCTCAAATAGGACTTCAATCGCTTTTATAGATGGCACGATGGGGCTAGGGGTAAAATTATCAGGTTTAAGTGATGAGGGTAGGAAGGTAAATGAGCACATGTGCATGTGTTTGTGATGCAATGAGAGTGTAGCGAGTGTTATGGGTATTTTAGGAAATATAATGGGAAAATAAAACATGTGGCTTTGGGTATTTATTTATGTAGAATCGTGTATGAGATTGTGTTGGTTTAAAAGGGGTTAACGTGGGTATGGCTTATGGATCGGTAGTGGGTTTGGGTTTTTTCTTCAAATGGGTCATTGGGTTGGAAATTGGTATGGAGGAGAGGTGGTTAGGAATGATATGGAGCTGGCCAGATTATGGTCAGAGTTGTAAGGATAGTGATCGGTGGGTTAGAAGTCACAGGCGGATTAGAAGTTACCAGCATGGATAACTCTGAGTTGGCCGGAGTAGGCAAGAAGGTGTTGAGTTTATAGGGTTGGCCGAATTTGATGCCTGACCGGAGTAGGCTGCTGGTCGGGGAGCTTTAGTTTAGAGATTTGGGTAGTTTCGGTGGTTTAAGATGGAGGGTGAAGGTGGTTTGGTCTGTGATTATAGGTTGGTAGTAAGGTGGAGGTTTTTTTGGCTGGTTATCCTGGTGTAAGGGCATAAGGTGGTGGCCAGAATATGGTGGATGTATGGGTGGTTAAATGGTGGTGGTGTAAAGGTGGATTAATGGTGGCTAGAGTGGGTGTTAATGGTGGGAGGAGAGAGAGGGTGTGGGTTTGTGGAATAGATGAAGGAGGTGAGACAAAATCTGTTTGGGTTTTGAATTTGTGAGAAATGAGTGGTTATTGTGTGTATAGGGCGTATGTGAATAAGATGTAGGTGAGGGAGTGTATTTGGTACATGTGAGTGTGTAGGTATAACATGTGTGTGTAGGTACTTATTATATATGAAAAATGAGAAAAAATATATATTTATATTTACAACACATACGTAATAAAATATAAAAACTGAAACGCACACACATATAAAATATAAAAAGAGTTACAATAAAATAAAAATAAAAGAAAAGGTAAACACATAGAACAAACAACACTAAAAATATAATAAAGAAAATATAAACACACACCTAAATATATACAAACACTAACATGACGGCATGCACATTTATATAATATTTACAAAAAAAATAAAATAATAAAAATAAAAATAATACAAATAAAAATAATAAAATAAAATAAAAATAATAAAATAAAAATAAAAATAAAATAAAATAAAATAAAAAGGAATAAAAAATGACACAACCTGAATAAAATATATATCTATATAAAAAATAAGAATAATAATTCCTCACACAAACTGAGCAATTATCGGACATGCTAGGCATGGTGTGGTCTTGGTTAGAGGATATGTATAGGCTTTATTCTGACACATTTGCCTTGATGTGAAGCGTTTAAAACTGCAAATGACATTTGACTTACAAGATAGACATATACGCGCATAAGACTAGTTTTTATCGAGAATTAACAATTAAAAATCGGTTATTTTGGGTATAATTTATCTCTTTTTGGTGCTTATCGCACCACCCAAACAGAACATTGGTAGTCCTCGAGCAAAAATATAGAGGAAAAAGGAATAAGAAACCAAAAGTGCAAGCACTTGCGATTGCACTTAGCATATGCAACAAGACATTAAAAAATTAGGTTATCCAACAGGATGAGTGTTGTCTCGTTAGGGTTTGTAGTAAACGTACCCACAAAATTCAAAAATTTATTGAAAGTCAGTCTCTTATTTGACGATGAAAAGCTACACAACCCATCCATAAAGACTTCAAGGATTATAATGTTCGGCCATGAATGTATAACATAAAATTACCTAATACCCTAATCATAATCCTTCCTAACAGTCTCACGGTGTGTTGTGTGAAAAAATCTTGAGCATCATGAGAGTAACTCCTCGAACCCCTCCATAAAATCAACGCTTTGACTTCAAATCTCACTAGATATGTCTCTCTTAATCGAACTCTCCGAGATTTGGGTAAGTCTATCTCTCTGGTGTGTGAGGAGGTAAGTAAATATAAACAAGGTCAAACGTCTCACACAGTTACAAGAAATGACGGATACATGAAATAAAAAATTTCTCATGAACGAATTCTAACCACTATTTTTAGAATGTCGAGCCATTCACCATATAGACTTCTCATATGCCCGAACACCTTATAAAGGATGAAAAATGGGGTATGTGTAACGAACGATAAGAAAGTGTGATGAAGAATATGGATGACATGATGTAAAGGTTTTCGAGAAGAGTGGAACACACTTTGGATAAGAAATGTCTTCATTTTATAAAACTATGATTTCATGATTTTTTTTTATTTTTTTTTCTATTTTTTTCTCTCATTTTTTTCTTCTCCCTTTTTTCCTTTTTCTATTGCGATGCATTTTTCTTTTCATAACACCGATGAAGACAAATTACATTTCTAATTTCAAACACTCTTTTTTCAAAAATGATGATAGCGATGGGAAATGATATATGGATGGTGTATGGAATATTCAAGGATAAAGGAAATATGGGAAAGTAATGGGTGAAGTAAATGGCAGATCATATGAGTGAAAGTTTAGCGTTAGAGACAAAATACAATGCAAATGCTTCTTACGACTCGAATGTGATGTCATTCTCAGTGGTTTTGTAAAAATTGAATAACAACAAGACCACACAACGACGAAGCGCGGTACCCAAAGAAAGTTAAGTGATCTTGTGACTCGGAGATTACGTAAACACCCTAAAAAAAGTGAATAGCTCAAATCTCACCGGTTTAAGTCTCCATAAGTGATCTTTTAAGGCTCTTTTGAGAATGTATCTACTCTTCAACTTTTGATTGTAAAACATGATAGAACGAAATTTTGTCGAAGAAGTATATTCCTAGACTTCTAAAAGAGGGGTGATAGACAAGTAATGTCATAAAAAAATTGACATAAACTGCACAAAGAAGTGAAAATGACATGTTTCTAACAAAAAAAATTCAAAAGAGGTACGATTTTGATAAATTTGTCACACCCAAAGAAAAAAGAATATCGTCCTCGATATTTAAAACTATATATTAAATTTAAAGCATAAGGTAAGAAATAGATTACCATAATCAACAAAAAAATATGTACAAGTCTATAAAGCATGTGAAAATTATTGTGGGATGATACAACACCACCCACAAACAGGATAAGACTCATATACGTGGATACAAGACATGACGAGATGCCTCCCGATAGAGCTAAGTTTAATTTCAACAATCAGAACGAATGAAACACTCCTATAAACAAGATATAAACTAGGATAACATGGGTTGCCCAAAATGGTGTGGGTGATGAGTATCACCCACAAATAAGGTTAAAAAGTCTGTCTTATTGGATAAAGGATACAATGCCAATGCACTTATATGGCAAAGTGTTTTACGCGATACAATGCACTTATATGCCAATACAAAAGATATTTATGAGGGAATTACGAGTGGACCAAGGGTGGGTGGGTAAAAGGGCATAAGGAAGAAATGCAAGGGTGAAAGTGAAGAGGAACCGGTCGCGGGCCTTATTTAGTTTAAAGGCGAAGGCAACGAGGGAATTAAAAGAATAAATATCTTTTTTTGATTTTTTTCAAGACAAAAAAATAGTTTTGCTATTTTTTAATATAAGAAAGAAAATATTTTTGGTATTTTTTGAATAATAATTTTTTAAAGAAATATTTGCTGGATTTTTGAACATTTTGAAAAAGAAAGAATATTATTTGGGTGTTTGAGTAGTTTGTAAAAGAAAAAACATATTTTTGTGATTTTTTGAAAAAAGAAAAAGGGGATAATATTTTGAAAAATAACAAAAATATTTTCATCATTTTTAAAAAAAATTGAAAATGAAGGAAAATATTTGTGGGATTTTACAAAAAGGAGATAAAAGGGATATTTTTGAAACAAAAAAAGGATGGATCACCCAAAATCGACTACCCAAGGGTGAATTAGACACGTATAAGCAAAGGAAAAATCCTAAGTGGAACGTAGCTAATTTTTTTTTTATCTTCAATTAGTTTATTGTGTAGTCCAATTTTAATTAATTCGCAGGTGAGAAAAACACGGAGCCTTATAGGTCACCTTTGAAAATTGTGCTCCTAGTTGGCTTGCTAGCTAATTGATTTTAATTAAGTGAGGACACGGGTAACAAGAAAATTGGATAAAGTGATTAAGAGGGTGATGAAATCTCAACACGTTTCAATGATCGGGCCTAGCTCTTAGGTTCATTAATTCATCCAACCATACAAAATAAATGCAATGCGATAATAAAAATCACATAGGAAAAAGTAACCCATAACGAATGAACGTGCTTGCGAGTGAGAAATAATGTACCTCTCTCACCTTTTACAAATGTGGGATGAAGATCAAGTTGAGTCGATCGGGGGGAAGTTCATATAATTTCACTCATCCACTGGAGACCTATTGACCCAAAGTAGAGAGGCTTGAAAATTCCACTCCAAGGGAGCCCTCTCTACCTTATCCCATTTTCTTTTTTTCTTTTTTCTTTTTTGTTATTAATTATTACAAATAAATGGTGTAAAAAATGCACCCAAATGAATACAACGCCTTAATAAACCTAATACAACTAATCTAATGAATATTAAAAATTACAACTACTACAAAAATGAAAAAATCTCTTTGAATCACAATTTAACTCCAATCCATAAAGTGAATAATATAACCCTCAATTTGAGTGACCAAACAAATATTAACTAGAAGCTTTGACACTCAAATTGAATCTCACTACAATTCATTTTCCCTTAAACTAAATAAAAAAAGATAATGAAAAAAGTAATAATTTTCTAATTCTAATTCTTCAATTTATTTTTAACTCTACTATTTCACTCCAATATCGTTTCTCTAGAATCTCCCTTTTCTCAAATGGGTTCTCACTTTCTTTTACACATGGCACAATGCGGCTAGGGGTAAAATTGGAAGGTTTAAGTAATGACAGTAGAAAGGTAAATAGGCACATGTGCATGTGTTTGTTTTGTAATGATAGCATGGGGGTATTGGAGTTATTTTAGGAAATATAATGAGAAAATAAAACATTTAACTTATGCGGTATTTATTTATGCAAAATCGGGTAAGACAATGTGTGGGTTTGAAAAGGGTTAAGGTGGGCTTGGTTTGTAGATGGGTAGTGGGTTTAGGTTTTGGTTTCAAATTGGTCATATGGTTGAAAATTGGTAAGGAGGTGAGGTGGTTAGGAATGAGATGGAGTTGGCCGGATTATGGCCAGAGTTGTAAGGATAGTGACCGAAGGGTTAGGAGGGGTTGCTGAATTAGAAGTCACCGATGGGGATGGCTTCGGGCTAGCTGGATTAGGGAGGAAGGGTGTTTGGTTTAGTATTTTGGATGGATTTGATGCCTGGCCGGAGTAGGCTACTGGTCGAGGAGCTTTAGGTCATAGATTTGGGTTGTTTCAATGGTTTATCCAGGTGGTTTGGTTGGTGGTTATAGGTTGGGTATAGGCTGGTGGTAGGATAGGTCCGAGTCAGGAATGGTTTTTCGGTGGGTTGGGCTTGTGTAGGGGCCTAACGTGGTAGCAGGAATATGGTGGAGATATAGGTGGTTAAATGGTCGTGGTTTAAAGGTGGATTAATGATGGTTGTAGTGGGTGTTAATGGAGGGAGGAGAGAGAAGGTGTGGGTTTTGGAAGGGATGAAAGATGGGATACAAAATGTGATTGGATTTTGAATTTGTGAGGCATGAGAGGTTATTGTGTGTATAAGGTGTATGGGAATAAGGTGTATGTTAGGGAATGCATTTGGTGTATGTGAGTTTGTGGGTATAGTATTTGTGTGTATGTATTTTATTATATATATAAAAATTTCATAATATACATATTTATATTTACAACACATACGTAATAAAAATATAAAAACTCAAACACACACATAAAATATAAAAAAGCTTATAATAAAATAAAAATAAAATATAAAATGAAAATATAAAACAAAGAACACTAAAAGTATAATAAAGAAAAGATTAAACACACACTAAATATATACAGACACTGACATGACGACACAAACATTTATATAATATTTATATAAAATAATAAAATACTAAAAATAAAGACCTTAAAATAAAATAAAAACAATAACATAAAAAGTAAAGAAATAAAAAAATGACACAACATGAATAAAATGTATGTCTATATTAAAAAGAAAAACAATAATTCCACACACACATTGAGCAATCACTGAACAGGCTAAAG
Source organism: Sambucus nigra (assembly GCA_949130495.1). Taxonomy (NCBI): domain Eukaryota; kingdom Viridiplantae; phylum Streptophyta; class Magnoliopsida; order Dipsacales; family Adoxaceae; genus Sambucus; species Sambucus nigra. Next base: position 525,786,733 of record OX422221.1, on the reverse strand, counting down.
AAAATCTGGGCTTGGTTTATGGACAAATTTATGCATTTTTCTAGCAAATTTTCCTTGATTTGAAGTTTGAAACCACAATTGACATTTAACCTACAAGATTGACATATACGCGCATAACTCCAAATTTACCAAGATTTAGAAATTAAAAACCATCTATTTGGGGTATCATTTTAACACTTTTGGGTTCTTATCGTCTAGTTTATTAGTAAGACTCTTTACTAGTCTCAGCTTTAGTGCAATTTATTTTCTCAACATGCTTGGCAAGATTCCTTTCAAAAGAATTTTTTTAAATAAACAAATAAACAAACACTTATGAACATGTACTTCTTGGTATTGAGACTTCTAATTTATTTTCAAAATATGTCTTGAATTAACCAATTTGAATATCAAATCACCAAATTCTAGAATATATGAAAATTGAATTTTATTCAATAATTTTATATTTCAAAATTTTATATTAAGATAGGAGAAAATAAGTTCTTATATGTTTTTATACAGAGAAGGATTTAGTGAAAGGGTTCATATAAAAAAATCACGTAGAAAAAAATCTTACATAAAGAAGAGTATGATGTAAAAAAGAATATGATAGAAAAATCGAATGCAAAAAAATGCGTATATAAAAAAATTATAATAAAAAATAGTATGAAAAATGATTTTAAAAAAATGATGAAAAAATTCTTATATTAAAAAAGCATGATAGAAAGAAAAATATTATCTTAGAAAATATGATATAAAGAAGAATGTGATGTAAAAAATTAAGATAAAACATATATGATGGAAAAAGTTATCATATAAAGAGATAGAATTTAAAGAATACTATGATACTAAAAAAATATATTATATATAATATTACATAATACAATAATTGTTATAGAAAAGAAAAAGTTTTAATAGAAATATAAAATGTCATATAAATAGGAATATTAAAAAATATGACAGTCTAAAATCTGATGTAAAAAAGATATCAGACAAAAAATATGATATAATAACTGTGAGTACAAGAAATATCACAATAAAGAAATCTATGAAAACAATCACAAAGGTAGAAAGTAAAGAGCAAACACGACTATGTACATGGTTCGATAACTTGCCTACTTCCACGGAGAGTTTATTATTTATTATAGTGTTTCTTCACAGTGTTACTTACATCCCTTTGTCCTGGGTCAGGGTGTACAATTTATAAGTGAATCATCTTAAAGTTTGAGTTATATAAGGAACTCAAAGTAACACGTGGATATACCATGGAGTACCTGATTATTTCGTCCAAGATTGCTGGTACCTGATTTGACTATATCCATAAGTTTTCTATTATAATTAAAATACTCGTATATAAATTAACTCTTGTTTTGGACATGATAGCATATTAGTTAATCTTGGTTGGATGGTTACGTTCATGAATTGCATTAAATGGGATCCCACAATTTCCCCCAAAATCTTAGACCTTGTGGACTTTGGGTCAGTAATTTTTAAAGGTCCCATACTTGAAATCTTCATACCCTAAGTCTGAGATGGAATTTTTGTAAATGTGGGAGGAATGCAGGTGTACGTTTTTCATGAACAAACCATGGAATATTTGTGATTTTTTGAATGGGTGAGGGTGATGTGGGCTCGTCAAGGAATTTTAACCTCCAAAAATTGTTTAGGAGATTATGTTCATCATTGATATCGTTTTTCAAAATGGAGATTCCGTCCCTCACCTTAGTTCAGTTCAGTTCACTTCCTTCCTTACTTGCTAAGACTTTGTTAAGTTCATCTTCTTCTGTATTTTCTTTTCCTCCGGGACTTCATGAATCTTGCAAGTCTGTCCCTTACATATTTTGAGCTTTCCTAGAACTTATTATGTAGTTGTAGTTAGGGTTTTCTTCCTTATTTGTACAATCATGGCGATGCTAGATAACAAAACAATAGATGAAATTAGGTGTCAGAACAGTAGTCTTGAATGGGTGATCATTGACTGTGCCCTTCTTCCTCGGAATGTGTGTGATATTCAAGGGGGCACTAGATTCACACCCTCTTGATAACTCAAGGGCTTAACATTTCCCTCAAACCAACTGTTTCCTAGGTTCTTGAGATATTTTGACATCATGCATGCCCAGTGTGCTCCAAACGCCTGGAAGATAATTAATGGAGTTCGTAGAATAAACACCCTCTATGGAACAAAACTAGGCCTTGTCGAGATTTTCTACTGCTACGTGTGGTCACAAACCAAGAAGGTCTTTTGTATTTAAAAACTAGGAGGGTTGAGAGGGTTCTGGTGGTAATATTTCGAATTCCCATAAGGTTTACTGGGAACATGATTTCATTGCTAGAAACTTGTAATGTCCTGTTACTCATGTGGGAGAAAAGCAACGGGGCCCTGTAATTTTTTACTATGGAGAGGGCCAAATATGTTGCTTCCTTTTTTAGGTTCTTGACTATGCATTTCTTCTTCTTTTTTCTTTTGTCCTCTTAGATAATGTTCTTCTCTATTTGTTCTTACATGTCATGTAAAAAATCCGGAGCCTAATATAAGTGAGGTTGATACTGATAAGCTTCTGAAGTCCTGAAACATCAAGGAAAGATTATTGGATGATGATCATCCAAGGATGGCATCCTTATTATTGGAATACGAAAATGCAGTTACTAGTTTTATTTGATCACTCAGTTTATAAGGTTCCCATTTTAAAGGCTCCAGAGGTCGATCCTTCTGACCCCATTGGTATATAGGAGGAGGAAGAGGGATCTAAACAAGACGAGGAAGGGAGAGAAGAAGAAGAATAACAAGAAGAAGAAGAGGAAAAAGAGGAAGAAGAAGAAGGCATAGGTCCTTTGATAAATGAAAAGAAGTTGAGGCTCTCTGATGATGATAATCAATCCGTCCTATCTGACAGGATAAAGTTTTTAAAAACATTTGGTACTGGATTCCATAGGTGTTCTAGTCCGTATTACAAGGGGAGAAAGAAGTAAAGAGAAAAGAAGAGAGAGGAATATGAGGGGAAGAGATAGAAATAAGGAAGAAGAGAATAAGAGAGAACAAGAGAGGAGGGAGGCCAAAATAAAGTTAGCTCTAAAGGCCCCTGGATTTACCCTTCCTGTTGCAGCTACTGAGGGGCTATCATGGGTGATGCCACCTAAATTTTCATCGACCTACTGAAGAGGACAGTGCTTAGTGCTGATTATAAGCGTTCTTCGAAGTTGGGTTCATTCCATATCTCCCTAAAAATGCTCAGGGGATGGCCATAGTAGTTACTCATACTTGATCTATTTCATTTTTCTATATTTTTTCTTCCTCCATGCTAACTCTGAGATTTTGTTTCTCTTTGGGAAATTATTATCTGATTTCATAACTCTTCTGGATAATCATACTAACAAGTCTAAGAAGGAGAAGGAGATGAAATATGCTCTAAAGGCTGAGAAAAAGGCCTTTATTGAAGCTCGCTAGGCATGGGAGCAAGAGAAGGGGAAAACTGTCCAAGGCTTTTGACGAGCTTCACATGCCCCAAAAGAAGGTGCTCGCTAAAAAGGATAAGCTCGTCGAGGAAAATCAATGCTTATCGAGCAAGGTCACCAAGCTTGAGGATGAGATTTCTCAAGAGACAGACAGGAGCTATCATGAAGGCTTTAATGAAGCCTAAATTATTATAAAGGGGTAGCTCGCCTATAATTGAAAGGTTGCCTTTAATAAAGGCTGGGACCAGGCCTTGAAGGCTGTTGGAACCTCTGCTGATTCGATAATTTTTGCCATTCACTCCCCTAACCCTGATTCATATGAGGAGGAGGAAGAAGGCAATGGTCAACCTGTTGGTGACATGGAGATTTCTCCTACTGAGGGTGGAATCGATATTGACGAAGGCTCTAAAGCTGCTAATAAGGGGAATACCATGGTGGAAGAAAAAGAGGTGATAGAAAAGGTCTTGTAGATTAGGAACTTATTTTCTTTCCTTGTACAAATTTTTTCTTTGAAAATTTGTACCTCGACCTTTAAACCAATTATACTGGCCTAGGCACCTTTTATTTGGAATGAATGAAAATGCATTATTTGGTATCCATTGATTTTGATGAGTATATACCTATTAAGTCTCACCCGGGACAGATCCTTAGGAAACAAATTATCTTGAAGGCTCACAAAGCCTTCGTTAGGATCTATAAATCTTTGAGGGAAAGAAAGGAGCAGTACAAGGACCAGTCTGAGTTGGTTGCTAAGCTAAAAGAAAATCTTTGAGAAATAGAGAAGATAGGTGCATCAGTTCAAGAATAAGTTAATTCCTTAAGGGATAAACTCTTGATGAAGGATGATGTTAGCCAAGTAGCTGAAGTACTTAAAGTAGAGAATGATGATCTAAGAAGGAAGGTAGCTGGGATGAAGTTCAATGTTGTTGGGCTCGAGGAGCGTGTTAAAAAATTGAGGAATGAATTTAAAATAGGACCTTAGGAAGCCTAGTCGGAGGCCTATAATGCAATTTCGATTGATTTCCCAGCAAAACATAAATAGGCTAAAGATGCAGATTTTTCTCATGGATGGCCAAGCACCCTTAGGGGGACCATTTATCGAGGGATGATAAATGGATTCCAGTTGATGTCATTCCTCCTCATCTCTTGGAGCATGATCTAGACAATGATGTTGAGGAGTTTGCTCCCAAACTAGACGATGGTCAAATGGAGATCGTTGTCGAGTACCATGCTCGCCATCCTGGGTCGTCTTAAGCATTTGTATATTTTTTTTATCTTTATTGTAAATGTATCTTCTCATTATAGCAAAGGAAAATTTGTATTTATCAATTTATGATGTTTTGAGCCCGTGCTAACTAAACATGCATAGTTGTTGACCTAATAATAGTGATTGACTTTATAATATTTAATTGACTACCTTGGGTAGTTTGTTGTTTGGGTTTTATCATTTTTAGCTTCTCATTTGACTAAATGGTATTAAATGATAATGTTAGACACAAGTTGTTTTGTGTTTGCACATTTTCCCAACCCAACATGTCTTAGGAGTGTCATTCCATCTACTTTACCTTTTAGGTTGTTTCCTCACACTTTTTAGGCCTAAGTAGGATGATGGAGAGAATGCACCTGGTTATTGGGCCATCTGCTCGAGCATGTCTTTAGGATCCACAAAGCTGGTGAGCAACCTAAGTTTGATTTGCTACTTAAGGATCCCCTGTATGGCTTTTATTGTTATCAGGGAAACCCGTGAGGTTTCTTGTGTTTGTAACAAGAACCTAAAGGTGTCATAATTGCAACTTGTTTATTGACTTATTATAACTAGTATGAACCATGCTCAACATGTGAACTTTCCTAATTGAAAATAAGTTGAACAACTTGTCGTAATCCCAGGAGTTTTGTCACTCATGAAGGAGTTATCATTTTGAAAAGGTGCATATTAATGAGATATAACCAAGAAGAGTTAAGTAAACAATGCAAAATGCGAAACTGTAGGGGCCAACCATACTTTATTCGTTAAAAATTATCTAATGAGCAACATAAGTTTGAAAATGAAATTTTTCTTAAACTATATGTGCTAATAAAGGATAAAAAAGATTTATAAATAAAACTTCTTGAGATTACCGGCATTCCATGCTCTTGTGTCTCCCTTCCCTCTAGAATTTCCAAGTGATATGCTCCTTTATAGTTTCACGGAACTACCGAGGAATTTTCTTAGGACATAATCTCGTATAAGAAATTTTCTCGGATTGACCTTTTTACTGTATTGCTTGGATAGTTGCTATTGGTAAGAAGATAACATAATAATGGTCTACTCCCTCTGTTAGTCTTTTAAGTCAAGTTCAGTGAATAAGGCATCATCATTATGGCCTTAGTCGACCAAATCGGTCCTCATGGTGGGGATACCTTCTTCTAGTGGGATGATAGCTTCCATCCCATAATCAAGCGAAAAGGGTGTTTCCTCGGTTGGTCGCCTTGGGGTGGTGCAATAAGCCCATAGAACATGAGGGAGCTCATCCACCCAGGCACCCTTGGCTCTTTTTAACCACTTTTTTAGTCCGTCAATCATTGTTTTGTACGAAGCCTCTACCTGTCCATTACTTTGGGGACAAGCCTCAGAAGTGAACTGGTGCCTGATACCATGTTCATCACTAAACATTGAAAGAAACTAATTTCAAATTGTGTACCATTGTCGGTGATTATAGTCCTTGGTACCCCAAAGAGTGTTATGATGTTTCTCCAGATGAACCTAGTCATATCTGAGTCATAAATGTTCACTAGTGGTTCTACCTTAACCCACTTGGTGATGTAATCTATGCCCACCAGCAGATATATTGGATTTCCAGATGCGATAGGTAGCGGTCCCACTATGTCTAGCCCCTTTTGCGCGAATGACCATTGGCTTGTTAATGATTTTAGGTCGCTGGTGGGCTGGTGGATTAGAGGATAATGCTTTCGATATTTTTCACACTTGAAAACTTAAGTTCCTGCAAACTTCTACATATGAGGCCACCTTTATCCCTCCTTAATTTCTCGAAAGGCCAGAAATCACCCTCTTGTGTGACTTCCACAGATACCGTCATAAAGTTTGTCAAGTACTTTATCGGTGTCATGTGGGGGGACACACTGGATACAAGGACCTGTAAATGACTTTTTCAAGGGCTTTCCTTCTAGGGAGAGATAAAAATGATCAGCCTTGACCCTTACCTAATGGTCCGACCTCTTATCATCGGGTAATGTGTCATTTCTTAGATAATTTATTATGGAATCCATCCAATCGATGGCCATTGCTATGAGGAGGGCCTTCTTGAATATAAATTTCTGGTCAATACTTGGATGGATGAGGAACTATATCTGAATAGTTCTACTTATGTCAATGTCAATAGCTAAACTCAAGTACACTAAGGCTTTAGCATGAATGATCTGCCCCCAAGGGAATAATTGAATTTTATCCTTCTCAAAATCTACCCCGAGTCCTTTTACCATAGAGAGGTAGGCTTCCAATTGATCATCCTTAATGTTAAAGTCCCCGTTTAATTTCTTGGAGACCAATTTGGAGTCTTCGAATACGTGAAGGAACTTTTCCCTCAGGAGTTGGGCTTTATACAAACTGGCAATCAGTTTTTCGTACTCAACTTCATTATGGAGGCCTCAAATCATAATTTGATTACATTCTCAATAATATTGTCTTTAGGGGTGATGAGAATGTTCCTTAGTCCCATCCCTTGGAACTAGAAGTTCCATAAACGTATAGGGTTCAGTTCTTAGACTATGATTTTTCAGTTGTTAACTTCTTAGTTCCAAGTTGGTCTATTGGATGATCCCCAGTGAATTCGATAATAAAGTTAGCTAAAACTTGTCCCTTAATCATCGTTCTTGGCTAAAAGTTTTTATCGAATCTCCTAAGCTCTACCGACCACTTTGAGAGACGTCCAGAGAGGTCGAATTTCTATAGAACAACTTTGAGGGGGTAGGAAATGATTACGGTTATTGAATGGGACTCAATGTAATTCTTCAGCTTCCTGAAGGCGACTACAAGCGCATAGGCAAGCCTCTCTTGAGGAAAATACCATTGCTCTACGTCAAGAACTGTCTTGTTGGTGTAATAAACTAGATAATGGCTTCCTTATTTTTCATATACCAGGGAGTAGGTTACAACGTGGTCTTATACTACAAGGTAAAGGTAAAGTGGGTCTCCATCATTTAGAATCCCTAGCAGGGGTGGGTTGCTAAGGTAGGATTTGATCTCTTCGAGAGGGTGTGAGTAATCATCATTCCATGTGAGGCCTTTGCACTTCAGGAGCATAACGTTGAGCTTTTGAACATCTCTCAATGTCTAAGGAGGTTGGACTCTCGTGAAAGCATCAATCTGATCCTGATTGGCCTCAATCCCCTTGTTACTGACTAGATATCGTAAGAACTTTACTGAATCGACACCGAATGAACACTTACTCATGTTAAGCTTCATCTAATATTTCCTAAGGATCTCAAAGTTTTTGTCTAGGTCTATGAGATGGTCTACTTTTTTCTTACTTTTGACTAGCATATAATCAATGTAGACCTCCATCGTGTCTCCCATCTATTTCTTGAACATCTTGGTGAGAAATATTTGATAAGTTGCCCCTTCATTCTTTAAGTACAATGGCATGACCTTGTAGAAATACAACCCAATGGGGTTATAAAAGAGGTTTTATCTTGGTCGGGTCCGAATTAAAGAATCTGATTGTAACTAGAGTAGGCATCTCGGAAGTTTATCATTTCATGCGTTGATGTAAAGTCAACCAAGAAATATATTTTAGGAAGAGAGAAAATTTACTTGGGGCATGCCTTGTTGAGGTCTATGAAATTAATACAAACCCTCCAACCGTTGTTACTCTTTTTGCACCCCCACCGGGTTGGACTACCATTTGGGAAATTGAACTTCCCTAATGGATACTGTATCTAGTAGCTTCTTTATTTCATTATCATCTACTTTAGTCTTCTTGGGTGCTATTTGGTGAGACTTTTGAGTTATCGGCTTGAATTTCGAATCAACGTGAAGGCAATGGCATGCCCTATTTTGATAAATCCCTGGTAAGTTTTATAGTTCCCAAGAAAAAACATCCAGATTGATCCAACTTCCTCTCTGGTAAGTTATCATCGGCTCCAAGATCTTCTAGGTTTTCAACAACCCTTTCAGTAGGTTGAACCGTGGTCTTCTTCACCCCGGGTCGCCGTACTGTAGTTACTATTTCAAGGGTATAACCCTCTCATGAGCATTCTCTACCTCCTTCATCTTTTCGTTCATGGGGACTATTGCAACGATAAACCACTTCATGGATGTGGCCTGATCGCCATAAATTTTGACCACACCCCAGTCAGTCACACACATCAACTTCTAGTGGTACATGGATGGTACGACCTTCATGGTATGTTGACAACCTCTTCCAAAAATAACATGATACACGGACTCAATGTTCTCTACCAAGAACTTAATTAATTTTGAGATGTTGCTTGACCTAACTTGCAGGACTATCTTCCCCACCGGAATAGTGATCCTTCCTGCAAAGCCGACCAATGGAAATGTATCTTCCTTAAGGTCGGCAATGTTCAACTTGAGTTTTTAGAATATCTCCAAGTACATCACTTTTGATGAGCTCCCCTAGTGTACAAACATCTTGTCAACGTCACAATTTATAATTTGAAGGGTAATCATTAATGCATTGTGATGTGGCATTCTGACCCCAACCAAACCCTTCTTTATATCTCGATATATTTAGTATGGTCGACATCCTTTGGTCATCGACGTTCACCATCTTGTGTCTTTGCGTGGTGGATCTGAAAAGCCTCCACAATGAAGGTTACCTTCTTAAATTCCATTCGCAAAATGTTCCCTTGAATCTTCTTAAGATCTGATTCCCCATGTATTACTACAAACTCGTGTCCTGTGTCTACGTCAAGGATGGTGTCTGGCTTCTGGTCGCCTTTAGTCGCAACCTTATCTAATTTTTTTCTCGATGTACTCATTGAGGTTCCTAGCTTGGGATAACTCCTCGCGGTATTATTTCAGATCATTGAAATTCTCAGTTCTATGACCACCCTCCTTGTGGAATGTGCATCTCAATGCATTATTATTTTTGTCGGGTTGCCGACCAATTTTTTGGGCCACTTGATGAATGGTTCATACTTGATTTTTCTTAGTATTTTATAAATTGGTTCCTTGAAGACTGTGTTAACATCCTGGAACACCTTGGAGGGGTTAGTCTTGTTCCCATTCTTGGAGCCATTCTTTCCCCTATTCTTGTTTCCTTTCTTGAAAATTCTCTTTTCTCTATCCCCTTGTTCACCTTTGCTTAAACATTGTCCCTTCATAGGAGTGAACCACGTCTTCCACTTTGCCATAGTTTTTTATACGAGCCATGCTGTCATCAATGGTGTTGGCCTCTTTCTTAGTTAGGAACTGGTGCAATAAGGAGGTGATCAATAGATTGATTTTGAACGATGCCATTACAATATGCTCTAAGTAGTCCTCGATATCATTGAAGGGTTCCCAATACCTTTTGGTGTAATCCCTGAGGTTATCCTATGGTTTCTTATTCATGATATGAAGTGCATCCATCCGCTTAGGGTGGGACAAGTGGCTTCTTTTTATGAGGCGATCAGTGAAGGCCTCTACAAGAGCTACAAAGTTTCTAATCGACAGGTGAGAAAGCCTCTCAAAACACTTTTTTGCCACATCGTGTAGGCTTGAAGGGAAAATCCATCATATTAGTTCATCATTGTGTCTCCATAAGGTCATTACATATCTATATCGCTGAATATGGTCTATGGGGTCTGTTTTTCCTATTGGATTTTCCCTTCTAACCTACACGATGTTGCACAAAAGTGGTTTGATGTTGCCTTCGATTAGAAACTTTGTAGCTCTTATAGGATCCTTTACCGATCGCTTTAAAAAGGGGACAATAAACTTCTTCGGGGTATCCTCTTCTTCGATTTACCTTTAAAAAGGGGACTTCATCTAAGTATGGATAACCCTTATAGATAGTTCTCTGGTGGATGTAGCTCCACAATGGGCAAGATGTTGGTCAATCTCCATATGGAACAGAGTCATAATGTCTTAGTTTTGTCGATAGTGGCTCCTGTGGTGTCTCTCTGGCTGGTCATGCTCTGATCGACCATGCTCTAACCTATCACGTTCAGATCTTTCTTGATCATGCTTATGGATCCACCCTATGCTGTGAGTGTTAATTTCTTGAGGACTAGGAGTCCTATCTCGTGACTTCCTAGTGCCCCTTTGGAGGTCTCTCTCCATTCCTTCAAGTCGCCTTTAGAAGTGATCATTCTCTTATACCTCGAGGCATGTAACCTCCTTTTCTTAGGGAAGCTTGGCTTCATAAGCATCGACCAACCTAAAGATGTGGGTAGATCTAGGTGGTCCTTGACTTTTGTTCATAAGGTTGCCTTTCCTGGCGAAACCAGTGGATTGTATGATGAAGAATTTTAGACTTGACCCTAGGAGGAACTGGGTCTTCTTGCACATCGCCAACTTGAGGAATGTTACTGCTGTGGTAAAAATTTACGGGATTTATATTTGTGAAGATTTTTGTAGGAATATAAATCTCTTCCTATAGACGGAACCAATTATGAGTAAAAAAAATATCACAATGAAGAAATCTATGAAAAGAATCCCAAATGTAGAAAGTAAAGAGAAAACACAATGATATATGTGGTTCGGTAACTGGTATACATCCACGAAGAGGTTACTATTTATAAATCGTGTCTCAGCGTAATGTTTGTTACACGTCGATATACCATGGAGTACCTTAATATCTCTTCTGAGATTGTTGGTACCTGATTTGACGATATCCATAAGTGTTCTAATATAATGAAAATACTCCTCTATAAATTAACTCATGATTTGGGTCGGGTGTCTATTTTAATCAATCCGGGCTTGTCGGCTACTTTCACAAATTGTATTAAATGGCCCCCAAAATAACAATCCAGTGGTTTTAACATTTATTTTAACAAAAATAAAGTGGGCATATCTCAGGTGAACACATTTTCTCTAGGTACAAGTAGGGAATTTTTTTCACAATAAGAAAAAAATGATAACAAATGGAATTTAGGATGAAAAAATAGTTCTATGACAAACTATTCCTCTCACATAATAGTCATCAAAAATCTTATTTGTCAATTTTTTTTCCATTTTTGAAGACAAATTATGCCTATTAATGGACCCTCGGTCCAAAAGTTAAAACTATAGAGAATTTGGTTTTCAGAAGGAAACATATGCACCCTAAACGTGCATTTAGAGGTCTTGTTATGATATGACTCAAAGATACCATTCAATTAAGATACCAAAAATAAAAAAATTAAATTCTAAAAAGAAAACCTGCCATGCATAATAGAGATTACGACTTTTGCAATGGTTGAGTTTAAAATTCATATATATTTTATTCATGTGAAATTCTTTTTAGCTCGGGAATTTAATAAGTGGAGTTGAATTTTTAAATGGGAATTCACAAATAGCAGTCCCATCGGTAGAAAATTTCCTCAATAAGCCATATCACATATTTTTCATTAGGTGTACAAATTAGTATATTACATATTTATTATGGGTAATAAATATTAATTATATGTTTGCATAACTTGCAAAGGTAGTAAAAATTTACTATATGTTTTCTAATGGCACATATTAGAGCAAAAATATTTTTTAATGGGACCAAATGACTCCAAAAAATTCTTAGAATCCATTTGGCTAAAGAAAATAGGTTAAGGAAAATAATTTTGAATTAAAATACATAATATATTTTATTACAAAATATGTATACATAATAATATGAAATGACACAATCTAACTTACATTGATAGTATGAAGAAGTATTTATGATTGAGTCAAGTGTAGAACACTATACATTTATGATGCGATTTTCCACACACCTGTGTTTCACGGACTCAGCGACAATCGTTTTCTAAGATAAAACAATCTACACTTGCAATAGCTGCACTCTAAATTGCAAGTATTAGTTGAACCAATAATGAAGACCATTCTTTTATGAACACGAAAAAAGGTAGACTTGAAGAAAAAATAAATTCTGGAAAGCTATGGATAAACAAAAAAGATATTTAGTTGAAAAATGTTAAAAGACACAAAAAATAATTAAAGACATAAAAATCTCACGTCCATACGGGACCGGCGGCGTGTGAGGGTGGACATGAAAGTCATTTCAAGATCATGTAAGTCCTCCATCCTTCAAGGATTTGGATACGCCAAAGGCATCATGTCGAAAAATCACAATATGTTATAATAGACTACATGCACTTCTCACATTTTTCTATACGTAACTTTGATGTTAATAATAGAATTCTTTCAAATAACATGTTCCATGTGGATACTTCGAACAAAAATTTATCATTCATGAATTTATGATTTTACACGTGAGTATACCACATTATACTCCTCATGAAGGAGAAATTGATATCAGTTCGAACGCCTCAAAATATGTGTGGATACCATACTAAATTGACTCTAAAGCTGGCCAAAATATAATTTAGTTAGCACATTAAACCCCATAAATTCTAACTTAATTAACACGTACTTGAAAAATCTATATTCCCAGTTAATGCTAAACTTTTTTTGAAAAGGTTCTTTGGAAAAGAAATGGAAGATGGAGGACCAGGTGTTGAGGACCAAGAGCACGTGGATGCGAGTTTAACCATGCTTACAACAATTTATGCATTTTCTCTATCAGACTACGTACCATTTTTGAGAGGCCTTATTGATTTGGATGGTCATGAGAAAAGAATTAAAAAGGCCATTGCAAGCGCAAAGAAGTACCAAGATCCTAAAATAGATGAGAGGATTCGTCTATGGAAAAATGGAACCCTGAAGAGGCAAGAGGATTTGCTTGATGTTCTCATTAACCTCAAGTCTACAGATGGAAATCCATTGTTGTCGACCGTAGAGATTAAAGCCCAAGTTCAAGTATGCATCTCTCATTACATTTTTTTTAATATATGCCCTATATAAGCACAATTTAAATATATAAACCCTAAGTAATAACTCTATTACCATTCTATTTCTTTTATAATTTCATACGAGTAATTATGACATAATATGATTTTTCAAATAAACCTTGCATTTATAATTGAATAAATATCTAATTTTAAGACCACTATCAACATAAAATAAGTTGAACCTAATAGTCATTTCTTTTTAGTTCATTTAATAACTTGTCTCATAATTTTAAAAAACAAAGTCAAAACAAATTACAAGCTTATTGTAGAAGTTGAAGTAGCCTTAACATGACTTAAACATACAACATTTTGTTAATTTTTGAGAAAAAATATTATTTTATTTAGTTTTTCACTTGTTCATAAAGTTAATCACACCAACCAAATATAATAAAATAATGGCCAAACTTTTGCAATGAATGCATTATACTAGATAATAACCAAATAATTTAACACTACATTGATGTATGAATTAGCTAATAAACATTAAAAACACTAATATCTAAATATATTAGGTTGTTTTGATCATAATAAGTTTTGGAGTTTTTATTTTTATTATCTTGGACTATAATAATATTATATGTATATAATATCTAGTCCAATACTTTCATACTGAATGCAGTAATTTGGTAGGAATTATCTTGTCCAATTGAATAAGACCAATTAATACTTCTTGCACAATTGATTAACTTATACTTCCAGTCGTCTTACGTATAAATTTTTATAGATAAAATAAATATTCTATAGTCTATTAATATGAACTGAAAGAAAAATTTTCCTATTATTTTATACAAAAAATGTTTTCGTGGATGCTCAATCAATTCCATATAAAGTTTCTAAGGATTTTCCACATGATACCCTTTAACTATCATAGAGTAAGATAAACATTTTTTAATGAGCGTATGGTTAAAATCAAAATGTTGGACATTAATGCAACAAATTTTATGGTTGAATAACTTTTGATCCTTATTTCAAGTGATAAGTTTAGTATAATTTTTTTGTTACGACTATCCTATAACAAAGTTTTATTTCTTAGTGAGAGAGAGCATGCGTGCGGGTGTGTGTATATTTATGAGAGCAAAAATCTATATAGTAAGATTCACATGATGATAGTGAGAAATTATAGCGCATTTGGATCATTATGTGTCCATGACAAATATATATAATGATAAAATCACCAGTAATTTGAAAAATCTATATATTAATAAATTTTATTGGTAACAGGAGTTAATAATAGCAGCAGTGGATAATCCATCAAATGGTATTGAATGGGCACTCGCAGAGATGATAAATCAACCAGAGATGCTGGAAGCAGCCATAACAGAATTGGATAGAGTTGTAGGTAAGGATAGGTTAGTCCAAGAATCAGATATTAATGACCTCAATTACATTAAGGCATGTGCAAAGGAGGCCTTCCGTCTCCACCCCATGGCACCCTTTAATGTTCCGCATGTATCAATATCTAACACCACGATTAATGGGTTCTTCATCCCAAAGGGTAGCCATGTGCTTGTGAGCCGTATTGGATTGGGACGCAACCCGAGGATTTGGGACCAACCACTCAAATTCAATCCAGAACGGCATATAAAAGAAAATGTCTCAAGTGTGGTTCTTTCTGATCCATACCTACACATGTTATCATTTAGTGTTGGAAGGCGTGGATGCGCAGGCGTAACATTGGGTACCACTATAACTATAATGTTGCTGTCAAGGTTGCTCCAATGTTTTACTTGGGGTGCTCCATTCAACATGTCAACCATTGACCTTACTGAGTCGATTACCGATATCTCTCTTGCAAAACCTTTACTTGCACTAGCAAAGCCACGTCTCGCGAAAAAATTGTACCCGGAAGTTTGAAACCCTTTATCTTATGAGTGTGTAACAAATATATATGCAGCGAGATTGAGTCATTAATCTACTCTCAAATCATATTATGTGTTTGAAATAAAAGGATATACCTCCCAATCTTATAAAAATAAAAACGACGATTGTTGTTTTAAGAAAAACTATTATTTGTCAATGAATTTCTTTTACCTTTTTAATAGGTATAAATTAGTTTTGAGGTTACGACTTGACCCTTTAAATCTCCCATAATATGTTTTTTCTTTTATTTATGGATCCGGTGGTTTCATTATTTTTATTATATGCTACCTCACTTACAAAGTAGAAGAAAAATATTTGTATATAATTATGTGTCCCATAAAAAAAAAATTATTAAGTGCATAATCTCATTCTAGATAAGGCATGTGATATTAAAATGCTGTTTATTGTAAATGGAACATTCATACGAATGACCTCTAAACGACACACATATATTACGTGGTTTATTTGAGTAGTGAACATATGTCCTTAATGAAGTCATGACACCTAGTTTAACTAAATTCTAATGTTTCAATGAAATTGGTTAGACCATGTAGGTAGTAAATTTCTTCTATTAAGTGGGCTATATATATTAGACAAGACGAATGGAAAAATCATTCACAATCACCCAATAACAGGGTTTATATGGCTCGAGAATGTGCCTGTGTCTGTGGAATTTTTGTATTTTATATTAATCTAGTTCAATCATTTACGATTACATCTCTTCTCCCTCAAGGGATAAAGTTACGTTTTGTAAGAGAAAATAATTGATTTGTATGAGAGTCAATTATAGTGGTAGCTATCCTATCTTGATCAGTCGTATCTTCCTCCTTAAATCTCATGTGTCAGTTACTTATAACAATAAATCATAATGTATTAGTATGAACTTTCGAATTAAAGGGACATATGCCCTTCCTCCAATGGGTGGTTGAATTATTTTCCCTCACAGTTCCCCCAAAAGCTCAACACGTGGTTAAGGTCACTGAGGTTTGATCTAATTTTGAAATAAATCTATACTGTGATCATGAATAGATTGATCATTGAGTTACTAGTCATATAGAATAGAAGAATTCTTTCTTAATAATGAAGAATTGTCTCATTTGTTGAGTCTTGATAGCTAGATGGTAATTTTCTCCACTCATTTGATGGGTACGTCAGTTATTTGGGTGTTCAAAGTTGAAGAGGCAGTTGTGTGCAATTTATTAGTTTGGAGTGTGTTAGCCTAATAGTGGGGTTTCACCTGGGAAAATGTTCAAAGACACTAAACTATCTCTACTTGTGAGTTTGTTTCGTTTTTCAAAATATCATCAACCTTCAAGAGATCCCATTTTCTCTCAAATTCTTGTAAGTCTTCTTCTTTCTTTTTCCATGGAAGTAATATATTTTCTTTAATTTTTTATGTTTTTCTTCCATATTCTACTTCATTATCTGAAAAAGGGTGTATGTGATAAATAAAAATACCATTGAGTCCATCATGTTGGATTACATTCATTCGTGTGTGATCATCGAGTTAGAATCGGGACCCATGGAATACTACAATGTCAATGGTGGAGACTCGACCGGTTCACAATTCGTGGCAGAGGATGGGGTCACATTTCCCACAAATATCATTTATTGGAGTTTATAAATACTTTATTATTTTGCTAACTCATTGTTCACCCCCTAATTGGAGGATTTTCCACGATGTTAACCATTTGAATGAACATTATGTAAAATGTCTAGGGTTCCCACATATTTGTTACTACTACATGCATATAATGACCTCTAATAAGTTATATGAACTTAATAGGAGCAATTACAAAAGGCCCATAGTTTCTTACTCAACAAATTGAAACAAGGAGTACTAGGATCATGGCTTTGTGGTCAAATATTCGGATCATTTGATTTGACTTATCGAGCGCAACCCTTTTACTGCCAACACTCTGGGATCCTTCATTTTCATTGATTTTTTTCCATCCTAATTGCCATACCTACTTCCTCTGAGGACAAAATTGATCCTAATATGAAGATTCCAAACTTGATGGGGTATGCACTCTGGTTATACTCCTTCGTTTCGCAATGAGATATGAGTAAATAACTAAGGAGTCCCCCTGACCCTATCTGTAATGGCTTGTAAAATCTAATAATAGATTGATCAATTCAAAATTAAATAATATAATACGCTAAATGTTTGAGTACCATTCTACGAATGCGTAAATCAAAATATACTAAATGAAATACTGAACAAGATTAGTAGAATTCCTATCTAGTCTAATATCGTCATATATGCAGGTGAAAACTATATGCCCAAATCAACTTATACATGCCGATACTCCCAATCACATAAAATATAATGTACTACAAATATCACTCAAATCTAAAACTATATCAATGGAAATAAAAACATAACTGGCACGCATGACAATGATAACGACAATCTAATATCAGTTGGACAAATGAGGTATTGATATTAGGATTACTACTGAGGCAAAAATAGAGGCCTAGGTCCTTAAATGTTCATCCACAAAAAATGTTAACAGTGATACTAGAAAAATAAGAGTATAACTAAAATAGGGAAAAATAATAACTATTCAACTGTCTCTCATACGTTAATATCTTTTAAATTTATCCAACCTAACAATCCCAAATATCGCATGCATATAAAATTTAAAGTCTAATGATTAAGAGTACTATTGCAGTTAACAATTTGAAGTCTATAAATCCTGAATACTAAATCTCTTATTTTAATGTCCACACGAATACAAATCCCCATCACACACAATATAAATGGGCACTCACTCAATCTAGCAAAATAACAAAGGTTTATCCTTTTAGCCTTTGGGGTTCACTCACGAGTACTATTTATAGCCTAGGCCTCCCCAAACCTAAGACCTCATCATGATTAAGGGATAAATCTCAACTCCTATAAGTCATACATATACCCTACCATATTGAAGACTATATGATTAACTCTCTCTATAAAAGCATCTCAGTACATAGATACCTAGGCATAGGACTATGGGTAAAAATGACCTTATCAAACTCATCATTATGACTGAGGCACCATCATGATTGATGTCACATGTGCCACCCCAATGGAATCCCCTCCTAGTATGATCTCTATGAGTACTCACTCATTGTAAGTATTTAACATGTAATAGAGGACAATAAATCCAAATTAATCATGGAAATTTAATCTTAAATGTATATTATTTAATTTATTAATATTATAAGATTTTGGCATTAAATTGTTTGTCCTATGTTATAATCCTAGAAATCGTTCCATTACAGGTTTACAAGAGTTGACGTTGTCTAAAGGAAAACCAAAAATTAATCCCAAAACCAAAGATCCTTTAACAAAAATCAAAAGAAAAATTACCAATAACCGAGCAACATCGATCGAGCGACTAACGATCGATCTATCGCTATAGGTCAAATAAAGTTTCCCCCCTCACGAGATACATTTTCTCTAATTTGAAAATTCCAAATTGATCATCCATTAGTGATTTTAAAACCATCCTTCAAATACCATAATACATCCTAACATCAAATCCACATATAATACGCGATTAAATCTTACCTTTCAAATCAAATCTCAATTCTACCATATTCAATTGAAAAGCCATTTTCTTACTGAAGAACCCTAAAATTTCTAATTCTTTCAATTAGATTTATATCTCAAAAGATTTAGGCATATAATAAAAGTTTTTTTGATTAATTCATACTAATAAATAATCCCTAATCACTATTTAACAATATCAAATCAGATTTAGCAAGAATTAGATCAAAGTAATAAGGAATTGATAGTTATTACTAAATGAAATGGGTGAATTAAAAATTTATTCAAATAACTCATGATAATCATATTTATAATCGTAATTAGGATTAGATTCACAAAAGTGCAAATAATTTAAACCAATATCAATCATAATATCATTCTAAAATTAGCATTCCTCTTTCAATTTGGTGTAGAAAATTAGGGCAATATTCTTCTAACTCTTGGTATGCTCTTGACAATATGATATGTGGCTAATGATATACCTACTAGTTCATTAAACCCTTTAGTTTCGAAATTGGAATTGAACTCCAAATGGGCCTTACATAAAAGAGTCCAAATTAAAATCCAAGTGACTTAAAACTTTACCTAGGCTATAACAATTATTATAATTGTCATTATTTTATCCCCAAAGAATGGCATCATTAATCATTGAACTCATCCAACCATTTGATTAAATAAGGAAATATAATTTTTGAAGTAAATTATTTAATTGTTTATTAATGTGTTGAGGCAAGGCATTGTAGAGAACCACTTTGTCAACGATGGAACCCGACACCAAGGGAATAATCCGAAAAAGTAAACCTTTGATACCAAGCCCCACCACCTTCCATAGTCAACCATAATAAACAGTCACGTTAAAATATTTAATTAATGTTTTACTATTTATTAAGTACAAATTTAAGATTTATTTGTATACTATATATAATCATATAACTAGTGACACCACATGTAACACAAGCATAACATAAACTTTTATAATTACTTTAATCCATAAAAATATGGGGTATTACATTACTTTTACCTTAAACAAGGAATTTCATCCTAAAAAAATAAAATTTTACTGTGACAACCCGCATTCCGAAATAAGGGGTGGCCAACCCGAGACTCAAACGAATACAGAAATCATGGATGGGAATCATTCTCAGCATCATAAATATAACACGAGTATACAGGAAAATCACCCAATAACTCAGAAAACGGGTTGCCAAAATTATTTAAATTGATTAGAAGGTTAAGTTAAGAAAATAATTCAAACAACCCATTCTAAAAGATAGTGGAATTCCATGATGGCATATATAATAACTACATAACGGATATACAAAGAGAGGACCGAATATGCTGTTGGTCCACAGCTACACAAGGTAAATCCCAACAGTTTAATAATATACATATTGCATCCATTAAGGAATTACAAAGTTGGGCCACACGCCTGAAAGACAGACCCGATCGTAACTAGAATACAAAAAAATGACGGCGTCTAACGAAAACATCCTGTAATATCCGCAATTCTTATAGCTCCTCAAAATATAAGAGTAGGAATGTCAACACGGGCGTCCTTGCGGAGGAGCACTTGGGTGGATACAATAACATGCACAACATGGAAAAATGAACGGGTCAGGGCCCGGTTTATATATGATTCCCAGATGAATGAAAAGCATGATAGATATGAGCAGTTAATCATGAATGAGGAAGGTGAAAATCTAACAACCTAATCATGAATCATTGATGAGACAGTTAAAAATTACATGCCTACAATATATTATGCAAGAGAATTAAAATTATGCATTAATAAATTAAAAGCTTCCAATATCAATTTCCACTTTAATCCAATTTCCATTCCTTAGCAAGAATATAATATCATCATTATTCTCCTTATTTTAAATTCTTATTCCTTAGTAGGAATATAATTACCATCATACATTTGGTGGCAATAAACATATCTCAAGTCCCACTTGAATTTAGAAAGGTTATATTATTATACATATAACGCTTCTAAGACCGCCCCTCCGAGTTTCCCCACTAGGCACGCCCCCAAATGACTATCATCTTCCAGGGGCCTATCAAACAAGGCAGCCTGGACACCTAACGCATGTCGGGAAGTGGCCATATGCCTGCGAGTGATTTATAACACACCCGGAATTACCTCACTAGCGCAGAATAAAATATATAACAAGCCGCATATGGCCGAGGACTATAGTCTCCCTGCATTCACTAGTCAGGGGACATCACCTCATGCGCGAGCTTCCCTTATGATAGCATTTAGAGAGGTGTGTTTATGTAAAATAACATTTACCATTGAATCACATTTTTCATCTCCATTAACATGTGTGTTTTTTATTTTATCTGAAATCATAATCATAGAATATTCCATTAATATTCTTCATAGTGTATGCCTCGAATAATTCTCTAAGGGATTTCAATTATTTCCAAGTCTTAAGTTCTTATATAACTCAAATAAGCCCCTATAGTCTCCAAACATGGGCCTACAACCCTTATCCACCTATTAAGGTTTAAAAAGAGAAGTGATGCCTAAACATCACTTTCAAACACCCATGGACTTATCCCCAAGTGAACCCATTCAACCCTGGGGTGGCAGCCAAATTAAATAGCACTCTAAATTCCAAGGTTTACTTCATTCAAGAAGGTTCCTAAGTCCCTATGAAAAGAAAAGATTTAAAAACAAAAATAAAATTTTTGAGGGAGAAAATAGGGGACCGGTCGACCGGTCCCAAGACCGCGGTCGACCACGTCTAAAATTTTTGCCTAACAAGAAAAGAAGAAAGCTCCCTTCGGCAGGGTCGGTCGACCGGTAAGGGGACCACGGTCGACCACGCCTCAAATTTTATGCCTTTTAAAGAAAGTAGTGTGCCCTCTCCCGAAGGCCCGGTCGACCGGTCTGAGGACCGCGGTCGACCGGTCATTATAGACCTAGACCAAATCTTCCTATTTTCAAGCTACACCCCAAAACCAAATTTCAACCAAACCAAACCAACCTCATTTAATGATGGCAAATGATCATAAATTCTTCCAACAACATTGTTCTACACCAATCCATAATCAAATCTCTTCCAAAGATTACAAAACCCATACATCCAAACAAAACCATAACTATATTAAACCAAAACCATTACATAACTACCAATACTAATTATCCATCTTAAACCATATAATAGCAAGTAGAAAACTTTCCTTGGGGCTTCAATCTCAGATTTTGATGAAGAAGAATGCAAGATCAATCCACAATTCTTCAATCTCTCCCTTTCTCCACAAGTTTTCTTCCTCTCTCACTCTCACTCTAGGGCTAGAAAGTTCTTAAGGGAAATAAAAGAAATGAAAGGCTTAGGAAGACTAAGTCGTAGCCTTAAGTTAAAAGTACCAAATATTTTAAATATCAATACTGCAATAAAATGATTTATAATACGCGATATACTAAAACCAGTCAAAAGTGCCAAAAAACTCAAAATATAATATGGCACACATTTTGACTATCTCACACCTCCCAGAACTAACTAAACCCTCCAAATTATCATTTGGAAATTTTATAAGTCATTTTAAGTTCCGGTTTAAATATAAGCCATAATGTCATTTTAATTCTCATCACATAATGAAGCACCACAAGGTAATATCCACCCACACATAAGGTAAATATGCAACATTTTAGTAAATATTAACTTATCTCATTAAATTAATATTTACTCCCCATAATAAATAAATATAAAATAGGCTTCCAAAAGTGAGGGTTGTTACATACTCCCCCCCTTATGAGGGAATTTTTCCCCCAAAATTCAAGGGTACCTTGGATAAAGAGATGAGGATACTTCTCCAGCATATCATCCTAACGCTCCCATGTCGATTCTTTGATGCTGTGATGAATCCATTGTACTCTAACCAAGGGCACCACTCTAGACCTCAACCTACGCTCCCCATGCTCTAAAATAGCAAGGGGTTGTTCTTCGTATGAAACATCGGATTGCAACTCAATATCCTCAAAAGGAACGTGCCAAAAGGCACCTTCACACCTCTTGTACTTCTTCAAAGAGGAGATATGGAAGACATCATGAATTTATTGTAAAGGTTTCGGTTGGGCAAGTTGATACGCAACTGGACCCACCTTGGCCATCACGGGAAAAGGTTCAACAAAATGCGGCGCAAGCTCCCCTTTCTTTCCGAAACGCTTAATACCTTTCATAGGTGACACTCGCACCAACACTTGGTCTCCAACCTCCAATTCCACATGCCTTCTACCCGCATCGGCATAGCTCTTATGCCTATCTTGGGCTATTCGAATATGATTTTGAATAAGGTCGATCTTAGAAGAAGTATCCCGGATCATTTCAGGTCCGAGAAACTTATTATCTCCCACCTCCAACCAATAAGTGGGAAATCTACAGGCCCTACCATACAAGGCTTCATAGGGCGCCATCCCAATAGTGAACTGGTATGAATTATTATAACCAAACTCAACCAGTGGGAGATATTATTCCCAACTACCCTTAAAATCAAGCATACACATACGAAGCATATCCTCCAACATCTGGTTAACTCGTTCGGTCTGGCCATCTGTTTGAGGATGATAGGAAGTGCTCAATATCAATTCAGTTCCCATGGCCTCTTGGAAACTTTGCCAAAAGTGGGAAATGAAAATATTGTCTCTGTCAGAAACAATATTAAAGGGCACCCCATGCAATCTAACAACCTCTTCAATGAACAACCGGGCGTAACGAGCGGTGTCGTAATCGGTGCGGACAGACAAAAAGTGTGCCTACTTCGTCAAGCGATCAACGATAACCCATATAGAATAATGACCCTTTTGTGACATTGGTAAGCCGGTGATAAAATCCATTGATATGTTCTCCTATTTCCATACCGGAATCTCTAACGGTTGCAACAAACCCATCAATCATTTATGATCAATCTTGACCAACTGACAAGTAGTGCACTGAGATACAAACTCAGAAATATCTCATTTCATGCCGAGCCACCAATACTGGCGGCCCATATCTTGTACATTTTATCATTACCCGGATGCACAGAAAACTTGGAACCATGGGACTCTGCCATCACTGCCCGTCTCAAATCCCCCTCCTCCGGGACAATGAGTCTTCCATGGAAGCGAAGTCTGCCCTCTGAACTTATCGAGTAGGATTCCGCTTCCTCGGACAATAATCGGTGTATGTGGTCCTGATAACCCTTATCCCTTCCTTGAGCCTCTACGACCCTTGCCACAATTGTAGGAGTAATGGTCATCACGGACTTGAACGCCCTAGCAACCGTATCCTCGTGACTGAGCTCTTTCCACTTATCTTTCCATACATCAATTAATTCTCCCTCAGGCTTCCTACTCAAGGCATCCGCCACAATATTTTCCTTGCCCGGATGATAATGAATATCAAATTGATAATCTTTCACGAACTCCAACCATCGGTGCTATCGCATATTTAAATCTTTCTGAGAAAATAAATATTGCAGCGATTTATGGTCCGTGAAAAGACTAAACTTCTCCTCGAAGAGATAATGCCTCCAAATGTTCAAGGCAAAGACAACTGCTGCCAATTCTAAGTCATGCACCGGATAGTTTCTTTCATGAGGCTTAAGCTTTCGGTAAGCATAAGCGATAGCCCGTCGCTCCTGCTGAAGCACACCCCCCAAACCTTGTAGAGATGCATCGGTGAAGACTAGATATTCCAACCCCGGCTTTGGTAGAGAAAGGACTGGAGCCAAAGTCAATCTATCTTTGAGCTCATCAAATGCCGTTTGAAAAGAGTCATCCCAAACAAATCTCACCCCTTTTTGTCTCAAATTTATTAAAGGTCTAGTGATCATAGAAAAACCCTTAATAAATCGACGGTAATAACCCACAAAACCCAGAAAACTGCAAATTTCGGTAGGTGTTGTGGGCTGACCCCACTCCCTCACCGCAACGACCTTATTCAGATCCACCGATATACCCCGCGAAGTCACAATATCACCCAGAAATTGGACTTCCCGTAACCAAAACCCACATTTCTCAAACTAGGCATACAATTGGTGATCCCTCAATCTTTGTAGGACCAACCTCAAATGAATATCATGGTCAGCTTCTGTTTGAGAATACACAAGGATGTCATCGATAAATACAATAACAAACTGGTCCAGGAAGTCCCGAAATACCCTATTCACGAGATCCATAAATACGGCAGGGGCATTGGTTAGCCCAAAACGCATAACTAAGAATTCATAAGACCCGTACCTCGTCAGAAAAGCGGTTTTGGATACATCCTGCTCCCGTATCCTTAACTGGAGATACCCCGTTCTCAAGTCTATCTTAGAGAAGTATGTTGCTCCCCTAAGTTGATCAAACAAATCATCAATACTAGGCAAAGGGTATTTATTCTGGATGGTGACCTTATTCAATTCTCTATAGTCAACACACAACCGGAGATAACCATCTCTTTTCTTCACAAATAACACAGGAGCACCCCATGACGATGTACTACGTCTAATAAATTCCTGCTCCAATAACTGCTGAATTTGATCCCTTAACTCCCTCATTTCAATAGGAGCCATACGATAAGGAGCTCTCACGATCGATCGAGTCCCCCACGCTAAATCAATCACAAACTCAATCTCTCTACTCGGAGGCAAACCCGATATTTCCTAGAAAACATCCTCAAAATCTCGAACAACCGAAATAGAATCCAAGGGAAAACCTACATCCCGAGAAGTCTCTTTCGCAATGCAATACAAATAAGTACTAGTATCTCCCTCTAAACGAGGCATAACCACCAAGTACATTTCTTGTCCCGGAACGGCGAAGACTACTCTTCCCGTAACAATTAACTATAGCATGATACTTAACAAGCCAATCCATGCCCACAATCACATCATACCCGACCATGTCTAGGACGAGTAAATCGGCCTCAAAGCACAAATTACCAAAAGTAATTCCTATATGTTTACAATCAAGGAAAATAAGTGAACCATCACCCAGAGAGGACTCAACACTAGTGAAAGTGCTCTTTGTAGATTTTATCAACTCTGTAGACTGAGAAAAACTTTGGGAAATAAATGAATGTGTCGCACCCGTATCAAACAAAACGCGACCCATGTGTCACTGAATAGGGAACTTACCCTCGATCACCGGTGGCGCTGGATGAACAGGAGGAAGCATAGCATCCTGAATGTGATAAACTCTCCCATACTGTAGTTGACCCTATCGCGGAGGGACAATCGGATTTGGTGCCTGTGGCGGAAACTGAACATAAGGCTGCTGAGGGGCTCTAGGAGGTTATCCCTGTGACACCCCGACTAATTAAATACCGGGTAGCTACTCCTTTATTAAATTAATTCAAAACTCCAAGTTGGCTCAGTTAATAGCATTACGGTCGAAAACATTTTATGATTACTAACCACCTAGTATTTAAAAAGTAAGTTTGCCAAACTTTAATTTAAAGTCTGATTAACATGCAACAAGTGTAAAGAAGAATAAAAAAACATCATTCACCATAATGAGTAAATAAGATAAGCGTCACATGATATAAATAAAACTGGAGGGAAACTCCTCATAATACAATCCCACAACTGAAGTAAATAATGAAATACTGAATACTGAATGAATACATGCCAAAGTCTGAAAACTGAAATGGAAATGTATCTAATAGAACTTGGGCAACATGCCCTACACTGAAGAATAATGAATAGGGAATCCAAATGATATAAGCGTCTAAAAGCAAATCCCTGTAGCTTCCACCAGCTACAGCTCGTCATCAGAGTGAGAATCCTATGCATGGTGACCTTGTGGCTGGGCACCTAAAATGGTTTTACAAAAAAGATAGATTTGAAAGCAAACGGGTCAGAGCCCGAATGTGTAGATATTTTAAAAACCTGCAAGTGCTTTAAAAACATTTAAAACAGTATATGCAAAGTACATGTTAGGACGTGCTCTCGCATGATATACTCACCTCTCGTCTAACTGTGCACTCCTAACGTTCCTGTACCCATTCATGTGTTATCTCATAACTATCTAAGAGTTTCTACACTATTACTAGGTTCACGTTTAATTTCCAACATTTACAATTCAATAGAGAGTTCTACTTTAATTCTCGGATTCCCAATTATTAATAAAACCATTAATTGATAAAAGTTCCCTTTTTATCTTTTCATAACATTACTATAATTATACTCACAATTTAACATAGTAAATTCCTTCTCATATAACTGTATATTTTCACATCATAAATATACAATACAAGCACCCAAAGGCTAAGCTGCGGTGCACACATACTCTGCTATCCATCCCGGTACATCACGTACATAAGGATCACACATTCCGAATCTCTCAGGAATTGTTCTGATAACAACATCACAAATAGTGGAGGCGAACATAGTCACCATCACATGGGTCACGCACATACCTACGCTCCCATGGTCAGCGGACTTATTAATATCACAATAAGTCTTTCTATGACCTATGTTCATCAAGGTACCAGTCTATATCCCCCCCGTAGGCACACAAGGATTAGAGGGTCCTAAGCGAACGTAAACCTCCCCCGTGATAGCAAGTATGGTAGGTATGTTATACACATAAACTATATACTAAGCATTCACACATCTTAGATATTTCAATAATAATAAGGGTATACTCTACATCATTATACCATTATTCCCAATTCATATATTTCAAGTATCCCGATAATATATAAATTAAATAGTCGACACGTCTCACGTCGTAATTTCTTAACTTAAGGCCTATCTCAAATAGACTATTAAGTTCCCATAATTCCCACATATAACATCTATATAACTAAGGTCTTTACTTCTGCCCCGAACCTTATTTCATCAATTTATTCAAATTTGCACTATTTGCCCAAATATAATCTTACATAACGAATTTCATTAATTTAGAATAATTCCTCAAATTCAATTCCAATATCAAAATCATACCTACTGGTCTTCCTTAAAATATAGGGTAATCATAATGTCTCCAATATTATTATCCAAGGGTTAACACCATTAAAATTCAATTAAGAAAAACTTTAGTCATTCTGGGAAGGTCGATCGATCGACCTTGACCTTCGATCGATCGATTTGGTCGATCGATCGACTTATGAATGTCGATCGATCGACTAAACAGGTCTGTTACGGGCTGCTTCGTTATGCAGTTACAGTTTCGTCCCAAATCACCATTTTTAAGCATGAAACTTCAAGATAAGGTTACTATAACGTTATACTAACATCCTACATCAGTAATAACATTCTAACTCCCATAATTCATCATTTAAAGGCTTACTTTCGATTAAAATTACATCAAAATAATTCCCAGATTTCTTCCATTCAAGAACATCATTAAGTTTCTTCTAATTCTACCTTTTGATCATCAAGGTTCATTTTTCAACATACCAATTCATCCAGAATATACTACATGCAATTCCTACATAATTCATGTCCTTTAACCTTCAATTCATGGGTCTAATTTATCTCCAAAAGTCAATTTCGAAAATTCCTACACATGGATACATATCTTGAATTAAAAGAGTTTAAATCACTTGCCTCAATTATCTCAGAATTTGGTGTAGAATCTTTGATAGTCAAGTTGTTCCTTCTCTCACTTTTCTGCAGAATTCTTC
Source organism: Sambucus nigra (assembly GCA_949130495.1). NCBI lineage: Eukaryota > Viridiplantae > Streptophyta > Magnoliopsida > Dipsacales > Adoxaceae > Sambucus > Sambucus nigra. The sequence goes on along the minus strand of OX422221.1, from coordinate 525,758,314 downwards.
CCTCTCTTTCTCTTTCAAGCTCTTCTCAAGGTTCCCTTCTCTCTCTCTCTCTCAAGCTTTTCCCAAGGTTGAAGATAATGGAGAATGGAGGTGTGAAATGGTTTGTGGAAGTTGAAATGCTATATCAACTTCTCCCGTAGCCCATCATGACATATAGTGGGGTTAGTGGTTTAAGTGGGTTGAGAAATAGTCAGATTTTTAATTTCTATTTTCGTCACTAATTAATTCCCAAAAATGCAAATTACCAAAATACCCTTTTTGATGCCGGTATGGCCCACAAATACCCCGGGACCCAAACTAAACTTCCGGCTAGTGTTTTCTGACTATCTCAACCCTTCCGGACACGTTGGCGCACTCAAAACGACCATACGGTTAATGGAACTAAAATTCACTTTTTAATTTAATAACAATATACAATGACGTGGCGGTCACACGCGTCAAGTAAAATTCCCAAATTGCAGTATATAAATCTCACGACAATTTCAGTAATACCAATAATCATATAATGCCAAGTATACACATTATAATAAAATACTAACTCACATCTCGTTAATATTTTTATCCGGATTAATTTCCAATTAATAAACATTTAATTCAATTAATCCTCAAAATAAATATCACAGAAAATACGGGGTATTACATACTTCCCCCCTAATAACTGAATTTCGTCCCGAAATTCGGAAAGAGTAAAGCTGACTGGAAAATTTAGGTAACCTCCAGTATACAAAACAATTAATACGAAAAGCCCAAATCAGTAAAATCTTCACAACAAGCTTGTTTGACATACTCGATACCTAATCAGAATAATCTTCGATCAATGCACCTCACGTTGTGCTCTTATTAAACAACATAGAAAAAATACCTTATACTTCACTGGTTATATTAACTCAATATCATTCTGAGTCCGCACCTCACTACGCATTAACTCCCGCATTTATCAAAACATGAAACACTCCTTCTGGAAGAAATTAATAATAATCTGACTACTTGCTCACTCTTTGAATCTCTATTCCCGACGTTATGACCTTTACACAAGGGAAAACCACGTCAGCCTATTGGTGTTACACCAACCTTTATAAGTACCTTGTCCACTATAAATATATATGGGTGCTTTTTCCTCCCCAACACTACCATTAGGTAATAACTGTTCCTCATCACTACAATATACCTCACTAGTTATACTCGATTTGGAATTGGAAATATCGCAATGAATCCAAAATTTCTTCATACAATCAATCCGTCGTTAGTCACCTTGGAATCGTCACCCCACCGGAGTTCGGATTTCGGGGATTTCATCCCAGTTCTAAGTAATACTATGTCTAACCACGTGCCGGCGTGTTCACTATTTAATAGTGTAAATTACCCCAAGTATATAACAATTTCTCTCTTTCTGGACCACATGTCCCACATAATCAAAGGATCTCATCACTTATCAATAGGTTGGTTACCTCACAAGAAATTCCCCAACTTGACACTCCCATTATTGGAATCGTCGCCTGATACAAAATTATCTGGTTGCTCATCTAACCCCAACTGTTCTACTACTTACTATACCTTCTCAATGTCGATATTCACATAGAATTCTCCCCGTTAAATGCTACGTAATTATCTTATTCTTCCTACGAATACCAAAAGTTTGGATCTTTACACTTTCACCACTTTGTGCATAACTAGACTTCATACCTGATTGACGTCCTCATTTTATTTACTCTTGAGTTACCCTCAACATTCAATTGATGGGAAAAACACCCCGCCCACTCGGGGAGAGCGAACGATGCGCTACTATCGATAAACTAAACTAATCCACAAATAACAAGGTGTACAGCATCCAAATCCCTCAATTAAACCAGAACCCACTATTCTCATCTTCAATTTAATACAACAGATCTCTCGAAATAATTACAACAATCCAACTATCTTGAAAATAAAATAAATCTCCAAATTTGAACGTGCTACACTGACTACACATGATATTCACTTACACCTTTTCTTATGACGTTTAACCTTAATAGCAATAATTTCGTCCGTCCATGTTTCTCTTCCTTTGGTTTACACTTTAGCAATTCAAGGTGCCTATGCCCCTTATAACCCAACTATACGGTTTTTAAACATTATATACGCTTCATACAAATCTCAAACTCTTTATTGTCACTGTAAATACAACGGTGCTATACCACTAGGGCGTTCTCAATCGCTTCTGAATTATACATCCTAAATCCTCCTTATCCTCAAGGCGTCCCTCAACATGCCGTGCCAAAACTAATATTATTAGTACTTACATCATAATTTACTAACATCTGGCTCTAATGGCCTTACAACATAATTTACTCTTTGTAATTTCCCGTTATAACTACATACTCCCGTATTGATAGGGGTATCCAATTCATGAACGAAAGGCCTCACTTCTCCTTACTACCAATTTTACGCTAAGTTTCATGCGTGGAGTGTCTCGCAAAGCGAAATCCAAATAAGGAACCCCCCCGATACACTACTACCTAACATTGTTGGTCATCGGAATTCGTTAAGCCCTGTCCATAGCATGTACCCCTACACTCTCGTTTCTCAACAAAGTTACATTTTTGTCGTAATGACACTTAAACAAGGATCTCCCTTCGAATGTCACTTTCTCTTGACACTGATGGTAATCGCATTTCATATACACCACGTAATTAAGATCGGGGTTCTCAAAATCCCGTCCCCAGACATACAACTATGAGTATAAACTCCCAAATCTCTAACGGGGAATAAGACAATGTACTCCTTTTTGTTACTACCTCTCTATCGTTAATTATAAAAACTAATTAACTCTTTGTTGACTAGAAAAGTAATTACATACTACTCATAATAATGAAATCCCTACGCATAATGGGATTCAATATCTGAGACCATAATATCTTTTTGAAATCACAACACTTTGATCGAGTCACCAGGCATCACCACCTCCGTATATGCTTTATCAAGCCATAGCCCGGGAAACAGGAATTTTGGCGGGTGCCCAACATCCGTGTCATATCAAAATCTCATGACAACGTGCTCCTCAACCATATAATAATACCACAAGGATCAAATAATAACAACAGTTATTTTCCAGATTCCAATGAATTTAACAATTCAAATATAAGTTCAAATAATACGAAACTAAAGAGAATGTCACTCGCGATATTTACGGAGCATGCTATCGGTATAATCATATATATAGAACCATAATTAAAGTCATAATATACCTGCTTATTACATCACTAAACGAGTAATTTTAATAAAGCCTAAACCGGTATTCATATACCAATTCATCCTCTGCGGATGACAATAAAAGTAACCCTCACACTATAAGGAAAAGATATCTTTGTATATGACGAAATTATTGATATACTTACCAACCTCGACTCTCAAGTGAAAATAGTAATAGTGACAAATGTAGCAACTCATTCACGCCATAAATAACATGCATCATCATCTGAGAATGTAACTCATACTTCTATTTTATCAATTGACCTGGCTACTCAAATGGTTCCTGGACATATCGCACATACTGTCCCACACCGACTTTTTCAATAATTGTTGTTCTCGCCAGGCACAATACTTTGATCCCTACTCTTGTATCGGGAAAAATATTTTATAACGCACGGGTTTCACTCCCCACAGAAATACTTCTACACATACTCCTCTTATCTCTTGTCTCACCAATCAGGTTAAGTTGGTTCATCTCTTGGACGTTGGTAGTCTCGACTCAAATGACTATCTCTGTTGTTTCCTTAGTGTTGGCGGTCCTAAGGATCATGCTACTAATTTCCCACCTCCTTTACTGAAATTACCATCGCTTGGTAGTAATTCCTCTATCGGATTATTTTAACGGTTTCTCCATTGGGTCTTCCCATTGTGGTGCTTCTCCAACACCAGTTTTCCCTCAGTCTTACTTTATGTAAGGTTCTCGATTCTCGTGTCTCCCCACTCGGGGATGTTTACCTCCAAATTAACACTATGCAACAATACCATTTGCTTTAATCGTCCAAGCAGAATCCTGCCCGAAGGACTTGCGATTCTTCTCTGTAAATTTTTTCTTTAATAACCCCTTTTCCGTTTTACCTACTTCACCCAGTGTAGGGTTCACTAAATAATTTTATTTCTCTTCACCAAGTGACCTCTGTCCGGACCTTTCGTGTGAGTTCAGAACGACATTCGCTTCTCACCCTAAACATTTGATCACGGAACTTACGGTCAAACCATTCGTGTACGCCTTCTCTCGACGTTACATCCCACTATAAGTGTGGTGATTGTTTCTCCCCATAGAAACTCCGCTCTCACGGGATAATAAAAATTTTTCTTAAATTTTCATTTTCGATTAGCCATACTCTGACACAAATCCAAACCTTTGGATACTTTGCGTTAGGTTGGCTAGCACATGCCGTCTTCTCCCTTCGAGTATTGCTACTGCTGGTTCACCTCAATGTTATATCTAATTCTAACCCTCCTATTCCAACCCTGTTGGATTAGTCTAATTTGACCCCATTCCTACTATAGCCGTACCTGGGAGTCTCAAGTCGCGCCTTAGCCTTCTATATCTTCGAGGACTTTCGTGCCATAATGTCGGTGACTCTAACTAGGGTCATCCCTCTTTAAATAAATCAATTAGCCTCAATATATGTTTGCCTCCTGCTGTTCACCCAACTGTCTTCGCCTGACGTACTGAATTGTTTGGCACACTACTACACCCGATCGTAATAAGATTCACTACCATAGGTAATAAAGCAGGAGAACGCAATCTCATCAAAGATATCAACAATCCTAAGCATAGGGCTCTATATCAAAGAAAGCTCAGCGGAAACATAATAAGCCGTACAGATCCTAAGGACACTAGAACCTGATGCTCTGATACCACCTGTGACACCCCGACTAATTAAATACCGGGTAGCTACTCCTTTATTAAATTAATTCAAAACGCCAAGTTGGCTCAGTTAATAGCATCACTGTCGAAAACATTTTATGATTACTAACCACCTAGTATTTAAAAAGTAAGTTTGCCAAATTTTAATTTAAAGTCTGATTAACATGCAACAAGTGTAAAGAAGAATAAAAAAACATCATTCACCATAATGAGTAAATAAGATAAGCGTCACATGATATAAATAAAACTGGAGGGAAACTCCTCATAATACAATCCCACAACTGAAGTAAATAATGAAATACTGAATACTGAATGAATACATGCCAAAGTCTGAAAATTGAAATGGAAATGTATCTAATAGAACTTGGGCAACATGCCCTACACTGAGGAATAATGAATAGGGAATCCAAATGATATAAGCGTCTAAAAGCAAATCCCTGTAGCTTCCACCAGCTACAGCTCGTCATCAGAGTGAGAATCCTATGCATGGTGACCTTGTAGCTGGGCACCTAAAATGGTTTTACAAAAAAGATAGATTTGAAAGAAAACGAGTCAGAGCCCGAATGTGTAGATATTTTAAAAACCTGCAAGTGCTTTAAAAACATTTAAAACAGTATATGCAAAGTACATGTTAGGACGTGCTCTCGCATGATATACTCACCTCTCGTCTAACTGTGCACTCCAAACGTTCCTGTACCCATTCATGTGTTATCTCATAACTATCTAAGAGTTTCTACACTATTACTAGGTTCACGTTTAATTTCCAACATTTACAATTCAATAGAGAGTTCTACTTTAATTCCCGGATTCCCAATTATTAATAAAACCATTAATTGATAAAAGTTCCTTTTTTATCTTTTCATAACATTACTATAATTATACTCACAATTTAACATAGTAAATTCCTTCTCATATAACCGTATATTTTCACATCATAAATATACAATACAAGCACCCAAAGGCTAAGCTGCGGTGCACACATACTCTGCTATCCATCCCGGTACATCACGTACATAAGGATCACACATTCCGAATCTCTCAGGAATTGTTCCGATAACAACATCACAAATAGTGGAGGCGAACATAGTCACCATCACATGGGTCACGCACATACCTACGCTCCCATGGTCAGCGGACTTATTAATATCACAATAAGTCTTTCTATGACCTATGTTCATCAAGGTACCAGTCTATATCCCCCCCGTAGGCACACAAGGATTAGAGGGTCCTAAGCGAACGTAAACCTCCCCCGTGATAGCAAGTATGGTAGGTATGTTATACACATAAACTATATACTAAGCATTCACACATCTTAGATATTTCAATAATAATAAGGGTATACTCTACATCATTATACCATTATTCCTAATTCATATATTTCAAGTATCCCGATAATATATAAATTAAATAGTCGACACGTCTCACGTCGTAATTTCTTAACTTAAGGCCTATCTCAAATAGACTATTAAGTTCCCATAATTCCCACATATTACATCTATATAACTAAGGTCTTTACTTCTGCCCCGAACCTTATTTCATCAATTTATTCAAATTTGCACTATTTGCCCAAATATAATCTTACATAACGAATTTCATTAATTTAGAATAATTCCTCAAATTCAATTCCAATTAAAGTCCAATATCAAAATCATACCTACTGGTCTTCCTTAAAATATAGGGTAATCATAATGTCTCCAATATTATTATCCAAGGGTTAACACCATTAAAATTCAATTAAGAAAAACTTTAGTCATTCTGGGAAGGTCGATCGATCGACCTTGACCTTCGATCGATCGATTTGGTCGATCGATCGACTTATGAATGTCGATCGATCGACTAAACAGGTCTGTTACGGGCTGCTTCGTTATGCAGTTACAGTTTCGTCCCAAATCACCATTTTTAAGCATGAAACTTCAAGATAAGGTTACTATAACGTTATACTAAAATCCTACATCAGTAATAACATTCTAACTCCCATAATTCATCATTTAAAGGCTTACTTTCGATTAAAATTACATCAAAATAATTCCCAGATTTCTTCCATTCAAGAACATCATTAAGTTTCTTCTAATTCTACCTTTTGATCATCAAGGTTCATTTTTCAACATACCAATTCGTCCAGAATATACTACATGCAATTCCTACATAATTCATGTCCTTTAACCTTCAATTCATGGGTCTAATTTATCTCCAAAAGTCAATTTCGAAAATTCCTACACATGGATACATATCTTGAATTAAAAGAGTTTAAATCACTTGCCTCAATTATCTCAGAATTTGGTGTAGAATCTTTGATAGTCAAGTTGTTCCTTCTCTCACTTTTCTGCAGAATTCTTCCCTCTCTTTCTCTTTCAAGCTCTTCTCAAGGTTCCCTTCTCTCTCTCTCTCTCAAGCTTTTCCCAAGGTTGAAGATAATGGAGAATGGAGGTGTGAAATGGTTTGTGGAAGTTGAAATGCTATATCAACTTCTCCCGTAGCCCATCATGACATATAGTGGGGTTAGTGGTTTAAGTGGGTTTAGAAATAGTCAGATTTTTAATTTCTATTTTCGTCACTAATTAATTCCCAAAAATGCAAATTACCAAAATACCCTTTTTGATGCCGGTATGGCCCACAAATACCCCGGGACCCAAACTAAACTTCCGGCTAGTGTTTTCTGACTATCTCGACCCTTCCGGACACGTTGGCGCACTCAAAATGACCATACGGTTAATGGAACTAAAATTCACTTTTTAATTTAATAACAATATACCATGACGTGGCGGTCACACGCGTCAAGTAAAATTCCCAAATTGCCGTATATAAATCTCACGACAATTTCAGTAATACCAATAATCATATAATGCCAAGTATACACATTATAATAAAATACTAACTCACATCTCGTTAATATTTTTATCCGGATTAATTTCCAATTAATAAACATTTAATTCAATTAATCCTCAAAATAAATATCACAGAAAATACGGGGTATTACAATCCCCCAATCAACTGAGGACAATCCCTCTTGTAATTACCCGCTTCCCCACATTGAAAGCACTTCCCCGACATATTCTCCTGGCCTCGACCTCTGTTATTTCTAAACTGCTCGAGACCCTGGCCCGGATGGCCTCTACCTCCTTAACCACTCCAACCCGCTTGCTGTTGTGAGGCACCCTCACCTTGCCTATTATTACCACCAGAATTAAACCCACTGAAGCGCTTTCTTTTCGACAAGTCCCCTTACTGGGGATCCCTTTCGCGTTGCTTATTACCCAGAGATTGGGACGAAGGAAAAGATCCTCCTCCATTCCCACTTACTCCTAGTTTCCCTACTTGCCCCATCCCTGTAGCTTTCTTGCTACCCTGTATATACAACCGATGCTCTTGGCAATGGAGCAATGCCGCATTCATCACCTCACCAAAGGTTTGCAAGGCTCGATTACCCAGAAAATGTTGTCAAATTCTCTAGTTCATTCCTCCCATAAACTTAGAAACTTTTCTTTCTTCTGGAGTAACCTCATCAGGTACAAAACTTGCCAACCGGGTGAACTCCTCTTCGTACTCCGCAACATATCTCTCTCCTTGAACCAGATCCTGAAGTCTCCTTCTCATCTCCCTCTAAATCGCGGGAGGAAAATATTTTTTGTCAAAAAAGATCCATAAATCAGTGATCGACATAGTGTCCCTCTGATCCGGTGTAGTCATTGACTCCCACCAATGTAACGCGGCCCCAACAAGCTTGAAAGTAGCAAGGACTTGTTTCTTTTCCTCACTACAATCCACCATTCATAAATGGCATTGCATATCTTTCTTCCATTGATTTGCTCGAACAACATCCAAACTTCTATCAAATTTCGAGGGATGGCCCTTTAAAAAGGGCTCCCTAACTCTTTCCCACGGAGAAGGTCCCGTAGGAGCTTGGGCATCCTGCGCTCGCTGTTGAGCTTTTGGCATTTGTTGAGATACTGCGATCATGGCAGCATTGACTGCTTGAGCCATAATATTGGCTACATCAGCAGCATTAAAAGTTCCTTGGGGTGGCGGCGGCGGAGGACCAACATCCTCTTCTATAACTCTACTGCGTCTCACATGGCGACCTCTTTTAGGCGGCATCTGAGATAAAGGAACAATAGAGTTAGAATACAATTTAAGATAATCTACATTGTAGAAAATCACAATTATAGGCGACAAAGCAGTCCTATCATTAGGCTCTATATCAAAGAACACTATGGTAGAATGTGACAAGTCCACATAGATCTTAGTACTCTAGAATCCGAGGCTCTGATACCATCTGTGACAACCCGCAATCTGAAATAAGGGGTGGTCAGCCCGATACTCCAACGAATATGAAAATCATGGATGGGAATCATTCTCACAATCATAAATATAACACGAGTATACGGGAAAACCACCCAATAATTCAGAAAACGGGTTGCCAAAATTATTTAAATTGATTAGAAGGTTAAGTTAAGAAAATAATTCAAACAACCCATTCTAAAAGATAGTATAATTCCATAATGGCACATATAACAACTACATAACGGATATACAAAGAGAGGACCGAATATGCTATCGGTTCATAGCTACACAAGGTAAATCCCAACAGTTTAATAATATACATATTGCATCCATTAAGCAATTACAAAGTTAGGCCACACGCCCGAAAGATAGACCCGATCATAACTAGAATACAAAAATATGATGGCGTCTAACGAAAACATCCTGTAATATCCGCAATTCTTACAGCTCCTCAAAATATAAGAGTAGGAATGTCAACACGGGCGTCCTTACGGAGGAGCACCTGGGCGGATACATTAACATGCACAACATGGAAAAATGAACGGGTCAGGTCCCGGTTTATATATGATTCCCAGATGAATGAAAAGCATGATAGATATGAACAGTTAATCATGAATGAGGAAGGTGAAAATCTAACAACCTAATCATGAATCATAGATGAGACAGTTAAAAATTAGATGCCTACAATATATTATGCAAGAGAATTAAAATTATGCATTAATAAATTAAAAGCTTCCAATATCAATTTCAACTTTAATCCAATTTCCATTCCTTAGCATGAATATAATATCATCATTATTATCCTTCTTTTAAATTCTTATTCCTTAGCAGGAATATAATTACCATCATACATTTGGTGGCAATAAACATATCTCAAGTCCCACTTGAATTTATAAAGGTTATATTCTTATACATATAACGCTTCTAAGACCGCCCCTCCGAGTTTCCCCACTGGGCGCGCCCCTAAATGACTATCATCTTCCAGGGGCCTATCAAATAAGGTAGCATGGGCACCTAACGCACGTCAGGAAGTGGCCATATGCCTGCGAGTGAGTCATAACCACACCCGGAATTACCTCACTAGCGCAGAATAAAATATATAACAACTCGCATATGGCCGTGGACTATAGTCTCCCTGCATTCACTAGTCAGGGGACATCACCTCATGCGCGAGCTTCCCTTATGATAGCAATTAGAGAGGTGTGTTTATGTAAAATAACATTTACCATTGAATCACATTTTTCATCTCCATTAACATGTGTGTTTTTTATTTTATCTGAAATCATAATCATAGAATATTCCATTAATATTCTTCATAGTGTATGCCTCGAATAATTCTCTAAGGGATTTCAATTATTTCCAAGTCTTAAGGTCTTATATAACTCAAATAAGCCCCTATAGTCTCCAAACATGGGCCTACAACCCTTATCCACCTATTAAGGTTTAAAAAGAGAAGTGATGCCTAAACATCACTTTCAAACACCCATGGACTTATCCCCAAGTGAACCCATTCAACCCTGGGGTGGCAGCCAAATTAAATAGCACTCTAAAATCCAAGGTTTACTTCATTCAAGAAGGTTCCTAAGTCCCTATGAAAAGAAAAGATTTAAAAACAAAAATAAAATTTTTGAGGGAGAAAATAGGGGGCCGGTCGACCGGTCCCAAGACCGCGGTCGACCACGTCTAAAATTTTTGCCTAACAAGAAAAGAAGAAAGCTCCCTTCGGCAGGGTCAGTCGACCGGTAAGGGGACCACGGTCGACCGCGCCTCAAATTTTATGCCTTTTAAAGAAAGTAGTGTGCCCTCTCCCGAAGGCCCGGTCGACCGGTCTGAGGACCGCGGTCGACCGGTCATTATAGACCTAGACCAAATCTTCCTATTTTCAAGCTACACCCCAAAACCAAATTTCAACCAAACCAAACCAACCTCATTTAATGATGGCAAATGATCATAAATTCTTCCAACAACATTGTTCTACACCAATCCATAATCAAATCTCTTCCAAAGATTACAAAACCCATACATCCAAACAAAACCATAACTATATTAAACCAAAACCATTACATAACTACCAATACTAATTATCCATCTTAAACCATATAATAGCAAGTAGAAAACTTTCCTTGGGGCTTCAATCTCAGATTTTGATGAAGAAGAATGCAAGATCAATCCACAATTCTTCAATCTCTCCCTTTCTCCACAAGTTTTCTTCCTCTCTCACTCTCACTCTAGGGCTAGAAAGTTCTTAAGGGAAATAAAAGAAATGAAAGGCTTAGGAAGACTAAGTCGTAGACTTAAGTTAAAAGTACCAAATATTTAAATATCAATACCGCAATAAAATGATTTCTAATACGCGATATACCAAAACCAGTCAAAAGTACCCAAAACCTCAAAATATAATTTTGCACACATTTTGACTATCTCACACCTCCTGGAACTAACTACACCCTCCAAATTATCATTTCGAAATTTTATAAGTCATTTTAAGTTTCGGTTTAAATATAAGCCATAATGTCATTTTAATTCTCATCACATAATGAAGCACCACAAGGTAATATCCACCCACACATAAGGTAAATATGCAACATTTTAGTAAATATTAACTTATCTCATTAAATTAATATTTACTCCACATAATAAATAAATATAAAATAGGCTTCCAAAAGTGAGGGTTGCTACATTTACCTCACTGATCTATGTTTGGATGCTCTATCCTTATAGCCTCCTCTCTCTCCTAGGTGGACTCTTACTCATTGTGATGTCCCCACTAGAATCTCACTAAGGTAATTACTTTTAATCATAGGACCTAATCTTTCTAATCAATAATACATTAGGTCCGTTCCCCGTAACTAGCATCCTCCTCCTATAGCTCAATTTTTCCAAGATCAATGTTTTGATATGTTTCCTCATCTTATAAAATCTTTCCCAACATGGACACATGCAACATGACATGTAGTCACATAAGATGGTTGTACAATGTAAAATGATATGCTACTACGACCACCCTATCTTGAATAAAAAAGGGACTTATGTATCCGAGTGCTAACTTCCCCTTCGATTATAATGTAACCTCTCCCTTCACTAGGGAGATCCTCAATAAACTCCTCATACCCCACTAAAAATATAATTTATGGTTCATCTTATCTATATATCTCTTTTGGCAATATTGAGATGCCATCATCCGTGCTCGAATGAGTACCACTTTTTTCGAGGTATCCCGAATGATGTCTATCTCAAACATCTTTACTCCTCTAACCAATCACAACAACTTGGAAAATGATAAGGTTGACCATAAAACTCATTGTATGTTTCCATACCAATAGTTTACTTAAGCCTATTATATGCAAATGTTTAACCTAACATCCTTTGAGATCCGCACACAAGATTGAAGCATATAGCAAAAATCTGATCCACCCTCTCTCCAAGACCGTTCGAGTGAGGGTGAAAGGTTGTACACGTACTCAATTTCACCACCATAGCATACTTAAACCCTTTCAAAAATTATGATATGAAAGTGTTGCCCTTATCAAACACGATATCCATGCTTACCTAGTGAATTCGTACTATTTGTGCCACAAATATCTTAGAGAACTGCTCTGCTGTGTAGTTATTTCAGATTAGTAGGAAATGATCCACCTTCATCAATCTTTCGATGACTAACCAAATCGAATCTTGATCCCTCGGTTATGATGGAAACTCCACAATGATGTCAAAGGATATAATCTCCCATTTCCACTAAGCTACCTCCAACGGTTGCAACTCCCCTTATCAGTTTATGGTGTTCCTCCTTTACTAATTGACATGTGTAACATTTATCTATATACTCCATAATATCTCTCTTCATTCTTCACCCCAATATCATCGTTGAATAACCTAGTACACTTTATCCTAACCACCGTATACCGCATGCGATGAGACTTAGCTAAAACTACCTTTTTTACCTCTGGGTCCTTGGGCATTACTAGTTATCCATAGAACCATAATCCTCCACCTGATCCAATAAAAAAGTATGCAACTCCACAAAATATACGTCCCTTTACCTTTTTTGAAAAACTAAAGCCATCCCATGTTCATGAACTACCCATGACATGATAAGTTGAGTAAAAGCCACTACTAATGGTCATAAGTGTAACCTCGTCCTACACGAGACTCATCCCAGCACCATGACCTCTGCCTAATGTCCATCAGATTCTACATATGGGTCCATAACACAAGGACCCACATCTACGAGGCTCAGATTCCAAGACTTTAGGCTCATAAGAGTTGAAGTTACACATAGAGGTTCACTTTGTACTCCAATCTACCTCTATGTCTCAGCTTTGACACATGTCGGCCTCATTCCACACTGACAAGTCGTGACCAACATGAGTTTCTGATTGAAATACCCCGTATTTTTATGCTATATTAATTTGGGAATTTATTAAATTTAATGTGAGTTAATTATTTAATAAAAATCCAAAAATTAATTATGTTATAATTATTAACGTGACGAGAGTTAGTAATTATGGAAAATTTGTTGAATATTACTAATGAGAAAAGTAATATGTAATATTGGTTATATTGAATGTCATGAGAGAATAAAATGACAATTTTGGAAATTTGAGTCGGGATGCGCCCGTGTCGCGTCGGGACTAATTATTGATAAATAAAAGTGAATATTTTATAAGTTGTTCATATGGTCATTTTGAGTGCGCCAACGCGTCCGTAAGGGTCGAGATAGTCAGAAAAGTGTACCCGGGGGTCTAGTTTGGGTCCCGGGGCGTTTTTAGACCAAATTAGTCCCCCGGGAGGGCATTTTGGTCATTTTACATATTTGGGTAAATAAACCCACGAAAATCAGCAACCTATATCAGCCATTTAGGTTAACCATTTAGGGTTAGAATATTCAGAACCCTAGTATGGCCATTGGAGAAGAGAGGAGAGAGCTCTCAAGGCAATTCAAGGCCAAAAAATCACCCGTTTGCACCGCCGTCACCGCCAACGCGTAGATCGCGAGACGGGGAACGCAACCACACCGGATTCATCTGCAAACCAGACTTCAGAAAATCCTAGGCAAGTGTTTATCTTGCGTATTTCGTTGATGCAATTCCCATATTAGTTTAGGAATGATTAGGGAGGAAATATATGGAAGAAAACCCAAATTTTGATAGGAATTTGCATGTAGTAAAGACTCAAACCTTATTCTGGAAATCTTTTGTGATGTAGAAGGATAATCCACGAAATTTTGATGATTATAAGAAGGAATTTCTGAAGAAAAATTGTTGGAAACTTGTTTAAGAGAATTTTTGTGTTCTTGATAATTAATTAACTTTTGGGGCTGTTAATCCTTGATTTAATGCTAGAAATACCCATGCCTTACGTTGGAAACATCTGATATATTGATATAATGTTAGTAGTAAAATTTTGGGACGTTTGAGTTTGGAAATTATGGATTTGGATGAGGATAATTGGTAAGACCCGTAACTGCAATTCTGCAGAAATCGAAATACATGTTCGATCGATCGATCGAGCCTAGAGCTTCGATTGATCGAAGGTTCGATCGATCGAACCCCAAACCACGATCGATCGACCCCTCCTGGCAGACTCCTATTTTCCCTTTTAAATGAGTTAAATTCAAATTATCGTGCTATAATTCTTGGGCATTCTAAATAAAGTGATTTGGGAGACATGGAAGACCAGTAGGGCATATTAATAAATTTTGGAGATTCATAATGTGGACCAAGAAATTCATTTTGGGATAATTACTTATAAATCGATTAAATTTATGTATTAAAAGAAGAGGTGCGTAAGAGAGTTACATTGGAACCTTAAGAGAACACTTACTGAATTTTATACTTGTGAGAGTAGAGCCCACGAGCGTCACGAATGAGTTGGAGAAACCCTTCAAGTTAAGGTTAATGACGAACCCTTATAAGAATACTTAATGTGAAAATTAAGGATAAATATCGCAATTACGGGTGATGAGAGAAACCTATATTGATATAATAATAAGTGGTATATTTATATGGTTGTGTATGCATATATTATATACGTGTGAAAAATATACCCGCGCTACTTGCTATCCCTGAGGTTACCGCGCTGGGATAGTCTTATCTCGATGGGACCTTTATGGGGGATATTGACTTGTACCCTAGAAGATAGATATCCTTGGTACAGGCTATCGGACTGATAGTTCAGACGGTCCTAAGAGACGTGAGGGTATGTACAGACCTCTTAGAGACTTGGAATCTATGCTTTGCCTCAATCTTGTTTGTGTATATATGTTGATACAGTTCGAGAGTGATTCCGAACTTGTATATCCCTTAGTGTGAGCGATACGGGGATTGGATAACAGAGTATGCCTGAACCATAGTTTGTATGTTGGTGTTGTTAGAATGTATATATTATACAAGTGCTTAATATATATATCTAAAATTTGGGAAATTTAAACTGTTGCTGTGATATGGTAAGTGAGAAATAATTCTGGACTATAACTCGAAAATACTTGTTTGAAAAGTATAATATGACACAGGGAAACTTTATAAATTAATGAAGCTAAAACGAGAGTTGTGCTACTAATTGGAAGTATCTTTTTAAACAATGATATTGTTTGGTTTTGAAATCTTATGAGTAATTTGAGATAAGCTAAATTGTTGGGAAGGTTAGTTTGAAAAAAATGATAAAATAAACCGTTGGGATGGTTAGTGCGATAGGTGTGCACATTAGAAGAGAGGTGAGAATTTCTCAAGAGAGTGTCGTACTAATATGTTCTTGCATTGGCCTGTATAAATTTAAATACTTGCTAAGCGAATTTTAAATCATACACACTATCGGCCTCTGACCCATTTCTTTTTCTCTCTCTCTTGTATATACATGTATGTAATACAGGTGCCCATCCACAGGGGCGTCTTGCTTAGGATCTCTTGGAAGGAACGCGCTGCAGCTTAGGTGGGAGTTGCAGGTCTCTTGATTAGACGACTTCGTTCATTCGGATCCACTCTTTGTACTTTCATCTAGTTGGGCATGTGTAGCTCTTTCCATTATTCCGTTGTTATTGGACATTTGTATTTCAGTTATTTCCAGTATTGTTACTATGGGATTTATTCAGTTTGGATGTGTGACTTTAGATTTCGTATGTTGACATTCGATTGACGAATGTTGTTAAAAAAATAAATGATTTTTCTTTAATCAAATATTTGGAAAGTATGTATGAAAATGGTTTTGACACTTAGCTTAATTAATTAGGGTGTTAAATTGGAAAAAATTATTTCTCGACAGTGATGCTAAGAATGGACCAACTGTTCACCTTGATTTAATTTAATAAAGGAGTGATCGCTCGGTATTTAATTAGGCGGGGTGTCGTAGGTGGTATCAGAGCATCAAGTTCTAGTGTCCTTAGGATCTATACGACTTATTATGCTTTCAGCGTTGCTTTGTTTGTTATAGAGCCCTATGTTTAGGATTGTCGATTCCTTTGACGAGATTTCGTTCTCCTGCTATAATGTGTATACACTAGTGAATTCTAATTTCGTTCGGATGTGTGCGTGTGCCGAGCGATGACGGATGTCAGAAGAGGACCGTTAAGCGTATATCAGGAGGCAGGGCTCAGTTGAGATTATGAAATATATCCGAGGATGATGACCGTAGTCGAGGTCACCTCCATTATGGCACGAGAAGCCACGACTAGAAAGGCGACTAAGGTGCAGCAATGATTTTCAAATGCTATTATATTCAAATAAGGTGCGAGGGTAAACTTACCCAACGTATTACAAAAACGTGTAGAGACTGTCAGTGAGAAATGTTAGAAATGCGAAAATTGTATGTGCTTACCAAAGGAGGTAAAGTATCCAAAGGCTTAAATATAGGACGGAGTGTGGCGAACTGAAAGTGAAAATTTAGAGAAAATTTTCTTGGCTTTCGGGACAAAATTATAATGGTTGGAGTCAACCACCAATTTTAGAAGTGGAATGCTATGCCTATAGGAGAACCTTAGGTACAGTGTTGACCGTATGTTCCTTCCTCAACTGTTCAGGATGAGAAGCAAATGTGGTTCTGAACTCATCGAGAGAAGGCATGTCAGGGGTCCATTCGTGAATATGAATCTTAACCGTTAGCGAATTTTGTATCGAAAGATGTAGATACAAGTGGGGGAAACAACTCCGAGTGGGAGATCGACACGTAGTAATAGTTGATAACACTAAAAGAGGTAATTCTGATGGACGAACGATTCAGAGGTTGACATTGTCATATTTTGTCAAAATAGATGATAACGCTTATTTGTGGGGGAGAAGTTAAAGGAATCGAAGAATTTAGTCGAGAATAAGACTGAATTCAACGGTGGTGGCATAGCACCACAAAAGGATGTTGATACACATCAGGAACACCATTTAAATGCTTCAGATAGTTAAATTCTTACCAAGTAATGGTAAAATTAGTAAGTACTATTTTAGATAGTAACATGATCTTTATGGCCTAAAAGGCTAAGGGAACAATCGGGATGGCTAATAGGAATCGAGTTTACAAACGTCCGAGAGAAGGACAATCCTAACCTGGTTAGTAGGATAGGTGATGAGTAGATTATGTGTCGAGGTATTTTGGTGCGGAGTGAAATTGCTCGCGATAATATGTTCCAAAATGAGAAAAAGGACAGGAATACGGTGCCTAGTAAGGCAACGATTTAAAATAATTTTGTTTTGAATTGGGCAGATGTGTTACGTTCGAAAACTATTTGTGCAGTCAAGACGATTGCCAGGATGGAAGTATAAGTTGTATCCTTAGAGGATGCGGCGTGTTTATGTGACACGAGCGAGTCACCATATTTTGTTCATTGCTAGATTAGGATGTGATATGAGCTTAATGCATATAATTATGCCTGTTACTATTATGTGACTATTTTTCCCTAGTGTAGCGGGATTTTTCTTTAGTGCTATCCGCGGAGGATGAATGAGTATATTAATAGTGTTTTATACTTTATTGAGGTTACTCGTTGTAGTGATGCGATACACGAGTATGATATTATCTTTGTTAAAATGTTATAAAAATGGGTACTATGATAGTGGGCATTTATTGCAAGACTATCGGAGTAGTTACATTAGTGCAACACGTTTGGTTTTGGCGAGGCTTTACCTTTAAGAAGGTTGGACTCACACTTATATCATCTATCCTAGAGACGTCCGAGGAGATAGTGGGCTCGAGATATTCGATGCCAAAGTATGTATAGGCTTTGCCAGTATAATACCGTATGTATCAGGATTTACTGTTGAGCGAAAAGATTTGACTCAGTATTATGTTTGGCACTCCGGACTTAGTGATAGGAAGAGTGAATTGTTATATTTATCCTTTAGAGATGTGGGAGTTAACATTTATACCCCTATTATTAGGGAGAGGAATTTCGAGAATTCCGAGTGTATGTATTCGAGGTTTATGAA
Source organism: Sambucus nigra (assembly GCA_949130495.1). Taxonomy (NCBI): domain Eukaryota; kingdom Viridiplantae; phylum Streptophyta; class Magnoliopsida; order Dipsacales; family Adoxaceae; genus Sambucus; species Sambucus nigra. The sequence continues at coordinate 525,739,744 of OX422221.1, read as the reverse complement.
ATACTATTACCACCAACCTATACTGAACAATAGTGCAATTAGTGAAACGTTCTTGTTAAGCATAATTACGGGAGAAATTGTAACTTTTCTGTCAAGAGACAGAATAAAGGGGTACATGCCATGGACGGGGACCTAACGTATTTCGATAACCGACAATGCTAGGTAGTAGTGTATCGGGGGGTTCCTTGTTTGGATTTCTCTTTGCGAGACATCCCACGTATGAAACTTAGCGTAAGGTTGGAAATAGGGAGACTTTTGGTCACTATTCCATGAGTTTGGTACCCTGGTCGAAATAGGATCAAGTAATTATGTATGTAAGATGGAAGTTGAATTTTGTTTTAAGGTCATTGGAGCCGGATTTTTATGGTAGAAGAGCATTGAAAACTATCCCCACGAGTTGAGGGGTGGAACGATGATAAGGATAATTTAAGAATTTTGATTTCTAGGGTGATTGAGAGTACCCAAATGTCATAACCGCGTACAGAAAACAAGGTGAATAAAGAGTTGGAATGATTTTTAGCATGGATTATCTGGAAAGAACTTTATATTACACAAAAGAGATGACCTGTAATTATTTTGATGAATAGAGCGTTAGTGATTTATTTTGGTTGTTGTACCTATTTGAGAAAATTGTTGTACTTATCTGAGGAAGGCTGAGAATTATTTTTCCTCCTTTATTGTCATGGAATTTGAATGCCCTATTCCTTCTATTTCGTTGAATTTAGTTAGTCCTACAGATGATTAGCATGCCGTTCGCTCTCCCAGGGAGGTCGGAGTGTTGCAAAAAAAATGTGGGCATCTTGGTTAACTACAGTTAAAATAGTCCGAGTCGAAGGGACGTAGTAATAGACGTGTGACATATATGTTTGTGGGACTAGTATAACAAAGTGGAGGTGGTAGAATGGATTAAACGTCACATGAGGGGCGATAATCCATACATAAGTGTGCAATTAGAATAGCACGCCCTAACTTGATTGGAAGGCTGTGGGAAGCCATTCAAGAATTGGTATTCCTTGAATAGAGTAGAATTTAATTGTTATGAAGCACACCCGGAGCGGAGTTGTTATTAGTTAAGTGTGAGAGCGACTTGCGCATACAAAGAGTAATGATGTTAGTATAGTATACGAGATCCAGAAGTGCGCTTCGTGGAGAGAAGAGCACGGGTCGGAACTTTCGGCATACTCCAAGGAAGGAAGGGGAGTATTGCATGTCAATGCGAGACATTTCAAGGGAAGAATCGATGTTTAGCGAGATGTAGTGAGTAGTCTCTACATGCACTGCCCATAGGAAGGGTTTGGTTGAAAGAGGAGAATCAACCAAAGAATTTTGTGTTTATCGAAAATTCCTGAAATTGGAAAAGGTTGGTAAAGTCGGTAAAGTTATTGGATGGGTTGCCATCCTCAAAATAAGATCAAGGGTTTATCCCGAACTTGTGAATTAAGTCGTCGAGAAGGAAGTGATTGATATTCCTTTGGGCTGGCTTACAATATTAACTAGTATGCCCCAGACTTCCTTTGAAAGGAAGGATCGCGCCAGTGCATGGTCTGGCGCAGTATAAATTTCTGAATCAGGATGAGATTGGTGAATCCCACCTTTGATATGGGATTTCAGGAACCAGCGGATATAAGATTTCGTTTCGAGTAGGATGTATCACCCTTAGCCAGGGAATAAGCGCATGGTGATTAAAGATTAGTGGAGCCACGTGAAGGAGATTTTGGAATCTTGGTACGATGATTTCAAGAATGCTCTGTAAAAGCACTCGTATCAGTTTGTCGCGTACGAGGTACTTATTAAGTGTAATACCCCGTATTTTTGTGATATTTATTTATGGTATCAATTGAATTAAATGTGTAGTAATTGGAAATTAATCCGGATTAAAATACTAGCGAGATACGAGTTGGTATTTGATTATAATGAGTATATATGGCTATATATGAATATTGAATTATGAAATTTGTCATGAGATTGAAATACGGCAATTTAGAAATTTTGTTGAGACGCGTGTGACAGTCGCGTCAGGAATATAATTATGATAATTAAAAAGTGAATTTTATTTCTATAAACCGTATGGTCATTTTGAGTGCTCCAACACGTCCAGAAGGGTCGAAATAGTCAGAAAACACTAGTCGGGGGTTTAGTTTGGGTCCCGGGGCATTTTTAGGCAATGCCGACAACGTATAAGGGTAGTTTGGTAATTTTGAATTTTTGGGAATTAAAACCTACGAAAATTGGGAATTAAAAAGATGACTTGGTAATTACCCACTAACCACATCTTAGGACTTAATGGGCTACGGGGATTATTAGAATTGTCCCAAAATTTCCTAAGGCAAACCCTAGCCACCATTGTCACTTTGGAGAAGAAAAGCTTGGAGAGGGAAGAGAGGAGAATTCTGCAGAGAGAGAGAGAACCATTCATCAGATCGACATCAAATCCAGAGATACACTTAAGGAAAGTTGTTTACTTTCATTATTTTGCAGAGAATGCTTCTTCCATGCGTAGGAAATTCAAATAAATTGTATTGTTCTTGGAGTATGCTGAAAACCCATTTATTTGGATGTAGAGATTTAAGAATCTATTGTGGAAATTGCATGTAGAACATTGATAGGATGATGTAATACCCCGTATTTTCTGTGATATTTATTTTTGGGGATTAATTGAATTAAATGTCTATTAATTGGAAACTAATCCGGATAAAAATATTAACGAGATGTGAGTTAGTATTTTATTATAATGTGTATACTTGGCATTATATGATTATTGGTAATATTGAAATTGTCACGTAATTGAAATACGACAATTTGGGAATTTTGCTTGACGCGTGTGACCGCCACGTCATGGTATTTTGTTATTAAATTAAAAGTAAATTTTAGTTCCATTAACCGTATGGTCGTTTTGAGTGCGCCAACGCGTCCGGAAGGGTCGAGATAGTCAGAAAACACTAGCCGGAAGTTTAGTTTGGGTCCCGGGGTATTTTTGGGCCATACCGGCATCATAAAGGGTATTTTGGTAATTTGCATTTTTGGGAATTAAAAAGTGACGAAAATAGAAATTACAATCTGACTATTTCCTTAACCCACTTAACCCACTAACAACACTATGTGGCAATATGGGCTACGGGAGAAGTTGATATACCATTCTAACTTACCAAAAACCATAACACACCTCCATACTCCATTATCTTCAACCTTGGGAAGAGCTTGAGAGAGAGAGAGAAGGAAGAGAATTTTGCAGAAAAACAGAGGGAGAACAGCCTAACTTCAAGATTCTACACCAAATTCTGAGATAAATTAAGGCAAGTGATTTAAACTCTTTTGATTCAAGATATGTTTCCATGTTTAGGAATTTTCGAAATTGATTTTTGGAGATAAATTAGAACCATGAATTGGAAGTTAAAGGCCATGATTTATGTAGGAATTGCATGTAGTATATTCTGGACGAATTTATATGTTATAAACAGAACCTTTAATGATCTAAAAGTGGAATTAGAAGAAGTTTGATGATGTTCTTGAATGGAAGAATTCTGGAAATTATTTTGATGTAATTTTGATCTAAACTAAGCCTTTAAATGATGAATTATGGAACTTAGAATGTTAATACTGTTGTAGGATGTTAGTATAATGTTATAGTAACCTTATCTTGGAGTTTCATGCTTAAAAATGGAGTTTTGGGACGAAACTGTAACAACAAAACGAAGCAGTCCGTAACAGACCTGGTGCGTTCGATCGATCGATGTTCTTCAGTCGATCGATCGACCACCATCGATCGATCAAAGGTAAAGGTCGATCGATCGACCTTCCCAGAATGAATAAAGTTTTTCCCTAATTGAATTTTAATGGTGTTAACCCTTGGATAATATTATTAGAGACATTGTGAATACCCTTAACTTTAAGGAAGACCAGTAGGCATGATTATGAGGTTGGACTTTAATTGGAATTTAATTTGAGGAATTATTCTAAATAAATGAAATTCGTTATGTGAGATAATATTTGGGTTAATAGTACAAATTTGAATAAGTTGATGAAATAAGGTTTGGGGCAGAAGTAAAGACCTTAGGTATAAAGATGTTATATGTGGGAATTATGGGAACTTAATAGTCTATTTGAGATAGGTTTTAAGTTTAAGAAATTACGACGTGAGACGTGTCGACTATTTAAATTATATATTATCGAGATACTTGAAATATATGAATTTGGAATAATGGTATAATGATGTAGAGTATACCCTTATTAATATTGAGATATCTAAAATGTGTGAATGCTTAGTATATAATTTTATGTGTATAACATACCTACCATAGTTGCTATCACGGGACGTTTACGTTCGCTTAGGGCCTTCTTATCCTTGTGTTGCCCGGATTTAGATTGGTTACCTCGATGGACATAGGTCATAGAAGGACTTATTGTGATATTAATAAGTCTGCTGATCGTGGGAGCGTAGGTATGTGCGTGACCCATGTGATGGTGACTGTGTTCGCCTCCACTATTTGTGATGTTGTTATCTGAACGATTCCTGAGAGATTCGGAATGCGTGATCCTTATGTACGTGATGTACCGGGATGGATAGCAGAGTATGTATGCACCGCAGCTTAGCCTTTGGGTGCTTGTATTGTATATTTATGATGCGATAATATACGGTTAATTGAGAAGGAATTTACTATGTTAAATTGTGAGTATAGTTATGGTAATGTTTTGAAAAGATAAAAAGGGAACTTTTATCAATAAATGGTTTTGTTAATAATTGGGAATCCGGGAATTAAAGTAGAACTCTCTATTTAATTGTTAAGGTTAGAAATTAAACGTGAACCGAGTAGTAGTGTTAGAAACTCTTTAGATAGTTATGAGATAACACATGAATGGGTACAAGAACGTTAGGAGTGCACAGTTAGACGAGAGGTGAGTATATCATGTGAGAGCACGTCCTAACATGTACTTGGCATATATTGTTTTAAATGTTTTTAAAGCACTTGCAGGTTTTTAAAATATCTCCACATTCGGGCTCTGACCCGTTTGCTTTCAAATCTATCTTTTTGTAAAACCATTTTAGGTGTCCAGCCACAAGGTCACCATGCATAGGATTCTCATTCTGATGACGAGCTGTAGCTGCTTGTGGAAGCTACAGGGATTTGCTTTTAGACGCTTATATCATTTGGATTCCTTATTCAGTATTCCTCAGTTGTAGGGCATGTTGCCCAAATTCTATTAGATACATTTCCATTTCAGTTTCAGACTTTGGCATGTATTCATTAAGTATTCAGTATTTCATTATTTACTTCAGTTGTGGGATTGTGTTATGAGGAGTTTTTCCTCCAGTTTTATTTATATCATGTTACGGTTATTCTATTTACTTTATTATGGTGAATGGTGTTATTATTCTTCTTTACACTTGTTGCATGTTAATCAGATTTTAATTAAAATTTGGCAACTTACTTTTTAAATACTAGGTGGTTAGTAATAATAAAATGTTTTCGACAGTGATGCTATTCACTGAGCCAACTTGGCGTTTTGATTTAATTTAATAAAGGAGTAGCTACCCGGTATTTAATTAGTCGGGGTGTCACAGGTGGTATCAGAGCATCAGGTTCTAGTGTCCTTTAGGATCTGTACGGCTTGTTATGTTTCCTCTGAGCTTACTTTGATATAGAGCCCTATGCTTAGGATTGTTGATATCTTTGGTGAGATTTCATTCTCCTGCTTTAATACATATGGTAGTGAATCTTATTTGCGATCGGGGGTATTCGAGTACCGAACAATGCAGTACGTTAGGCGAAGACAGTTGGGTGAACAACAGGAGGCAAACATATATTGAGGTTAATTGATTTATTTAAAGAAGGACGACCGTAGTCGAAGTCACCGATGTTATGGCACGAAAGTCCTGGAAGACATAGAAGGCTAAGGCGCGACTTGAAACTTACGGGTACGGCAATCGTATGAATGGGGTCAAATTCAACACATCCAACAAGGTTGGAATGGGAGAGAAAGAATTAATGTAACATTGAAAAGAAACAGCAGTAACAATACTCGAAAGAAGAGGACGGCATGTGCTAGCCAAACGAACGCAAAGTATCCAAAGGCTTAGACTTGTGTCGGAGTGTGGCTAATCGAGAGTGAAAATTTGAGAAAAATTTTCTCATCTCGTGAGAGCGGAGCTTCTATGAGGAGAAACAATCACCACACTTAAGTGGGATGTAACGTCGAGAGAAAGCGTACACGAATGGTTTGACCATAAGTTCTGTGATCAAATGTTTAGGGTGAGAAACGAATGTCGTTTTGAACTCACACGAAAGGTCCGGACAGAGGTCACTTTGTGAGGAGAAATATAATTATTTTAGTGAACCCTACACAGGGTGAAGAAGGTGAAACGGATAAGGTGATATCAAAGGGAGAATTTACATAGGAGAATTGCTAGTCCTTCTGGCAGAACTCTGCTTGGATTGTTAAAGCAAATGGTGTTGGCACATAATGTTAATTGGGAGGTAAACATCCCTGGGTGGGGGAGGCACAAGAATCGGGAACTTTATATAAAGTAAGACTGGGGAAGACTGGTGTTGGAGAAGCACCACAATGGGAAGACCCAATGGAGAAACCGTTAAAATAATTAGATAGCAGAATTACTACCAAGCGATGGTAATTTCAGTAAAAGAGGTGGAAAATTAGTAGCGTGATCCTTAGGCCGTCAACACTAAGGGAACAACAGAGATAGTCATCTGAGTCGAGACTACCAACACTAAGTTAACGGTTTCTCCATTGGGTCTTCCCATTGTGGTGCTTCTCCAACACCAGTCTTCCCCAGTCTTACTTTATATAAAGTTCCCGATTCTTGTGCCTCCCCCCCCCCCCAGGGATGTTTACCTCCCAATTAACATTATGTGCCAACACCATTTGCTTTAACCATCCAAGCAGAGTTCTGCCAGAAGGACTAGCAATTCTCCTATGTAAATTCTCCCTTTGATATCACCTTCTTCGTTTCACCTTCTTCACCCGGTGTAGGGTTCACTAAAATAATTATATTTCTCCTCACAAAGTGACCTCTGTCCGGACCTTTCGTGTGAGTTCAAAACGACATTCGTTTCTCACCCTAAACATTTGATCACGGAACTTATGGTCAAACCATTCGTGTACGCTTTCTCTCGACGTTACATCCCACTTAAGTGTGGTGATTCTTTCTCCTCATAGAAGCTCCGCTCTCATGAGATGACCCAATGGGAAGACTGCTTCTAACGAGTTGACCTTTGACTTCTAACTAGGGTGATGTTCATTCGATGCCTGTCGTTCGAACGAGATCTCGTTAGAAGACCCACTTCATTCGAACGAACTCTCGTTCGAACAGACTCGTTCGAACGAGACTTCTAACGAGTTGACAATTTAGGCTTTTTAGCCTGTTTCGATTTCGCGTGTCCCGTAACCTTATTTAATGGTAGAGATAACCTTCCCTTGATGATAAATTGATATAGTAGGGACATTTGAGATATATAGAGGAGTAAAAACCTAGAAGTGTGATTCGAACCAAATGGAAATTATGGAGTAGGACGTGAGTTTCTATTATGATGCGAGAACATATACGGCCTAAATAATTATATTAACCGGGAACATATAAATTGTGTAGCATTATATGTCGGTACGAATGAGAAGTGTACCACCAATATATTATGGTGATTACTAAGATGTGTGCATACTTAGTATATGTATTGCTTTTATGTGTATGACATACCTACCATACTTGCTATCACGGGAGGTTTACGTTCGCTTAGGGCCCTCTAATCCTTGTGTTGCCCGGATTTAGACTGGTACCTCGATGAACATAGGTCAGAGAAGGACTTATTGGGATGTTAATAAGTCTGCTGATCGTGGGAGCGTAGGTAAGTGCGTGACCCATGTGATGTGACTGTGTTCGCCTCCATTATTTGTGATGTTGTTATCTGAGAACGGTTCCTGAGAGATTCGGAATGCTTGATCCTTATGTACGTGATGTACCGGGATGGATAGCAGAGTATGTGTGCACCGCAGCTTAGTCTCGGGGTGCTTGTATTGTATATTTATGACGTGAATAATATACACCTAATAAATGGGAACTCTCGTGTGATATTGTGTGTATAAATATGGAAACGTTTTGAGAAAATATAAAGGGTTAACCGATAGTGAATGGTATTACTAATTGAGAATCTGAGTTTCAGTAAAACCCTCTATTTAATTGATAACGCTAGAATGTAATATGGGAATCGAGTAGTAAGGGGTAGAACTTATTACGGTTTGGTTAGATATGTATGTTATCTAGATGGGTACGGTACGTTAGGAGTGCACATGTAGTCGAGAGGTGAGAATTTCATGTGAGTGCACGTCCTAACATGTATTTTGCATTTAATGTTTTAATGTTATTAAAACACTTGCTGTTTTTAAAATGATTTCCACTTTCGGGCTCTGACCCATTTGCTTTCAAATCTATTTTTGTAAAAACCATTTTAGGTGCCCAGCCACAAGGACACCATGCTTAGGATCCTCTTTCAGGTGATGAGATGTAGCTATTTGTGGAAGTTACTTGACTTTGATTGTAGACGCTTCATCTACCTTGACTCTATATTCAGTATTTATCAGTTGTAGGGCATGTCTCCCATTTCTTTTAGAGACATTTCATTTATTTTAGTTATTCAGACTTCTGGCATGTAATTAATTTAGGATTCAGACTTGTCATTTTATTTTCAGTTATGGGATTGTTGTGAGGAGTTTTCCTCCGGACTTCTTATTATTATTTGTTGGTTATTTCATTACTTAGTTATGGTGAATGGATTATGTTGTTCTTCTATTATTTCTTTTATTGCATGTTAATCAGACTTTACTTAAAATTTGGCAACTTACTTTTTAAATACTAGGTGGTTAGTAATCATTAAAATGTTTTCGACAGTGATGCTATTAACTGGACCAACTTGGCATTTTGTATTAATTTAATAAAGGAGTAGCTACCCGGTATTTAATTAGTCGGGGTGTCACAGGTGGTATCAGAGCATCAGGTTCTAGTGTCCTTTAGGATCTGTACGGCTTATTATGTTTCCTCTAAGCTTTCTTTGATGTAGAGCCCTATATTTTAGGACTGTTGTATTCTTTTGTGTATGATACGTTCTTCAGCTATTTTAAGTTTATAACTGCGAACTTATAAACTTTATTCTTGTTTCAGAATGCCTCCATGACGTGCACAAAGGATTCCCAGGGATGTAACGCCCGAACCACAGCCTGCACCAGTTCAGGGCACGATGAATGCCGCCGAGGTTGCAGCCATTGTGGCCCAGGCGGTAAATGCCGCACTAGCAGTAGTTCAGCAGGCACCACCTCAGGCGCCAGTAGCCACGCCAGTTTAGGCACAGGCATTCCCGACTGCTTGGGAACGTGTACGTGATGCTTTTCAGAAAGCACACCCTCTGGAGTTCGCAGGTAGCTCCGATGTGGTGGTTTCGAGTCAGTGGAGGAAGGACATTCAGCGGCACCTGAGGATGTATGAGTGCACCGATGTCCAGAAGCACATACTAGTTGCCTTTAAGCTAGTGGAATCTACACTGCAGTGGTGGGAGTCTATTACCACCGTGGAGGAGAGAGATACTCTCACTATCCAGGAGTTTTGGGTACGGTTTGACCGCAAGTACTTTCCGTCAGCTGTCCACACGGAGATGAGGAGGAAGTTGATGAGCCTCAAGTAGGAAGGTAAGACTGTGGCCGAGTATGAGGCCAAATTCTATGATCTTCTGAACATTGTTCCGGATGAGATACCGACAGAGGAGAAGAAGATACAGAAATTTACAGACGGGTTGACTTGGAGGATCCGTCAGCACTTGTTGGGGAACCTATCATTGGCCACTTACTCTGATGTGGTTAACGCTGCATTGCTCCATTGCCAGGATCACCGCTTTCACATGGCTGAGGGCAAGCGATCGGGAGAGTCCAGCCACCAGGGCAGGACTGGAGGACATGGTGCCAGTGGGGCACAATCTGTTCAGGGGCAGAGACAGGGTGACCAGGGTTCGCAGCAGGGGGATCACAAGAGGTTCAGATCAGGAAATTTCAGACACGGACATGTAGGTTTCCGGCAGGGCCAGCAGGGTCAGAATGGTCAACAACAGTTTCAGCAGGGCCAGGGGAGGAACGGTAACGGCCACCAGGGCCGGGTACAGCAGGGACAGAGAGGAGGAACTTCTCGGGGAAGTGTTTCGTTTATGGCAAGACTGGCCATAAATGCCATGACTGTCCTGATAGGGGCAGGGCCCGCAACAGCAGCAGGGTGCTAGACATGAGCCACATAGGCCACTTTTTCCACCAGCCCTCCCAGCTCCAGCCCAGGTGCCAGCACTACCAGCCATTCCAGCAGTTCCTGTGCAGTAGGGGCAGTTACAGTATGGACGTGTCTATAACATCCACCAGGCAGCTCCACAGGCACCACCCGCGATTGAGGGTATGTTTCGTATCCATGGTACTATGGGTCGAGTTTTGTTTGATACGGGGGAAACGCATTGTTTTATAGCTACACATTTTGTGAAAGCCTTAGGGTTGTTAGCCACAGCAGAGAGCACAGTGACGTGTGTAGACTCACCATTGGGGAGTGGGTCACTTATTTTCTTTATATGCCAGGGAGTGGGGGTAGAGATTGGTAGTATGGTATTACCTGCAGACATGTTGGTGTTAGATATGCATGTGCACGATGTGATTATCGGTATGGATTTGCTCGCAGATTATAGAGCCATGATTGATTTCTTCGGTGGGAGCATTGTTTTTGCCATTCCGGGGCAAGAGATGTTTGTGGTGGCGATGCCTCGCCCAGAGGGAGGCTCGACCGCTCATTTTTATTACATAGAGGAGGATACCTCTAAGGAGGTTGTGATTCCTTTAGATTCGATCCCAGTTGTCAGGGAATATTCTGATGTGTTTCAGGAGTTACCAGGCCTACCCCCCAGCCGAGAGATAGACTTTGTCATAGACTTATTACCGGATACGAGACCTATAGCACGCGCACCGTACAGTATGGCTCCGGCAGAGATGCGAGAGCTACGAGATCAGATTGAGCAGTTGTTGGGTCAGGGGTTTATACGGAGGAGTACTTCACCGTGGGGTGCCCCTGTGTTGTTCGTGAAGAAGAGAGATGGTTCACTGAGATTATGTGTGGACTATCGAGAGTTGAATAAGGTCACGATACGGAATAAGTATCCAGTGCCTCGAATCGATGACTTATTCGACCAGTTGAGAGGAGCTTCTTTCTTCTCGAAAATTGATTTGAGATCGGGATACCATCAGTTGCGTATCAGGGAGGAGGATGTCTTGAAGACTACATTCTTAACGAGATATGGTTCTTACGAGTTTAGGGTTATGCCTTTTGGTTTGACCAATGATCCAGCCATGTTTATGGACTTGATGAATAGGGTGTTCCGAGATTTTCTAGATCTGTTTGTCATTGTCTTCATTGATGATATTCTGGTTTACTCCCAGACAGAGGAGGAGCACGCCAAGCATTTGAGGAAAGTTTTGCAGACGTTACGTCAGAACGAGCTGTATGCAAAATATGAGAAGTGCGGGTTTTGGCTGAAGGAGGTCCAGTTTTTGGGACACATTATTTCCGACCGGGGGATATCTGTTGATCCGGGGAAGGTATCCGCGGTGAGGGAGTGGGGACAGCCCACGACACCAACAGAGATCCGTAGTTTCTTGGGCCTAGCAGGATACTACATGAGGTTCATTCGGGGATTTTCGAAGATAGCGGGTCCTTTGACACATCTGACTCGTAAGGGTGTGCCATTCATCTGGAGTGATGCCTGTCAGTTGGCATTTGATGAGTTGAAGGATAAGTTGACCTCAGCACTTGTGTTGGCATTACTGAGACCGGGAATTGAGTATCTAGTCTACACCGATGCGTCCTTGCAAGGACTTGGAGGTGTATTGCAGCAGGAGAGTCAGGCCATAGCTTATGCTTCCCGTAAGCTTAAGCCTCACGAGAAGAATTACCCCACTCATGACTTGGAGTTAGTGGCAGTGGTATTTGCCCTACGGATTTGGAGATATTATCTTTTGGGGGAGAAGTTTCGATTATTCACGAACCACAAGTCCCTACAGTACCTATTCACGCAGAAGGAGTTGAATATGCGGCAGCGAAGATGGCTTGAGTTTGTGAAGGACTATCAGTTTGATATCCAGTATCACCCGGGGAAGGCTAATATGGTAGCAGACGCGTTGAGCCGTAGGCCAGTAGATGAGGTGGAAGGAGTGTGGAAAGCCAAGTGGAAGGAGTTGGGACACCAAAATGCAGTGGCCCGATCGTTCATGTCTGTGATGACCGTTACACCGCAGATTGTCACGAAGGTAGTAAGGGCACATGCAAGTGACAAATTCTGTCAGGAGCAGATAGTTCGATTACAAGCAGAGGGAGCCGAGTCCTATACCGTTAGCTCAGACGGGGGATTACGCTTCAATGGGAGATTGGTAGTTCCGGAAGGGGAGGAATTGCAACATGAGGTGATGGTAGAGTCGCACGGCTCACAGTTCGGAGTACATCCCGGTGGGGACAAAATGTACCAAGACATGAGACGACAGTATTGGTGGAGCGGGATGAAGAGAGATATTGTCGTGTTTGTTTCATAATGCGCCACTTGTCAGCTAGTAAAAGGGGATCATCAGAGACCGGCAGGACTTCTACAGCCATTGGAGGTCCCGATGTGGATGTGGGAGAGCATATCCATGGACTTTATCACGGGGTTGCCTACGTCATAGAGAGGTCACGACTCCATTTGGGTAATTGTGGACAGGTTGACCAAAGTCGCTCACTTTCTACCTGTAAGGACAGACTACATTACGGGGCAGTATTCCCAGCTCTTTATTGCAGAAATAGTGAGACTTCACGGTGTACCCCTAAATATCGTGTCTGACAGAGACAAGATATTTGTTTCACGGTTTTGGGAGAGTTTTCAGGAGGCCATGGGCACGGAATTGCGATTGAGTACGGCGTATCACCCGCAGACCGATGGGCAGACCGAGCGTACAAACCAGATGTTGGAGGACATGCTACGTATATGCATCATTGATTTCGGGGGTGGATGGGAGCAGTATCTTCCACTGGTGGAGTTTGCTTACAATAACTCCTACCAGTTCACCATTGGCATGGCTCCATTTGAGGCGTTGTACGGTAGACCTTGTCGTTCCCCAGCATGTTGGTTGGAGGTGGGGGACAACAAACTACTTAGGCTGGAAGTGATTCAGGATACTTCGGCGAAAATAGAATTGATTCGGAGTCGCATTCGGGTAGCTCAGGATCGGCAGAAGAGCTATGCTGATGCTAAGAGGTTCTTCAGGGAGTTCCAAGTGGGGGACCAGGTTTTTCTCAGAGTTTATCCTATGAAGGGGATTATGCGTTTCGGGAAGAAAGGGAAGTTGGCACCGAGATATGTAGGAGCATTTCCTATTATTGAGCGGATTGGACCGGTTGCGTATAGACTTGGGTTACCGGAGCATTTGCATCGGATTCCCGATGTATTTCATATTTCCTTGCTAAGGAAATATCTTAGAGACGATTTGTCTCATTCTCATATTGCTTTGGAGGACATCGATCTCCAGCCTGATAGCTCCTACGAGGAGGGTCCGATTGCTATTTTGGACCGAAGTGAGCGGAAACTGCGATCAAAGATAGTTCCGTTAGTGCGTGTTCAGTGGCGACATCATAATGTCGAGGAGTCCACATGGGAGTGCGAGGATGAGATGCGGGAACATTATCCAGAGTTGGTTCTTACCAGGTACTTTCTAGTTCCGAATTTCGGGACGAAATTCAGTTATTAGGGGGGAAGTATGTAATACCCCGTATTTTTGTGATATTTATTTATGGGATTAATTGAATTAAATGTGTACTAATTGGAAATTAATCCGGATTAAAATACTAGCGAGATGCGAGTTGGTATTTGATTATAATGAGTATATATGGCAATATATGAATATTGAATTATGGAATTTGTCGTGAGATTGAAATACGGAAATTTGGAAATTTTGTTGAGACGCGTGTGACAGTCACGTCAGGAATATAATTATGATAATTAAAAAGTGAATTTTATTTCTATAAACCTTATGGTCATTTTGAGTGCGCCAACGCGTCCGGAAGGGTCGAAATAGTCAGAAAACACTAGCCGGGGGTTTAGTTTGGGTCCCGGGGCATTTTTAGGCAATGCCGGCAACGCATAAGGGTAGTTTGGTAATTTTGAATTTTTGGGAATTAAAACCTACGAAAATTGGGAATTAAAAAGCTGACTTGGTAATTACCCACTAAACCCACTAACCACATCTTAGGACTTAATGGGCTACGGGGATTATTAGAATTGTCCCAAAATTTCCTAAGGCAAACCCTAGCCACCATTGTCACTTTGGAGAAGAAAAGCTTGGAGAGGGAAGATAGGAGAATTCTGCAGAGAGAGAGAGAACCATTCATCAGATCGACATCAAATCCAGAGATACACTTAAGGCAAGTGGTTTAATTTCATTATTTTGCAGAGAATGCTTCTTCCATGCGTAGGATATTCAAATAAATTGTATTGTTCTTGGAGTATGCTGAAAACCCATTTATTTGGATGTAGAGATTTAAGAATCTACTGTGGAAATTGCATGTAGAACATTGATAGGATGATTAGTCAGATGAAAATACATCTTTTACATCATAAAAACGGATTTAGTTATGTCTATGAATGACTTGATTTTCCTAGGGTTCATGTTCTTGAGATTTGGGGAAAAATGGTGGAGATTTGATAATTTGATGTAGTTTAGGGTGATTTAAAACCATATAAATGTTGTAATAAGGTTGAAACACATTTAGGAAGGATTAGATACCTTGAAACATTGATGGAATGACATTTAGATGAGATTAGAGGTGAAGAAAAGATGGAAAAACGGATTAAGGAAAATCTGGGCTCGAATCTGGCCACTCGTTAGAAGACCTGCCCAGGTCATTCAAACGAGCTCGTTCGAACGAGCTTCTAACGAGTTGACCTTTGACTTGTAACGAGGGTGATGTTCATTCGATGCCTGTCGTTCGAACGAGATCTAGTTAGAACACCCACTTCATTCGAACGAACTCTCGTTCGAACAGCCTCGTTCGAACGAGACTTCTAACGAGTTGACAGTTTAGGCTTTTTAGCCTGTTTTGATTTCGCGTGTCCCGTAACCTTATTTAATGGTAGAGATAACCTTCCCTTGATGATAAATTTATATAGTAGGGACATTTGAGATATATAGAGGAGTAAAAACCTAGAAGTGTGATTCGAAGCAAATGGAAATTATGGAGTTGGACGTGAGTGTCTATTACGATGCGAGAACATATACGGCCTAAATAATTATATTAACCGGGAACATATAAATTGTGTAGAATTATATGTTGGTACGAATGAGAAGTGTACCACCAATATATTATGGTGATTACTAAGATGTGTGCATACTTAGTATATGTATTGCTTTTATGTGTATGACATACCTACCATACTTGCTATCACGGGAGGTTTACGTTCGCTTAGGGTCCTCTAATCCTTGTGTTGCTCGGATTTAGACTGGTACCTTGATGAACATAGGTCAGAGAAGGAATTATTGGGATGTTAATAAGTCTACTGATCGTGGGAGCGTAGGTATGTGCGTGACCCATGTGATGTGACTGTGTTCGCCTCCATTCTTTGTGATGTTGTTATCTGAGAACGGTTCCTGAGAGATTCGGAATGCGTGATCCTAATGTACGTGATGTATCGGGATGGATAGTAGAGTATGTGTGCACAGCAGCTTAGTCTCGGGGTGCTTGTATTGTATATTTATGACGTGAATAATATACACTTAATAAATGGGAACTCTCGTGTGATATTGTGTGTATAAATATGGAAACGTTTTGAGAAAATATAAAGGGTTAACTGATAGTGAATGGTATTTCTAATTGAGAATCAGAGTTTCAGTAATACCCTCTATTTAATTGATAACGCTAGAATGTAATATGGGAATCGAGTAGTAAGGGGTAGAACTTCTTACGGTTTGGTTAGATATGTATGTTATCTAGATGGGTACGGTACGTTAGGAGTGCACATGTAGTCGAGAGGTGATAATTTCATGTGAGTGCACGTCCTAACATGTATTTTGCATTTAATGTTTTAATGTTATTAAAACACTTGCTGTTTTTAAAATGATTTCCACTTTTGGGCTCTGACCCATTTTCTTTCAAATCTATTTTTGTAAAAACCATTTTAGGTGCCCAGCCACAAGGACACCATGCTTAGGATCCTCTTTCAGGTGATGAGCTGTAGCTGTTTATGGAAGTTACAGGACTTTGCTTGTAGACGCTTCATCTACCTTGACTCTATATTCAGTATTTATCAGTTGTAGGGCATGTCACCCATTTTTTTTAGAGACATTTCATTTATTTCAGTTATTCAGACTTCTGGCATGTAATTAATTCAGGATTCAGACTTGTCATTTTATTTTCAGTTGTGGGATTGTTGTAAGGAGTTTTCCTCCGGACTTCTTATTATTATTTGTTGGTTATTTCATTACTTAGTTGTGGTGAATCTATTATGTTGTTCTTCCATTATTTATTTTATTGCATGTTAATCAGACATGACTTAAAATTTGGCAACTTACTTTTTAAATACTAGGTGGTTAGTAATCATTAAAATGTTTTCGACAGTGATGCTATTAACTGGACCAACTTGGCATTTTGTATTAATTTAATAAAGGAGTAGCTACCCAGTATTTAATTAGTCGGGGTGTCACATTAAGGTTTCGTTATGGAAGAACCTCGACGATTCTCCTTCCATATGTTTAGAGGAGAGTAGATAACCAGAATTTTTGATCGGTCAA
Source organism: Sambucus nigra (assembly GCA_949130495.1). Taxonomy (NCBI): domain Eukaryota; kingdom Viridiplantae; phylum Streptophyta; class Magnoliopsida; order Dipsacales; family Adoxaceae; genus Sambucus; species Sambucus nigra. The sequence goes on along the minus strand of OX422221.1, from coordinate 525,722,914 downwards.
GAAAATATCCAATATCTATGGTGGAATTCCACGACTGTTTTAGGCAGTCAGGGGTGGTCGAATGTTCGTATGATCTTCTTAGAATGGGATTTTTGTGTATGAATAAATACGAGTAGTTTGTCATGTAGTGAGGTGAGGCCTCCTAATAATAGTGAGATAAGGAAATTGTAACGTATAGGCGTGACCTATGCGAATGTTGTTGGGTGGGAGCACAATGTGAAGTATCTCCAATGAAAATGTAAAACAATGATCGCTGTGATTGAGAATGAAAAGCTATAGTGATTGAGCGCCGTATTATGTAGATAATTTGCGTACCGACAAGGATATCCAGAATTGTCCAACCTGGTAGGCCTTATTTTCTGAATTTCGGGATGAAATTCCGTTATTAGGGGGGAAGTATGTAATACCCCGTATTTTTATGCTATATTAATTTGGGAATTTATTACTTTTAATGTGAGTTAATTATATAATAAAAATCCGGAAATTTATTATGTTATAATTATTAATGTGACGAGAGTTAGTAATTATGGAAAATTTGTTGAATATTACTAATGAGCAAAGTAATATGTAATATTGGTTATATTGAATGTCATGAGAGAATAAAATGACAATTTTGGAAATTTGAGTCGGGACGCGCCCGTGTCGCGTAGGGACTACTTATTGATAAATAAAAGTGAATATTTTATAAGTTGTTCATATGGTCGTTTTGAGTGCTCCAACGCGTCCGAAAGGGTCGAGATAGTCAGAAAAGTGTACCCCGGGGTCTAGTTTGGGTCCCGGGGCGTTTTTAGACCAAATTAGTACCCCGGGAGGGCATTTTGGTCATTTTACATATTTGGGTAATTAAACCCACGAAAATCAGCAACCTATACCAGCCATTTAGGTTAACCATTTAGGGTTAGAATATTCATAACCCTAGTACGGCCATTGGAGAATAGAGGAGAGAGCTCTCAAGGCAATTCAAGGCCAAAAAGTCACCCGTTTGCACCGCCGTCACCGCCAACCCGTAGATCGCGAGACGGGGAACGCAACCACACCGGATTCATCTGCAAACTAGACTTCTGAAAGTCCCAGTCAAGTGTTTATCTTGCGTATTTCATTGATGCAATTCCCATATTAGTTTAGGAATGATTAGGGAGGAAATATATGGAAGAAAACCCAAATTTTGATAGGAATTTGCATGTAGTAAAGACTCAAACCTTATTCTGGAAATCTTTTGTGATGTAGAAGGATAATCCACGAATTTTCGATGATTATAAGAAGGAATTTCTGAAGAAAAATTGTTAGAAACCTGTTTAAAAGAATTTTTGTGTTCTTGATAATTAATTAACTTTTGGGGCTATTAATCCTTGATTTAATGCTAGAAATACCCGTGCCTTACGTTGGAAACATCTGATATATTGATATAATGTTAGTAGTAAAATTTTGGGACGTTCGAGTTTGGAAATTATGGATTTGGATGAGGATAAGTGGTAAAACCCGTAACTGCAATTCTGCAGAAATCGAAATACCTGTTTGATCGATCAATCGAGCCTAGAGCTTCGATCGATCGAAGGTTCGATTGATCGAGCCCCAAACCTCGATCGATCGACCCCTCCTGGCAGAATCCTATTTTCTGTTTTAAATGAGTTAAATTCAAATTGTCGTGCAATAATTCTTGGGCATTCTAAATAAAGTGATTTGGGAGACATGTAAGACCAGTAGGGCATATTAATAAATTTTGGAGATTCATAATGTGGACCGGGAATTTCATTTTGGGATAATTACTTATAAATCGATTAAATTTATGTATTAAAAGAAGAGGTGCATAAGAGAGTTACGTTGGAACCTTAGGAGAACACTTACTGAATTTTATACTTGTGATAGTAGAGCCCACGAGCGTCACGAATGAGTTGGAGAAACCCTTCAAGTTAAGGTTGATGACGAACCCTTATAAGAATACTTAATGTGAAAATTAAGGATAAATATCGTAATTATGGGTGATGAGAGAAACCTATATTGATATAATAATAAGTGGTATATTTATATGGTTGTGTATGCATATATTATATACGTGTGAAAAACGTACCCGCCCTACTTGCTATCCCTGAGGTTACCGCGCTGGGACAGTCTTATCTCGATGGGACCTTTATGGGGGATATTGACTTGTACCCTAGAAGATAGATATCCTTGGTACAGGCTATCGTACAATCTTGTTTGTGTATATATGTTGATACAGTTCGAGAGTGATTCCGAACTTGTATATCCCTTAGTGTGAGCGATACGGGGATTGGATAGCAGAGTATGCCTGCACCATAGTTTGTATGTTGGTGCTGTTAGAATGTATATATTATACGAGTGCTTAATATATATATCTAAAATTTGGGAAATTTAAACTGTTGATGTGATATGGTAAGTGATAAATAATTCTGTACTATAACTCGGAAATACTTGTTTGAAAAGTATAATATAACACAGGGAAACTTTATAAATTAATGAAGCTAAAACGAGAGTTGTGCTACTAATTGGAAGTATCTTTTTAAACAATGATATTGTTTGGTTTTGAAATCTTATGAATAATTTGAGATAAGCTAAATTGTTGGGAAGGTTAGTGTGAAAAAAATGATAGAATAAACCGTTGGGAAGGTTAGTGCGATAGGTGTGCACATTAGAAGAGAGGTGAGAATTTCTCAAGAGAGTGTCGTACTAATATGTTGTTGCATTGGCCAGTATCAATTTAAATACTTGCTAAACGAATTTTAAATCATACACACTATCGGGCTCTGACCCATTTATTTTTCTCTCTCTCTTGTATATACATGTATGTAATACAGGTGCCCAGCCACAGGGGCGTCTTGCTTAGGATCTCTTGGAAGGAACGCGCTGCAGCTTAGGTGGGAGTTGCAGGTCTCTTGATTAGATGACTTTGTTCATTCGGATCCACTCTTTGTACTTTCATCTAGTTGGGCATGTGTAGCTCTTTCCATTATTCCGTTGTTATTGGACATTTGTATTTCAGTTATTTCCAGTATTGTTACTATGGGATTTATTCAGTTTGGATGTGTGACTTTAGATTTCGTATGTTGACATTCGATTGACGAATGTATTAAATTAATTGGACTATGTTGCAGAATTTAATGTGGTGTGATTCTTACTTATTGAATGTTGTTCATAAAATAAATGATTTTTCTTTAATAAAATTTTTGGAAAGTATGTATGAAAATGGTTTTGACACTTAGCTTAATTAATTAGGGTGTTAAATTGGAAAAAATTATTTTTCGACAGTGATGCTAAGAATGGATCAACTGTTCACCTTGATTTAATTTAATAAAGGAGTGATCGCCCGATATTTAATTAGGCAGGGTGTCACACTGATATGATGTCTACAGTATCGAATTTATCAACTTGGAATAACACCTCCATAGTCTTATTGATCACGCGTGAAATGCGTTGTTTAAGGCGCCGATCGTTATTTTCTGTTTCATCGCGTTGATACGAAAAACTAAATTACGACTACACCAGCGATACAAGTACAGACGGTATCGAATCCACATGGAGTGTTAGTATATCTCGTAATTGGTTTATTAATTCAGGAATAAAAGTGTAAAAGGTGATGTGTGCTTGTAAATAAAAGAAAAGGGATAAGTTAAGTCTAAATAAAAGTAAAGCGAGGATCGGGATAACGTCAAACCATACGGATCGAAACAACTATTAATCAGAATTCCAGCTCGAGAGAAATTTAATCGAGCATCCTCAATTAATCATAAACTTCACGCAATAAGGAATTTAAGCCAAAGTTGTGTGAATAAACATTTAATCAAAAATTGATCGCACGTGAATTAAACTCTGATTATCGATATAAACACTAACGATGCATGACAAAGAAATTTAAACACAATAGTTCGACTTAAATTCGCACGGGTTCAATTAGATGCAATTTTGCACAAAACATAATTTTTGGAGCTCGAGGCCCGTAAATGGCGTAACGAAATCCCGACCCTATTTATCTAAGGGTACATCTTGAATTAAACTATGTTAATTCAATTAAACTAAGAAAGCAAGAAATCAACACAATTAAACTAATTAACAAAGCAAGAAATAATCAAGAGCAACTATATTAATGGTAGAGGAAATGGAAAGTTCAACTTACAAAGCCCAAATGGTTGTCATCCGAAAGAGAAATGAAGCCAAGCTCTCAAAACCCAAAACCCTAAGCGTACTAACCCTAAAACGAATTAAAACTCAATCTATATTTATTACAACAAAAATCCCTTATATAGTAACTTGGGAGAAAAATAAAGAGGAAAGAAAATAAAAGGGAAAATATCTTAGAAAACAGGGGATCGATCGATCGATCCCTTTGATCGATCGATCAATCAATCAAATATCAGATCACTGTCTCCCACGGTTTTAGAAACATAGAGGGATCGATCGATCGATGGTTTTGAATAATCGATCAATCAAGCAAGTGTGAGCCAAGCTGCCTTATTTTGGTTTCCTTATGGTTCCCTTCCGCTTAACGTCCTGTAACTTCTTCGTTCGGACTCTGAATCGTGCACCGTTTGCGGCCACACGAAGTCGCAAGGAGGGATACAACTTTCGTGCAGATGTCGGGCCAGGTTCCCAAATTGTGAAATGATTAATTTTCCCTTGAACGTGCAATTCATACGTAACTTCATCGAAATGCGTCCAAACATCATACTTAGCATTCAAATAGCTATAAAAGCTCAATTAACCCTTGCAAAGCATTTTAACATAGAAATCCGAGGTTGTCTGGTTAACGAGCATAAATATACGGAATAAGATACCCGAGCGGGATAATAACGCGTATGTTAATGGATGAAATATGTAATATATGCGTATTATCACACCCCCTAACTTACACATCGCTAGTGCCTAGTAATGAAATAAGATGCAACAACAACTACAAGAAAGACAACAACAAGAGATATGTACGATTACATTTAATATATGCAATAAGCCATTAAACCCCTAGGTTACCCTAGTGGATGAGTGTCATCTTGTGAGGGTTTTCACGGATGAAACCCACAAACATCATAAAGTTTCCTTAAAATAAGCCCAATCAAGCATACGATAATCTCAACAATACGAACAAGATTTCAACATGTTATTAGCATATCAAACAAATTAACATGAAAAGTCTATAGTTATTAACATTATAGAATGCACCTCATTGAATTGAAAACTTAAAACGTGGGAGTGGAGCGAGCACATGCAAAGTGTGATTTGTCTAAAACTTAAATCAATAGAAAAATAAACATCAACACGTTCATATATTCAAAACCTCACCGGGCATTACACTCATCAAATGAATTCACTTGAAACAGGGACGTGACACACGGGACATGTGGGAATAATGAGTAAATGTAAAGGGAAACTAGACCGAGCACATGTCACAATTGAAGAACGCTATATAGGAAATAAAACAGTAATCTCAATGAAAGATATCTCACATATAAAAGAGGCGAAATGCATTTTCACAGATTATCAAAACTATTTAAACCTTTGAATTACATCTACTTAAGATCACATAAGACTTTAATAGGCCTGTAATGGAGGTTAGGCTAGGGAACGAAATGAAATGGATGTATATGCGGATTCAAAGTGTTTGGGGATGAAACTCGGGATAATGGTAAAAAGTGGGTAATAAAAAAATTGGACAAATAACATCCAAACAAGCATTACATATATCAATCGAGAGAGCAATCAAAGCTTATTGAATCACTATAAACAATATATACAAATTTCTCTTTCTTTTTCTTCCCTTCTTTTTCTCACTTTTTCTTTTGTTTTCTACTTTTCTCTTTTTTTTTTGTTACTCTTTCTTTTGCTCAAATTGCAACAACAACACATAACATCATTCGAACCCAAGTAACATTTGAAACAAAGGCATGTAAGGTAATATGTATGGTATATAACTCCAATTTGGAGTTGGTTATGGGATTTTGGGTAATGAAACGAAAGGCTAGTGTTAAGGCTCAAATGGGTTGACTAGGGAACATAAAAAAGGTGAGGTCAAGGTCATATGGGTGATATACAAATATGACCTATGATCATTTCAAAAAGTTTACGCAATTCTCGAATCAAAACAATATATGAAAATCATGATCAAGTAACACATTTCAAGATATAAACTCAATTAACGAACGATCAATGAAAGAATAGATAGATTACCGACGAATGTAACATTTTCAAAGATGAAAGAGTAGTGTATACACTCACAAATGAAGATAAGACTCTAATCTCACTCGGTGTAAGTATATACAATGCAACAAAATATTACTGACTTATAAAAATCTTAAACCAAATCAATAGAACAATAAAAGTGTATGTGCTCATAGGATTAAAGTTTAATTTATGAAGTTATTTATAATGTCAATGATCTAGGACTAATGTCTAATAACTTCTAAAATCGAGATCATGCATCATTGGGTTGTCAAATGGATCGTGAAATTATTAAAATTTATCATCGTAAACAAGGGAAAAATTTCCAATAATTGAGAAAAAAGAAAGAATTTTTTTTTGAAAATTTTCATTTTTAACAAAAAACATGCTTTGTAACTAAATTTGTGACACCCCGCCTAATTAAATACCGGGCGATCACTCCTTTATTAAATTAAATCAAGGTGAACAGTTGGTCGATTCTTAGCATCACTGTGGAAAAATAAAATTTTCCAATTTAACACCCTAATTAATTAAGCTAAGTGTCAAAACCATTTTCATACATACTTTCCAAATTTTATTTAAAGAAAAATCATTTATTTTATTAACAACATTCAATAAGTAAGAATCACACCACATTAAATTCTGCAACACAATCCAATTAATTTAATACATTCGTCAATCGAATGTCAACATACGAAATCTTAAGTCACACATACAAACTGAATAAATCCCATAGCAACAATACTGGAAATAACTCAAATACAAATGTCCAACAACAACGGAATAATGAAAAGAGCTACACATGCCCAACTAGATGAAAGTACTAAGAGTGGATCCGAATGAACGAAGTTGTCTAATCAAGAGACCTGCAACTCCCACCTAAGCTGCAGCGCGTTCCTTCCAAAAGATCCTAAGCAAGACTCCCCTGTGGCTGGGCACCTGTAATACATACATATATATACAAGAGAGAGAGAGAAAGAGAAACGGGTCAGAGCCCGATAGTATGTATGATTTAAAATTCATTTAGCAAGTATTTAAATTGATACAGGCCAATGCAATAATATATTAGTGCGACACTCTCTTGAGGAATTCCCACCTCTCTTCTAATGTGCACACCTATCGCACTAACCTTCTCAATGGTCTATCTCATCATATATCACTCTATCCTTTCCCAATGGTTTAACTTATCTTAGATTATTCGTAGGATTCAACATTTAACGATTCAATTGTTCGAAAAAAATATTTCAATTAGTAACCAAAGTTCTCATTTTAACTTTAATATACAATAAAGCTTTCCAGTGTCATATTATACTTTCTCAAAACAAGTATTTACAATTTGAGTCATTAACCATGTCCTACATATCAAATCACAGTAGGTAATTTCGGATTTCAAAATTTCATATATATATATTTACTACTCGAAAATATATATATATCATAAGAGCACCCCAAATATAAACTATGGTGCGGGCATACTCTACTATCCAAACCCAATATCACTAACATTAAGGGGAATACAAATTCGGAATCACTCTCGAATTGTATTAACACATACTCAAACAATATTGAGACAAAGTATAGATTCTAAATCCTTTAGGACCGTCTGAACTATCACTGCGATAGCCTGTACCAAGGATATCTATACACAAACAAGATGAGGCGAAGAATATATTCCAAGTCTCTAAGAGGATGGCACATGCCTGCGTCTCTTAGGACCGTCTGAACTATCACATCGTTAGCCTGTACCAAGGATATCTATCTTCTAGGGTACGAGTCAATATCCCTCATAAGGCAACATAGGATAAGATCGTCCCAACGCGGCAACCTCCGGGATAGTAAGTAGCGTGAGCATGATTTTCACACATAGATAGTATACGAATACACAATCATATAACTATACTAATATTACCATATCAATATTGGGTATATTCTCAATTCCCATAATTATGACGTTTTCCATATAATCGTATTTTAGTAAACACTTATCATGGTTCGTTTCTAACCTTTGATTCAGTATTATTCCAACGTACCACACAACTCTCATGGCTTTATTCTACAAATTATAGGATTCAGTAGGTATACACATTTATCCCAAAGTAACTCTCTTACGTGTCTCTCTATTTAAGTCATAAATTTACCGACCCTTATGTAATTATCCTAAAATACAATCTTTGCCTGTCATCAAGAGTCCCAAAATTTATTCACATGTCCTACTGGTCTTCCATATCTCCCAATTTTTTTTATTAAGGATGCCCAAGAATTATCTCATAACAAATTGAATTTGAACTAATTAATAAGGGGAAAACATGAGTCTGCCAGAAGGGGTCGATCGATCGAGGTCTGGTGCTGGATCGATCGAACCTTCGATCGATCGAAGCTCTGGGCTCGATCGATTGATCAAGTAGGTCTGCGAAATCTGCAGAATTGCAGTTACGGGTTTCATCTCCAAACTTACACCAAATCCATATTTTCTAATTCCAATCGTCCCAGAATTTATACTACTAACCTTATATCATCATATCAGGTATTTCCAACGTAAAACATGTCAATTTACATCACTAAACATGGATTAATCATGCCATAATTCATTTAAAACTCAAGAACCCTAAAAATCTCTAACTCATGATTCTAATCTGTTTTATCCCAGAATTTCTTTCTTATTTACCCCAAAATTTCGTGGGTTATCTTTCTACATCACAAGAGACTTCTAGAATAAGGTTTAAGTCTTTACTACATGTAAATTCCTATCACAATTTGGGTTTTCTTCCATATATTTCATCCCTAATCATTCCTAAACTAATATGGAAATTGCACCAACAAAAATAGCAAGATAAACACTTGCCTGCGATTTTCGACGTTCTGATTTGTATATGTTTTTGGTGTGGTTGCGTAGCCCGTTGCGCGATCTACGCGTTAGTGGTGGTTGCGGTGCAAACAGATGACTTTTGGGGCCTTGGATTGCCTTGGATGCTTTCTTCTTCCCTCTCCTATGGCTGTCACTTGTGTTTGAGTCTTCTAACCCTAGTTGACTAACCTAAATGGCTGATATAGGTTTATGATTTTCGTGGGTTTAATTACCCATAAGTGTGAAATGTCCAAAATGCCCTCCCGGGGTACCAATTAGGCCTAAAAATGCCTCGAGACCCAAACTAAACCCCCGGGTACACTTTTCTGACTATCTCGACCCTTCCGGACGCGTTGGCGCACTCAAAATGACCATATGAACAACTTATAAAATATTCACTTTTTATTAATACACATTTAGTCCCGACACGACACAGGCGCGTCCTGACTTAAACTTCCACAATTGTCATTTTATTCACACGTGACAGTATTATAAAAATAATTCTCATATATTACTATAGTCATCCAGTAATATGCCACAAATAACAAATTTCCAATAATTACTAACTCTCGTCACGCTAGTAAATATTTAAAACAACATTCCGAATTAAAATTAAATTAATTTATCTCAATTCAATTTCATAAATCCTTAAATTTAAAAGCCATGAAAATACGGGGTATTACATTCTTCCCCCCTAATAATGGAATTTCGTCCCGAAATTCGGAAAATAAGGCCTACCAGGTAGCACAATTTAGGCAATCCCTGTCAGTATGCAAACTATCTACATAGTACGGCGCTCAATCACTATAGCTTTTTCCTCACAGCAACATTGTTTTATATTCTCATTAGAGACACTTCACATTGCACTCCCAACTGACAACATTTGAATAGGTTACGTCTATACGTTATAAATTCCATTATCTCACTATCATTAGGAGGCCGCACCTCACTACCTGACAACTACTCAGATTTATTCATACACAAGATTCCCATTCTGAGAATATCATACGAACATTTGACCACTCTTGATTGCCTAAAATAGTCGTGGAATTCCACCATAGTTATCGGATCATTTCTCGACCGATTTAAAAATTCTGATTATCTACTCTCCTCTTAAACATACGGAAGGAGAAGAGCCGAGGTTCTTCCATAACAAAACCTTAATAAGTACCTCGTACGCGACAAACAGGTACGAGTGCTTATACAGAGCATTCTTGAAATCATTGTACCAAGATTCTAAAATCTCCTTCACGTGGCTCCACAAATCTTTAATCACCATGCGCTTATTCCCTGGCTAAGGGTGATACATCCTACTCGAAACGAAATCTTATCTCCACTAGTTCCTGAAATCCCATATCAAAGGTGGGATTCACCAATCTCATCCTGATTCAGAAATATATACTGCGTCGGACCATGCACTGGCGCGATCCTTCCTTTCAAAGGAAGTCTGGGACATACTAGGTAATATTGTAAGCCAGCCCAAAGGAATATCAATCACTTCCTTCTCGGCGACTTAATTCACATTTTCGGGATAAACCCTGGATCTTGTTTTGAGGATGGAAACCCATCCAAGAATCTTACAATTTCAGAAATTTTCGATAAACACAAAATTCTTTGGTTGATTCTCCTCTTTCAACCAAACCTTACCTATGGGCGGTGCATGTAGAGCCTACTCACAACGTCTCGTTAAACATCAATTCTTCCCTTGAAATGTCTCACATTAAGTGACACGTAATACTCCTCTTCCTTCCTTGGAGTATGCCGAAAGTTCTGACCCGTGCTCTTCTCTCCACGAAGCGCACTTCTGGATCTCTTATACTATACTAACATCATTACTCTTTGTAAGCGCAAGTCGCTCTCACACTTGACTAATAACACTCCGCTCCGGGTGTGCTTCATAACAATTATATTATACTCTTTTCAAGGAATACCAATTCTTGAATAGCTTCCCACAGCTTTCCAATCAAGTTAGGGCGTGCTATTCTAATTGCACACTTATGTTTGGATTATCGCCCCTCATGTGACGTTAAATCCACTATATCACTTCCACTTCGTTATACTATTCCCACAAACATATATTTCACACGTCTATTACCACGTCCCTTCGACTCGGACTATTTTAACTGTCGTTAACCAAGATGCCCACATTTTTTTTTGCAACATTCCGACCGCCCTGGGAGAGCGAACGACTTGCTACTCATCTGTAGGACTGACTAAGTTCAACTTAACAGAAGGAATAGGGCATTCAAATTCCATGACAATAAAAGAGGGATAATAATACTCAACCCTCCTCAGATAAGTATAACCATTTTCCCAAATAGGTACAACAACCAAAATAAATCCCTAACGCTCTATTCATCAAAATATTTACAGGTCATCTCTTTTGTATAATATAAAGGTCCTACCAGTTAATCCATGCTAAAAATCATTCTAACTCTTTATTCACCTTGTGTTATGTATGCGGTTATTACATTTGGGTAGTCTCAATCACCCTAGAAATCAAAATTCTTAAGTTCTCCTTATCATCGTTCCACCCCTCAACTCGTGGGGATAACTTTCAATGCTTTCCTACCATAAAAGTACGGTTTCAATGACCTTAAAACAAAATTCAACTTCCAACTTACATACATAATTACTTGATCCCATTTCGACCAGGGTACCGAACTCATGGAATAGTGACCAAACGTCTCCCTATTCCCAACCTCACACTAATTTTCATGCGTGGGATGTCTCGCAAAGCGAAATCCAAACAAGAAACCCCCCGATACACTACTACCTAGCATTGTCGGTTATCAAAATCCGTTAGGTCCTCCGTCCATAGTATGTACCCCTTTATTCCGTCTCTTGACAGAAAAGTTACAATTTCTCCCATAATTATGCTTAATAAAGAACGTTTCACCAATTTCACTACCGTACTGATGGTAATTACATTCTATAAACCTCGGATATATACAAGTCAGAATTCTCGAAATTCCTTTCCCTAATAATAGGGGTATAAATATTAACTCCCACATCTCTTAAGGATAAATATAACACTGCACTCTTCCTATCACTAAGTCCGGAGTGCCAAATATAATACTGCGTCAAATATTTTTGCTCAACGGTAAGTCCCGATACATACCGAATCATACTGACAAAGTCCATACATACTTTGGCATCGAATATCTCGAGCCCGCTCTCTCCTCCGAAGTCTCTAGGATAGATAATATAGGTACGAGTCCAACCTTCTTATAGGTAAAGGTCGCCACAACAAAACATGCTACACTAATGTAATTACTCCGATAGCCTGTTAATAAATGCCCACTATTGTACTAACCATTTCTATAACGTTTTAAGAAATATAATATCATACTCGTGTATCGCATCACTACAACGAGTAACCTCAATAAAGTATGAAACACTGTTATCATACTCATTCATCCTCCGCGGATAGCACTAAAGAAAAATCCCGCTACACTAGGGAAAAATATTCACATAATGGTAACATTTATAATTATATGCATTAACCTCGTCTCACATGCTAATCAAGCAATGAACAAAATATGGTGACTCGCTCGTGTCACACAAACACGCCGCATCCTCTAAGGATACAACTTATACTTCCATCCTGGCAATCGTCTTGACTGCACAAATGGTTTTTGGACGTAACACGTCTGCCCAACCCAAAACAAAATTATTTTAATCGTTGCATTACAAGGTACCATATTCCTGTCCTTTTTCTCATTTTGGAACCTTTTATCATGAGCGATTTCACTCCGCACAAAATACCTCAACACATAATCCACTTACCACCTGTCCTACTAACCAGGTTAGGATTGTCCTTTTCTCGGATGTTAGTAAACTCGATTCCTGTTAGCCATCCCGGTTGTTCCCTTAGCTTTTTAGGTCATAAAGATCATGTCACTATTTATAATAGTACTTACTGAATTTACCATCACTTGGTAAGAATTTAACTATCTGAAGCATTTAAATGGTTTTCCTGATGTGTATCCACATCCTTTTGTGGTGTTATACCACCACCGTTGTATTCAGTCTTATTCTCGACTAAATCCTTCGATTCCTTTAACTTCCCCCACAAAGAATCGTTATCATCTATATTGACAAAATATGACATTGTCAACCTCTGAATCGGTCGTCCAACAGAATTTCCTCCTCGAGTATTATCAACTATTATTACAAGTTGGTCTCCCACTTGGAGTCGTTTCCCCCACTTGTATCTACATCTTCCGATACAAAATTCGCTAACGGTTAAGATTCATATTCACGAATGGACCCTTGACATGCCCTTTCTCGATGATTTCAGAACCACATTTGCTTCTCATCCTGAACAGTTGAGGAAGGAACATACGGTCAACACTGTACCTAAGGTTCTCCTATAGGCATAACATTCCACTTCTAAAATTGGTGGTTGACTCCAACCATTATAATTTCGTCCCGAAAGCCAAGAAAATTTTCTCTAAATTTTCACTTTCAGTTTGCCAAACTCCGTCCTATATTTACGCCTTTGGATACTTTACCTCCTTTGGTAAACACATACAATTTTCGCGTTTCTACGATTTCCCACTGATTGTCTCTACACGTTTTTTTTTGTAATACGTTGGTTAAGTTTACCCTCGCACCTCATTTGACTATAACAGCATTTGAAAATCATTTTTGCACCTTTGTCACCTTTCTAGTCGTGGCTTCTCGTGCCATAATGGAGGTTACCTCGACTACGGTCATCATCCTCGGATATATTTCATAATCTCAACTGAGCCCTGCCTCCTGATGTACGCTTAACGGTCCTCTTCTGGCATCCATCATCGCTCGGCACACGCACACATCCGTACGACATTAGAATTCACTAGTGTATACACATAATAGCATGAGAACTAAATCTCGACAAAGAAATCGACAATCCTAAACATTGGGCTCTATAATAAATAAACCAATGCTGAAAGCATAATAAGTCGTACAGATCCTAAGGACACTAGAACTTGATGCTCTGATACAACCTGTGACACCCTGCCTAATTAAATACCGGGCGATCACTCCTTTATTAAATTAAATCAAGGTGAACAATTGGTCCATCCTTAGCATCACTGTCGAAAAATAATTTTTTCCAATTTAACACCCTAATTAATTAAGCTAAGTGTCAAAACCATTTTCATACATACTTTCCAAATATTTGATTAAAGAAAAATCATTTATTTTTTTAACAACAAATTGAATTTCAACTAATTAATAAGGGGAAAACATGAATCTGCCAGAAGGGGTCGATCGATCGAGGTCTGGTGCTCGATCGATCAAACCTTCGATCGATCGAACCTTCGATCGATCGAAGCTCTGGGCTCGATCGGTCGATCAAGCAGGTCTGCGAAATCTGCAGAATTGCAGTTACGGGTTTCATCTCCAAACTTACACCAAATCCATATTTTCTAATCCCAATCATCCCAGGATTTATACTACTAATCTTATATCATCATATCAGGTATTTCCAACGTAAAACATGTCAATTTACATCACTAAACATGGATTAATCATGCCATAATTCATTTAAAACTCAAGAACCCTAAAAATCTCTAACTCATGATTCTAATCTGTTTTATCCCAGAATTTCTTTCTTATTTACACCAAAATTTTGTGGGTTATCTTTCTACATCACAAGAGACTTCTAGAATAAGGTTTAAGTCTTTACTACATGCAAATTCCTATGACAATTTGGGTTTTCTTCCATATATTTCATCCCTAATCATTCCTAAACTAATATGGAAATTGCACCAACGAAAATAGCAAGATAAACACTTGCCTGTGATTTTTGACATTCTGATTTGCAGATGTTTTTGGTGTGGTTGCGTAGCCCGTTGCGCGATCTACGCGTTGGTGGTGGTTGTGGTGCAAACGGATGACTTTTGGGGCCTTGGATTGCCTTGGAAGCTTTCTTATTCCCTCTCTTATGGCCATCACTTGTGTTTGAGTCTTCTAAACCTAGTTGACTAACCTAAATGGCTGATATAGGTTTCTGATTTTCGTGGGTTTAATTACTCATAACTATGAAATGTCCAAAATGCCCTCCCGGTGTACCAATTAGGCCTAAAAACGCCCCGAGACCCAAACTAAACCCCCGGGTACACTTTTCTGACTATCTCGACCCTTCCGGACACGTTGGAGCACTCAAAACGACCATACTAACAACTTATAAAATATTCACTTTTTATTAATCCACATTTAGTCCCAACACGACACAGGCGCGTCCTGACTTAAATTTCCACAATTGTCATTTTATTCACACGTGACAATATTATAAAAATATTTCTCATATATTACTATACTCATCCATTAATATGCCACAAATAACAAATTTCCAATAATTACTAACTCTCGTCACGCTAGTAAATATTTAAAACAACATTCTGGATTAAAATTAAATTAATTTATCTCAATTAAATTTAATAAATCCATTAATTTAAAAGCCATGAAAATACGCGGCATTACAAAATTGTAGTCAAATTCAAGGACTAAACAAAAAAATGGATAGAATATCCCACACCCCCTAACTTAAACATTGCATTGCCCCCAATGCGTCCATTAAAGAACATAACACAAAGATAGGAAAAAAATGATATTACCCAAATTTGGCGCGAACTCCATAAGTACAAGTCCAATTGAATATACAAAACAAGTTAGTAAAAAGAAACACAAGAATATGTACGGATGTATTAAGTTAAAATAGTTCATGTCACAAGTCACAACAATATAGAGGGGTGTAATACCCCGTATTTTTATGCTATATTTAATTTGGGGATTTATTAAATTCAATGTAATGGGTTATTTAATAAAAATCCGGAAATTAATTATGTTATAATTATTAACGTGACGAGAGTTAGTAATTATGAGAAACTTGTTGAATATTACTAATGATCATAGTAATATATTATATTGGTTATATTGAATGTCATAAGTCAATTAAATGACTATTTCGGAAATTTAAGTGAGGACGTGCCTGTGTCACGTCGGGACTTATTTTGCTAAATAAAAAGTGAGTATTTTATAAGTTGTCCGTATGGTCGTTTTGAGTGTGCCAACGCATCCGGAAGGGTCGAGATAGTCAGAAAAGTATACCCGGGGGGTTAGTTTGGGCCTCGGGGCATTTTTAGGCCTAATTAGTGACCCGGGAGGGCATTTTGGTCTTTTTCCAAAATAGGGTAATTAAACCCACGAATTTTAGCAGCCTTTATCAGCTGGTTAGGTTAGCCATTTAGGGTTAGAACATTCAGAACCCTAGAACGGCCATTGGAGAGGAGAGGAGAGACCATTCAAGGAGATTCAAGGCCAAAACACCACCGTTTGCACCGCCGTCACCACCAACGCGTAGATCGCGAGGAGGAGAACGCAACCACACCATAATCAATAGGAAATCAGACTTCTGAAAATCCCAGGCAAGTGTTTAACTTGCGTATTTCATTAGGGCAATGATCATATTAGTTTAGGATTAATTAGGAATGTAATCCATGTAAGAAAACCCCAAATTTTGATAGGAAATTGCATGTAGAGAAGATTAAAACCTTATGCTGGAAACTTTTGATGATATAGATGTATTACCCACGAATTTTTGATGTTATATTAGGAAGAAATTATGGAGAAAAACTGAATTGAATCATAGTTATGAAAACTTTAGGGTTCTTGATATTTAGATGAGATTTTGGGTTGTTTAACCATGATTAATGATGTATACACGCATGCTGAACGTTAAAAACATCTGGAATTATGTTAGTATATTAGTAGTAGACTTTATGGGTCGATTAGTGTTGGAAAATATGGAATTTGATGAAGAATTTTGATGAATCCCGTAACTACAATTCTGCAGAATTTTTTCCCAGACCTGCTTGATCGATCGATCGAGCCTAGAGCATCGATCGATCGAAGGTTCGATCGATCGAGCCCCAAGCTTCGATCGATCGACCCCTCCTGGCAGACTCCTATTTCCCTTGTTTAATTAGTCAACTTAAGTTTATCGTGAAATTATCATGGGGCATTCTAAATAAAATGATTTGGGAGACATTGAGGACCGTAGGGTATATAGATAAATGTTAGAACCTTTAATCTTCAACGAAAATGGTATTTATGGGATATTTACTTTAGGTTGGTAGATTTATGAATTTAAATGGTGAGGGACGTAAGAGAGTTACGTTGGAATCTAATAAAGTCACTTACTGAATTTCAGAGTTGGGAAGATATAATCCATGAGTGTTAGGTTATAAGTGAGAAAATCCTTCGAGATAAGGTTAGGAATGAAACCTTATGCGT
Organism: Sambucus nigra; assembly: GCA_949130495.1. Lineage (NCBI taxonomy): Eukaryota > Viridiplantae > Streptophyta > Magnoliopsida > Dipsacales > Adoxaceae > Sambucus > Sambucus nigra. The sequence goes on along the minus strand of OX422221.1, from coordinate 525,705,618 downwards.
AATTCTTTAAATGTGATATTAATAATAAACGGTATAATTACGGGTGATGAGAAGAACCTATATTAATATGATAAAGTGGTATATTTATACGATTGTGTGTACATATATTATATACATGTGAAAATCATACCCACGCTACTTGCTATCCCTGAGGTTACCGCGCTGGGACAAGTCTTATCTCGATGGGACCTTTATGGGGGATATTGACTTGTACCCTAGAAGATAGATGTCCTTGGTAAAGGCTGTCGATGTGATAGTTCAGACGGTCCTAAGAGACGCCGGTATGTGCCACCCTCTTAGAGACTTGGAATCTATGCTTCGCCTCAATTATTGTTTGTGTACTTATGTTAATAAAATTGGAGAGTGATTCCGAATGTATTCCCCTTAATATGAGTGATATGGGGCTTTGGATAGTGGAAGTATGCACGCACCATAGTTTTATTCGGGGTGCTGTTATATATATATATATATTATACGAGTAGTTAATATATATATATGAGATTATGATATTTGAAACTGTCTACTGAAATTTGATAAGTAGAACATAGTTGTTGACTCATATTATTAAATACTTATTTTGAAAAGTATAATATGTCACGGTAAAACTTTATGGATTTTATAAAGTTAAAATGGAGGACTTTGATTACTGTTTGGAACATTCTTTTAAAATGAAATCGTGAATTGTAAATCTTGCGGGTAATCTAAGTTAAGTTAAATCTTTTAGAAAGTCAAGTGCGATAGCTGATAAAACGAACCGTTGGGAAGGTTAGTGCGATAGGTGTGCACATTAGAAGAGAGGTGAGTATTTTTCTCAAGAGAGAGACGCACTAATATGTTGTTGCATTGGCATGTATCAATTTAAATACTTGCTAAACGTATTTTAAATCAAACACACTTTCGGGCTCTGACCCGTTTTTTTTCTCTCTCTCTCTCTCTTGTATATATATATGTATATTTTCAGGTGCCCAGCCACAGGGGCGTCTTGCTTAGGATCCCTTGAGAAGAACGAGCTGCAGCTTAGGTGGGAGTTGCAGGTCACTTGAGTAGATGGCTTCTGTTATTGACTCCACTCCTATTACTCTCATTTATTGGGCACGTGTCGCCCTTTTTCATCATTTCATTTGTTGTTGGGATTTTTATATTTCAGTTATTTCCAGTATTGTTCTATGGGATTTTTCCAGGATGGATTTGTGGTTTTAGTTCCATTTGTTGACATTCGATTGACGAACGAATTATGTTATTTGGTTTATTGTGGTGTGATTTTATATTGTAGAAATGTTGTTTTTAATTAAAATAAATCTTTTTCTTTAATTAAAATTTGGAAACTTTGTATGGAAAATGTTTTGACACTTAGCTTAATTATTTAGGGTGTTAAATTGGAAAAATTATTTTTTATCGACAGTGATGCTGAGAATGAACCAACTGTTTACCTTGATTTAATTTAATAAAGGAGTGATCGTCCGGTATTTAATTAGGCGGGGTGTCACAAGGGGCTGAACTGCAAATACTAGATAAATTGATGTTGAACATTTTGATTTTATAAAATGGAAGGGAACACATCAAAATCCAATAAACAACCTCAAACTACATTCTCATTTCTCATTTCATAAGCCGATAAAAAATAACTTAATACATTACAACTATTAAAATGAAAGAAATACAAATAAAATAAAAGGTACAAAATACTATCCGATCCCAAAAAGGTAAAAATGACCCAATACAACAGCATCGTAGTGGCCGGAACCACTAGGATCAAAAGTATCCTGAAAATGAGGAGGGAGCGTCGCATCCGAATCATGCCACTACAAATAAATATCTCTCATCATAGCTCTCGTCGCTGATATGCTCTGTCCTGACTCTGCTCGGCTTGCTGTTGATCTAGGCAGGACTCCCAAGTAGCCCACCTAAGCTGGGTCTCCTCCCAGTGCTGGTCCTGAACTGACTGAAATGACTTAAAGCGGGCATCAAAATATGTATGTGGCACGGGCGAACCCTCACCCTGCTCCATGTGTCTGATCTCAGCCTCCTCCTCTGGCTATCAGCTACCTCTGCCCTCTTGCTCTTGTTACCCGGTTCCCCCCATGCGTGAGTCAACATCTTCGAGATGTTATCTTTATTGAGATACCCTAGTGCCTCACACCTGTGGTCTACGTCGTACTTAGGGCAACCGTGTGAAAGGAAAATCCTCGTGATGAGGGAAGGAAAAGGAAGGGAATATCTCTAGGCTTGCTCCTTAGACGTTGCGAACATCATATCCAAAAAGATTTTAGGCAAGCTTATATCGCCCAAATTATTAATCATTGCATAGATAAATACCGCATGCTTGTGACGCACCTCAGATCGGTTGCCCATAACCATAAAAGAGTGGTCATTAATGTAGTGGAGTACTCTCGGCAAATCCGCCATTGTGTCCGGACGAAAAACACCTTTCTTCCATACTTCCCCCGGTGCAAGGGCCTCAATCAATGTCGTCTGACCAAAAACATACCCATCCATGAAACTGACTTAATTCGCAGGGTCTGGAACATTCATAAAGGCCGTCAAGTCTGAACGGCGGAGCGTCACCCTCACTCCACTGACCATGGCCTCGTAAGTAGTAGTCCCCTTCCCTTTCACCCCCACTAATGTTGCATAAAAAATTCTGACGAGGTCCTCCTTGACACGCCCATTAGTAGCGAGAAAGGGATCCAATCCCTATTGGTACAAAAGAACACGCACCTCCTGTGGTACATCCTCAAGATTCCAGGCATAATGATAGGACAACAGCCTCTATGAAGTCTGAAAGTTTGACTGGAACCAATCCCATTCTTGTTGGCAACGAAACCCCTCAAAGCCCCGGTTCGGCACACACCAAGTGAATTTATATTTCCTTACGTTTGCCATTTCAACCTACAAAACAATAATTAGTCAATACAAAAAAAATTGTAAGAACAATTAATGGTTAGTTAGCGTACTAGTTGAAATGGAGGGTGCATGTGCGCAAAATCGAGCGAAAAAAATAAACATTCCGATAAAATTTGTCGGCATGCGACAGAGAGTGAAAATAACCCAAGTGTGTGGCAAAAAAGGATTCAAAAAATGTTTGGGTCATTTTAGCGAACACTTTGCGTGCGCAATGTGAAACGAGGGTGAAAAAGATACCATTTGAACCAACAATGTAGCCCTAGTCATGAACACAACAAGAATGCAACAACAAATGTGTGTCATGAATGAATATATAGCATTAGGAAGCAACAAAATCAGTTGGAACAACAAAGTATAGGGACACAACCACAAATCATTCAAACATGTCAAAAAATGGATTAAACATGACAAAATTCAACCAAAATCCACAAATAAACAAATAAATAGGAAGCATTATACGTTTAATGTGTAGAAGAGAGATGACATTTAAAGGAAAATGGGGTTGGGTAGGCTAGGGCCCGAATGTGTAAAGAGAGAAGAGAAAATATAATGAAGGAGAAAGGGAAGAAAAAAGGTTGTCTCGGCTACTAACTGGTCGATTGATCGATCAAGCCTGGGCATCGATCGATCGATGACACAATTATTACCCTACTACTACCTGTTTTCAAAATTGGGGGGGGGGGGGGGGGGGAGGATTGCAAATAAGGGAGTATAAGGGGGGTATAACTATAATTAAGTGTATATATATATATATATATAAGTATATATATATATATATATAAGTATATATATATAAGTATATTAAAATAAAAATACAAATAAAAAATAAAAACAAAATAAAACAAAATGTAATTAGACTAAATTTGTACATACATACACATATATTATTCTAACCAAAAAAACGAAAAATGTATACAACAAGGGACACACACACACATTCACAAAAAAAATGAAAAATAAAATAAAAGGAAAAGAAAAAACAAATGCAAATGCGTGAAAATGAGTGTGTGCAAAAGAAAGAAAAATATTTTTTTGTGATTTTTTTCAATTTTCTTAACAAACGTATGTCGTGGCGCACAATCTCCGCAAATTCAAATCCGTTGAACCTACAAAAAATTAAGAACCAAGCATACAAAAAGAAATAAAAATAGATTAAATAATTACACTAGACTAAATTAAGAAGAGGGAAAAAAATTAAGAAGTTAACTATATACAACCTACATATGGGATGTCTAATTAGCTATATACTAAAAGGAAAAATAGTTGAGGGTCCACCCAAACAACAATTTGACTTTGACGGATCGACGGTGGACCCTCTTGAACATGCATGCCTCCCGAAAAAGAGAAATTCTGTTCGAACAATGGAAGGCATGTAAGGCGGTAAAACTGAACCATCCCCAATTAAAAATTTGAGAGGTAGGATGGGGGATTTGGAGAGGACGGGTGACGAATACACATGTGGGCCAAGAAAAATTGAATCATCTCTTAAGTATTTTGTAGTTGGAATGGGAGGTGGCGCACATGAGGGCAAGGATGCCATCATGGAAGGCGACTCGAGCGAGTACCCCTAGTCGGTGAAAAGGTTTAGAACTATAAAGTTTTGAACCAATTCACCGGGTACTAAAATTGGTGTGACAATATAGAATAAAGACGGGGAAAAAAGAAATTCAATCTCAGGCGATGAGTTATCATCGCTTGAAAGTTGAATTTCGAAGGAAGTAGGAACGTTTGTAATGAAACGTTCTTCTTCAAGAATCAAAGAAGAAACGAGTTCATTGCAAATGGATACTATGCCCATTTCTTCCACATTTTCATTCTCAACTATAGCATGGGTCAAGTCAAGAATGATTTGTTCCAAAGTGGGTACACAGTCCTCATTTGGTTCAAAACGTTCTTCGACTTCAAATGTCTCAGAAGAAAAGTCGTCGTCGGATTCAAATAATAAATCCGACTTATGTTCCCTACAATGATTTTCTTCCCGATAATGGTTTTCAGTCCTCTCATTTTCAAGCATGCTCAATCCCTCACCAAAAGTCATAGGGCGAGGTGCCGATTCTTACAAATGAGAAGTTTGGAAATAGTTCTCGGGACTACAATAAAAATCATTAACATAAGAATTTTGAAAATAATTACAATTTTTTTCAAAATTCTAATCATAAGGATCTTGCGACCCAAAATCGAGATGATCATTCCCAAAATTTATGTAATCCAAACTTTGACTTTCATAATACTCACCCAATGTCATTTTAGATGTTGTAATTTTTTCGGCTTGTAAGTATTGACCAAAAGTCATAGGTTTACGTGAATTTTGAGAAAAATTAATAATATTACCAGAAAAATTGGAATAAGACATGCTTACCCCAATGAAGGCTCAAGTGGCTATTTTCCACAATGATGATGTGCACGCGGGAAAATTCAAGCATTTCTAAGCATACAAGTATAGCGCTAAGTCGGGTATCGAATCCACAAGGAGTGTTAGTATATATTGTAATCGATTTATTAATTCAGGAATAAAACTATAGAAGGTGATATATGCTTGTAAATAAAAGAAAAGAGATAAGTTAAGTCTAAATAAAATTAAATCGAGGATCGGGATAACGTTAGACCATACAAATCGGAACAACTATTAATCAGAATTCCAGCACAAGAGAAATTTAATCGAGCATCCTCAATTAATCATAAACTTCACATAATAAGTAATTTAAGCCAAAGTTGCGTGAATAAACACTTAATCGCAAATTGGTCGCACGCTAATTCAACTAGGATTATCGCTATAAACACTAACGGTGCATGACAAAGAAAGTTAAACGCGTAATAATCCGACTTTAATTCGCGCGAGTACAATTAGACGCAATTTTGCACAAAACCTAATTTTCAAAGCTCGAGGCCCGTAAATGGCGTAACCAAATTCTGAACCTGTTTATCTAAGGGTACATCATGAATTAAACTACTTTAAATAAATTAAACTAAGAAAGAAAGAAATCAACACAATTAAACTAATTAACAAAGAAAGAAATAATCAAGGGCGACTATATTGATGGTCGAGGAAATGGAAAATTCAACTTACAAAGCCCAAATGGTTGTCATCCCAAAGAGAAATGAATCCAAGATCTCAAAACCCAAAACCCTAAGATTTCCTAACCCAAAAATGAATTAAAACTCAATCTATATTTGTTACAACAAAAATCCCTTATATAGTAAGTTTGGAGAAAAATAAAGAAGAAAGAAAATAAAAGGGAAAATATCTCAGAAAACAGGGGATTGATCGATCGATCCCTTTGATCGATCGATCAATCATCAAATATCTGTCCACTATCTCCCACGATTTCAAAAACATATAGGGATCGATCGATCGATGGTTTTGATCCATCGATAGATCAAGTAGGTGTGAGCCAAGCTGCCCTGCTTTGGTTTCCTTATGGTTCCCTTCCGCTAAAAATCCCGTAACTTCTTCGTTCGGACTCGTAATCTTGCACCGTTTACAACCACGCAAAGCTCGCAAGGAGGGATACAAATTTCATGAGATGTCGGCCAGTTGCCCAAACTGTGAAATGACTAAATTTCCCTTGAACGTGCGATTGCGTATGAAACTTCACCGGAATGCGTCCAAACTTCATACTTAGCATCCAAATACCTATAAAACCTCAATTAACCCCTCCAAAGCATGTTAACATGGAAATTTGAGGTTGTCTGGTTAACGAGCATAAATATAGGGAATAAGATACCCGAGAGAGATAATGACGCGTATGTTAACGAATAAAATACACAATATTTACATATTATCACTCGTATCAGTCGAGATCGATAAAGTCAAATTTAGTATTTCATATGGAATACACGAATTATACATCATCAGGCCAAGTGGATAAATACCGTTACAATTGAATTCCTACCCACGTGAGGGAATATCTCATCATCATGACATGTTGTCTAGAAGACATGTGTCATTTTTTAGGGGATTTCTCATGTAATGCACACCAGGTGCATGCTTGTGGGGAATATTACGCACCCCGAAGCCAATATATACACACTTATTCTTCCTCATTAAGGGAGAGTGATGATTGACCTAGCAAAAAATCCATCCGTTTATAATCCTAGAGAGAGAAATCTTTAGTGACTATAAAACTTGAACTTCGGTGACCAATAGTAATAAAATACTTTTATCCTCTTACACAGTGGAGCAGTCTTTGGCGAAACCACTTCTATCTCTATCTTTTCTATCTATCTTATCCATTTTATTTACATACATATATCTATGTGATAGTGTCAGATGTTAACTTAGCTAGACCTTGATTTGCATATAGATTTGAGGTGGTGATTATCAACATCATCATTTTTAGTACCATCTGTGGGGATATTTTTACTCTTCCTCTTCATTTTGTTAGCTTATACCTCACTCTTTGCCTCTGGTGGTGGTCCATATCCACCATTGTTGGACCTGTATCACCATTAAAAGAGCATAGGTGGGTGTTCTTCACGTTTCCTTTTTCTCACAACTGATTTATAGCCTTTGTTACTTTTACTCTTTCTCTTCCCTAGAGTAAATGTCACCGGCGATGGAATCTAATTTGCCACCCAACATAAGCCCAAGCTCTAACCAACCACCACCTTAGTCAGAAATGGCTAACGTGGCGGAGGCGTTGCGATCCTTGGTGGACAACCAATAAAAGATGCAGGAGAAGTTTATGGAATTTAGCCAAAGTGTTTTGGGAAGAGATCCAAATGATTTGATGATGGATATCATTACTCTGACCGCTAGAGAGATGGTGGATCCGACGACTGAGGGACCACCCTCGACCCCAAAGAAGGAAGTGTAATGCCACCAACGACAGAGAAATCTTATTGATCCTAGGCATATCTGCCTTAGAAAAAGTTAAGGACTGTCCAGACGACCAAGTCTACGATGAATAGGATTATTGGGATCCATATGAGATTGTCGGTGATTCAATTTTCCTAGGCCCTACCTACCCGGGATAAAGTTGTCGACATACCCCTGAAGGCCTAACAAGGGACTCAGCTTTTGACAAGCTCAATTGGGGCTCGACCTTTAACCATCTTAACCCCAAGGGAGATGAGAGAGACTGACACACTCACTCTCAAAGCATTACCGCATCAAGAGGAAATGTCAGACATTATGGCGATCAGCCTAGGAAAATTCAAGACAGTGAAGATCCTAGAGAACTTAATAATAAGACTGTGAAATAAGAGACAACACCATTTGTAGTTGCGATGGTATGAGCTAATAATAAGGTCATTACTGAAGATAAACCTTGGAATAACTCCATTCAGAGGCTCTAATACAAGACCAACATTATTGTTAAGAGATGGAACCTCAATCATTGAGGTTACATGGAGGGGTCTCCTTTCATCGTGAAGATCATAAGTTATCCTACTCCTACAAAATCTAATCCTTCTAGTGTGATTCTTAAATATGACAGGAGTTCAAACCGAGTACATCACATAAACATGTACTATTCGACGATTGATATCTTCTCTATCCCTAATAAGTTCAGGTGTAGGGAATTTTCTACCACTCTCATGGGTCCTGCTCATACGTTGTATACAACTTTTCCTAAAACAATCATAAAAAACTTTAAGCAGTTTGTCAAAACATTTATGCATAATTTCTACTTCGACATGAAGCCACCTAAGAAGGTAAATCATCTCTTAAATGTGAAGTAAGGTAAGAACAAATATCGAAGGGACTACATTTCTCTATTCAACAAAGAAACATGGAACTAGAAGATTATGAGGGAATATTTCTATGGCAACCCTTATGAGTGGGTTGCAGCTGGGCTAACTCCTTTCGAAACTTGTCAAAGATCTTCCAAAAAAATTACTAAACTCCTGGCCTCACCCTGAGGATAATGAATGTGGATGAGGACATGGTTGCAACTAGGGGAGACACAAAGCAATCTAGTGGAAATAACTTTAACCAGTTAAAGGATAGGAAGGAAATAAGTGGTTGGCTGAAGAAAAAAAATGCCAAGTACAGTCCTCTGACGGCTATACCTAATTTGATTATCAACTCGATCAAAGATGATAGATCACTTAAATGTACAAGAAATATCAAGTCGCCTCCTTACAAGAGGGCTAAGAGAAAGTGGTGCAAGTTTTACCAGGACAATGGGCATATATGATCGACAAATGCTTTGCCCTAAAGGATGAGATAGAAAAATTGCAAGAATATGGTAAACTCTGAAAGTATATAGATAGGATTAGTGATAAGGATGATTTTAAAAAAAAGAACAATGTAAGGAAGGATGACAAATCTGGACAAGAAGTCCAAGCTAATGATGACATTTATGATGATAGTAGGGAAGCCAACCCTGACCTTTTGGCAAAGATTACTTACGAAAAAAGTCGTTTGCATGTGATCTCCTATGATGTGATGATGATTTGTGAAGGTTTAATAGGTGTCATCACATAACTAATCGAACGAAAAGCACATGCACTGGAAGCCAAAACGGATGGATGTGAATTTAGCCTAGGTCGAACTAAAACTAGGGAACCAAAAAAAATATATATGGAAACTCTTGTTGTCAGTTTCTCCATATTTGAATTTAAGAATCTTGGCTCTGTATGATGACCATTTAGTCATCAGTACGAGGGTACATGGGTATAATGTTTCTTGAATCCTTGTTGATGGTGCGAGTTCAGTAGATGTGATGTTCTGGAATTATTTCTACGGATTGAAGTAGAGAAATAAAATTCTCGTCCCTTATCCCCACTTTGGGGGTATTTGAGATGGACATGTGTATGGGAACCTAGTCGAGGTGTCTCACCAAAAAGATTTTTTTATATCCTGGATGAGCATGTGTTCTAAGCCTATAATATAATTTTGGGAAGAGTAGCCCTCAAGGAGTTTGAGGTCATGCCTACCAGGGTTCACTAGATAGTAAAATTCTCGAATGTGTATGCAGTAGGGGAAGTATAGGGTCACTAAGTGTAGGCTCACAAATGCTACTTTGCCTCTTTTAAGGAAAGGGGGGCCATAAGAAAGCAACCACTACACATAATATTGACACTCTCACCCCAAGAGATGAAAAAAAGATAAAAAGGGTGAACCAACTAAGGAGGTAGAATCCATCTTCCTCAATAAGGACAAGTCAGTAAGAACCATCCAAATCAGTTTATCCCTAAAATCTGAGATCAAGGAGGAGTTAGTAAAGAAACTAAGAAGAAGTCTGGGTATTTTCTCCTGGAGCTAGGAAGATACGCTGAGGATACAACCCGATATTTTTTCCATTGGCAAAATATTAATGAAAAAGATAAGGCTATAAAGAAAAAAGAAGAACTTATGCAAGGGACCGATATGAGGTAATTAAAGATGAAGGCAAAAAGCTCTAGACAACTAAGTTTATTTGATAAGTTTAATACATAGAGTGGATATCCAATTTTTTTCTAGTGCTAAAGGCTGACGGAAAGTGGAGGATGTGTGTCGACTTCGCGTACTTGAATAAAGATTGTCCGAGGATAGTTTTCCCTTACCCCAATTCGACCAAATGGTTGATGCCGCGAACAAACATGAACTAATGAGTTTTAGGGATGTGTATTTGGATTATAACCAAATATTTATGAATGAGGTCAATGCCAATAAACCTTCCTTTATCATATATAAAGGAACTTATTGCTATAAAGTCTTGCCATTCGACCTAAAAAAATGCAAGGTCTACCTATCTGAGGTTAGTTAATAAAATGTTTGAAGATCAGATAGGGAGAAGGATTGAAGTTTATGTGAAAAATATGCTCATGAAGACTACGGATCATATAGCCGATCTTGAAAGAAAATTCTACATAATAAATAAATACAAGATGAAGTTAAATGCTGCCTAGTGCATGTTTGGTGATCATGCTGGAAATTTCCTCAAATTCTTGGTAAATCAAAGGGGATAGACACCAACCTCGAAATAATCAAAGCAATTATTAACATGCACACATAAAAAAACATCAAAGACATTTAGAGACTAACGGGATAAGTTACAATCCTTAATCGTTTCATCTCTCGAGGAATGGGTATGTGTCCGCCTTTTTTTAAGATACTGAGAAAACCCTTCGTCTGGGTCAAAGAATGTGAGAGATCTTTTTAAGAATTAAAAACCTATCTTAGGTATGCTATTTACTATTTTGACCAATCTAGGGGGAAAAATTATTTTTGTATCTAGCAGTGTTAGAATCGACTAATAGTTCACAAAACAATCGAGATGATGAAGGTCTTTCGAAACTGCTATACTTTAATAGCAAGGCCTTACATGGAGCCGAGATCATACAAGGGTGGTCCTCTCCGACACTCTTTTGAGGCAGGTCACTTAGAAACCTGATAAATTGGGTAGATTAATAGTGTGGTCAGTTAGGATAAGTGAGTTTAACATCATCTACTATCACAGGAACGCAATCAAAAGGAAAACTTTTGAAGACTTTGTAACGAATTTTACATGGTCCAAAGACGGTAATGAAGTTATTAAAGAAACAGAGGCAGCAACAACAATGCCAAAAAAAGTTATATTTTATACTGGCCAATGTTATGAAAGTTGTCACTGTAGATAAAGACTTCTTGTTTAAAGATTGAATGTTGGGTAAGGGTCCTTTCTCAGGCGAAGGACCAACCTTGAGTCTGTTTTTATAGGGATGGTCTTTTGAAAATGGTAGCAACACGGTGGTGATATTATCTGCCCCGTATGGATCAAATATTGAGTATGCCGTGAGATTCATCCTCAAAGAAATGAATAATGAGGCAGAGAATGAAACCCTGGTTATAGGCCTTGCTGTCACCATAACATTAGACGTCGGCCAACTGATCATTCATAGTGATTCAAAGTTGGTCACCAATAAAATATTGGGCATTTATGAGGCCAAAGATGAGAAAATGGACAAATACTTGTCTAGAGTGAAAAGATGATTCTAAATTTCAAACAAGTTGAGATAAGGATGGTTCATAGGCATGAAAATATCCAAGCTATTGCTCTGGCTAGACTATCATCGACTATAAGAATCAAAATCAGACAATCTATTACTTTTGAGATTCTACGCAGGTCGAGCATCAAAGAAGATGACAATGGACTTGTGTTTTTCTTAATTCTGAATTTAGGGGAATCATAGATGGATCTGTTGATAAAATACATATGGGATAGCGAGCTCCCTAACTCTAAGGATGAAGGGAAGAAACTCTGATATCGAGCTACAAAGTTCAACATCAATGGTGATGTATTGTATAAGAGAGGGGGTTTGCTGCCAATACTATGATGTGTTAATCCTACCAAGGTAGATTAAATCATGAGAGACATTCATTAAAGTTCATGGAAGTCATATCGGTGGATACATTAAGAGATCCAAGGCTTGAAGATATAATTCACAGCCCGGATTCTGCAACTGGTCGAGCAGCATACTGAGATCATCTCGAGTGACTATATCCCCGGAGCTGACCCTTTGAGCAAGGCTTTGTGTTACGTCCAACCAGTTGTATCGCTCACAAGGAAGAAGGGAATCCTTGAAAAACGACTCCAGAATGATAGAAGCCTTTAAGCACAAAGTATCCGCTGAATCCAGCGGATGCGCCTGTGGCAGGTCGACTTCAGCCAAAAAGCTCGGGAGGGTCTGGATGTGGTTCTTTAATTTGAACACCTCTTGACAAAAGGATAATTACCCAGGGTTAATGGTGGCTGAGACTCGCCAAAGATGCAATCTATTATGTAAAGAAGTGTCAGAAGTTTAAGAGATTTTCTAGTATACCTCACCAGCATCATCAACATCTCTCATCTATCACTACGTCATAGCCATTTGCAATTTGAGGGAATGACCTGGTGGGTCCACTTCCTAAGGCTCCATGAAACTACCAATATTTGATAGTATCTATCAACTATTTCCCAATTAATTATTTATTTATATACCACATATATTCATATAACTAATGACATTATGTGTCATTAAAGCATAAGAAAAAATTTCATAATTTATGTAATGCATAAAAATACAAGGTATTACATTATTATTATGGGTGGTTGTTTCAAGAAAATGTAGGTAAATCTTGAAAAGTGGAATATGGAAAACAATAGCCCTGTTGTCCACTTATCGACTTCTAAGGCAATAGAGTCATTTGCAAAGAATCCAAAACTGGATCTTGAGATTTTAAGGGGATCTTGTCTCATTAGAAACTATTATTTGGTCACAAGCCTAACCTCTGAGAGGTTCACATTACATGCCACCTAGGAACTTTATATCATAAGTAGATAACTACTTTTATCTGACTTGTAATAAGATTGATTCTCATATCTGATACTAATCTCTACTCGAAATCTCTATTTACTTAATAGTTAGTCATGTACTTTATCAATATGATAGATAGGATATCGAACTAGAATAAGGAAATGAAAAATCTAGGGGTTTCCTTGATTGATGCTAAAAAAGAAATTTTATGCTGACAAAGTCAAGATGATCAAAAGTGTGTCCATGTTCTAGGATAAGGATAAGGGGATCATCCAACTAAAGGTAAAAGCGAAATGTCTAGCGAAGGTTAACTATCTATCTACCTAGAACCTTGTAGTGGGACTAAAAGGTTTTGGACAAACACTTTTCCAACACTGAAAAGAAGTCAAACTTTATTAAAAAGCACATTTTCAAAAAGTGAGGGATGATCCCTTGCTTAAAGCCATTATAACTAACAACTCTGAGTTGTTCACGGAGTATGCTCCAGGATCTCGTTCTAACTTCAAGGAGGAGGAAGTGAAAGAATTAGTTTTCATACATAAGAAGATCATAATATAACAAAAGAAAATTCCAAAAAATTATATTCTTTTTAGGGTCATTTAAATTTTTTAATGTACGTCTTTTTTCAATAAATTTATCTTAGAGCCTTTACCAATTATATTTGGATGGTGTAGACCTTTTTTTATTTAATCATATCTTACATGGACATTTTCTTTATGCTTTACCTATGTATATTTTATGTTGCAGCTTCTCTCTATATTAGTAAATTGACTTTACTAATCTCTTCAACTTGACGGGTGTATGGGCCTCATGCCTTTAGTTCAAGATTATAACTTGAATTTTCTTCTTGGTCAAGATGTATTTCCTCAATTAAAGAGGGAATTTTTGGCTTATTATCAAGCCTTCCATAACTCAATGATAAAATGTGTCTTTAATACCGACTAAGTGAATAACCACAACAAACCTAGAGGGGGTGAATAGGTTTGGTAATATCATAGGTCAACATTTTAAAACTTGCACAAAATTGTTCCCACTTTTAAATCAACCACAATTGTAGTTATAAAAACCTTTTCAAATTCCCTTAAAAACTCACACAAGATGATATTAAATGAATCTATTGATGAAAACTATATTTAAATCAGTTAAGAATATTTTATTCCAATTCACAAGATGCAAATAAGATCTATATGAAGTGTGTGATCAATTGTGTAAATGCATGATCAAAACATTTACAAGCTAGTAAAAGATATGGTTTATGAGGGGAAAACCCCGACTTGTTTTAAAAAACCATATGTATTCATAATTCTCATTTTTAATTGAAAAGAAAATTTACGAAAGAGAAGAAGATACCAGTCACACAATCCATGTCATGAGTTACATATGGAAGTTATAATTCATCCCAATAGTCGAGGACAATGAAACACAAGCTCCATGAGATGAATGAAGAACTTCATTATCTTCCTTATAGTAATTTCACACTTTAATCTCCCCAACATAATGAAAGGCCTCAAATTTTAGATTGCATAATGCTTGATTATAGCAAATTAGTAAATGTGTAATGAATTGACAAATCAAGTGATGAGATCTAATTTAAATCCACTCTTAATTCTCTCAAAAACACATTGAATCAAATAGAGATGAAGTTTCAAATATTTTTACAAACCAAATGAGATTTGAAATTGAAGAGAGATAAAGTATCTCTTAACTTTGAAGATCGCTCAAAAGTGTGTTTCACCTATGTATTTTTCAGATCTCTTAAAATGAGATGGAAATTGGCCTAATCTGGGTTGGTCATGAACACAGTAAGATTTGGCCATGCACACAATTGAAGGCAGTGCGGAATCATGGCCGTGGTCATTAACACATGCTCTATATATAGTCATGCAATATCGTCACGCGCATTGACTCAACAATGAGCAATGAGAATGGTTCAATCTTAAGATCTTTTCACTAAACTTTTAACAGTTCAAAAAACTATTCTAACTCGTAAATCAGTTTAAAAAAATATTTCAAAATATCTGAGACTATCAAATCCCTTATTCAACTATTTTAAATTCTCACACATTTAAAATTAATGTGCAAAATTTTTTATAAACACCATACATGTGTGTGTTTAGCCTTGTAAAAATCAAAACTACATAAAATGATACATTTTCACTTTAATGTGAATGTATGAATTATGAGCTCTTCAATGAGCTTCATATATGATCTTTAATCTTCAAGTTTCATCTAAGTCCAACCTAGACAAAATTTATGCACCTCACTCATAATGAATCAATCATGTATCACTTAATGGACTCGAATGACTTAAATATTTTATCACTGAAATGTAGCAAACCAATATATATCCCCCTTTGTCTTTTCCTTGACAAAACCCCAAATATGATATTATTACCTAAAACGTGACACATGATCCACCAGCCATCTAGTTAATGTAATAGAAGATAATGTACAAAATCCATTAGACCAATGATGAAAGAAAAGTAATGTCTGAAATAATGGGATGGTGTCAGAATCGTCAAGCTAATCCCGAGACCACATGAAATAATAAACAACATCACAAAGGGAATAACATGCACAAAGAGAAACCCCTATTATTAGCAATCCTTCGATAAGTATGAAATGATGTAAATGAGATAAAGAAAATGTTATATAACATGTGGGCAAGTATCAAATGATATAGATGAGATAAAGAACATATGATATAGCCCGTTCCCATCGAAAATTGATCCATGCGAAAATTTGATCATGTGATCCGAAGAGTAGGATGGGTTTTTATTCGGATTTTAGATGTTTAAAGGACTTGACTTGTTGGCCGTAATACTAGTTAGTCATTATGATGGACTAGTGATATTGTTTATCCTTGGGTGAGATTAAGATTTGTTAAAAAAATCCTATTTTAATTAGGCAGGGGTTAATACCTATACCTGATGCCTTGTGATATTGGAATGTGGCTAATTGAGATTGAGTATAACGGATGTGCATAATTTAGTACACGGTAAGGAGATACTATACCTAGATTCGAGAAACATGGGGTACTATGGCCGTTATACTATGTCATGAATATAAGCTTAAAGATGTGTTATATCGTTTCATGATAGCGATGTTATGTGTTGCCTAGTAGCATTGGGGTCAATATGTCTACTAAATATAGACTATTAATGTGGGTTGTAATTGATTTCCTGTTTTATTTATAAAATGCATACCGTGTGCGAGTGCTCATGGATATAGTACTATGAGGGATTCTATTATGGGGTATGTGTGATGTAAACTATGATGGTTCCCTGGTGAGTTGACGAGCATTCCATTTTCCTTTTAAACTAGGGTCCTATGCCTAGGCACCTGTGTCTTTAGGTGGTTTCATGGGAAGATTTCATTATATGATCTTGGGTACTGTATGTTATACGAATGATGGGTAGGCGTAGAGATTTATCTATCGATCATGATGAGGACTTAGGTTTCGGATGGCCTAAAACTCCACCTAGTAGATGTGAGTGTTCCCGGAAGGCAAAAAAATAGGCATTTAATATGTGAGGGTGTTTAAGATGCCAACTAACACGTACATGGAGGGGGGGGTCTATATGTATGTGTGTGTATTAGAAGAAAATATTGTGTTTCTCCTAACTTATGTTATTGTGTGTGGTGGTACTAGAGATAGTTCTATCCGTTTATGCGATATATTACAAATATATTCGTCTTATAGTATGAATTCTTACCTAGATATTTATGACTATGGATTTATGTATCACTTATACAAAATATTTTTATATTCCCTCAGTGGTGCTAGGTAGCCTGAGTTGGATGGACTTGAGATATAAGACTATTATCTTTAGCGTGGTTATATAGTGATATGTACCTTAGGTTTGAGACATTAGTGGAGTTAATGATTCATAATAAACTAGATTACCATAGTACTGCCCAAAACCTAAAACCTCATAAACATCAATGGATAAATAAACATGCCTACACATCATACATATAGTTTACCATAACCAAGACCATACGATGAACCCTCTCCGTGAAACTATGGTAGAATAGATATACTAGATGTAAGAGTAGGGGTAAAAATAACGTTAGAAAACTCATTACTATCATCGAGGCACCATTGCAATCGATATCACATATGCCCGATAATGGAATCCCGTAATAGGTTTAAATGAGTAAATTTAGTCTAAAGATCAACCCTAAAATAACTCCAAAACCAAATATTCATTAAAAAAAACCATAAGAAAAGTTTCCAAAAACTTGACAGTGTCATTCAATCTACTAACGATCGATCGCTAAAGGTCAACAGAAGTTTCCCCATACGTGATTCATCTTTGAAAATCTGAAAAATTCAAGAACAAACCTCCATTAATGATTTTAAAACCTTCATTCATGTACCATAAGACACCCCAATAGCAAATCCACATATAATAGACAATTAAATAATAAATTTGACATCAAATCTAAATTCTACCACAATATTCAATTTAAAACCCACTATTTTACTCAAGAACCCCACAATTTCTACTTCTTTAAATCACATTCATATATCAACAGATTTAAGGATATAATCATAGGGGTTTTGAATAATTCATATTGATAAACAGTTCTTAATAATTATCTAACAATATAAAATTAGATTTAGGGAAAATTAAATAAAAATAATAAGGAACTGATTCTTATTATTAACTTAAATGGGTTACTAATGAAATTAGAAATTTAACTTAAGGAAATTAGATTTATAATCATAAATATATTTAGATTCGCATGAGTACGCATAATATAAAAAAAATAATCATACTATTATTCTAAAGAAACTTATATATTTCATTTTGGTATATAAAACTAGGGCAAGATCCTTCTAAATGATCTTGTGCTCTCTAATCTTCTTATCTCTAGACTTCATGTTCTATTCAAAATATGATATATGGATAATGAAATCCCTAATGGTTCAGTAAACTCTATTATATCATACATTGGTCTTGGGACCCAAATAGACCTCGCCTAAAAGACTCCAAATTCATCTCCGTGTGAGTTAAAAATCTACCTAGGCCTATTTTATCTAAAAAAGGGCAATATAAATTCTTTTCGTTTATGCCAAATCGTGAAATCATTATTTTTTTAACTAATCAGCCATTTACTTAAATAAGGTAATAAAAATCCAGATGTCAACTATTTAATAGTCATTAATATGGTACACCATAGAATTATATAGAATTACTTCATGATCAAAGGGATCACCACCGAAGGGATAATCCAAACAAGGAATGCCTCAATATTAGATCCCGACCCATTTGACATTCAACAGTAATACACAATCATAGTAAAATATTTAATTTATGTTTTATATGTGTTAAGTCCAAATTTAAGATTTATATATATACCACATATATTTATATAACCAGTGACATCACATGTCATAAGCATAACAAAAAAATTCATAATTTATCTAATTCATAAAAATATGGGGTATTAGACTATTGTTGTTAGGTATTTTTTTGAGAAGTTGCTGTTCAAACCTGAAAAGAGGAATAATGCAAACATCAACATTCTTATCCATTTGTCGAATTATAAATCGATAGAATCCATTGGTAAGGAAGGCCCCTACCTAGGGATCTGTTTCTAAGATGTTGGAATTTTCTTTGTGTTTTGAGGGGGACTTTTCTCTTCAATGTCTAGTCTTTGGTCACAAGCCTTACCTTTGAGAGTTTAGCATTACATGCCACCCAGTAACTTTATCTCATAAGGGATGGAATATTTTATCTAATTTGTTATAATTTTAATTCATTTTTATGATACAATCCTCTACTAGTCATCTCTATTTACTTAGTATCCAGTCATGGGTTTTGTCAATCTCGTCGTCTGGATATCCGACTAGAATAAGGAAGTGGAAGATCGAGGGGTTCCCTTAACTCAAGCAAAAAATTCCTTTTGTTATGACAAATTTAAGGTGTCCGAAAGTTAGTCATTATTGAAAATAAGGACATGGATATCATCCAGCTAAATGTAATAGAGAACAAGATCACAAAATATCCGAAGGAAATTAGGGAAATTTAGATTCTTTCTAGTGTCATTTATAATTTTAAATGTTCTTCTTTTTTCTAGCAATTTATCTAAGCACCTTGTCCCTTTATATTTGGATGGTGTAGAAATTTTTTCATGAAACATATCTTACTCACCCATTTTCTTTACACTTTGCCGATGTCTAATTTTTTTCTATCTTTTATTTTGAATAGTAAACTGACTTCGCTAAAGTCTACAACCTAATGGTGTGTGGCTCTCATGCTTATGTTTGAAGATAATGACTTGGAATTTGAGCTTAGTATGAATGAATTTGATCGATCGAGGTTAGCCTTTTCAGCTTTACAAAAAGCATTTCATAAGATTACGGCTGAATGGGTGTCTAATATCCATTAAGTAAACACCCATGACAAACTTCGAGGGGTGAATAGATTTTTTACCATCTGTTTACGCAAAAAATTATCCATTGACATGGTTCAATTAAAAATAGACACATGACCCCTTACGTGAAAATGGTCATAGTCATATATAATTTGGTTGACTCAGATGATAGTTGATCGGCCATCAGGCCGACCAACTTAAAGAATACAAACCATCATTCTAGATAAATAGTCATTGCATGGAAAGCGTCCAAGGGTCATTCTACACGTTCTCAATATTATCAATAGTCACATTAATTATGTACGGGTGTAAATGCTTAAATGTATAAAGGCATTCGAAACCTTTGTGACACCCTCTTATTAAAATAAGAGGTGGCCAACCCGCTACTCCAATAAAATAGGAATCTTAAATGGTCCATTCTTAGCATCACAGTCAAGGAAAGGATAATATGATACGACCACTTAACATTTTAAAAACGAATGTCAAAATATTTACTAATTTAAAATGAACTATTGCAATCAACTAGTTCCGTAACAAAAGGGGTTAATACACAAGTAACAATTTGATAGCATTTACAAAACATAACTGAATAAGTTGTCGGTTAACAGACTGATACAAAAAGGTCACACAAAAAATAACAGTAGATATGAGATATAAACTTGGGCAACATTCCTGAATACCACTAACGAATCATAACTAGAATATCCAAAAAGAATTTGATGCATCTAATACAAAACTCCTATAACATCTGCAATATGTCGTTGATCCTTAACACAGGAAGGGAAGGCAAAACAGATGCCCTTGTGGTGGGACACCTGAACATAAACAGTAACCACACTAATAGACAAAATATAAACGCGTCAGGGCCCAGTTTGGTATGATTTTGAAGTGAATAAAATGCATAACAGTTTTCAATGCCAGATTAAATAAACAAGTTAGATTCACTCTTTGCTTGAATGATTATACTCACCTCTCTTTTAAAGTGCACATCCTATCGTGTATAAATCACTGTTAAGTTAAGAAACCCGATTGCTTAATAGGAATAACCTAACTCTATCCAATATTCCTAGTTTACCAATTTATCATATAACCTAATAAGTCAATTTATCATTAATGATCACATATAATGAGAATTGATCCATAATTCCCTTTAATTATTTGCTTTAAAAAACAAATATAATCATTCCCACTTTGGGTCGCCGACAATACTATGATAAAATCCATTGATATACTCTCCTATTTCCACACCGGTATTTCCAATGGTTGCAACATTCTAGTCGGTCATCGGTGGCCACCTTCAATAGTTGACACGTGGCGCATTGGAAAACAAACTTAGAAATTTTCCTTTTCATTCCTGCCTACAAATATCGATGGTGCATATCATGGTACATTTTGTCCCTGTTGGGATGTACTACAAATCTCGGACCATGGGATTCTGTCATGATAGCATGCCTCTAGTCTCCGTCATCTGGTCTATATGTCTTCCATGGAAATGTAACCCACCCTTAGATCTAATAGAGTAGGATTTTCCTCCCTCAGTCAATAGCTGTTGCACCCGGTATTGTCAGTCTTTATCCCCCACTTGTTCTTTTAGCACTCACATAATTATATCGGGTGTAATAGTTGAAACCGACATGCACGCTCTATATACAACATCATCATGTTCAAGTTCCTTCCATTTAGCTTTCCACACTTCCACTAATTTTCCCACGGGTCTTTGACTCATCGCGTCAGTTACTAAATTTTCCTTGCCTGGGTGGTAGTGGATATCAAATTGGTAGTCCTTCACAAACTCTAACCATCAACGTTGCTGCATATTTAGGTCTTTCTGTGTGAACAAATATTACAATGACTTGTGGTCCGTAAAGAGGCTAAATTTCTCACCCAAAAAGTAATGCCTCCAAATTTTTAAGGCAAACACTACTGCGACAAGTTCTAGACCTTGTCCGGGATAATTATTCTTATGGGGATTAAGCTTACGAGACGCATATGCAATGAACATAGTCTCTTGTTGTAACACACCTCCTAATCCCTGTAGAGATGCATCGATAAAGACTAAGTAATCTACTCCCGATCTTGGCAACACGAGTATAGGGGCATAAGTCAATTTGTCTTTTAGCTCTTCAAAAGCTAGTTGACACGAGTCATCCCAAATAAATCACACTCCCTTTCGGGTCATGTTAGTTAAAGGGCTACCAATATTTGAAAATCCCTTAATGAAATGGAAATAATATCCCGCCAAACCCAGAAATCTACGGATCTCAGTAGGCATCGTGGGCTAACCCCATTCCCTAACTGCTGCCACCTTGTTTGGGTCTAAAGAAATAACCTCAGCCGTCACAATATGCCTTCAAAATTGAACTTCCTATAACCAGAATCTGCACTTATCAAACTTTGCATATAGCTGATGATCCCGTAATATCCCCATGACTAATCTCAGGTGTTCAACATGATCAAATATAGTTCGAGAATAGACTAGAATGTCATCGATGAACACTACCACAAACTGGTATAAAAAGTCTCAAAATACTTAATTCATAAGGTCCATAAATATCATAGGAGCACTGGTTAGCCCAAAGGTCATAACAAGAAACTCATAGGACCCATACCCGGTCAAGAACACGGTTTTGGACACGTCCTACTCCTGAATTCGCAGCTAATGATACCCATACCTCAGATTTATTTTAGAGAAGTAAGACGCTCCTATCCATTGATCAAATAAATCATCGATTCGAGGTAACGTGTATTTATTTTTTATGGTTACCTTATTCAAATCGTGATAGTCTGTACATAACCGAAAGGAACCATCTCTCTTCCTCAAGAATAATATAGGGGCATGCTATGGCAATGTGCTACGCCGAATGAACCCTTTCCCTAATATTTTCTTAATTTAATCTCGTAACTCTTGCATTTCTAAAGGAGCCATACGGTGTGGAGTTCGTGCAATCGGCCTAGTCCCCGGTGCTAAATCAATTATGAACTCAATCTCACGACTTGGAGGCAATCCAGGAATTTCCTGAAAGACATCCTTGAATTCTCTAACAATAGGAATCATGTCTACGAAAAAAACTATACCTTACGATGTCTCCTCCTCAATACAGTATAAGTGAGTGGTCGAACATCCTTCTAGAAGAGGCATGGCTACTAAAAACATTTCCTTCCCCAGAATGGAAAAGACTATACTCCTTCCATAACAATTCACCATGGCCCAGTACTTCACTAACCAATCCATGCCCAGAATAACATCATAACCGACCATATCCAGGATAAGGAAGTCAAATTCAAAGTGAAATTTGCCAAGGTCTATTCCTACCCCCTTACAAATAAAGAATATAACTTAACCATCCCTCATAGGAGAATCTACACTCATAAGAGTACTATGAGTAGACTCTAATAATCCCACTGAACAAGCAAAGTACATAGCTATAAATGAATGTGTTTCACCCATGTCAAATAACACTCGACCCATAACCCTATGTATGGAAAACTTACCCTCGATAGCTGGTGGTGCTGGAGGAAACAAAGCATTTTGGACATTATACATACGCCCAAACTGAAGTTGTCGCTACTGTAATGGGACTACTGGAATGGATGCTGGAGGTTGTAAAGGTGCCTGCCAATTCTGAGGGCCTCCAGGCAATTGCCCCCTGTTCAACAGTTGACAGACCCTCTTCATGTGACCTGTCTCACCACACTGAAAACAACTGATAGTAAAATTCTCCAGATGTTGGACCCAATTGTTATTTCGAAACTTTCATACACCTTGGCCCTACTAGCCTCGACCTCCATTATTCCCTCGGCTGGCTTGGCCATGTAGGACCGTTTGCTGCAGCTATTGTGCTCCTTAATTTTGCCTAAAGATACCTCCCCCAAAACTGAAACCTCAAAAGCGTTATTTCTTAGTCGGATCTCCTTGTTGAAGGTCCTTCTCTTTATGTTTACTCCTCGACTGCTATAGTGGTGATACTTCTCTACCGGCACCATTTCCTCATGGTTTACTAAATTGTCCAGAATTACATATTTTCTTACTCACCTTCAAATGAATGCGATGATCCTGGGAATGAAGTAAAGCTTCATTCATCACATCATCAAAAGTTTATAGGGCAGGGTTCCCCAATAGGTGCTGCCTTATCCTCCAATTCAGACCCCCAATAAATTTTGAGATTCTCTCCTCTTCCGTACTTACCTCGTTCGATAAAAAAATTGCCAAAGGGGAAAATTCCTCTTCAAACTCTGCCATCGTTCGCTCCCCTTGAGAAACATCCGGAAGCCTCCTCCTCATCTCCTTCTGGAATGATGGAGGAAAATACTTTCATTCAAAAAGAATCTAGATCTCCAAGATAGTCAGAGTACCCATTTGTTCCCGAGTTATCACCGACTCCCACCATTGGAGAGCTGCTCTCACCAATTTAAAAGGGGATAGAATGTATTTCTGGAATATGGCGTTGAATATCCTTCCTCCATTTATTTGACAAGATCACATCAGTGCCACCCTGAAATTCTGGAGGGTGACCTTTCTGGAAGGATTCTCTAATTCTTTTCCATGCGGAGGGTCCTGTATGGGCTTAAGCCACTGGTGTTGTCGGTTGTTGAGCTTGTGGAAGTTGTTGTACCATAGCGATCATTGCAACATTGACTGCCTGGGCAACAATATTAGCCACCTATATCGCATTCATAGTTCCCAGCGGTGGTGGGGGCTGTACATAATCTGCAACTCGATTTTCCCTTGTCGGGCGACCTCAATTAGGCGGCATCTAAGATAAAAAGTGACGGACTCAATATACAATTAAAATAATTTATTCTTGCAAAAGATTGCAAATACGCATAAATAAAACAATATTAATAATAGGGCTCTATACCAAAGTGTGGCACCCCGCCTAATTAAATACCGGGCGATCACTCCTTTATTAAATTAAAATCAAGGTGGACAGTTGGTTCATTCTTAGCATCACTGTCGTGAAAATAAGCTTTCTAAATTAACACCCTACTTAATTAAGCTAAGTGTCAAAACCATTTTATAACATTTCTGACCAATTTTATTTTTAAAGAAAAATTATTTATTTAATTAGTAACAACATTTTCAATATATAAGAATCATGCAAAAATTAACCTGGAACATAATCCAAATACTTTAAACATTCAACATCCCAAATCCCAACATTATAGCTTAATGTAAATCATACATGCTGAATAAATCCCAAAGTAACTGTACTAGGAATAACTGAAATATAAATGTCCCAACAAAACAGATAAATAGTGGAAAGGGCGACACATGCCCCAATAACTGAGAATCATAGGAATGGAATCAAGTAATTGAACTCGTCTAAACAAGTGGCCTGTAACTCCCACCTAAGCTGCAGCACGTTCCTTACAAGGGATCCTAAGCAAGACGCCCCTGTGGCTGGGCACCTGTAGTACATACATATATATACAAGAGGGAGAGAGAGAGAGAAAAACGGGTCAGACCCCGATAGTGTATATGATTTAAAAATTCTTTAGTAAGTATTTAAATTGATATAGGCCAATGAAACAACATATTAGTGCGACACTCTCTTGAGAAATTCGCACCTCTCTTCTAATGTGCACACCTATCGCACTAACCTTCCCAATGGTCTATCTCATCATATAACACGGTATTCTTTCCCAATGGTTTAACTTATCTTAGATTATTCGCAGGATTCAAAATTTAACGATGTAATTGATTGAAAAGGATATTTCAATTAGTAACCAAAGTTCTCATTTTAACTTTATAAATCAATAAAGTTTTCCAGTGTCATATTATACTTTCTCAAAACAAGTATTAATAATTTGAGTCATCCACCACATCCTACATATCACATCACAATAGGCAGTTCCTGATTTCAGAATTTCATATATATATTAACTACTCATAAAATATTTATATATCACAACCGCACCCCAAATAACAACTATGGTGCGGGCATACTCTACTATCCAATCCCCGTATCACTCGTACTAAGGGAATACAAATTCGGAATCACTCTCAAACTGTATTAACACATACTCAAACAATATTGAGGCGAAGCATAGATTCCAAGTCTCTATGAGGATGGCATATGTCTGCATCTCTTAGGACCGTCTGAACTATCACTGCGATAGCCTGTACCAAGGATATCTATTCACAAACAAAAGGAAGCGAAGCATAGATTCCAAGTCTCTAAGAGGAAAGAACATACCCGCGTCTCTTAGGACCGTCTGAACTATCATTCCGATAGCCTGTACCAAGGATATCTATCTTCTAGGGTACAAGTCAATATCCCCCATAAAGGTCCCATCAAGATAAGACTGTCCCAGTGCAGAAACCTCAGGAATAGCAAGTAGCGTGGGCATGATTTTCACACATAGATAGTATATGCATACACAATGATATAACTATACTAATATTACCAAATCAGTAATGGGTATATTCTCAATTCCCATAATTTACGACATTTGTATTTATTTCTCATTATTTAGTTATCACGTATAACCATTCACATCTTTCTTTAATTTGAGGAACTTTTCCACTTACTACATAACGCTCATGGATTCTATCCTCCCAAGTACAAAATTCAGTAGGTATACACATTCGTCCCAAAGTAACTCTCTTACGTGTCTCTCTCTTTAAATCATAAATTTACCGACCATTATGTAATTATCCCAAAATACAATCTTTACCCGACATCAGAGGTCCCAAAATCTATTCACATGTCCTACTGGTCTTCCCTATTTCCCAAAACATTTTATTAAGGATGCCCAATAATTTATCTCACAATAATTTGCATTTAACTCATTTAAAAAGGAAATAGGAGTCTGCCAGGAGGGGTTGATCGATCGAGGTTTGGGGCTCGATCGATCGAACCTTCGATCGATCGATCGAACCTTCGATCGATCGAAGGTCTGGGCTCGATCGATCGATCAAACAGGTCTGCGAAAACTGCAGAATTGCAGTTACGGGTTTTCTCTACTAACATCAACAAATTCCATATTTTCGAATCCCAATCGTCCCAGAATTGATACTACTAACCCTATATGATCATATTAGGTATTTTTAACGTAAAGCATGTGGATTTCTGTCATTTAATCATGGATTAACAGCCCAAGATCTATACAATTATCAAGAACCTAGAAATTTCTTCAACAGGTTTCTAACAAATTTTCTCCAGAAATTCCTTCTTATAATCATCATAATTTCGTGGTTAAATTCCTCTACATGGCAAGGGTTTCCAGAATTATTAATTAGACCAATACTACATGGATTTTCCTATAATAAATCGGGTTTTCTTCCATTAAAACTCATCCTAATTACTCCTAAACTAATAGGAAAGATGCATCAACGAAATAAGTAAGATAAACACTTGCCTGGGATTTTTGGTGTTCTGATTTGCAGATGTTTTTGGTGTGGTTGCGTAGCCCGTGGCGCGATCTACGCGTTGGTGGTGGTTGCGGTGCAAACGGGTGGATTTCGGGCCTTGAATTTGCCTTGAGAGCTCTCTCCTTCCTCTCCTATAGCCGTTCTTGTGTTTGAGTTTTCTAACCCTAGCTGACTAACCTAAATGGATGATATAGATTACTGATTTTCGTGGGTTTAATTACCCACAAAGGTGAAATGTCCAAAACGCCCTCCCGGGGTACCAATTAGGCCAAAAAACTCCCCGAGACCCAAACTAAACCCCCGGGTACACTTTTCTGACTATCTCGACCCTTCTGGACGCATTGGCGCACTCAAAACGACCATACGAGTGACTTATAAAATATTCACTTTTATTTATCAATATTTAGTCCCGACGCGACACGGGCGCGTCCCAACTCAAATTTCCAAAATTGTCATTTTATTCACTCGTGACATTCAATATAACCAATATTACATATTACTTTGATCATTAGTAATATTCCAAAATTTCCATAATTACTAACTCTCGTCACGTTAATAAAAATTTAACATAATTAATTTCCGAATTTTTATTAAATAATTTACTCACATTAAATTTAATAAATCACCAAATTAATATAGCATAAAAATACGAGGTATTACACAAAAAATGCTATAGTAGAACGTGACAAGTCCGCATAGATCCTAAAGACTCTAGAACTTGATGCTCTAATAACATCTGTAAAACCTCGCTTATTAAAATAACAGGTGGCCAGCCCTCTACTCCAATAAAACAATAATCTTAAATGGTTCATTCTTATCAACACTATCACAGAAAATATAATGTGATACAACCCCCCAACATTTTAAAAACGGATGTCAAAATATATACCAATTTAAAATGAACTATTTCAATCAACTACTTTCGTAATAAAAGGGGATAATATACAAGTAACAATTTAATAGCATTTACAAAACATAATTGAATAAGCTATCAGTTAATAGACTGATAAAAAAAGTTGTCACCAAAAATAGTAATAGATATGAGATATAAACTTGGGCAACATGCCTGGATACCACTAATGAATCATAACTAGAACATCCAAAAAGAATTTGATGCGTATAATACAAAAATCCTACAACATCCGCAATATGTCGTAGCTCCTTAACACTGGAAGGGAAGGTCAGAACGGGCTCCCTTGCAGTGGGACACCTGAACATAAATAATAACCACACTAAGAGACAAAATATAAATGTGTCAGGGCCCGATTTGATATGATTTAGAAGTGAATAAAATGCATAATAGTTATGAATGCCAGATTACATAAACATGTTAGATTTGATCTCCGCTTGAAGAATTATACTCACCTCTCTTCTACAGTGCACATCCTAATTTGTACAAATCATTGTTAAGTTAAGTTACCCGACTACTTAATAGGAATAACCCAACTCTATCCAATATGTGTAGTTTACCAATTTATCATTTAACCTCACAAGTTAATTAATCATCAATGATGACATATAATAAGATTTGATCCATAATTACATTTAATCATTTCTTTAAAACACAATTTGAATGAGAGCAGTTATATTCATACAATAAGATTTTTAAAACTATCCTTCCGGGAGTCACCCCACTGGATGTGTTCCCTAATTGCTATGATATTCTAGGTCCTAGTTTCATGACAACTTGGGTACCCTAAATCACAACGCATGGGATGCGGCCATATACCTTCGACATTGAGTCGTAACCATACCCAGAATTACCTCACTTAAATAATATCACAACATAAAAACTGGTGATATGGCTTGAGGACTATACTCTCCCTACATTCATTAGCTATGAGATTCACCTCTTTCGCATAACTTTCCTAATGATAGCATTTAGAGATGTATGTGCATATATGCCAAAATCACAAAATTTATGTATAAATGAATTAAAACGAAAA
Source organism: Sambucus nigra (assembly GCA_949130495.1). Classification (NCBI taxonomy): domain Eukaryota; kingdom Viridiplantae; phylum Streptophyta; class Magnoliopsida; order Dipsacales; family Adoxaceae; genus Sambucus; species Sambucus nigra. The sequence continues at coordinate 525,676,803 of OX422221.1, read as the reverse complement.
TTCTTATACCCGAACGCATAGATGTATGATAAATTAATGGTACAATGTATAAACACTTCTATACTAACCCTCAAAAGCCAAAACAAAAAGGTCCTACTATACTGTATTCCTACTATCATTTTCTTAACCAATTGAGGTACTATATGTAATACCCCGTATTTTTATGCTTTCTAAATTTGGGGATTTATTAAATTTAATGTGAATTATTAATTTAATATAAATCCGGAAATTAATTATTTTTCTTTAATAATTACTAACGTGATGTGAGTTAGTAAGTATGGGAAACTTTTTGAATATTACTAATGAGCAAAGTAATATATGATATTGGTTCTATTGAATGTCACGAGTGAATAAAATGACAATTTTAGAAATTTAAGTCGGTACGCGGCTGTATCGTGTCAGGACTAAATATTGATTAATATAAATTAATAAATTATAAGTTGCTCGTATGGTCATTTTGAGTACGCCAAAGTGTCCGGAAGGGTCGAGATAGTAAAAAAAGTGTACCTGGGGGTTTAGTTTGGGTCTCGGGGCGTTTTTAGGCTTAATTAGTACATCGGGAGGGCGTTTTGGACATTTTGTTATTTTAGGTAATTAAACCCACGAATTCACAAGGGTTCTATCCGATGCCTAGGGTTGTCTTCTAGGGTTAACACAACCAAAGACAAGTGACGACCATAGGAGAGGGAAAGAGAGAGCTTGTCAAAGAGTTCTAGGCCAAGAACTCCTCCGTTTGCGCCGCCGTCACCGCCAAACGATAGATCACGTCGCAAGGATCATAACCACACTGATTTCAGCACAAATCAGAGGCCAAAAAATTCACAGGCAAGTATTTATCTTGCTTAATTTCGTTAATGCATCATTCATGTTAGTCTAGGGTTGATTAGGATGAGTTTAATAGAAAAAACCCATGTTGGAGATAGGAAAATTGCATGTTGTAATGATATAAATGATAATCTGGAAATCCCCTACATAAGTAGAGGTTGAACCACGTATTTATGATGGATTAGAAGTAGAAATTCTGGAAAAAGGTTGATTAGAACAAAGTTAAAGAAATTTCTAGGGTTCATGAGATTTATATAAGTTTTGGCCCTTTAATCCATGGTTATTGATGAAAATTCACATGCTTTACGTAGAAGATTGTTAGTTTGGGTTTATAATGTTTGTAGTACAAATTTCTGGAAGTTTGGGTGTTAAAAATCCGGATTTGGATGAGGTTGGATGATAGAACCCGTAACTGGTTTTTCTGCAGAATCCCCATACCTGTCTGATCGATCGATGGAACCAGGATTGTCGATCGATCGACGCATCGATCGATCGAGCTCCTGCCATCAATCGATCGACCCCTCCTGACAGACTTATATTCCCCCTTCTAAATACTTGAATTAAATTTAAATGTGTAATAATCTTTGGACATCCTTATTAAAATATTTTGGGAAGTAGAGAAGTAGTAGTACTTATTAAAAATATGAAGCCTTTAATGTAGGATGGGATTTACTTTTTCGGGGATGTTTAAATATAAGGGATGATGGGACTATTCATAAAAAAAAGGGGAGACGCGTAAGATAGTTACGTTGGAATATAAATGAGTTAGCTACTGAAATTACACTTGGGAGTATAGGAATTCATGAGATTCACTTGATAAGTTGGGATAATCCCACAAAATACATTTCGAGACGAATCATTATATGTGATAACTAAATAATGAGAAATAAAGATAATATTCATAATTATGGGTTATGAGATGTACCTAAATTCGATAAGGTAATAGTAATATATTTATATGACTGTGTTTGTGCATATACTATATACGTGTGAAAATCATGCCCGCGCTACTTGCTATCCCTGAGGTTACCGCGCTGGGACAGTCTTATCTCGATGGGACCTTTATGGGGGATATTGACTTGTACCCTAGAAGATAGAGATCCTTTCGTACAGGCTATCGAATTGATAGTTCAGACGGTTCTAAGAGATGTGTGGGCATGTACTGGCCTCTTAGAGACTTGGAATCTATGCTTCGCCTCAATATTGTTGTGTTTGTGTTAGTACAGTTCGAGAGTGATTTCGAACTTGTATTTCCCTTAGTACGAGTGATACGGGGACTTGATAGTAGAGTATGCCCGCACCATAATTATTATATGGGGTGCCGTTGGAATATATATATATATATATATATTAAATTCTGGAATTTGGGATCGACCTACTGTGTTTATGGTGAGTAAGAAAATGAATTATTATTTCAATTGGAAAACATGTGTGTGAAAAGTATAATATGGTACTGAGAAACTTTATTGGAAAATAAGGTTTAAATGAGAACTTTGTTATCGAATTAAATTAACCCCTTACTCAATTGAATGTGTCAGTTTAAATCTTACGTGCAACCTAAGATAAGATAAGTTAAACCGTTGGGAAGGTTAGTGCGATAGGCGTGCACATTAGAAGAGAGGTGAGAATTTCTCAAGGGATTGCCACACTAATATGTTGTTGCATTGGCCAGTAAACATTTTAAATACTTGCTAAACAAATTTTAAATCGTTTTTACAATCGGGCTCTGACCCGTTTCCATTTTCCTCTCTCTCTTGTATATATATGTATATATTACAGGTGCCCAGCCACAGGGGCGTCTTGCATAGGATCCTTTGGAAGGAACATGCTACAGCTTAGGTGGGAGTTGCAGGCCTCCTGCTTAGATGACCTCATCTCTTGATTGCACTACTAGCATTTATTTTATCCAGTTTGGGCAGGTGTCGCCCTTTCCCATTATTCAGTTGTTTTATTGGACATTGTGATTCATTTATTTCCAGTATTTACACTTTGGATTTTATTACTGTCAGGATTTTATTGGACATTATGATTCATTGAAGAATAGATTGGGAAAAACATGGAGGTGTACGCGAATGATATGCTCACTAAGAGAAAAAAAGAATCAAATTACATATAGGATCTCAGTAAGACATTTGACCAACTGGAAAATCATCAGATGAAGCTTAACCCAACCAAATGTGTTATCGATATATAGAATGGAATGTTTCCTTATTTTATAATAAATTAGCGAGCTATAAAAGCTAATCCTATGAAATTCAAAGCTCTGATTGAGATGACTTCCCCAACTTGCAAAAAAGATGTCCATAAACTTAATAAAATAGTGGTTCCTTTCAACTAGTTTGTCTCCCGAGCAACAAATAAGTTATTACCTTTCTTAAAGGTACTCATAAAGTCTTTTGAGTGGAACAAGGTGTGTGAAGCACCATTTTAGGAGCTTAAAAAATACTCGGGATCTCCCCCATTACTGTCCCAACCAATATTGGGAGAGAAATTGTACTTGTATTTAGGCATTTCTGAATCTGTAGTTAGCTCGGCACTAATCCAACTTGAGGATGGAATTCAGAAACAAGTCTACTACACTAGAAAAGCATTTAGAGTTGTAAAGATAAGGTAATCACACCAGGAAAATATGGATTTAGCTCCCATTAAAGCCTCAAGATGAATGAAGCCTTACTTCCTAGAATATGTAATAGTTGTATACACTGATTTACCCCCTCAGGCAAGCACTTCACAACCTTGAGAAGTCAGGACGACTGATGTGTTAGGTAGTAGAACTTTGAGAATATGACATCATATATGAACCAAGATTATCATTAGAAGGGAAAGCTCTAGAAAATTTACCGCATAATTTACTTAGCCATAGGTGATTAACCAACCCAATTTGCATGATGGACAGACTTCTTCAGAAGAGAGCATCAATCCAAAATTGTCCAACGCTATCGCCGATCAACTTGAATCATTTGTTGTCCAAGAGATGGCTACAAATATGCAGAAAAGAGGAAAAAGATATTTCAAAAAAAGTCCTATCTATAGCAGGCTTTGATTAAGAAGTACTACTATGGTAAAATCTATGTGGATAGATCCTCATGCTCAATCGGTAGCGGATCTGGAATTATCTTTAATACCCATGATGATATTGATGTAGAATATTCTATAAAATTTAAATGTTAGGTCTCAAATAATGATGTCGTGTATGAGGCATTGATAACTTGACTGGAGTTATCTATGTCACTAGGTGCCGAGCAAGTGGTGGCACATAGTGATTCCCAACTGATTGTCAACCAGGTACTTCAGATATATAGATAAAGGGGGATTTAATGTTAAAATACCTAAATAAAGCTATGGAAGTCATATCTAAATTTCCAAAAGTCCGAATAATTCATATACTAATCTTGGAGAATGCCCGAGCAGCTGACCTTGTGCATCAAGACTCAACTACAAGGATATAACTCAGGAAAAGTATTCCAATAGAAAGCATGGCATTACGGAACATATAAGAAGAACTTAGTTTCATCACTATAGATCGAGGACCATCATGGATGGATTTAATCAAATATTACATTGAAAAGGGGATCTTATCAACATATCCAAAAGATGCTAGAAAAATAAGATGTAAAGCGACGAGTATGAGTTAAGCTAATGAGACATATACAAAATGGGTCTTATACAAAAGGGGATATGAAGTTTCCTTACTACGGTGTGTTCATACCATATAAGTAAGTGAATTAATTAAGGATGTGCATGAGGTCTCCTATGGATCTCATTTAGATGGTCAGAGTTTATTCCGACGAATTAATATGGAAGGATATTATTGGTCAACCATGGTGGCAAATTGTAAAAGCTTTGCTAGGAAATGTGACAAGTACAAGAGATTTACAACCATTCCCAAAAGGCTAGGGCTTCGCTAACACCAATCACTTCTCCTTAGACCTTTTCCATTTTGAGTATTGATTTGGTCGACTAATTACCAACTACAAAAGGAAGAATCAATTATTAGGTGGTAGATGTAGATTATTTTATGAAATGGGTGGAAGTGGAACCATTGATAGAGATGTTGTATGAGAAAGTGTTTGAGTTTATACGGAAGCACATCATATGCAGATATGGCATGCCTTACATTTTATTTACCTACCATGGAACCCCATTTGACAATGATGATTGTGAGGCATATTGTGCTCAATATAAGATCCAAAAACTTCATGATTCTCCTGGCATCCATAGTGCAATGGTCAAGTAGAGATCATGAATAAAACCTTGCTTAATGGGTTAAAAAAATACTTAATGTTGCCAAGGCTAACTGGATCACTGAGTTACATTTTGTTTTTTTGGGCGTATAGAACCATGCCAAGGACATCCTCTAGAAAAACACCTTATATACATGTTTTTGGGACTGAGGCCATGATACAAGTGGAAATAGGCCTACCAACTCATAAAGTGTTAAACATCACCCTCTTAAAAGTGATCTTATGTGAATGAATGATTTAGATCAAGTCGAAAAAGTCTAAGAGGATGTTTCCCTCTGATCTGCTGCTTATCAACAAAGAAATGAATATTTTGATAGCAAGAGGGTCAAGTCAAATAACATGAAAGAACATGATTACGTACTTAAAAAGGTCATTTATTAGGGAAACAAGTTGGAAGATAATTGGCATGATCCTTATCATATTAAAGCAGTCATTCAACCAGGAACATTTTTTTTGGAAACTCTTGTTAGGGAGGAATTTAAGAGTCAATGGAACGCCGAACACCTCCGAAAGAATTATTAGTAATGCAACAGATTTATGTACTATTTTCATAAAATGTCAATAAAAATCATGATTCATGTTCAATTATTCTTCTATTTTTTCATTTTTTTGGAGTACGGTGATATCTACATCCGCAACACAGTAATAATAAACATATGTTTCAATATTTTTCTTCTCATGGTCTTCAGCCATTGCTGACCAACCAAGATCACTCTGTTTCTTCTTTTGGTCTTTATTCCTCGCTGATCAAGAAACAACATATATTAATCAGGTTAAACTTATCAATTTGAGTTTCCCGATTAAGTTAAATACTAGAATACATATATACATTCCTATATACAAGATACATATATATATATATATATATATATATATATATATATATATATATATCTTGTATATATATATATATACACACATTCCTAATACATTTTATCACCAATAATTTATTAATTCATGTATGACTTTGGCATTGATAAAGTCATGAACAAGAAGCCTATAAAATATCATGTAGATACACAAGAAGTTTTACCCGACAAAGTTAGAATACAGGAATTTACATATGCGTTCCTAACCATAGGAATATATGAATACATTCCTAATAAACTTGGTCGAGAATGATAACTATTGTATATACCTAGTTCAAAACTATTCATAGTGTTAACTAAATACATTAGTAGAATATAAGGCCCTACAGCTAAGTTCAAATATTGAACCCACTACTTGTTAAATAAGAAAATTACCTAGTTAGCTGACTGATTAACTAATCATCACTTTAACAACAAATCTCAAAGAAAAATGCTGAGCATGTATTAAAAACAGTAAGTAAGATATTTTTATTTCATTAAAATGAAAGGATGTGACAATCAAAGTTGAGTAAATATGCTGGACATTTCCCTTCCACTTTAATCATTTCAGAAAATGTTTGTTATAATTTCTCCATCATAGCGCGAGGGTCATCCAGGTTGTATGGGTAATTTACGTAATTAAAATCTCTCGGCATTTGCCTATTTCTACTACTCGGCTCGTTGATCAAATGAGGAGGGTGGATTATCTCATGCACATCATGAAGGCCGTAATCTCCCAAATATTTAGTAATTAAACATTGGGGAATGGCATCAGGAGGGATCCATGTTGTGTCCAACATGAATGGAGGATTATCACATTCCAAAAACTAGGATCATTCCAATATAATAACTCATTATTTTGGCCATATTTTAGTAAGGTAAGCAAGTTGCTTCATCCCCATATATAGACCTCATGATGACTTTATGCAAGACGATCATCAACATGGCCTAGGGCCTCATTGTAATCTTCCATCCAAATCTCCCTAGGCTTCTTATGAAATTAGATGGTCAATCTATTAACCTGTTGTTGGAGTTTCTTGTTAACATCATTATTGACTTTCAACTGGGAAGATTGGTCGGCAATAGCTTTATTCTTAGCTTCCAGCTGGATAGAGAGTTTCCATATTTATCCTTACCTTCCAGCTTTATCCTTACTCTTTACTTTTAATTTGGTAGATTGGTTAGAAAAAGTTTTCCTAGTTCTTTATTCATCAACAGCTTGTCGTATAACCACTCTTTGCCTTGAAGTTTGCCCGAGGTTAATTTTAGTCTGTAATGTTCCAGCTCTTCTAGCAGCTTGACATTCTCTAGTTCGAAAAAGGAAACCCTTCATTTGATACTAATTTAGCAAGAACCATGGTCTTTTTCAAGCTATCCAATTCATTCTGCAAGCGGTTATTTGCTTCCTCCAGTAGTTTGGCAATATTCGTAGAACTCATAACTTCTTTGTTCAAAATAAACTCCTTACTGGTGTATACAATAGCATACTCTTCAAGCTTCTTCTTGTCGCCCACTGCTTCACTATAAAATTTATATTTAGCCTCATAATCGGCATAGAGCACGGTTTGGATTGTATGTGGTCATCTTCTAATATGCCGCATTATTGGCAACAAACCCATCTAATAAATAATGGAGATGGATGTAGGCTTATTTAACTTGCTCGGATACATTAGGTCCTAGCAATCCATCTAAGCCCTCTTTAGACATGGGAATATGGCCAACTTCTAGAAGGGTTCTACTCCGCCTGAGTAGGTCAGATTTAGAAGAAACAATGGCTTTTTTCCTAGCATCAAATTGAAATTCACATAGGTAAGAATATAAAGACTACAAAGGTGACGAACAAGAAAAAACTTTTAGGAAATATAACTTCATAACAACCAAGAAAGATGAAAAGGAAAACATACAAGTTGGGTCGAAGTAAAGTATTTTCATTAATAAGAAATGGTATATTACAAAATGATGATGCTATTAGAAAAACAAAAAAACAACTTACAGACAAAGAAAATAGAGAATAAGGAGGTATACTTTCTCCTTATCCTGAACATGAACTTCAAAAGGGTTCTTGACAGGAAGGAGAAGTCAACTAAGTGGTTAAACGGTAGACTCAATAGGTTTTAGGGAGCACTCCCTTGATCCTTCTTCCTCATTAAAATCTTCCTCTAAGTTTGGAGGAGTCCATGGGTCATTTATCTTGAAAAACTCACAGTTATCAGCAATACCAACTTCCTTTAGTTCATTTGACCAACCACCCTTAAAGGATTTTTTCTTGGCATACTCGATCTAGGGGGAAGAAGACAGCAGTTCCTTGTCCTAGCCTTTTTCAAAAGTACTATATTTATTCTCTTATTCTTCGCTTTCTTTCCCACAAGATCAGTTCTCAGACCTTTGAGCTTCTCCGTGATAGATGAAAGAAGAGTCTATTTCTCCATTATTTTGTCTTCAAGTAACTTGGCCCTATTTCCAATAGTTGTTGATATTGAAAATATACTACCCCTATCATGAAACCTTCGAGAAGTATGCACAAAAGTCATCTTTTCGCAACCCGTCTCAGGTTATAGGGTTTTGCCCCTACCTTTCATCTTAGCTGGCCGCAATCCCTCTCTTTCACACCAACAATACAGCTCGTACACCTCCTATAAATAGAGGTTCTCACCTCATGATTGGAGGGGGTAGAATATACATGGCATAAAATAAATACTTGGCAGAGCCTGGCCAAAATCTTGACATTACCTCTCTCTACAAAGATATTCTTACTTGAGGGTTCGGGTCCATTTCTTGTACTAATACCTAGTCCAAAGACCACTACACTTTTGGAGACATTGTCAAACACTATAAATCCCTCGATACAGCTTGGGGACTACTCATAGGCATCACGATCATCTCTCCAAAACTCCCAAAACCATTATAGACATGGATTATCTACTCTCATCTACATTGTATGCCTATATCGGCATTGTAAACCTCTACTACAACACATACATAATGAGAGTGGGGTAACAAAGTGGACGTAGGCTCATTTTAATAGCTGAACCACTCTATATCGTGTATTTTCTATCTCTTTACTAACTCTATCTGCTTATTATGTACTTTATACTTGACTTGCTAGTACGGGAACGTCTAGTGTCTGATCTTTCGTATCATCATTTTGGCATCGTCTGTGGGAAGTGAGGTATTTCAATCTTATTTCTCTATATTTTGGGTTCTTAAACGCCGTATTTTATTCATGAGGATCCTTTGGATCATTATCTAATGGGTGAATTTTTGTTATTGAACTCGTATTTTATATACACACCTTCAAATGGGTATCACATATATTTAGATCTATCATGGGGTCTCCCTTTTATGACCCTATATCTATTTGTACAATACCCCGGTGATGTTAACTCACCAAGATAACACTGAAAAGTGAAAAGGGGAATAACCTCGCCAAGATGGGTAGCTTGGGATGAGATCTATTTGCTCGTTTTCTACTTTCTTAGCCTACGATATATGGTTTTCTAGCTTGATTTTGCCATTCTTGGGTCACTAAAAGGTTGTTCTTCCATAGACATACCCTAGTAGGTATGTCCTCCACGTGTTTCATGTAAAAATCTCAGTTTTTGGGTTTTAATTCTGGGATTGCTCCCTTCTGCCCAAAATGGGATGCGACCTAGGAGTTTAACTGCCCTTTTATCAGAGCCCCTACTATCGTAGTTTGTTTACAACAACTTCAAATCATCGGAGAATGGACTCAAGTGGCCTCAAGTTCAACCTTCGTGAATTCCACTAAAGGGCAATGGCTGTTCACATATGTGCCTCACTAGCTGTCGGCTCAACAGTAAAACCCTTTCAGCAATGAAAAGTCTGCATCCCAACATAATATCTTGTTCATCGTAAACTCTGTGATTACTCACTTCTGCTAGTTTTGTCTCAGATTATATATTTTTTAAAGACTAACAAAGAACAAATGAAAGGAGACTCTGGTTAAAGTGAAGAAATAAAGGATGAGATTCCCCAGATGTACAACCACCTCAATCATTTATATGACAGTCATGCCTCACTCCAGACTCAGGTCAACTTCTTGACCGAAAGGGTTATTATGATAGACTCCATGGTGCCCAAAGTTATTGTCCAGGCCATAGTGGATGAAGCCATAGAAGCTACTGTTCGAGGGGCCGCAACCCAGGACTAAAAGAGAAAGAGGGTGAAGAAGGCATAAGAAGACTTTGAGGTCTACACCCCATCGATTTAAAGAATTGAATACATCTTAGAGCTCGTTAAGGGAAACAAATTATTGAAGTGGTCAGAGAAGCTAAAGACTCCTCTACACAAAAGGGAGCGGGACAAGTGGTGCAAATTCCATATAGACCATGGCCACGACACTGATGCATGTTACTCCTTGAAGAACGGGATTTAAAGGCTTGTGAGTTAGGGAATGTTGCAGCAATTCCTGAAAATTCTTGGAGAATGCAGCCTTACCAAACATGCCACATGTTTTACCCCACTTTAGTCTATATTTTCTATTAAATCTGAAGTGTTGCCTTTACAACACAAGCGTTGTATTTTTCTACAAAATTAACATATATATATATATATATATATATATATATATATATATATATATATATATATATATATATATATTTGAAGAATAGATTTAGTCATGTTTTATCTCTTGACTTCCCATTTGTAAGAATCCTATGAATGACCTTCATCTTGAACAAATTTCAAGGGAAATATGGACAGTTATCTTGGAAGACTATTTATTTCGGGACTGATCCATTGGTTAAAAAATGACAACCTTAGTTGGCTTATAATGCCACTCACAGTGCAAGTACATATTCTTATATTCATAAGGCCAACAATCCTTCGGTATATGCTACTATCCTCTTCAAGGTCTCAAATTGCCCCCACTTTGCTTTCGAGATGCATACATTAGCCTAAGGAGGGTTGAAAATGTCCCTTACACTAGCTTATGGAAGCTTTATAATACCTAGCCCGGGGAGGAGTGATAATAACACATAAGAGTTGAAAACTTAATTGTTTGCGGATAATCCTATATTTGAAGAGGCCGAAGACTTAATTGTTTGTGGATAATCCTATATTTGGAGGGGCCAATGACTTCATTGTCTGCGAATAATACTATTATAGCCTTGGAAGGCTTTATATATATATATCCAAACATATCTTGATGGATCTTTATAATACCTAGCACGGGGAGTCCTGATAATAACCTAACCAAAGCGACTATGAGAAGCTACAAACGTTGTTTCATGATAAAGAGACTAAAGGAAGTCATGGAATTCAATTGAAGTGACTAAATTATGTTGTGACACCAACATCATGAAGCATAATAAAGGTACAAAAATAAGTTGGCCTTAACCCGGCATTCTGTCATTAATTTCTTGACAATGTCCTGGAAATCCCCGCAGCCTTATAAATATGGTTGTAGCCATTATAGAGTCCATTCATTCATTTGGAAGGTGCAAAAGAAAAAATGATGACAAACATATGAATTGCTCAAATGCCAAAGCAGGACTTCACACCAACCGCAGCCTTTAAATTGCAACCAAGGCTTAGAAAAATGATGGAAAATTTAACGGAGTCAAATGGCATTTGTGCTTGGGGGATGATAACTACAAATATGGGGTGGAAAAATTGAAAAATCTAAGGCAAAATACAACAGGCTGCAGCCTACTTGGAGGAGACATTTACAAGAAGTTACCGCGGCCTTATATACAAATTTCAGTTATTAAAGAAGTATATTTTCAAGTTCATTCAAGCAATCAAATATATGGAGATAACATTCATTCAAATATCAAAGAAGACAACAAAGGAATAAGTAAAGGATCAATTAAGAGAGAAGTTAGATTAAAGGCCACAGCCTTCGATAAAAGTTGTGAAATGTCAAGTCATAAGTACAAACAAATGGTCGTAGCCTAAATGACATTCAAATGTTGAGAGGACACAACCTAGTGTGCACTAAAAAGGGGAGACAAATTCCTAAGTCTAATACTGAACATCATCTTCAACGTCCCCGTCTTCACGTTCTTTGACCGTCTCAATTGCTTCATCATCTTTCGCAACCTCCTCCATAATCTTTCTTGCTCTCTCCTCTATCGCAATCCTCATCTCAGCTATACATGCACTATGTTCTTCATCACCAACACTCTAGGACATAACATGGTCCTTGGCATCTGATAAAGTTTTTTCCACCCTATATCTTAGTTCTTGGTATCTTCATATATATGCCTTATTATTGGTGAGGAATAAATCTTTAGACTTTTTGTAGTCTGCTATGCTAACCTCTACGGCCTGTTTGAGGTTTGCGAAGTGAGAATCCTCCTATTTATTAAGGGTTGCGACATGCTTTGTCTCCCGGTGACTATATTTCTCTTGAATCTCCTTTAACTGGGACTCAAGACTAGAGGAAAGCTTAGTAGCTTCCAGAGATTTTGCTTGTTTAGTTTCTAGAGAGGCTGTGATAGTTCTCAATTTTTGCTCTGCTTCATCCCAAGCCATGATAATAGTAACAACGTTCATTTGGGATTCTTGGAGTATCATAACAACAAAATTTTTGCATGCCTCAAATGAATAATTCCTAGCATTCTCCATGTCAATGATATGGACCCTCTCCGCATCCTCCTTCAGCTTGTAGAGGCCTTCGTGTTTGAGATTCTGGGACACCACAACATCCATGGCCTAAAAAGACAATTAATGTTAGAACCAAAACATGAAGTATAAAAATAAAGTATTGAAAACGTAAATTAGCACTTACTCTTAGCAGACTGTGGAGAACATATTCTTCAAGATGCTTATGGTACTCCTCCACGAAGCGATACAAGTCCATGTTGCCAGGAACCTTCTACATCTTGTTAACCACCCTGGAAGTTGTGTCCCAAGAAAATTGAGGATTCGGTCTCTGTAATTGGGGTCATTGACGACCATCATGGCCCTCATTGGCATGGATTTGAGGAGGCGCCAAGTTTGAATTAACAACCATTATTATTAGAGGATAGGGTGAATTTAAAGTGTTAGTTTGTGAGGTGTCTTGGCCATGCTGTGACTCAGACCTTGAGGGCATTGAGCCTGCCACAACTACGTGAATGCGAATGTTATCATCAAATTGGCCTCCACGCATTTCTTGTGGAGCAAACTCCTCAACCTGAATTGTAGGCGTAGCAGGAGTTGTTCGGTCGCCCATAGTGGGCATAACATGACGTTTAGACTTGGTCCTTTTTGTCTTCTTATGTATAGTTGTGTTATTGAGGGCTTCTACATCCTCTTCCATTTAAGCTATTTGAGCTACTAAGAGCTCCATATCTATATCCGCACCTGAAGAATAAATGAAGCAAAGTTAAAATTTAAAGGCTCAAAAATACTTACCGCGACATTAATAAAGTAAGGGGTTAATATCTTCTGCAGCCATTACTTTTGGCAGAGATTTGTTAGTGAAGTAACCTCCCTAAAAAATTGAAGATGATGTCACTAATGTGCTAAATTTTTTATCGTAAACACTTAACGGCCACAACTCTTCTTATTCTGCTCTCCTGCCGATGACTTTGGGGCAAATTGTCAAGAGCTGAATAAAACTTCAATCTTAGTAGAAAGCAATATAAGGAATATGGAAAACTATGAAACAGGTCACGAAATATAATCAAATGTCTGCAGACCTATTTACCTAGTTTGGATGGGTATCCCCACTACCGTGGCATCCTTAATGATGTCTCTCTCTCAGACTGATCAGGGTGGATTTACCACCCTTATCCAGAATCGTATAAATACTTTCCCTTCCATTTTTTTACACTGTTGGGGATTCCAGTATAAAGGGCTTCATCTTTGTTGCATAGGGCAAAGTAATAATACCACGTAAACATTATAGAGTTCTCCTTAGGTCTAAAAAAGTCGAAGAACTCTACGGGATTTATGTCCCTCCTAAATTTATTCTTCACAACACTATAGATGTAAGAACTCTCCGGGATCCAGTTGGGTTGGAGGCTAGCTTCATGGTGTGGAAGACTCTCCTAATTGGGACTTACACAGGTAGCCGCAACCCATATATGAAAGTATGGAAGGGGAAGCAGACCCCATCATCAATAATGGAGCATCGCCTTTGTTCTGCGAAGGGTGCTGAGTAGATGACATTTTTAAGAAACTCAAATGACTCACTAACATGGTTAACTCATTCCCAATTCATAATATTGTAGACGTTTAAGGCTGGAGGTGGTCTCTCTGCTCTGTTACATGGGCCAAAAGGTGTGTCCCTAGCTTCAGAAGACCAAATATCCGTGGTATCAAGGTTTATAGGGTTTCTACTCGAGCGGGTTTCCTGTTCCATTGCCTTAGTATCTTTCCTACAAGTGGAATTCGTAGAGTGAGAGTCTAAAATGATGTAATTTGGGTAATCTTTCAGCAAGCAAGGACAAAATGTCTTTAAAGGACACACAGAAAGGAGTTCGGGAGGATAAACTCCAAAAAATTTTTTCCAGAAATCCTTCAGAAATTTGTTAGGATTCTAACTCATATGGCTACAGCAACACCTGAAAAGTAGAAAGTTTGTTGTTAGGTGTCGCAACCAGTATGGTCAGATGAGCCTCTTAGAGGCAGCAAAAGGAGAAACATAATAATAAATTTGAAAGATAAATAGAAGTTTAAACTATTTCAGCTAACTATACACAATGTTTTGTTTTGGAATCCTAGAGATTACAACTGTTACTGTCGCGGAATATTATTTTTGGGGAAGGAGACATCATGTATATCTTGGTATGCCATAGTCCATGGGTTTATTGGCAAAGGCTACGAACACTAGTATAAGGACAAACCCTAAGGCAAAAAGGGAATATTTATCATACAATTATTGACCTGAGGCAAATAACCCAAGAATATGCTACCTACTACAAACAAACTCCTAAACAGTTTGATAACGAAGGTTGCCTAATCTAAAGATCGAGGCCCTAGAATTTGAAATGTTTGGTTAAGAACATCAAGAACATTAAATTTGATCCGATGCAAGTACAGGGAATTCAAAAGCCCTAAAAACCTAAGCCTAAGTCAATAAGTTTAATTTATTGATGAATGTTAATATTTTATTTAATTGATCGAACAATTGATTCAAATCAAAACAAGCTATCTATTATGATCAAATGAGTTCAGCAAATGAGTCAAATCAATGGGCTCAAATGAGTTCATTTTTTCAGGAATTTAGCAGTAATGATTCAATTCAGTGTTAGTTTTTTAATATGATTGACCAAAAAAGGTGGCTTCGAATGGTTCATTTATAAACAATAATAATCAATAGCAGAACAATAATAATCGATTCAAATCTCAGGAAATTTTGATTTGTTACATGGAAACCAACGAGAAAAAAGGACTTGGGTGTTTCTCAGCCTTGAACCACCAATTCCTCAACCATAAGTTGCCAGGGAAACCACTTGAACCAAATTAAAATAATCGCATGAAGATCAATGGAAAGATCAAAGGGAGAAATGGAGAAATTTTTCTCTCGATATGCTCTCAAGGAATTGGAAAATGTAATGAAGGCCAAGACCAATTACCATTTATATAAGTGGCCACGGGAAAATGAAGCATCACGTTTAAATGATCATGGAAACTTGAGTACAAAAGAGGTGATTACTCAGTCGCAACCCCAGTCCCTATCTCTTAGAACTACGATTTGGGGGTCTTATTGGTATGGAAAATATAGTACCCCTGCCGCAGAACCTTTGAGAAGTATGGATAGAAGTCGTGTTTCCGTAGCCCCATCATGTTATAGGGTGCGGCCCCTACCTTTCATCTTATAGGGTGGTACCCCTACCTTTCAGCTTAGCTATTAACAACCCCTCTCACTCACAGTAATAATACAACACATCCACCTCCTATAAATAGAGGTGATCAACTCATGATTGGAGGGGACATAATAGACACGACGAAACATAAATACTCGGTAGAGCCTTTCCAAACTCTTAACATTACCTCTCTTGACAAATATATTCTTACTTGTGGATTCGGGTCCATTTCTTGTACCGATACCTAGTCCAGAGACCACTACACTTGTGGAGACATTGTCAAACACTCTACATCCCTCGGTACAGCTTGGGGGCTACTCCTTGGCATCACAGTCATCTCTCTAACACTCTCAAAACCTTCATTGACATGTATTCTCTTCTCTTACATTCATTATATGCCTATAATATCATTGTAAACCTATACTACAACATATACATAATGAGAGTGGGGCAATAAAGTGGACGTAGGATCATTTTAATAGCCAAACCACTCTATGTCTTGTGTTTTCTCTCTTTTTACTAGCTCTATTTGCTTATTATTTACTTTACACTTGAATTGCTAGTACGAGAGAGACTAATGTCCGATTTTTCGTATCATCAGTTGTCAAACTGGTATTAGTAGTTTTCTTTTTCCCCTCAGCAGTAGCGGCCCTTTTGTTGGCCTTCTTTTGATCTTCCTCCTAAGTTTTTTTCCTTTGTCTCCAAAGCTTATCATCCAGTTTCAAAGGTTGTTATTGTACCTTCAAAGCCCTCTTCAACTTATTTTGACTAAGAATGCAATTGATCGTCCTTCTCCATCATCTGATTAGCGTCCACTAAAAATTTCCAAAATAAAAAGGTATCAAATTAGGGAAAAATAAATAAGACAATAAATGTGAGAAACTCTTCATGGCTCATACTTCATCCATTCAAAAAAATATCAGGAATGAATCATTGGGGCCGGTTTCTTTTGATGGAAAAAATTACCCATCAACATGGACCATTTATAAATAGACACATGTCCCCGTACATGGCAACATTCATTGTCATCAATCATTTGGTCAGATCAGAAGATAGTTGATCGTCCAGCAGGACGACCAACCTGAAGAATAAAAACTATCATTATTGATAAACAGTCATTGCATGGAAAGCGTCCTAGAGTCATTCTACACATGCTCATACTATCAATAATCACATTCATTTTGTATGGGTGTAAATTATTAAATGTATAAAGACATTCCAACCCTTGATCTCTGGGTCACTATAAATACAATGCATTCTTTTCACAAAAGGCAAGAGAGAAAATGTACAAGGTCATTCTTCTAACAAGAATACCTAGTTTTGTGTAATCATCAACATCAATACAAAACCACTTAAAAATTCTCGTGTCTCATTTATTTTTCTCATTATTTTATTTATGATTATAAAATTGGCATCATATAAATCACTACCAATTTTAGACAACAACACCATTTTCTATCAATTGTGAAAATGAATAATCAAAACATACACAAGCTATCATAAGTTATGTTTTATGTGGAGAACCCCTAAGATAGGGATAAAAGACCTCAATGCATTCAAAATTGTCATAAGTACTTGAAAATAAATCTGGCGAAAAATAAGACGGTACTTATAAAACAAACCATATCATGTAGTGACCTATGAACCTTTCAACTCTTCCCCAAAGGAAACGAGAATAAAACCCAAGCTCATTAAAATGAATGGAGAACTCCATTCTCTTCCTTGTAATAACGTCACACTTTTTTCTCCCCATTAAAATAAAATGCCTCTTATTTTAGATTTCGGAATTGATTATCTAATATCTACAAATGTGTAATGAATTGATAAAGCTAGTGTATATCCCTGTTTTAAATCCACAAATAATTAGTATTTTGTATGTATTGTTATTGCAAATAACGTTAATCAAAAATTCCTTTTTGTACTTATAAATATAATATAACATGTATATGGGTAAGTAGGGGGTCAATTCACACTCCTTAGAGTGGATAAAAGAAAAAAGAAGATTATGTAACAGGTTTTTAAAAGTATTTTTAAAGGATGATTATGCTACTAATGACGAACTACTATTTAGAATAAAATAAATAAATAAAACTAAAATAAGAAATTAGACATGAATAAATATGAGAACAAACAAGGGAGAAGAATCCACTTCCATGACTTAATTATTTATGTTGATTAAGTGACTTTAATTTTAGAATATTCAAAGATTTATTAAAAATACAAATTGATTCTTATCGCAAATGCAACTAAAGTAAAATATTCTTTCGAAAATTAATTTTAGACTTTCACAAAACTCTTCAATAATAAGAATATAACTTTTCTAATAAACTAGAGGATATGGATAATTTATTAAAATTATTTTAAGTATTTACAAATTATTTTTTAGAGTTACAAAATCTTAAAACAACATTTAACTTAAGAAAGCCTATCTATATATTTTCTCCATAAGGAAATTATATTCTAAAAATTTCGAGTTATGACTTAATGATAATATCACCCCATCTCGCATGAGAGGGGAATTTTTTATTCATTAGAAATAAACGCCTTTTCTCTAAGCATGATAAGAACCGAATGATTTCTCTCGAAATCCCTTTTGATATGTAAAAGTCCAATATTTATTTTAAAAGAACCATGATAAAATTTGAAATTACAAACTAAATCAATTGGAAGAAGAGCATAAAATTTTCATCTCTCCCATTGAATGTGAGTATTTAGCCTAACATGTGAATTACTTTTACAGATAAATTTTAAAACTAATTCGCGAGAGGTGTAAAAGAAAGAATAAAGGAAGAAAAGAACAATTTATAAACCAAGTCTCCTTGCATTTTCATTGAACCTCGACGCATAGGAAATGAAGAACACCCACAAATATTATATTGATGATAACATTTGCCTCTAAAAACATATCTCACAAACTCTCCATTTTCATCTCGAAAAATAATTTATTTCACACAATTCTCCAAAATTTATAAATGAAATAAAAGGATTAAAATACATTAATTTAATTAAAAACCTCTAAGTATTAACTTGGAGAATGCCTAAGTTATTCTAAAGTGGTAGTATGTTACTTTTAGATTAGTCCTTAGTCTAGCTTCCTTGGAATGAAGATCAAAAGCCCTTCTTTATAGTTAAAAGTTAGGGTTACGAGTATTTTTTGTATTTTAAAAACTAATATTCTAACAAATAAAATAATAAAAGGTATGTGTAAGGAATATTCATCTAGAAGTGTTGGCTGCTGATAATTAAGTTTTGGGATAAATTATTAGAGCTTGGTATGTTTAACAAAAAGAAATGGAGAAGAAATTAACAATAGTGGTGGAAAGTGGAATAAAGCAAAATTCGACTGAATGTGAGAATATCTCGTGGGCAGTGGCGTGTGCAGAGCATTTGGGCTGCATAAGTGGGAATGTGATCAATGGCTTCATGGACTGCCATGTGGTTTTCTCTGATGGTGCCACATGGCATCTAAATAATTAATGCAAAACTAACCATTTCCTCTCCCTGCCTTAGATAGCACCCAGTTGCTTTTGGCATGCAATACTTGAGTTGCCAATAAGCCACCATATGGATAAGTTATTATATTGAATGAAATAATACTTAACACTTGTAATTTTCCTAAATTCAGATAGTTCCAAAAAAAACCCAAATCTCAACATCTTTCACATATGACCTCCAAATGACAAATCGTAAAAATTGATGTGATCATGATTTTCATGATGACAACATTCTAATAGTTCATGGGTTACAAGATTTACTTCAGGTATGATTAGGGGTTTTGACTTTGACTTTTCACCCATTTGAATTTGGGCAGTCATAAATTTTCGTTTTAAATTCGAGTAACACCTCCTTCGAACGCAAGTGTTCCTTTATTCAAAGGTTACAATTTTATGATTTGTACGAGTCCAAAATTAATTATTTGAATTTAACAATTTCCCTTGAAAGTGCATATTCATCCATTTTTTGTCAAATTTCCTTGAGTTAATGCTTTCGAATCTGCAAGTATGTTTTTACGTGTAAGATAAATAAAATACCCACATAAGGCCAATTTTAATGGGAACTAGCAAATAAAATACATCTATTTGAGGTATAAATGTAACACTTTTGGTCTCGTATCACATCACCCCCAAATATAACATTGCTACTCCTTGTATAAAAATACAATGAAAGAAAGATAAGAAACCAAAAGGGTGTCGCTATCGCTGGTATAAGTCATTGCACTTTGCATGCGCAATAAGTCCTTAAACTTTTAAGTTTCCCTAGAGGACGAGTGTTATCTCGTGATGGTTTGTAATTAAGATACCAACAAAATTCAAAATATTTACATGAAAATTGATTTATTAATGTAAGAGCATGATTTATATTATTTATTCATAACTTAGGCTGGCATAGTTTTTGGAATATTTCGATACCGTGTGATTTGAGCTGACATGAACTCCAAAAATCCAACATTTCTATCTTTCAAGCATATTAACATTCTATAAAGTTATAAAGGAAATAAGTTTAAATTTATTCCTTGAATTCATTTTGAGATGTTTATTTTCATTAAAATTGAAAACATGATTTTTATTTAAAAATCAAGGTAGTTTTTCTAATGAGATCCTAGTTTCATTTGAAGTATCGTTTGAAGTTTACTTCCATCAAATATATAACGAGGGTGTACTTTTATAGGTCACTTGATGGTCTTGCTATACTCGTTTAAACGAGATTCAAAAGTCATTCAAACAAAGTCGTTGCCTCAAAATTTGTGTTCACCCAATAAATAATTATTTTTTTGTTTGTTTTTCATAACACTTTTGCTAGAACTATTTCTGCATGCCTTTACCAAAAGTTTTCAACTTTTTGATTTGAGAAAACCTTTTTGATTCATAATTTACATTCCTAAGATATATTTGAGTGAATCAAGTTTAAACCTAATAGTTTGTATTTTTGCATTCACAATATTTGTCGAGAAGCCATCTCAAGGGTTTACTTGTGATTCTCGATGGAATTCACTAGTAAAGATGGAGGACTGAGGTTCTTGTGATTATTGCAAGGATCATTGTTGAAGGAAGGTTGCGTCTTTCTAGTTCTTAGGAGGATCATAGTTGAGTAATTTATGAAATTTGCGAGTTGTGATTTGCAAATTTTATGTAGTAAATAAAATATTTTAATCGAAATTTTCAAAACTATAATTTGATTGCGAGCTTGCTTGATTTACATTTTGAATCACATAGTTTCATGTTCTAGGGCTATAAGAATTAATATTTTTTATCGGTTGTCATTTGAATTTAATAAGTTAAACACATTAGATAATTTCATACTCTTAAATTGTTATTAGAGTCGGCTACACAAAAATATTGTGTGATCCTTTTTCGCAATTTTTTTTCTTTGATATCTTTTTTTTAAATTTTTGATCTTTGAAAAATTGAATTTTAATGGAGAATTTGTATCATCGATTGCTCATATTTGATGCTAGCAATTATGCTTATTAGAAAGAAAGTATGCAATCCAATTTAAAATCCATAGATGAAAGGGCTTGGTTAGTATGTGAAAGAAGGATCCTCCATGATCATTGTTGATAATATTACACATCCTAAACCCGTCTCTTCATGGACTGATGATGAGTTTAAGTGGAGTACCTACAACTCCTATGACATGAGTGCTATTTCTGGTTACGACGCATCATGACGTGCACTACCACTATAAGAGAAATATCAATTCGTGGCAATTTTGTTAGTGGCTAATCATTTATTGCCACTAAAATGTATATTTTGTTCAAAAATTTACGTTTGCCACTAAATGATAATGTATTACAGGAAACAAATTAAAATTGCCACTAAATGTAAATTGGGAAGAATTGGACATTTAGCGGGAACACAAAATTCTAATTTGTTGCAAATTAGAACTATTTCCCACTAATGTAGTATTATTAGTAGCAAACATATTAGTTTTCCACAAAAAAAATTTAAGATACACTTAATTTCCTGGACCAATTTAATTTCCACTAAAAAAACATTTTAGACAGAGTCCCACCAAATAACTTCTAAACCTAGGAGTCTTGCCAAACTCACGCATTCGAAGAAATTTCTTGGGTTTCTTGCTTACTAGGAGATTTACCTACCAGGTATAAATGACCTCTCTATTGTTCATCAGATTTGCCAACTAAATATGACAAAAATTGAGATTGCATCCAATTTTATGCAAATCGACCCCCCTATAATTTATATTTTTTTTGCACCTAACTAAAATTAGATCACATTGTTCATCCAATTTTATACCATAAAGTCGATTTGCATCTGATTCGCCACAGTGATTTTGCTATGAGTAGTGCGAGGAGATTTACCTACCACCAGTGCAAGGTTGGTCATGATTTTATATTGCTGTAGATAGGTTCTTCTTGTTGACGGGTTTGGTTCATTTTTTGAGTATTGGAATTAGCGTATTTTAAATTGTAATCATGTTAAATTCTTTAATTCTTATAGTATAGTTTTTGTATGTCTACTCGTTATTATTTTTGTTTGGAAATTAATTATATTATTTATCATTGGTATGTGTAACTCTGGGTGTTTGAATAGATGGAGAAAATTTAATTGATTGGGGCGAAGGGAATAAGCCTACTCAAATTGAAACGTTAGAATTTGGTTTAAGTGAAGATATTAAGCTAATTAGTGTAGAATAGCCTTAAATAAGAATTGTAATGGAATGATGTTGAGTATATAGAAACACTTGGAATAATGTAAGATCCATGCTATTTGTAATGGGTTTGTATCCCACATTGATTAAATGATTGTACATAAACATAATTATAGGGTCACAATTTCAAAACAACAAATAATAATTTTAAATATATAAAACACATTTCACCTTTTTACGTCTCACCGTGGTTAAAACTATTTCTCCTCGAACTAAACAAACAATAGATTTTTTTTTTATGATAGTTTGTAATTTGTGTTAAATTTGTAATTTGCATTCCCTTTTGATCAATGGTTTTTATTATAAAGTTGGAAGTAGATAAGAAAAATAGATTAATTTATAATTTGCCTTCATCAAATTTGATATACATCTGATTGGCAATTCCTCTTATTTGCATTATACAGGTGCATTCCTTGGATTTGCATTATACAAGTACGTTCATACATCGTTGGATTAAATCCTATGTAAATTAGATGACAAATAAGAAAAATTGTTTATAATATGTTGAAATCCCCTCCTTTCAATTGCCCAAAATTTTTTTATAGTGTTTTCCTTTTATTTTTTCCTATGCATTCATCCTCTGATTCTTATGCATTCATATAGGTGTGTTCCTCTGATTTATTTGGAGTGATTTATCACATAGATGTTCCTCTCATTTCTCTCTTGTCAATGATTCACCGATTCATTTGTCTATATTTTTATATATAAAGGTCGTACCATTTCACTGGGTGTTAACATTGGCGAATATATGAAGCAATTATTTTTTTCCTTTACATGAACACTTGTTTACACGAATTAATTATGTTTGATCTGATCGTGCAACCCCGATATCTTCCGTGCATCAAGGATACACACAAGAAGCCATATGTCATCCTTCCCAGTCAATTATTGAAAATGTCTTCAATATGCCTAACACGATTGTATCTGGTGTTAACACATAAGGTATTGTATTTATAATGCTTCGCATTGTTTCATATGTCATTATCTAATTTTGTTTGTAAAATTGAATAACACACGACTATCAATGTTGCATATTTTCCCAAATGCCGGAGGATATAGTGTGCAAATAGTCACTCATGGAAAATGTGTATAATTCGCTTACAAGCCCTAATTTTTCAATAAATTTAATGGGACAACAATGACCTTACTCGACTTGTGGTACACGCGACACATATCCCTATAAATGCAGGAAAGAAATGCACTATGCAGTTCATCCTATCCCGAGGCCTTTAAGTCTCGCAAAGTGGTAATAGACTGGTCAATTTGCAACTCAAGATATTCATGATGCGATTCTAGCTTGCTCTATTTTTACTCCCATATCCATTAATTATTCCTAGAAAATTTTGTGTTGAAATTGGAGTGTTTAATTTCCTTTATGTTTAATTATATTGGTTATTGCATTTTGAGGTCAATATGTATATGTTCCATGGTTTTTCATATTTACACTTTGGGGTCCAATATCTAGTTTTATAGGGACGACTCGATATGCTCTATATAATCCACTCAGGATCAAGTCTATTTGACCCTATCATTCATAATAATTAGGCGATATAAATCACTCTTGTCCCGACGATAATGTAATGATCCACTATCATGGCTTGACTATTGATAAAAAAGCTTTTTGGTGTATTTGTCGTTGTTGTATAAGCTCCTTCTAATCAAAACCTCAATTACCAACAAATATAAAACAAACTCAAGTGTAGAGGTAAGTAAGGGTATCAATCCACTTTCTAGGGAGTAAGCTAGAGACAAATTCAATTTTAATTCACTTTTTATTTTCTTTTTGTGCTTTTTTGCTTTTCAAATTTTTTTAGCTTTTTCAATATTAAAACAATAAGGTGAGGTGATGATTTAATCTAAACTAAACTAAGATGAAAATAACTAACTAGAAAGTTACTAAAATGAAAAAAAAAAAAACTAAACTAAAATAAGAGATAAAGTGAAGTAAATAATTGTGAGAACAATCAAGGAGTGTGATTACACCACAAATTTTCTAATTAATTAATTTAATTATTTGAATTATCCCAAATTAATATCCAAATTACAAACCAACTCTCGTTGCAAGTGTAATTATAATAGTAATATTTTAGAAAATGAAGTTTAACACCCCACAAGTCTAGAAAAATAGATCTACACTCCTTTTAGTTAATCACCTGCTAGGATCGATCGATTAAAATTTATGTAAATCTTGGAAAATAAATGTAGAGTTGAAATTCAAGTTATAATACTCCACTTAAGAAACCCCAATCTCTAGTTTGAATCTAAAATGGGTATTATAACTAGATTTTTTGATTTTCTCTCGAAACTCATTTACCCTCTCTCGAGGCGTAAATCTAATGGTAAGGGATCAAAGTTAACATTCAAAGGGAAATTTCAAGTAATCAAACTAATTAAATAAAATAACATCAAATAAAGGGTTTTAGCGTAACATGGTATAAAAATTGACAAATTAATAATCAAAGGCATAAACAAATAAAATAGAAGGGTAAGAGGACAAATCTTCAAACAAGTCTCCTTGATTTGCAAAATTGAACTCTAATCCTCCATTGAAATTGAGCAACATCCGTTCAAAATGAGCTTTCCACAATATTCACTACATACAAACACTCATTTCAATCACTCAATAATTAATTTCTCACAAATACCTAAAAAAATGAAGATAAAACTATTTACAAATATATCTACCTAATTTATTTTCTAGTCTAACCTATCTCTCTCTCTAGAATTTTCTTTCTCTATTTGATGATGATTTTTCTCAAATGGGGTCTTGAGTCTTCTTTTATAGCAGATGCATGGCACACATGGAGCTAAGGAGTATTTTTGAAAAAAGTTTAATGTACATGGAAATGGGGTGTGAGGTCATGTGGATGAGGAGAGATAACAAATCTGATTTGGTACAAGGGTGTTTTGGGGTATATGAAAAAAATGTTTAGTTGGGGGTAATATGGGGAAATGGTTTTAACGGGGGAATAAGTGAGGTTTTAAGACATGTGGGTATTAGTGTTTAGGGATTTTGCTTTGGTTTGTTTGGCTTTGGTTCGCAGGTGGAATGAAAATCGTGTAAGGCTTGGGAGTCAAAATGGGAGATGGGTCTTCGGGTGGAATGGATGGGTATTTGAATGGGTTGGTGTCGCGGGTAGGTGGGTCGGATTGGCTGGTGGTTGGACACGGTTTGGGCTGGAATCGAGAGTTGCCGTCAGAGATTAGGGTCGCTGGAGGTTGATCAGAGCAGAGGTTGGCGGTCGGACGCGGGTTGTCACCACCGGCACTGGGTAGGGGCGCAACCGGGTCGTAGGGGCAGCGATCGCGGGTTGGACATGGAGGTTTGCCAGGAGAGTTCTGGGTTCTGGCGACACCGGTGCCAGAGGGCGATTTCGAGGGGCGCTGGGTCGGTCACGTCTTTCGGCGAGTGGATGAGGGTTGGATCGTGCAGGCTACGGCGTGTGGGTAGGTGGCTGGTCAGCGGGTGCGTCTGGTCGAAGGAGCAGAGGTCACCGGACTATAGGAAGTTAAGGGCGCGATGGGGTTCCGGCTGGGTAGTCGTCGGGCTTAGATGTAGGGTGAGAGATGAGAGATGGGTGTGTGTGTTTGGTGTTGGAAGATGTGGGTTTGTATTGGGTGTTGTTGGTTATGGAGGAGAGAGATTAAGATGGGTTGTAGGTTGAAGATGGAGGGTGGGTATTGGGTGTGTGAGGTGTAGGGGATTTAGTGTGAGGGTGAGGGTTTAGGATAAGAGGTGTTTGTGTGTATGGTAGTTGTGTAGGATAAGTTGGGTGTGAGTGAGTGTGTGTGTGTTTAGGGTTGGTAATTTTTTGACACGATAACCCGTTTATGGTAATAACCCGAACATAATCCGAACATGACACGATTAACTTGTATAGATTTAAGAGTACCCAAAACTTATAATAAAATCAGAATCATCGCAACCCGAAAATGACACGACTAACCCGAATTGCCACCCATATGTGTGTTAAAATTGTGACCCTTAAATAACACAACTAAAATTAACAACACTAAAAATAAAAAATAAAATCTATCTAAAAATTAAACAAACTAAAAACAAATAAAATATTAAAACTAAAATAAAATAAAATTCTAAGCTTATATAAAAACTAAAATAAAACAAAAGAAATAAAACTTAAAATGTAAATGAAAATTAAAGTCCTAAAAAAATAAAATATAATAAACTAAAAATAAACTCCTAGAAACTAATCCTAATAAAATAAGACTACACTAAAAACTAATAAAAATCAAAATAAAATAAAATTATACTAAAAAATTAAAATAGAAAATAAAACCTAGAAAATACTAAATAAATCTAAAATAAATCCTAAAAATAAAAATGACTCAAACTAAAAATCTAAAAAATAATAAAAAGGGACAAGCAAAACACACACATGGTTTGGGGTAGGGTTAATGTAGGTTTAGGCTCGGGTTTGGTAACGGAATTGGGTATTTAGCTCCATTTTACTACAAGTTGCCTCGAATTATAGCTTTTGACACTGCAACTATAATTAAGCATGCATATTGAACAATTAAGCGCATACGACCCATATTGTCGAGAATTAGCAACTAAAGTACGTCTATTTGGGGTATAAATTGTACAATTTTGGGTGCTTATCAACTATACCAATTCAAAGCGATGATGTCCCTTCATGGTTAGCGTGTTCCCGTTTATAGGTCTAGAGTGTACAACTGTGTCTGCATGTGTCATATAGTAACAGAATTATACACTTTTATTAATTTCAAGCTGGAGAATATAAAAATCTAAACAAATTGTAAACACAAGATGAAGGTAAACCTATTGCAAATGTGTAGAAGTATATTAATTTCAAACTGAATAATTAGAAAACACATAATCAAAATGTAAACGTATAATGATGACAACCTAAGTGTAAACGTGCAGAAGTACAATCGATCACACGTTCTGAACTAAAATACCCTATATTTTAATAAAGCAGATGTAAAAATAAGATCGAATTCATCTGGAAAAGTAGATTATGGGAAAAGGGAGGCTACCTATATATGATGCAATCTTGTTCAAATTAGTATTCATTATACACACATTATGGGTAAAAGGAGGATACTTGGAAAAAATATAGTTTATATCCTTCTTATAGGCCTCTTCGACCAAGTTTTTTCACTTTGTTGATGCTTCAATTATCAAATATAATTGGGCTGCAGTCATTATTTGAAGCTTAGTTCTTGGGATGATTTATCTGTAGTTCAAAGCTTTGTTAGTAGTTACAAAGCTTTCTTCCTCCTCTTGATTGTGCAGCTAACTACATGGGTTTAATTGGGATTTCTGCAGCTCTTGTTGGTTTAGATATTATTGACTTGCTTGAATCTTGTGTGCTTCTCTTAGATTGAAAGATATTGCTTCGATTATTTAGATTACTCATTATGATTATGCAGATTTATGGATTCACACACTACACTCTCATTCTGATTATGTGATTGAATTTATTTGTAACTACAGTACAATGGGCATGCACTATTTGATTATGCTTCTCTCATTCTGATTATGAATCTTAGTGAGATATTTGTGTTCTTAACTCGGTGAACTCGGTGCTAACGTGTTTTTGATAAGTCTTGAGATAAGAGCCAAGTTCATCTGCCTTGTAGTGAAGCAATGAGGTTAAGGCTGCCATTTGGATATAATAACACCATTTGGATAGGTGAAGACCAATCCTAATAGCATTATCCTCTGCAAAAATATTACTGTTAATGCAAAGTAAAGGATAACAGTTCTTAAGTAAGAAAATTGGAAATGAAAAAACTAGAAAGGGTCAAGGTCTTCCCCCATACGAGAAGTTGATGCAAGAATCTCTATGAGGTCCGAAGGTACTTTCACAATTTTTTTTCTTCTCTTTACTACCTTTTTCTTTTCATTTTTCTTGAATGATAATTGTAAAAAAAAATTTATGCTCATTTGTATTTCTTCATTGTAATTATGCATCATTCTACCGATTATCATCTTGCAGCATCAAAATACGGTAGCACTAACGCCTAATAGGAAGAATGATAATTTAATTCTGAAATTTCAATGCCTAATAGCCATATATAAGCTATAATGTTCTTTAATCTAGAAAATGTTTTTAGAGAAAAAATCTCAAGTCGAAATCTATGGAATTGGAGAAATGGAAAAAAGTCGTGAAAGCCCCCCCAAATGGGGAAATTATAAGAGAGTTTACTTTGAGCTCTAACATAAAATGGATTAAGCTATGTATTTATTCCCAATGATGTCGTTGTAGAGATAGAATTATCATTTCCCTAACTTGACATATCCGTTATGGATCGCTGAGGCAATCAAATCAGTCTGAGGAGAATCTGTGAGTGCAAAAATTATTCCATCGTGCGCATTGATCAACATAGTTTTACTTTTCTGAAGAGAATTCCACAATTCCAATGACTGGTAGGAACCAGTGTCCACAATTAGAGCATAACCAGGGAGGAGTGTGCAAGATTAAAACTTATTTCCACTTGAATGCAATGCATGTACACATTTTCCACCATGGGGCATTGCCCCCACCCTCAAACTCTCTTCACTAATAGAGGCAATGTACCTTCCACTAGGATCCCAACACATTGATCGGACATCTTTGGTATTTCTATCCAAGCGGTGTTGGATAGTGTCAGTCTCGATATCCAACGAGATCACATGTCCAGCAGGCCCAACGAGCTTTACGAGATAATTTCTTGGTCTATTTGCATACCATATTTGGATAGTTTTATCAAAGGAAGAGGTTGTGAATAATTTTTGATATCGTTTAATATGAACATATGTTATAATATGAGAATTCCATTCACCATATTTAACGTGATTACGGTTATCCATGTTACAAATAGAGACCTTCTTCTCATGCCCAACACTGACTAATAATTTTTTGTCTGATGAAAAATGGCAGCACAGGACATTGTTATTTCTTGAGCGGAGGCTACCAACCTCAAAACAGAATCCTTCATGTTCAATTTTATTATAATGAGAAATATGAGACTCAATTTTTTCTTCTTCCGTTCTATCCGCCAATGGATTGCCACTATCCAAAACACCCTCTCCAGTTTGTTGCTCAGTTGTTCGCCTCTGAAAGACTGTCATTTGATTATCTCGATCCATCTTTCCAACTTATGTGACTCCTGGGAAACAACATATGTCTCAAATCATTTAGAAGAATAATTTTTCTTTCCCGGTGTTTATGGCATTACTTGACATGTCTATTGGGTTGTGGTCATTGAAAGTGAATTTGATACTTTACACCCCATTCCATGGGAAAAAGGTTCAGCTCCTGTAAAAAGCCATCCTTGCAACGGAATTGGATCGATCCTTTTATTTTTACTTAATATCCCTCATGCTCATCAATGATCATTCACAATGCTAAAACCCTCTCTCAACAACTCACAATAAACAACGGAACTCTCACTCTTGATGGCTCTGAGTAGTTGCATAACTCCCCCAAGGACTAAACTATGCTTATTGAAAAATCACAACTTCATGCGGCAACATCATGTAAGTCCCAAGATGACAAGATGGGGCCATTATAATGCAACAGGTGTTTGTCCATTTTTTTGGACAGTCCTTTCTTCACGATGAAAAATGAAAGCTAATAGTCTATATAAAAGTATAACATTACTACCTTTAGGCTAGACCATTTGTTTAATCTTAACTTGCAAAATTTTAGCTCTTTATGTTGATTCTTGCTTATTCTTTTCTATTTTGGTACTCATGGGGATGCTTTGTTGTTGTAGAGTCATCAAGAAGATGTGACACCTTTTCAGATCTTAGGGGATGAAGATCATATAGTTCAGATATTTACTATAATGATTCCATTTTTCTTTTGTAAAATATATTTTTTTTGCTTCATACAAATTAAATTCTTATGTATAATCTTCTTTCTCCTTGCCTTTTGGTGCTATTGTTTTAAAAGAAAATCATTCTTAAAAATTAATGTTGTTGTAAATGTGGATATATATTGAATGTATTTAGTTAATTTTAAGGGGTTTAAATTGTCGCAGATGAGTTGTATAAATACTAATAATGTTGCATGGGAAAAAAGTAAATTGATGTCGTATAATGCCTAGCTATGAGATATTTCTTATCTCCTCTATTAATTGTATCGTAAAATGCAATGGTTCTTTAAGATGGGAGGTGGAATGCCCAAGATGCACCTGTTCTTGTTCTAGGTGACATAATTAGAATTAAACTTAGGGATAAAGATTCGGCTGATACTCGTCTGCGTGATGGAGATCCATTAAAAATAAATCAGGCTTATTTTTATCATTCCTGCTATGCTGATAAAAGTAGAGATGACCTTTATTCACAATTGTGTTTTTTTACTAAACACCCCGTCATCTTTGCAGTTCGCCCTTGAATGTGAGTCTCTTCCTGTGACAAAATGCCCGAAAATGATGTTTATTCAAGCTCTACGTCCAAACAGGGGAAATTGATGCAATTATAAATATAAAAATTATGCATACGTTCTTTTTCAAGGTTGCACGCCTTGTTTTCAGGTTTCTTTGAAGGTAGGCTTGGTAATAGAGTTATGTGGGGTTTAACTTAAAGTTGTTCAGTTGATGAGTACCATATCTACTTCTGATTTGGTAGTTTTTTTTAATTTGTTCATTCATATATGGACTGTGTTGGTTGTATGTTGATGAGGGTTTTTAATTGTTTGGTTAGCATAGGATGACATTGCCAGGATCACCTCATATTCTTGTATCAATCAGAAGTTTTTTTTAATTTGTTCATTCATATATGGACTGTGTTGGTTGTATGTTGATGAGGGTTTTTAATTGTTTGGTTAACATAGGATGACATTGCCAGGATCACCTCATATTCTTGTATCTACCCTCGCTTGTATAAAAATGTGTTTGTTGACCGATGCTCTTAACTTTGGATTCTCATTCTTGACGAGGTACAGATACAATTTATACGATATTGCTAAATTTAAAATTTGTTCAACTTGTTTATGTAAACTAATGTGACAATAAAAGACATTACAAAAATAGGAGCTGCTAAGGGGATCCTAAGAATTAACCCCTAGATGGCGATCGGGAACTTTGCGTTTGATTGGAAACATTAGCTTAATTTGGGTTTTTTCATTTATTTCTTAAATAGGGAGGATAGTCCTATATAAATAGAGGAAATTCTATCCAAATTTTTTAATTTCTTTACAATTATTTGTGTTATATAAAAAATCTTTTTGACTTGAATTACACATGACTTAATACATTGGAAAAACTCGAATTCATATGTTGTGTTTTACGTTGCACTAGAGATTTATAGATGTTGTTTTGAACTTATGCAGGAGGAAGGCATGTGAAAGGAGTATAGTTCTCGGACAACACCATCATGAATGGAGGAAGTGGAATTCGATGCATTGTTGCCTAAAACTATGAAGTGATTATTACTACAGAGGAACACATACTTTTTATAGAGGAATTAAATTTGGTTGATGTGTTAGCTCAATTTGATTCATTGTAGTTTTTTGTTTGGTTATTACTAAAGAGGAACTTATTTGGCTATAATGTATCTATTGTAACATTGGATATGGAATAAATGAATCTACACCATCTGATTTGTATTTTGAATATTATTTTTACATTATACGATTTTTTACGACAATTTATATTATGACATCATGATATGAAATATTTTACATGATCATTTCTAATATATATATATATATATATATATATATATATATATGGTTTGAATGATAGTTTTTAACAGTCACAAAAGGCTTTCTTCTTGCAGTGCTTAATTATCTCAAATATTAAATAAGAAAATTGATTGCATTTATTATAATTGGTTAATTGTTGTATGCATAAAATATGAATATTAAAGGCAATAACTATTAATTGAGGAAAAAATTTGCCCTAGAAAAATATGTTTTTAGCGGAAACTTTGAGTTGCTAAAAAATTATTTTGATGTAACAACCCGTCCTTTTGGAGACAATTAAATTCCATAATTTAGTATAAATTGACAATTCGGAGAATTTCTCGAAATATTGATTTTTGGGATTTTTGATGATTTAATGATTTTCGATGGATGTTGTAATTATTTTGGGGATTAAATAGGTCGGAATATTTTAATTATATGTCGTCGTTGAGTAAAGCAACACGAGGTCGGATTTTAATTAGAAAACCTGCATTAAATTTTATGGGTTAGAATAGTGATTTGCGGTCAAGTACCTCGGATGGAAATTTCGACTGTGCCGTGAGTCTCAGAATGTCCGAGATAGTCGGAAAAGAGTGTCCGATTGTTGAAATTGAGTTTCGGGGAATTTTAAAGTTAAACGGGCTCGTAATT
The DNA here is from genome assembly GCA_949130495.1 of Sambucus nigra. Lineage (NCBI taxonomy): Eukaryota > Viridiplantae > Streptophyta > Magnoliopsida > Dipsacales > Adoxaceae > Sambucus > Sambucus nigra. The sequence goes on along the minus strand of OX422221.1, from coordinate 525,644,140 downwards.
GAGTAAACGAGTCATTTTTGGGTTTTAAGGGGTTAAACCCTTTTTCTTTCTATATAAAGAGAGGGAGATGGAGAAAACAGAAGAGAAGAGAAAGAAAAGTGAGAAGAGAGCGAGGAGGCGAGAAAAAGAGGAAAAAGGGGAGGTTCCGACCAAACTCCGTGGGATTCGGCTTAAGGTTGTCGGATTATATCCACCAGGCAAGAGTTTACTTGCTTTATTTAAATTTTTGCATAAATATCTCATACCGTAGTTTGGTATAAACAAACCCTAAAGATTTTGTGTTGGGTTTTCGTGGATAAAATGGGTTTTCGAGAGATAAAACGAATAAACCCCTAAAATTGGATAATTAGACAAACTTAGGTTTTAGCCTAAATTATTTGGTGATTTCGGGTTGTAGGACGTTTAGAACCCGTAATATATGTGTATTTGTTGTTGGGTGGAGTTATAGGCCGTTGGGTGAGGAGATGGAAGCTTAGGGGAAGCTTCCATGGCTGAAACAGCTTCTCGGAGAAGAAGCTGCCCGCCATGATCGATCGATCATGGGGGTTCGATCGATCGAAGCCATCGATCGATCGACAGCCATGGGTCGATCGATTTACCCCTGCTGAAAGTTGGCGAGTTTTCTAGAGTGATTTGGATGGGATAGATTCCAATTCACCTTCCTTCGAGGTTAATTATGTGATAACATAAGGTACCTTTTAGGACAATCTGGTCCTCTAATTAAAGGAATTTAGGAGGGTTTAAATGTATAACCCTTAAACTATATTTTCGAGGAAAATCGAGTAATTATAGAATTTTTATGTTTTAGGGTTCCTAAATTATAGTGGGGACCTTTAAATGATTATATCGACAAGATGTAGTCCTTGGGTTCATGGAAATGAAAACCACAACCCAGTAAATTTAAGGTTGTTCGGGAGAGATAAATCCCTAGGATATTTTGTGGGCTTTGGGACCATATAATCATGCGTATAGAAAGAATAATTATATCGATTACCGTTGAGTGCATCCTACGAGATGATTAGTATAAATTCGGGGAGTATAGTTATATATTCGCTAAATGAGAGATGGCGTACCTAGAGATATTCAATAAATCCTTTGATGGGATTTAGGTATGTATTGATTATCAAAGTAAGAAAATATTTGGGTTTAGTACCATGCTTATATGAATGCATGATTATGATTCCTTGAGGGAACCTTTGGGATTATTGGTCATCATTATTCGTAGTATAGGTCACTTCCTTTATGGTGTTGGCTAAGGACTGTTGCAATGACTACTAAAGTATAGTAGTTACGAGCATCCAAGTACTGCTATTATAGAAAGTGGTACTAAAGTTGAATTTTAGAGTGCCGATAAGGGTTCGAAAGGGATCTTACGGATAGTTTTAACCGTGAGTCCCCATTATTCGGCAGAAAGGAGAAGAATGCCATTTCAGAATTATTCACATAAGGATCGGTCAGAGGCCGATAGTGGATAAAGGTCAAGTTGTTGTTATGAGTTTTACCTCAATGTAGGAGGGATATTTGGTGTGACTGGATAAAGTCGTGGTATTCGCTAGCCCTAGACTCGTGTGTGTAATTTGAGTTGTGGCGGTATCGATAACATTATATCATATATGCCTCTGTGTTTTCCGCAATAGCAGAATTTTACTTTCCTTCATTCGCCATAAAGGCGGGTGTTGATATATTGTATATATATTTATCTGGTTTGGGATGCTCGTATTATATGTCTATACGAGTATGGTAATATGGTGAGTATATAATGTTATTGGTTGTTCGGAGCGATAGCAGACTAATGATGGCAAAACTATCGTGTCCATGGTTCCTGGAGGGAATGGGTTGTTGTTGCGGTGTCTCACCTGGATACAGGTTGAGTTCGCCTTTACTGTGTGCATAGATGGAACTTCAATGATTAGAGGTTTCATTATCGTGATTGGAATATATGGCAACCTTATATATATGATTTAAGGCCACATGATTTTGGTTGAGCTTTAAGATTAAGCTCATTATTGATTACGCAAGGACTTGAAAATTAGTGCGAGCGCGTGGTGGTGTGACTCTTAGTTAGAGATAGGTGTTCATACCACCTTTTGTTGAGAGGGGATATGATTATCCCGGTTGCATGTTTGAAATAACAGACCTCCATGACCGAGGAAGTTAAATAGTAATGTGTGGAGGGGTTCCTTGTTTGGATTTCACTTTGCGAGATGTTCCACACATGAATCTTAAACGGCATCGGGAGTGGAGAGATGTTATAGGATGCAAGGATGTTGGGTTCGTTGAAAGGTCTTATAGTGTGGATGAACCACTATAGACTATGCGCCATGTGATGATGGTATGATTATGGAGATATTGTGCTATGAAAAAGCACTGAAGTGTTCCACTCACAACAAGTGGATGGGTTAAGTAGGACTTAGAGAAATTCATTTGAATATTTTGTCTAGGCCTTGATGAAAAGGAAAACTTTGATGAAATATGTTTATGGTATGATGTACGTAGTGCTCCTATAAAGAGTCGACACTTCGATTGGTTAGGATTCCTTCTGTATGGGCAGAATGATAAGATAGTAGAAATGCGTTCGTAGGTTAGCTTATGTAGTATTTAGGACGTCCCGCTGGTGTGCCTTAGGTCGCTATATCTCAATGACCGACAACGCGAGGGAATAGTGTAATGGGAGGGTTCCTTGTTTGAATTTCACTTCTGCGAGACGTCCCACGCACGAAACCAAGAAAATGTTGGGAGTTGCGAGAAGCCTTGGGCACTAGGGATATACTTAGGATTAGACTCTTCCTACGTAGGTAGGGTAACGCTCAGATCGTAGCATTTGTAGGATGTAAGTTTAATAGAGCTAGTGGTACCAAGGTTAGGAGAATTGAATTTCGCGGGTTGGGAGGACCCATATGTGAGTATTACACCGATGAAAGGAGACCCTTATTGGGAGAGAGTGTTATGTGTCAGATGTTCGCAATGTTTGTGAAGATGTGCACAAGATAGAAAGGTGTATGGGCACCTTAGTAAGTTGGTTTATATACCGCCTAAAATAGAATGGGCATAGTATATAAAGTTGAAATTTACTCCGAGAGGCATTATAGATGATAGGTACAATGTGACGTTATTAGAGTCACTTTACGATTGTGGTAGTCGTATAGTATATGGTAGGGAACCATTGGGTTAGTTTCATTCCCCTTGAGGTATTAGGTTTTGGAGCGATTCTAGGATTGGCGGTGTAGGTTGTATCTGAATTTCGAGGACGCAATTCCGTTGTAAGGGGGGGAGCATGTAACAACCCGTCCTTTTGGAGACAATTAAATTCCATAATTTAGTATAAATTGACAATTTGGAGAATTCCTTGAAATAGTGATTTTTGGGATTTTCAAAGGATTTAATGATTTTTGATGGATGTTGTAATTATTTTTGGGATTAAATAGGTCAGAATATTTTAAATATATGTCGTCGTTGAGTAAAGCGACACGAGGTCGGATTTTAATTAGAAAACCCGCATTAAATTTTATGGGTTAGAATAGTGATTTGTGGTCAAGTACCTCGAATGGAAATTTCGACTGCACCGTGAGTCTCAAAATGTTCGAGATAGTCGAAAAAGAGTGTCCGATTGTCGAAATTCAATTTCGGGGAATTTTAAAGTTAAAAGGGCTCGTATTTGACTAAACGAGTCGTTTTTGGGTTTCAAGGGTTTAAACCCTTTTTCTTTCTACATAAAAAGAGGGAGAGGGAGAAAAGAGAAGAGAAGAGAAAGAAAAGAGAGAAGACAGAGAGGAGGAGAAAAAAAGGGGAAAAAGGGGAGGTTCCGGCCAAACTCCGTGGGATTCGGCTCGAGGTCGTCGAATTATATCCACGAGGCAAGTGTTTACTTGCTTTATTTAAATTTTTGCATAAATATCTCATACCGTAGTGTGGTATAAACAAACCCCAAAGATTTTGGGTTGGGTTTTTGTGGATAAAACGAGTTTTCGGGAGATAAAATGAATAAACCCCTAAAATTGGATAATTGGAGAAACTTAGGTTTTAACCTAAATTTTTTGGTGATTTCGGGTTCTAGGACGTTTAGAACCCGTATTATATGTGTATTTGTTGTTAGTTGGAGTTGTAGGCCGTTGTGTGAGGAGATGGAAGCTTGGGGGAAGCTTCCTGGGTTGAAACAGCTTCTCGGAGAAGAAGCTGCCCACCATGATCGATCGATCGATCATGGGGGGTCGATCGATCGACAGCCATGGGTCGATCGATCGACCCCTGCCGAAAGTTGGCAATTTTTCTAGGCTGATTTGGATGGGATGGATTCCAATTCACCTTGCTTCGAGGTTAATTATGTGATAACATAAGGGACCTTTTAGGACAATGTGGTCCTCTAATTAAAGGAATTTAGGAGGGTTTAAATGTATAACCCTTAAACTATATTTTTGAGGAAAATAGAATAATTATAGAATTTGATGTTTTAGGGTTCCTAAATTATAGTGGGGACCTTTAAATGATTATATGGAAAAGATGTAGTCCTTGGGTTCATGGAAATGAAAACCATAACCCACTAAATTTATGGTTTTTCGGGAGAGATAAATCCCTAGGATATTTTGTGGGCTTTGGGCCCATATAATCATGCGTATAGAAAGCATAATTATATCGATTACCGTTGAGTGCGTCCTGCGAGATGATTAGGAAAAATTTAGGGAGTATAGTTATATATTCGCTAATTGAGATGGCATAACTGGAGATATCCAATAAATCCTTAGATGGGATTTAGGTATGTATTGATTATCAAAGTAAGAAAATACTTTGGGTTTATTATCATGCTTATATGAATGCATGATTATGATTCCTTGAGGTAACCTTTGGGATTATTGGTCATCAATAGATGGTTTGGAAAATATGGCCATATATATCTTATAATATATAGGTATGTAGTCTTTCTTTGAGAACTCTCCAAAACTCCATCCCTAATTTCTTAGAATTTAGAAATTTGTAAATTAAAAAAAAAAATTCAGATGTACACAGTCCCCACATTCATGGGACGGTTATGAGGTTTAGAGACATCCATGTTTTGTTTTAAAAAACAAAAACAAGATCTACATTTTAAAAACTTAAAAACAAATAACTGTTCATCCATTTTTCAGCAATTTACAATTTAAAATGTCAAAAGTAAACCCACATCCTCAACTGTCTAACCAACTTTTTTTTTACAGTTATTCACATCTTACAAAACCCACATACATAAAACCCATCTCTAAAAAACGCAACAGATTGTCCTCCTCTTTCTCACACGTATATGGTTCCACTTCCCTCTCTCTAAGTTGCGGCTACATCCTCTCCTCACTCTCATATCTCTAAGCCGCTGCTACATTATCCATTATCTACGACTTCCATTCCCACCGGTCTCACCACCACCCATCAAACAGGTATGTTTTTCACATTTTTTTTACTGCTTCATGTTTCTTTATTTTTAACTGCTGTGTTCGTCACTATACAAAGATGTCAAGAGTTTTTTTAACTGTTATGTGTAACACCCCAAGACTTTTGAGACTGAGAAATTATTTTTTGGAAAATAAAATTTAATTAAATTCGAGAATTCTAAAATTTGAGAATTTAAGTCCAAAAATAGAGGACATTTTAAAGTATTTCGGATGATGATTTTGAGGGTACCATTGATCCCGAAAGGGTCGAGATGGTCAAAATGACTGTCATTGGGTCTTATTTTGGCTCCGGAATGTTTTTAAGTTATTTTGACTCGAATTGGAGTAAACGAGTCATTTAAAATGTGTATTAACATTTAAAATTGGGTTTATTGTTTTAAAGGATTTAAGGCTTACGGATGAAGCCTTATCCTTTGAGAAAAGGGAGAAAAATAAAGAAAAGAGAAATAAGAAGAAAGAAAAGGAGAGAGGGAGAAAAAAAGCTTGGAGATTTCCGGCCAAATCGTGACATCGAGGACGATCCAACCACTACAAATCTGAGGCTAGTGTTTAATCTTGCTAAATAGCTATTTGTGTATTTTCATTTCATCATTTGTGGGTTAAAGAAATGGATTTTTGGGTATTAATATCAAAACCTAGATTTTTGGGTTTAATCTTGAAACCAATGTTTAAACTTGGATTTAATGGCATAAAAATGGCTGGGATCAACTTTGGGTTGATTAATGGGCTTAAAATCATGATTTGATGAAGGTTTGGGGGTTAGAATGAAAAATTTAGGGTTTAGAATTCGTGGGTTTTGATGAAGAAGAAAACCCCTTTCAAAATTTGCAGGCGTCAAACTTCAATTTAAGAGTTTATTCTCTAATTTTTCATACATACAATTTATAGGGACGAAACTTCTCTCCACTCTCAACATTGCGCTGCATTTCATGCGTGGGGCATCTCGCAAAGAGAAATCCAAACAAGGAACCCCCCTGATACACTACTCCTTGATAATGTCAATCGTAGGGATCCGTTCATCATAAGCTGGCATTAAGTTTTAATTATCAAAGTGTAATCTCTAAATCATATACATACAATATACTAAGACAAAAACTTCTCTCTACTCTCAACACTTCACTGCGTTTCGTGCGTGGGGCATCTCGCAAAGTAAAATCCAAACAAGGAACCCCCCGATACACTACTTCTTGGAAATGTTGATTGTAGGGATCCATTATGCCTTCCACACAATCATACTATTGATACATACAAGTACCAAGGACAAAACTTCTCACTACTCTAAAAATGGCACTGCGTTTTGTGCGTTGGGCATCTCACAAAGAAAAATCCAAATAAGGAACCCCCCTGATACACTGCTCTATGGCAATGTTTATTGTAGGGATCCATTATGTCACCACACAAATCATGCTACTACAATTTCGATTACTAACTAAGAGTAACCACTAAAATCTCCACTAAATCCTTGGATTGATATAACCGAAATTTTTCCTCAAGTACGATACATCAACCCCCAACATTCTGGTACACCATAATCACCCAAGATGTACACCATCGAAATTCATATCCTTTCACCTATAGGATATAATAAATATATATATATATATATATAATCATTGATTCCCATAGCCAAATGTACATACTATATATAATGTACAATGGCCATACACATAATACATCAGGCCATATACTGTCAATATACTGCACCATGCTATCATCTTCCAGGGCATTACTCATATATCATCCTGGGGACCACGGTCGGACTTAATATCACCGACATCGGGCCAACACACACACACGACGTCCGAGAAACGGTCACAGTTCCTAACTGGTCAATGAGACGAAACATACCCACCACGTCTCACCCCAAAATAAATGTAAATCACATAATAACACCATGGACGCTATGACCTGGGGAATATCCACACACTGCTCCTCAAGCCAGGGTGCTCACCCTCATCGTGCAACTTCCCAATGATAGCATGAGCAGGGTATGCTTAATAATACAAGTATATATATCATTCACATACACAATATATATACATCCATATGATTACATCATATAACTAAACCTTCATATACGGTTTAGATATTCACGCATGAGTATACACATATATTCATACCTATACAAATATATATATAACCACATATCCACATATATATACACACTATCTCTCATCCGTATGTATAGGATTTATCAACTCGGCTATAAGTATACATAATCCTCAATATACTAGTCGTCATCCCAAACACATTTAATTTACCTCGATATGTGGTTACGATCCCTCACTTGAAGCATATTCATCCATTTCTCCTAGGATATAACTAACCTTCCCACATAGATATATCACCAACATTTAGGTTATTACCCAAAGTTTAGCGTAGGAAACCATCACTACACATCTCGTCTATATCCGAAAGTACATCAATATGTCTAGTACTAATTTCGACTATTGGTATACACATAACTAATAGTCTACAAACCTCAAGTTCAATATGAAATTCATCCTATGATCCCATCACTTAGGGAAATACCACATTGATATATGATCGCTATCCAAAATACGGTTCAATTACTCCTATGAACCCCTAAATCTTATTGTTCTAGCAATATATTCCTTAAGTTACACATTACTAAGGATACGCGACCACTCTCTCTCGTCGGTCCCCAAATTGTATATTAATGGAATCCTATCTCTATGAGGATTTGACATGAATATCGGCCTAAAATTTCACAACATACCCTCGTAACTCTCTCTAAGAGATCTTAGCCTCACATCATATCTAAACTCACTTTTGATCTATACTTAGGATTCCCATTCCCAATGAGGTTCCCCACTATTTCTATATACAACTCCATTGCAAACACATGTATATATATTTTCCCCAAACTATTTCAAGAAGTCCCCATGATCCTAACATGTGAGAAACCCATTATAAGTCTCCAAACTATATCTATTACATCATAAAAGAAGGTCTCGTATCGATAAACTCAATCATAAAGGGGTAGAAATCATTTTAGAAAAACTCCACAAAATAGCACTATTTCCGAATCGATTTGGCTTGGCCCGAATCGATTCGGTCTCAAGGGCGAATCGATTTTCTCCAACTATGAATCGATTCAGTCCAAAAGACCTAGGAATTTGTCTCAATCCGAATAGATTCTCCTTGGGTCCGAATCGATTTGGTCATGCAGAACTGCCACTTTTTCCTAAACCGAATCGATTCTCGTGGGGGGCGAATCGATTCGGGTTTGCAGAACCAAAAAGGTATCTTCTTCTTCATAAGACCAACGAGTTCTAAACCCTAAAATTTCACTTCTAACCCCTAAACATTCATCAAATCATGATTCTAAGACAATAAATCATCCCAAATCTGATCACAACCATTTCTACACCATCAACCCATATCTAAACATAAATTTCAAGATTTAAACCACAAAATCTAGGTTTTGATATTAATACCCAAAATCCAATTATTTTATCCACAAATTATGAAATGAAATACACAAATGAAATATTTAGCAATATTAAACACTTGCCTCAAAATTGCAGAGGTTGAATCATCCTCGAGATCGCGTTTGGGCCAAAAATCTCCAAGCTTTCCCTTCTCTCTCTCTTCCTTTCTTCTTCTTTCTTTCTTCCTCTCTATTTCTCTCTTCTCATAAATGAGAAGGGATTAATCCGTAAGACCTTAAATCCCTTAAAATAATAAACCCAGTTTTAAATGTTAATACACACTTTAAATGACTCATTTACTCCAATTCGAGTCAAACTGAATTAAAAATATTTCGGAGCCGAAATAAAACCCAATGACAGTAATTTTGACTATCTCGACTCATCCGGGATCGATGGTACACTCAAAATCATCATCCGGAATACTTTGAAACGTCCTCAATTTTTAGACTTCGATTCCCAAATTTTAAAATTCTCCAATTTAAATAAATTTGTAACTCTCCCGAAAATTAAATTTCTCTGTCCCAAAGTGACGGGTTGTTACATACCCCCCCCCTAATAAGAATTTCGTTCGCGAAATTTGGGTTATGCATATGACTTCAATCTCATCTAGTCCTTACATCTACCCTCTAGATCATTATACCGATCCTTTCCAGTCCTCACATCGAACCATATAGATTTAAAAATCAAACTAACTACCCCGGGCGCCCATACACCCTGTACCCGAGCTCAACTCGTACAATTATAACATGGCTCTACAAGCCTTAAGCCGTAATATAACTCTCAACAATTTAATGTATAGCAACTTATTAAATATATAAAAGTTTGAAATTCCCAATGGTTGAACTCTTCTCAATTCCTGACACTTGCTACCTTTATGCGGGAGAGGTCTCGCAAGCGAAATCCAAACAAGGAACCCTCCCAATACACTACTGTGTAACTATGTCGGGGCTTGAGATCAGTTGAACCAGGATTAAGTTTTATAAAATATTTTCGCATTATATTTTTCCCCAAGGCCTATGTAACAATATAATATAAAGCAATTTCCATGTCTTTCGACACGCCAAACAAACACCTTATGCTCTAGACACAAGGCTTCAACAAACACAATACTCTAACCAGTACCTAGTCCTCAAACTAGCACAACCATGAGCTAAATTCTCTACTCAAAATAAATCTTCTAAGCTTTAAACCTCCTTTGTTATACTAATCCCTTACATCACATCAACACCTTTCCACAAAATAGGTTCCTCCCTCGTTGGAACACTAAAATTTCCTGCCCTAGCCTAAGTAGGAAACAATAACCTCAACAATTCACACTCCCGAAAATCAATAGAGCAACTCTCTACTGGCTCATCACAAGACGGTTTAATATCACAAAAGATGTCGTATAAAGACCACACTTGCTCACTCCCTCTTCCCATAAGGCAATACTCCCGATATTGGGACCACTCCACACACCTCACATCGGTAAAAGTCACCAACACCAGGTTTCCTAACAAATGTTGAAATATTTCTCAATTTAAACCTCCGAAGAGCTCCCTATTCTCTCCTTATCAATACTTAGCTTATCGATCACAAAATTCTCCTTCTTATCTCTACCTAATTTTTGGAAAGAAATACCTCAAACCAAAGCGTACCCAAAATTTGTTATGGGTATTACATCTTTCATCTTGTCCCTTCCTAACCGACTTGTCTCGGCGACATCTGAGACGAAAGCAACTGTGTCAGAACGTCATTCGAGCGAGTGAATCTCGCGGAAGGAGATAAACGTAGCGAATACAATATTCCTACTAGTAGGGCTCTATATCAAGACGTCAACGGAAGAACGCAGAAAACCCGTACATATCCTAAGGACTCTAGAACCTGATGCTCTGATACCATCTGTGACAACCCGCTTAAAATAATAACGGGTGGCCAGCCCTATACTACCTTAAACCAGGAATCTCAGATGGCTCAGTCTCAACATCAACAAACTATACAACAACATATAAGGCTAACTACTCGAAATCATATAAGCTAGATGTTAAAATTAAATAAAACATACCACAAACAGCAAACCAACACTATAGTATTACTATCAAAGGTAAATATGCTACCAAGCACCATGATAAATGAAGTGCTAGAATAAAGGGAAATGAATATATACAAGGAAATATACCCGAATAAGCTTTCGGGTCACAGACAGTACAACATCCATGGGAAGAAATATAAACATCTATAAATATCCCTTGGGTGAAAACCCGATGTACAAAATGAATCCTATCTAGATCCACAAGGAAATAGGAAGCGACTACAATCTAAATCCCACCACATTCCGCAACTGCTACGGCCCCCAAGACTCTGGATAGAAGGGCAACCGGCATCCCTGCGGTAGGACACCTGTAGTAATATATATATATATAGCGGGAGAGAAATATAAACGGGTCAGAGCCCGATGTGTAAAAATGTTTAGCAAGTGTGTTAACCGTGCATAATAAATATCAATGCACTTATTTCATAATTAAGGTGGAGTCGCACTCCCGTGAAATCCCAACTCACCTCTCATCTAATGGCGCGCACACCTATTCGCGTCCTAGAATCTTAAGTAAGTTACCCCACCCATAAGGACAACCTACCTACCATACTCACGGTCTATACCCACTTCCATTCTAAAATACCCCAAGAATCCTTTTCGTTCGAAACACATTTAATTGTATTCTCAATATATATACCTTACCAGGTTTCCCTGATTTCCAATTTATAACTTAAATAGCTACGCATCTTATTACTTCGCATATTAACTTCAAACTTCAATTTAAGAGTTTATTCTCTAATTTTTCATACATACAATTTATAGGGACGAAACTTCTCTCCACTCTCAACATTGTGCTGCGTTTCGTGCATGGGGTGTCTAGCAAAGGGAAATCCAAACAGGGAACCCCCCGATACACTACTCCTTGACAATGTCAATCGTAGGGATTCGTTCGTCATAAGCCGGCATTATGTTTTTATTATCAAAGTGTAATCTCTAAATCATATACATACAATATACTAAGACGAAACTTCTCTCTACTCTCAACACTGCACTGCGTTTCGACCGTGGGGCGTCTCGCAAAGAGAAATCCAAATAAGGAACCCCCCCGATACACTACTTCCTGGCAATGTTGATTGTAGGGATCCATTATTCCATCCACACAATCATACTACTGATACATACAAGTACCAATGATAAAACTTCTCACTACTCTCAACATGGCATTGCATTTCGTGCGTGTGGCGTCTCGCAAAGAGAAATCCAAACAAGGAACCCCCCTGATACACTACTCCATGGCAATGTTGATTGTAGGGATCTATTATGACATCACACAAATCATGCTACTCCAATTTGGATTACTAACTAAGAGTAACCTCCAAAATCTCCACTAAATCCTTGGGTTGATATAATCGAAATTTTTCCTTAAGTACGATACATCAACCCAAAACATTCTGGTACACCATAATCACCCAAGATGTACACCATCGAAATTCATATCCTTTCACCTATAGGATATAATAAATATATATATACTTACTCTAAACATATATATATATATATATATATATATATATATATATATATATATATATATATGTATATATATATATATGTATGTATATATATATATATACAATGATTCATTTCCATAGACAAATGTACATACTATATATAATGTACAATGTCCATACACATAATACATTCGGCCATATACTGCCGATATACTGTACCATGCTATCATCTTCCAGCGAATTACTCATACATCATCCTGGGGACCACGGTCGGACTCTATATCACCGACATCGGGGTGTGACTCCCCGACTAATTAAATACCGGGTAGCTACTCCTTTATTAAATTAAATCAAAATGCCAAGTTGGCTCAGTTAATAGCATCACTGTCGAAAACATTTTTATTATTACTAACCACCTAGTATTTAAAAAGTAAGTTGTCAAATTTTAATTAAAGCCTGATTAACATGCAGTAAAAGATTTAAAGCAAGAATAATATCACCATTCACCATAACGAAATAATAGAATAACCATCACATGATATAAATAAATCTGGAGGAAAAACTCCTCTCAACAAATCCCACAACTGAAATAAGTAAGAAAATACTGAATACTGAATTAATACATGCCAGAGTCTGAAAAACTGAAATGGAAATGTTTAATAGAATTTGGGCAACATGCCCTACAACTGAGGAATACTGAGTATGGAATCCAAATGATATAAGCGTCTAAAAGCAAATCCCTGTAGCTTCCACAAGCAGCTACAGCTCGTCATCTGAGTGAGAATCCTATGCATGGTGTCCTTGTGGCTGGGCACCTAAAATGGTTTTACAAAAAAAATAGATTTGAAAGCAAACGGGTCAGAGCCCGAATGTGGAGATATTTTAAAAACCTGCAAGTGCTTTAAAAACATTTAAAACAGTAAATGCAGAATACATGTTAGGACGTGCTCTCACATGAGATACTCACCTCTCGTCTAACTGTGCACTCCTAACGTTCCTGTACCCATTCATGTGTTATCTCATAACTATCTACTTCTAAAGAGTTTCTAACACTTCTACTCGGTTCACGTTTAAGTTCCAACCTTAACAATTAAATAGAGAGTTCTACTTTAATTCCCGAATTCCCAATTATTAACAAAAAACCATTTATTGATATAAGTTCCCTTTTTATCTTTTCATAACATTACCATCACTATACTCACAATCTAACATAGTAAATTCCTTCTCATTTAACCGTATATTTTCACATCATAAATATACAATACAAGCACCCAAAGGCTAAGCTGCGGTGCACACATACTCTGCTATCCATCCCGGTACATCATGTACATGAGGATCACGCATTCCGAATCTCTCAGGAATCGTTCAGATAACAACATCACAAATAGTGGAGGCGAACACAGTCACATCACATGGGTCACGCACATACCTACGCTCCCACGATCAGCAAACTTATTAATATCCCAATAAGTCCTTCTATGACCTATGTTCATCGAGGTAACCAATATAAATCCGGGCAACACAAGGATAAGAAGGCCCTAAGCAAACGTAAACCTCCCGTGATAGCAAGTATGGTAGGTATGTCATACACATAAAATTATATACTAAGCATTCACACATCTTAGATATCTCGATATTAATAAAGGTATACTCTACATCTCTATACCATTATTCCAAATTCATATATTTCAAGTATCCCGATAATATAGAAATTAGATTGTCGACACGTCTCACGTCGTAGTTTCTTAAACTTAAAACCTATCTCAAATAGACTATTAAGTTCCTATTATTCCCACATATAACATCTTTACACCTAAGGTCTTTACTTCTGCCCCAAACCTTATTTCATCAAATTATTCAAATTTACACTATTAACCCAAATATTATCTCACTTATCGAATTTCATTAATTTAGAATAATTCCTCAAATTGAATTCCAATTAAGGTCCAATGTCATAATCATGCCTACTAGTCTTCCTTAAGGTTAAGGGTATTCATAAGGTCTCCAATAATATCATCCAAGGGTTAACACCATTAAAATTTAATTAGGGAAAAACTTTACTCATTCTGGGAAGGTCGATCGATCGACCCTTATCGTCGATCGATCGATGGTGGTCGATCGATCGACTGAAGAACATCGATCAATCGAACGCACCAGGTATGGTTACGGACTGCTTCGTTTTGCAGTTTCCAATTCATCCCAAAACATACTTTTAATGCATGAAACTCTAATGTAACGTTATAGAATCATCATATAACCATCCCACAACATTAATATCGTTCTAAAACCAATAATTCATCATTCAAGGGCTTTGTTTAGATCAAAACTACATAAAAAATTCCAGATTTCTATTTCTTTCAAGAACATTAATAAACTTCTTCTATAATCCATTTTTAGATCATCAATGGTTCTGTTTAGAACATATAATTCGTCCAGAATATTACTACATGCAATACCTAACATAATTCATAGCTTTTAACTTCCAATTTATGGGTTTAAATCATCTTCCAAGATCAATTTCGAAAATTCCTAAACATGGAAAAGCATAGCTTGAATCAAATGAATTTAAACCACTTGCCTTAATCTTTCTCTGAATTTGGTGTTGAATCTTGAAGGCTGAGTTGTTCTCCCTCTCTCTTTCTGCAGAATTCTCTTCCTTCTCTCTCCCTCTCTACAAGTTTCTCTAAGGATGATGACAATGGAGGTGTGGTTGGTTTTTGGTAAGTTGGGACTATAACTTAACTTCTCCCGTAGCCCATTAAGTCTCTTAGTGTAGTTAGTGGGTTTAGTGGATAAAGAAGAAGTCAGATTTTTTGTATCTAATTTTCGTGGGTTTTAATTCCCAGATTTCCGAAATTACCAAAATGCCCCTATAAGTTACCGGTATGGCCCAATAATGCCCCGGGACCCAAACTTAACCCCCGGCTAGTGTTTTCTGACTATTTCGACCCTTCCGGACGCGTTGGCGAACTCAAAATGACCATACGGGTGATAAAAATAAAATTCACTTTTTAATTCAAATAATTATATTCCTGACGCGACTGTCACGCCCGTCCCAACAAAGTTTCCCAAATTGCCGTATTTCAATCTCGTGACAATTTCAATATTACCAATATTCATATATTGCCAAGTATACACATTATAATTAAATACTAACTCGCATCTTGTTAATATTTTTATCCGAATTAATTTCCAATTAATAAACATTTAATTCAATTAATCCCCAAAAATAAATATCACAGAAAATACGGGGTATTACATACTTCCCCCCTAATAACTGAATTTCGTCCCAAAATTCGGAACTAGAAAGTACTTGGTAAGAATAACTCTGGATAACGTTCGCGCATCTCATCCTCGCGCTCCCATGTGGACTCCTCGACATTATGATGTTGCCACTGAACACGCACTAACGGAACTATCTTTGATCGCAGTTTCCGCTCACTTCGGTCCAGAATAGCAATCGGCCCCTCCTCGTAGGAGCTATCTGGCTGGAGATCAATGTCCTCCACAGCAATGAGAGAATGATCCAAATTATCTCTAAGGTATTTCCTAATCGAGGAAATATGAAATACATCGTGAATCCGATGTAAATGCTCCGGTAATCCAAGCCTATACGCAACTGGTCCAATCCGCTCAATAATAGGAAATGGTCCCACATATCTCGGTGCCAACTTCCCTTTCTTCCCGAAACGTATAATCCCCTTCATAGGAGATACTCTGAGCAAAACCTGGTCCCCCACTTGGAACTCTCTGAAGAATCTCTTCGCATCAGCGTAGCTCTTCTGCCTGTCCTGAGCTACCCGAATGCGACTCCGAATCAATTCTATCCTTGCCGAAGTATCCTGAATCACTTTCGACCCAAGTAGTTTGTTGTCCCCCACCTCCAACCAACATGCTGTGGAACGACAAGGTCTACCGTACAACGCCTCAAATGGAGCCATGCCAATGGTGAACTGGTAGGAGTTGTTGTAAGCAAACTCCACCAGTGGAAGATACTGCTCCCGTCCACCCCCAAAGTCAATGATACTCATACGTAGCATGTCTTCCAACATATGGTTTGTACGCTCGGTCTTCCCATCGGTTTGCGGGTGGTACGCCGTACTCAACCGCAATTCCGTGCCCATGGCCTCCTAAAAACTCTCCCAAAATCGTAAAACAAATATCTTGTCTCTGTCAGACACGATATTTAGGGGCACACCGTGAAGTCTCACTATCTCTGCAATAAAGAGCTGGGCATACTGTCCCACAGTGTAATCTGTCCTTACGGGTAGAAAATGAGCGACTTTGGTCAACCTGTCCACAATTACCCAAATGGAGTCGTGACCTCTCTGTGACGTAGACAACCCCGTAATAAAGTCCATGGAGATGCTCTCCCACATCCACATCGGGACCTCCAACGACTGTAGCAGTCCTGCCGGTCTCTGATGATCCACTTTTACGAGCTGACAAGTGGCGCATTTTGAAACAAACTCGGCAATATCTCTCTTCATCCCGCTCCACCAATACTGACGTCTCATGTCTTGGTACATTTTGTCCCCCCCGGGATGTACCGCGAACCGTGAGCCGTGCGACTCTGCCATCACCTCATGTCGCAATTCCTCCCCTTCCGAAACCACCAATCTCCCATTGAAGCGTAATCCCCCGTCTGAGCTAACGGTATAGGATTCGGCTCCCTCTGCCAATAATCGAACTATCTGCTCCTGACAGAACGAGTCATTTCCCTGGGCCTTTACCAACTTCGGGACAATCTGTGGTGTAACAGTCATCACAGAAATGAATGATCGGGCCACTGCATCCTGGTGTCCCAACTCCTTCCATTTGTCCTTCCACACATCTGCCACCTCCTCGACTGGTCTACGGCTCAACGCGTCTGCCACCACGTTAGCCTTCCCCGGGTGATACTGGATATCGAACTGATAATCTTTCACGAATTCAAGCCACCTCCGTTGCCGCATATTCAACTCCTTCTGCGTGAATAGGTACTGTAGGGACTTATGATCCGTGAAAAATCAAAACTTCTCCCCCAAAAGGTAATGTCTCCAAATATGAAGGGCAAATACCACTGCCGCTAACTCCAAGTCATGGGTAGGGTAATTCTTCTCGTGAGGCTTAAGCTTACGGGAAGCATAAGCTATGGCCTGACTCTCCTGCTGCAGTACACCTCCAAGTCCTTGTAAGGACGCATCGGTGTAAACAAGGTACTCAACTCCCGGTCTCGGCAATGCTAACATAGGTGCTGAGGTTAACTTGTCCTTCAACTCATCAAATGCCAACTGATAGGCATCACTCCAAATGAACGGCACACCTTTATGAGTTAGATGTGTCATGGGACCCGCTATCGTGGAGAAACCCCGAATAAACCTCATGTAGTATCCTGCTAAGCCCAGGAAACTACGGATCTCAGTCGGTGTCGTGGGCTGTCCCCACTCCGTTACCGCAGATACCTTCCCTAGATCAACCGATATTCCCCGGTCAGAAATAATATGCCCCCAAAACTTAACCTCCTTCAGCCAAAACCCTCACTTCTCATATTTTGCATACAACTCATTCTGGCGCAGTGTCTGCAAAACTTGCCTCAAGTGCTCGGCGTGCTCCTCCTCTGTCTGGGAGTAAACCAAAATATCATCGATGAAGACAATGACAAACTGATCTAGGAAATCCCTGAACACCCTATTCATCAAGTCCATAAACGCTGCTGGAGCGTTGGTAAAACCAGATGGCATAACCCGAAACTCGTAAGAACCATATCTCGATAAGAATGCAGTCTTTGAGACGTCCTCCTCCCTGATACGCAACTGATGGTATCCAGATCGCAAATCAATCTTTGAGAAGCAAGAAGCTCCTCTCAACTGGTCGAATAGGTCATCGATTCGAGGCAACGGATACTTATTCTGTATCGTGACCTTGTTTAACTCCCGGTAGTCCACACACAATCTCAGTGAACCATCTCTCTTCTTCACGAACAATACAGGGGCACCCCACGGTAAAGTACTCCTCCGAATAAACCCCTGACCCAAAAACTGCTCAATCTGATCCCGTAACTCCCTCATCTCAGCTGGAGCCATACGGTACGGTGCGCGTGCTATAGGTCTCGTATCTGGTAATAAGTCTATAACAAAGTCTATCTTTTGACTGGGGGGTAGGCCTGGTATCTCCTGAAACACATCAGAATACTCCCTGACAACTGGGATCGAATCTAAAGGAATCACAACCTCCTTAGAGGTATCCTCCTCTAGGTAATACAAATGAGCGGTCAAGCCTCCCTCTGAGCGAGGCATCGCTACTACAAACATCTCTTGCCCCAGAATGGCAAAAACAATGCTCCCACCGAAGCAATCAATCATGGCTCTATAATCAGCGAGCCAATCCATACCGATAATCACATCGTGAACATGCATATCTAATACCAACATATCTGCAGGTAATACCAGACTACCAATCTCTACCCCTACTCTCCGGCATATAAAGAAAATAAGTGATCCACTCCCCAATGGTGAGTCGACACACGTCACTGTGCTCTCCGCTGTGGCTAACAACCCTAAAGCCTTCGCGAAATGTGTAGCTATAAAACAATGTGTAGCCCCCGTATCAAACAGTACCCGACCCATAGTGCCATGGATAGAAAACGTACCCTCAATCGCGGGCGGTGCCTGTGGGACTGCTGCCTGTTGGACGTTATAGACACGTCCATACTGTAGCTGCCCCTGCTGAGCCGGGACTGCTGGAATGGGTGGCAATGCTGCCATCTGTGGCGGTGCGAGGAGAGTGGCGGGAAACATAGGCCTCTGCGGCTCCTGGCGAGCTCCCTGCTGCTGCTGCTGTGGGGCCCTGCCCCTATCAGGACAGTCCTGGCATTTATGGCCAGTCTTGCCACAAACGAAACACTTTCCTGGGAAGTTCTCTCCTCTCTGCCCCTGCTGTCCCCGGCTCTGGTGGCCGTTACCGTTCCTCCCTTGGCCCTGCTGGCCCTGCTAAAACTGCTGCCCATTCTACCCCTGTTGGCCCTGATGGCCCTTTGGACCCTGATGGCCCTGACGGAAACCTCCCTGTCCGTGCCTGTAATTTCCTGATCTGAACCTCTTCTGATCCCCCTGCTGGGAACCCTGCTCACCCTGTCTCTGCCCCTGAACAGATTGTGCCCCACCGGCACCATGTCCTCCAGTCCTGCCCTGATGGCTAGACTCTCCCGATCTCTTGCCCTCAGTCATATGAAAGCGGTGATCCTGGCAGTGTAACAAAGTAGCGTTAACCACATCAGAATAAGTGCCAACGAAAGGTTCCCTAACAGATGCTGACGGATCCTCCAAGTCAACCCGTCGGTGAATTTCTTAATCTTCTTCTTTTCTGTCGGTATCTCATCCGGAACGATATTCAACAGATTAGTGAACTCGGCCTCATACTCGGCCACGGTCTTACCCTCCTGCTTCAGACTCATCAATTTCCTCCTCATTTCCGTATGAACAGCTGACGGAAAGTACTTGCGGCCGAACCGCACCCAGAACTCCTGAATAGTGAGAGTATCCCTCTCCTCTACGGTGGTAATAGACTCCCACCACTGCAGTGCAGATCCAACTAGCTTGAAAGTAGCTAGCACCTGCTTCTGAACATCCGTGCACTCATACATCCTCAAGTGCCGTTGTATATCCTTCCTCCACTGGATCGAGACTACCACATCTGAGCTACCTACAAACTCTGGCGGATGCGCTTTCTGAAAAGCGTCACGTACATGTTCCCAAGCAGACGGGAATGCATTTGCCTGTATTGGCGCGACAACCGGCGCCTGAGGTGGTGCCTGCTGAACTACGGCAAGTGAGGCATTTATCGCTTGGGCTACTATGGCTGCAACCTCAGCGGCGTTCATCGTGCCCTGAACTGGTGCGGGCTGTGGTTCTGGCGTCGCATCCCTGGGAACTCGTCGTGCATGTCGTGGAGGCATTCTGAAATAAGAATAAAGTCTATAAGTTCGCAGTTATAAACTTAAAATAGCCGAAGAATGTAGCATATACAAAAGAATACAACAGTCCTAAAATATAGGGCTCTACATCAAAGAAAGCTCAACGGAAACATAATACGCCGTTCAGATCCTAAAGGACACAAGAACCTGATGCTCTGATACCACCTGTGACACCCCGACTAATTAAATACCGTGTAGCTACTCCTTTATTAAATTAAATCAAAATGCCAAGTTGGCTCAGTTAATAGCATCACTGTCGAAAACATTTTTATTATTACTAACCACCTAGTATTTAAAAAGTAAGTTGTCAAATTTTAATTAAAGCCTGATTAACATGCAGTAAAAGATTTAAAGCAGGAATAATATCACCATTCACCATAACGAAATAATAGAATAACCATCACATGATATAAATAAATCTGGAGGAAAAACTCGTCTCAACAAATACCACAACTGAAATAAGTAAGGAAATACTGAATATTGAATTAATACATGCCAGAGTCTGAAAAACTGAAATGGAAATGTCTAATAGAATTTGGGCAACATGCCCTACAACTGAGGAATACTGAGTATGGAATCCAAATGATATAAGCGTCTAAAAGCAAATCCCTGTAGCTTCCACAAGCAGCTACAGCTCGTCATCTGAGTGAGAATCCTATGCATGGTGTCCTTGTGGCTGGGCACCTAAAATGGTTTTACAAAAAAAATAGATTTGAAAGCAAACGGGTCAGAGCCCGAATGTGGAGATATTTTAAAAACCTGCAAGTGCTTTAAAAACATTTAAAACAGTAAATGCAAAATACATGTTAGGACGTGCTCTCACATGAGATACTCACCTCTCGTCTAACTGTGCACTCCTAACGTTCCAGTACCCATTCATGTGTTATCTCATAACTATCTACTTCTAAAGAGTTTCTAACACTTCTACTCGGTTCACGTTTAAGTTCCAACCTTAACAATTAAATAGAGAGTTCTACTTTAATTCCCGGATTCCCAATTATTAACAAAACCATTTATTGATATAAGTTCCCTTTTTATCTTTTCATAACATTACCATCACTATACTCACAATTTAACATAGTAAATTCCTTCTCATTTAACCGTATATTTTCACATCATAAATATACAATACAAGCACCCAAAGGCTAAGCTGCGGTGCACACATACTCTGCTATCCATCCCAGTACATCACGTACATACGGATCACGCATTCCGAATCTCTCTGGAATCGTTCAGATAACAACATCACAAATAGTGGAGGCGAACACAGTCACATCACATGGGTCACGCACATACCTACGCTCCCACGATCAGCAAACTTATTAATATCCCAATAAGTCCTTCTATGACCTTTGTTCATCGAGGTAACCAATCTAAATCCGGGCAACACAAGGATAAGAAGGCCCTAAGCGAACGTAAACCTCCCGTGATAGCAAGTATGGTAGGTATGTCATACACATAAAATTATATACTAAGCATTCACACATCTTAGATATCTCGATATTAATAAAGGTATACTATACATCTTTATACCATTATTCCAAATTCATATATTTCAAGTATCCCGATAATATAGAAATTAGATGTCGACACGTCTCACGTCGTAGTTTCTTAAACTTAAAACCTATCTCAAATAGACTATTAAGTTCCTATTATTCCCACATATAACATCTTTACACCTAAGGTCTTTACTTCTGCCCCAAACCTTATTTCATCAAATTATTCAAATTTACACTATTAACCCAAATATTATCTCACTTATCAAATTTCATTAATTTAGAATAATTCCTCAAATTGAATTCCAATTAAGGTCCAATGTCATAATCATGCCTACTGGTCTTCCTTAAGGTTAAGGGTATTCATAAGGTCTCCAATAATATAATCCAAGGGTTAACACCATTAAAATTTAATTAGGGAAAAACTTTACTCATTCTGGGAAGGTCGATCGATCGACCCTTATCTTCGATCGATCGATGGTGGTCGATCGATCGACTAAAGAACATCGATCGATCGAACACACCAGGTATGGTTAAGGACTGCTTCGTTTTGCAGTTTCCAATTCATCCCAAAACATACTTTTAATGCATGAAACTCTAATGTAACGTTATAGTATCATCATATAACCATCCTACAACATTAATATCGTTCTAAAACCAATAATTCATCATTCAAGGGCTTTGTTTAGATCAAAACTACATCAAAAATTCCAGATTTCTATTTCTTTCAAGAACATTAATAAACTTCTTCTATAATCCATTTTTAGATCATCAATGGTTCTGTTTAGAACATATAATTCATCCAGAATATTACTGCATGCAATCCCTAAAATAATTCATAGCTTTTAACTTCCAATTTATGGGTCTAAATCATCTTCGAAGATCAATTTCGAAAATTCCTAAACATGGAAAAGCATAGCTTGAATCAAATGAATTTAAACCACTTGCCTTAATCTTTCTCTGAATTTGGTGTTGAATCTTGAAGGCTGAGTTGTTCTCCCTCTCTCTTTCTGCAGAATTCTCTTCCTTCTCTCTCTCTCTACAAGTTTCTCTAAGGATGATGACAATGGAGGTGTGGTTGGTTTTTGGTAAGTTGGGACTATAACTTAACTTCTCCCGTAGCCCATTAAGTCTCTTAGTGTAGTTAGTGGGTTTAGTGGATAAAGAAGAAGTCAGATTTTTTGTATCTAATTTTCGTGGGTTTTAATTCCCAGATTTCCGAAATTACCAAAATGCCCCTATAAGTTACCGGTATGGCCCAATAATGCCCCGGGACCCAAACATAACCCCCGGCTAGTGTTTTCTGACTATTTCGACCCTTTCGGACGCGTTGGTGCACTCAAAATGACCATACGGGTGATAAAAATAAAATTCACTTTTTAATTCACATAATTATATTCCTGACGCGACTGTCACGCGCGTCCCAACAAAGTTTCCCAAATTGCCGTATTTCAATCTCGTGACAATTTCAATATTACCAATATTCATATATTGCCAAGTATACACATTATAATAAAATACTAACTCGCATCATGTTAATATTTTTATCCGGATTAATTTCTAATTAATAAACATTTAATTCAATTAATACCCAAAAATAAATATCACTAGAAAATACGGGGTATTACACGGGGCCTACACACACACACGACGTCCGGGAAGAGGTCATAGTTCCTAACCGGTCAATGAGACGAAACATACCCACCACGTCTCCAAAATAAATGTAAATCACATAATAACACCATGGACACTTTGACCTTGGGAATATCCACACACTGCTCCTCGAGCCAGGATGCTCACCCTCGTCGCACAACTTCCCAATGATAGCATGAGCGGGGTATGCTTAACAATACAAGTAAATATATCATTGACATACACAATATATATACATCCATATGATTACATCATATAACTAAACCTTCATATACAGTTTAGATATTCACGCATGAGTATACACATATATTCATATCTATACAAATATATATTGTGGTGACCTCGGCAATGCGGGTCAATGCGCAAAGACTTTATATGCGTAAGTAAACTTATTGTTTAGTAAACACCTTAAACCTACGAGTTTATATGAATGATGCAAAAGGTACCAAATTAAACTTTTACTTAATTTGATTAACTTTTATGAAAATAATTTTAATTTTCAAAGTTAATTATTAGTCCAAAACTAATTCAATTTTAGGCGAGTTTCTATTTATTTAGCCCTACCTTTTCATTTGAGGTGATATGCGAAAAATGTACAACACACAATATTTATTTAACGTCGCAAAAACCCTTCCCCGAGAAAAATGGCCGACTCCCCTAGGAGTCACCTAAACTACTTCCACTAAAACAATAAAAGAATAGGTACGAGTTACAAACAACAAACTTAACAATTAAAGAAGAATTATCTAGCTATTACCCCACTCGACCAAGTCTCTACCCTGGTTGCTTATTCTATTCTCTCTTTAAATTGTCCTCACTTGTTTTTGCGTTCTTCACTTCTCAGCCTCCCCTCTAACTTCTTTAAGCGCAGGTTGGCTCAGTGCCTATTATTTACTTTCTAGTGAAGTGTGTGTGATGCAACAGACTATATATCACCTAAATCTTTTCAAGTCTTGTGTTATTCAAATCAAGTCATTTTGATTTTGAATACACTCTTGAAAAGCTTTCTTTTCTCTTTCTTTAAACCTTTGAACACTAGACTTGTTCAGATTTTACACAAACCAAGATGTGTCTACGTGAATACAACGTGAGTGATTATATGTGAGTGATATGAGATGAAAACAATTTCCAAAAATCACTAGCACAATCAAGTAATCATGTTCACAGAATATGACTGAAAATATATTCAATAAAAACAGACAGTCAAATATTCACAATCTTGTTTTTCAGAAAACAACTATTAGATTAAATCAGATTTTAATCTAAAAACTTATCAAGACTATTTTCACAAATATTTCAGATTAAATCAAAACAGTCTTAAGCACACAAGAGAATAATATCCAGTCAAGATAATAAATCTTCACAAATCAGATCTCAGAAATCTTAGGTTTAACTTTCTAAACCTCAAACAATACAAATCTGAATATTACGAAATATTTTCTGAAAAATCTGTTTTAAAACAAAGTGTTTTAAAAACATTCAAGATCTCACAATCAAGTCACAAGCAGAATATTCACAGAAAAATTAAATTCGTGAATAGTGTGTTGTGTACAAATAATAGATGTAAAGATTGATCTAAATAATACACACAGATGAGAGAACTCACTTAGAAAGATTATATACTCTAGAAAATCGTAAGTGCAAATTTACAATGAGAGAAGTCCAATCTTCATTTTTGTTTTGACAGAAATCAACACTTGAAGATGACACAAAAATATTTCTGGTTTAATCTCTCTCTCTCTCCAGAAATTTTGACAGAGTTCTGCTACAAAATTATTTTCTCAGCTCTATTAAAAATGAATACCCAAAGGGTTCTATTAATAGAGTGCACAAGTGTGTGCAGATTGGTGTAAAAAGGAATCACATGGATCACCAAAGAAATACACACAACCGTAGATAAAATATAATCTGAGGGCTCACAAAGAAACACAAAGTATAGTGTTAAAAATGTGACACGTGATGTGCAAGCTGTTACACACTAACAGATTCAAGAACCAATAGTTATATAAAACACAGTCGTTTTAAAAGTTATCTTGAAGGCCAGCTGTGAAACATTACGTACAAAAGATGCATCAAATATTACCGTTGAGTACATATATTAATACGGCATCGTTTTAAATGAAAATTCAAAAGCCATTTCTAGTTTTAGAAATACCGTGGGCGAACAAACCGGACTGAGATCCAGCTGTAAAGCAATTACGAAAATTACCGTTGTAACATATTACAAAGTGGCGTCGTTTCGGTTTTTAGAGTAAAACCGTGAGCAGTTTTTCGAGGAAACAGGGGGCGTCACTCGTCATAGCTAAGGCTAAATGCCTCTAGACCTGATATGCTATGGTCAAATCTTGGACAGTAAAAACCACGCCTGTAAAGTCCAATCATGGACAGGTGTACATCAACAGCTAAAGCATATATAAAGGCAACAAATATCTTTATTATATATAAATCTCCTTAGGTACAGAGATGGGACAAGTCGTCCACTAGGGAGGACAAACCATCAGATATGGTAATAGAAATGCATGGGTCAAAAAGGCAAAAGTTGCACTAACAAGACTACCACATGCAAACATACAAACATATAACATCATATACATATATAACATACATCAATATATATACAATATAACATCCAGTCATGCATACATCTATTTAACATATATATTAAGCAAGGCATACACAAGCATACGCATATAAAAATTTTATTTTAAACTTCAAAAATTAAATCTGCATCTTTTATTAAAAAACATATTTAATGTCAACTTATTTTCACAGAAATATTTTTCTTATAAAAATTCCAAATTAAAATTTTTGAACTCAAAAATAATTTTATTATGACAAAATAAAACATTATCATAAGATATGATAAACGACATGCAAATGCAACGTGGTGTCGTGTCCTACGTGACATAAATTCCTATGAGCCATAGAAAATGAAAAATACCTTTTCTGAGAGGGCGGTCTGAATTGAGAGCTCATTTGATGTAGATGGACAAAGAGAGCTTGGAGTCGATATGGGGACACGCAATCCTAAATTACAAAAATATTTTGTCAAAATTCAAGTCCAACTAGATGAAGTCCTATATAGCTAAAGCACCAAAAGCAAACCCTAGGTGTGCTCTATATAGGTACATCAATCTCCCCCATTGGACTAATTTTGACAAAACCTTTGAGTACATCAAATGATATATTAAGGAAAAATAACACCTAATATTTCCTATACTAAAAATATCTATCTACCCACCCATCCTAGAAAAAGAAAAGACACACGACTCGGATCGGTTGCGCGGTTGATAAAAACCTGTAAAACATAAATACACTTTTCTGCCGAGAAATCAAGTTAGTAGCATTTTGCTCTACCAAAATATTAACATGACAGAATTAAATGTGCAGGAAATTATAAGACAGGATATGTATGAATAATATCAACAACAGAAGACTAGAATATGTACTCAATTCTCCCCCATTTTGTCTAAATTAGACAATGGTAAGAAGAAAAAAAATAAGTGTTCATAATCTGCAAAATAAGCGTCTCCTACATTAAACATGGCTTTAAGAGATACCATTATTAGTAGATACCTTTATCCTAAAACCTCGGAGATCTAGTAATCAAATTATGCAGTTTAAACACAAGCAAAATAGTTAAGTACAATCTTTCCAATCAAATGTTGAAGTTACATGTAAACAAGACTTATCATAAGACATAGACAACATATCAACAAGCTGAAAATCACAAGCAATAGAAGGAACTAGCCTAATTTGTTTATGAGAATTTGTAGTATCAAACTGGTACGAATATCCGTAAGCGTCATAATACTTGGTAACTCCATTTTGATTAAACTCACCTCCCCCATCATTGAATAAATCTAAGGTCATGGTAGTGTTTAAGTCCTTAACCTTCACGTGAGGAGACTTAATGATTTTCTCACTCTCACAAGCGTCACATACATTAGTTGGGCATTTATTTGACTTTAAAAAATCCATTTGAGGTCTCAAGTCACAAGTCCTAATCCAAATAGGCAAAGTTTTCAAAGGTTTTTGGGCTTGTTGGACTTTAGGATAAAATTTATTTTTCGAAAATCTGTTCTTGTTAACATGAGGCCTAGACTTATTGAAGAAATGATTCCTATTAATATTAGTGCACTACCTAGGAAAATTTGTAAATCACTTCACATTAGGGTTATGACTTTTAAAATGAGTACCTTTCTTGCGATTACCAAGGCATTCCCAGATTTGGTGACCAAAAACATCACACCTAGTACAAAATTTACTAGAAGTAGGTAGATCAGATTGGTAGTGTTTTTCCCTTACATGCTTGACAGATTCATTACGAATAAATGGTTTAGGAGGTCTATAGAGTCTCTTGGCCGGAGGGCAATAGTTTCACGTAGATGGTTCTACAAAATTTTCAATGAAAGTATCAATGTCATTTTAAAAATCACTTTCAATTAAGACTTGTTTTCCTTTATCCTTTTCAGACAACTTACTTTCCAACGGAAGAGCCATTTCTTCTTGGGCTTTTACAAATAAGATTGGTCTACTTGGATCCACATTTTCAAGAGCACCCTCATATCCAAATCCTCTAGTATCACCCTTATATCGTTGTTCAGCAAGCAATTTGTCAAGGTCAAAACATTTAATATCACGACTATGACACATTTTGAAAGCTATTTCACAAACTTCTTTGGATTTTTCAACTTGCAAAAGTGCTTCATTATATTTTTCTTCACAAGAAGACAATTTTTCATTTTAAGTCGTAATCTGAAATTTAAAATCAAGTGATTGTTTTTCAAAATCAGTTTTGACATTGTTCATTTCAATGGAATTTTGTTGAACAATCTTATATTGATTCTCTAAGGTCTCACTAAGCATTTTAACCAAATTCGATAATTCTTGTCTATTCTGCAAAGTCCTCACATACAATTCAGCATAATCATCATAGCCAAAAAAAATTTCATGCTCATTAGTGTACGTGTGTGAATTGTTACTATCATCAAATTCAGTATCACACAAGGCACGTTTAGCATCAAACGGAGCAGTTATTTCAAGCATAGAAGGCTAACTAGCTAATAAAGATTTAGCTGCATCAATTAAATCAAGCACTTCATCAGAATCAGAATCATCTTCAGAATCAGACATTCCAGGAAGATATACATCTCCACAACAGTCATAAACTTCTCCTAAAAATGCAAGGTAATTTGGTTTATAATCATCTTGGTCTTTTTCTGATTCAGAATCAGAGGAGTCATCCCAAGTTTTTGTAATGTTTTCCTTGAGCTTTTTAGGATACTTTGACTGTGGTTTGGATCTACATTCAGCAATGAAATGCTCAAGTTTACCACAATTGTGACAAGCCATTTTTGATTTATCAACCTTACTTGTAGAACTATCATAATCAGAAATTCCCTTTGATGTTCTTTTATGGTGTCGGGTGATCAGACTAGATTGATTATTCACTTGCGTATGTCTCTTAGCAATAGCATTTCTTTGCTCCAAAAGTTTCTTAAATTGAGAGGACATAATAGCAAGTTGATTGTCAATCTTATCAAGATCATCCGATTCCACATCAGAATCATCATCAGAGGAGGATTGTTGTTTAACTACCTTATACTTATTTTTAATAGGATAGGCAGTTTTAAAAGCAACTCTAGAAGTATTGGTCAACTCTTTTTTAGCATAAGATGTGAGAGTCTTCCTAAAATCTCATTCAAGTTCCATAGTTCTCAATTTAGAGCTTAGCAATTCAGGTGTGAGAGAAGGATCATTCATTTCTTCAATGATATAATGTTTATGGTCAAACCTAGGTGCAAGAGATCTCAAAATTTTAGCACACACATCATTATCAGAATATACAATACCATTCGCATGCAATTGGGTAATGATATCTGTCAAACGCATATAAAAATCATCAAATGGTTCATTATCGTTCATAACTAGCATATTGTATTGTTGAACCAACATGTGTGTTTTACATTGCTTTACTCTATCGTCACCCTCGTGGGAAATAACTAAAGTATCCCAAGCATCCTTACTAGTAGTGCAATGACATATACATTTCAATTCATTTTCACTCACACTCATGAAAATCGCATTTCTGCCCTTATTATTGAAATTGCTTATCTTTTTCTGATCAGCACTTAATTCATTAATTTTCAGCTTTCTAAAAATAGTGCTACCTTCTGAAATAGGAGTAGTGGGGTGCCTATAACCATTTTCAATCAAGTCCCACACATCATCTCCTAAAGTGCCTTGAATAAATGCAACCATTCTAATTTTCCAGTATGAAAATTTGAGCCATCGAAAACAGGACGTCTGCTAAAATTACCAAGCCTAAGTAATTGACTTGAATCATCCATTAAAACAAGGTAAAAAGTGTTTAATAAAATTTTTGAAAACGATCTTTAAAAGTCTAGCTCTGATACCACTTGTGGTGACCTCGGCAATGCGGGTCAATGCGCAAAGACTTTATATGAGGACGTAAACTTATTGTTGAGTAAACACCTTAAACCTATGAGTTTATATGAATGATGCAAAAGGGACCAAATTAAACTTTTACTTAATTTGATTAACTTTTATGAAAATAATTTTAATTTTCAAAGTTAATTATTAGTCCAAAACTAAATCAATTTTAGGCGAGTTTCTATTTATTTAGCCCTACCTTTTCGTGTGAGGTGATATGCTAAAAATGTACAACACACAATATTTATTTAACGTCGCAACAACCCTTCCCCGGGAAAAATGGCGGACTCCCCTAGGAGTCACCTAAACTACTTCCACTAAAACAATAAAAGAATAGGTATGAGTTACAAACGACAAACTTAACAATTAAAGAAGAATGATCTAGCTATTACCCCACTCGACCAAGTCTCTACCCCGGTTGCTTATTATATTCTCTCTTTAAATTGTCCTCACTTGTTTTTGCGTTCTTCACTTCTCAGCCTCCCCTCTAACTTCTTTAAGCGCAGGTTGGCTCAGTGCCTATTATTTACTTTCTAGTGAAGTGTGTGTGATGCAACAGACTATATATCACCTATATCTTTGCAAGTCTTGTGTTATTCAAATCAAGACATTTTGACTTTGAATACACTTTTGAAAAGCTTTCTTTTCTCTTTCTTTAAACCTTTGAACACTAGACTTGTTCAGATTTTACACAAACCAAGATGTGTCTACGTGAATACAACGTGAGTGATTATATGTGAGTGATATGAGATGAAAACAATTTCTGAAAATCACTACCACAATCAAGTAATCATGTTCACAGAATATGACTGAAAATATATTCAATAAAAATAGACAGTCAAATATTCACAATCTTGTTTTTCAGAAAACAACTATTAGATTAAATCAGATTTCAATCTAAAAACTTATCAAGACTATTTTCACAAATATTTCAGATTAAATCAAAACAGTCTTAAGCACACAAGAGAATAATATTCAGTCAAGATAATAAATCTTCACAAATCAGATGTCAGAAATCTTAGGTTTAACTTTCTAAATCTCAAACAATACAAATCTGAATATTACCAAATATTTTCTGAAAAATCTGTTTTAAAACAAAGTGTTTTAAAAACATTCAAGATCTCACAATCAAGTCACAAGCAAGAAATTCACAGAAAAATTAAATTCGTGAATAGTGTGTTGTGTACAAATAATAGATGTAAAGATTGATCTAAATAATACACACAGATGAGAGAACTCACTTACAAAGATTATATACTCTAGAAAATCGTAAGTGAAGATTTACAATGAGAGAAGTCCAATCTTCATTTTTGTTTTGACAGAAATCAACACTTGAAGATGACACAAAAATATTTCTGGTTTAATCTCTCTCTCTCTCTCTAGAAATTTTGA
The DNA here is from genome assembly GCA_949130495.1 of Sambucus nigra. NCBI lineage: Eukaryota > Viridiplantae > Streptophyta > Magnoliopsida > Dipsacales > Adoxaceae > Sambucus > Sambucus nigra. Next base: position 525,612,792 of record OX422221.1, on the reverse strand, counting down.
CAGAGTTCTGCTACAAAATTATTTTCTCAGCTCTATTAAAAATGAATGCCCAAAGGGTTCTATTTATAGAGTGCACAAGTGTGTCCAGATTGGTGTAAAAAGGAATCACATGGATCACCAAAGAAATACACACAACCGTAGATAAAATATAATCTGAGGGCTCACAAAGAAACACAAAGTATAGTGTTAAAAATGTGACACGTGTTGTGCAAGCTGTTACACACTAACAGATTCAAGAACCAATAGTTATATAAAACACAGTCGTTTTAAAAGTTATCTTGAAGGCCAATTATGAAACATTGCGTACAAAAGACGCATCAAATATTACCGTGGAGTACATATATTAATACGGCATCGTTTTAAATGAAAATTCAAAAGCCATTTCTGGTTTTAGAAATACCGTGGGCGAACAAACCGGACTGAGATCCAGCTGTAAAGCAATTACAAAAATTACCATTGTAACATATTACAAAGTGGCGTCGTTTCGGTTTTTAGAGTAAAACCGTGAGCAGTTTTTCGAGGAAACAGGGGGCGTCACTTGTCACAGCTAAGGCTAAATGCCTCTAGACCTGATATGATATGGTCAAATCTTGGACTGTAAAAACCACGCCTGTAAAGTCCAATCATGGACATGTGTACATCAATAGCTAAATCATATATAAAGACAACAAATATCTTTATTATAAATAAATCTCCTTAGGTACAGAGATGCGACAAATCATCCACTAGGGAGGACAAACCATCGGATATGGTAATAGAAATGCATGGGTCAAAAAGGCAAAAGTTGCACTAACAAGACTACCACATGCAAACATACAAACATATAACATCATATACATATATAACATACATGCATATATATACAATATAACATCCAATCATGCATACATCTATTCAACATATATATTAAGCAAGCCATACACACGCATATGCATATAACAATTTTATTTTAAGCTTCAAAAATTAAATCTGCATCTTTTATTAAAAAAAATATTTAGTGTCAACTTATTTTCACAGAAATATTTTTCTTATAAAAATTCCAAATTAAAATTTTTGAACTCAAAAATAATTTTATTATGACAAAATAAAACATTATCATAAGATATGATAAACAACATGCAAATGCAACGTGGTGTCGTGTCCTACGTGACAGAAATTCCTATGAGCCATAGAAAATGAAAATACCTTTTCTAAGAGGGCGGTCTGAATTGAGAGCTCATTTGATGTAGATGGACAAAGAGAGCTCGGAGTCGATATGGGGACACGCAATCCTAAATTACAAAAATATTTTGTCAAAATTCAAGTCCAACTAGATGAAGTCCTATATAGCTAAAGCACCAAAAGCAAACCCTAGGTGTGCTCTATATGGGGACATCATATATATAACGACATATCCACATATATATACACACTATCTCTCGTCCGTATGTATAGGATTTATCAACTCGGCTATAAGTATACATAATCCTCAATATACTAGCCGTCATTCCAAACACATTTAATTTACCTCGATATGTGAATACGATCCCTCACTTGAAGCATATTCCTCCAATTCTCCTAGGATATAACCAACCTTCCAACATAGATATATCTCTAACAATTAGGTTATCACCAAAAGTTTGGTGTAGGAAACCATCACTACACATCTCGTCTATATCCGAAAGTACATCAATATCTCTAGTGCTAATTTCGACTATTGGTATACACATAACTAATAGTATAGAAACCTCAAGTTCAATCTGAAATTCATCCTATGAACCCCTAAATCTTATTGCTCTTGAAATCTATTCCTTAAGTTAAACATTACTAAGGATACACGACCACTCTCTCTCGTCGGTCCCCAAATTGCATATTAATAGAATCCTATCTCTATGAGGATTTGACATGAATATCGGCCTAAAATTTCACAACATACCCTCGTAACTCTCTCTAAGAGATCTTAACCTCACATCATATCTAAACTCACTTTTGATATATACTTTGGATTCCCGTTCCTAATGAGGTTCCCCACTATTTCTATATACAACTCCAATGCCTATATATATATATATATATATATATTCCCCAAACTATTTCAAGAAGTCCCCATGATCCTAACATGTGAGAAACCCATTATAAGTCTCCAAACTATATCTCTTACATCATAAAAGAAGGTCTCGTATCGATAAACCCAATCATAAAGGGGTAGAAATCATTTTAGAAAAACTCCACAAAATAGCCCTGTTTCCGAATCGATTTGGCCTGTCCCGAATCGATTCGGTCTCAAGGGCGAATCGATTCACTCCAACTGCGAATCGATTCGGTCCAAAGGACCTGGGACTCTGTCTCAATCCGAATCGATTCGCCTTGGGTCCGAATCGATTCGGTCATGCAGACTTGCCACTTTTTCCTAAACCGAATCGATTCTCTTGGGGGCGAATCGATTCGGGTCTGCAGAACCAAAAAGGTCTCTTCTTCTTCATAAGACCATGAGTTTTAAACCCTAAAATTTCATTTCTAACCCCTAAACCTACATCAAATCACGATTTTAAGACAATAAATCATCCCAAATCTTATCCCAACCATTTCTACACCATCAACCTATATCTAAACATCAATTTCAAGATTTAAACCACAAAATCTAGGTTTTGATATTAATACCCCAAATCCAATTATTTTATCCACAAATTATGAAATGAAATACACAAATGAAATATTTATCAAGATTAAACACTTACCTCGAAATTGCAAAGGCTGAATCATCCTCGAGATCGCGTTTGGGCCAAAAATCTCCAAGGTTTCCATTCTCTCTCTCTTCCTTTCTTCTTCTTTCTTTCTTCCTATCTATTTCTCTCTTCTCAAAATGAGAAGGGCTTGATCTGTAAGCCCTTAAATCCCTTAAAACAATAAACCCATTTTTAAATGTTAATACACACTTTAAATGACTCATTTACTCCAATTCGAGTCAAACTGACTTAAAAATATTCCGGAGCTAAAATAAAACCCAATGACAGTCATTTTGACTATCTCGACCCATCCGGGATCGATGGTACACTCAAAATCATCATCCAGAATACTTTGAAACGTCCTTAATTTTTGGACTTCGATTTGCAAAATTTAAAATTCTCCAATTTAAATAAATTTTTAATTCTCCCAAAAATTAAATTTCTCAGTCCCAAAGTCAGGGGTTGTTACACAACTGTCCTATAGGAATATGGCTCAACGCCTCAGCCATCACGTTGTAACACCCTGTGTTTTTAAAATAATTAAATTTGTAAAATTTGAAACAAATAAATAACCTCAAAATGATATGCATGATTATGTGATTCATATATGACAAATGTGTATATTCGTACATAATTAAATTGCATGTTACTTGAATTAATATTATCTCATGATAACATAATAAAATGTGCAAATTGTTATGGACATTGTTTGGGTACATTCCAGAGTGAATTTAGAACTCATTTAGGCATTTTAAATGTCTTAAGTTAAGGTTGGGGGATAGGTACACCCTTAGGGGAGATTTTGGACCAATCTAGATAGTATTTTGGGCTTATTTGTGGGCCTAAAATTGGGGGTTTAAGGAGAATACGGGATTAAGGTTTAAATTATATTAAATAAAACAACCTAAACCCACATCCCATCCACATTAGCGTTTCCCTAGGAGCCCCACACCCTATGGAGGAAGTTACCAAGGCTAGAGAGGAATGGAAGAACAAGATTCAAGAGAGGAGGCTCACATGATCGGTTTAAGTCAAGAATTTTCTTGTTAAACTAATTGTAATTTGATTTTGATTCATATGCATACTTTCTCATAAAAAGTTCGGGTTAAAAGTGAATTTGATGATTGAAAAAAAATTGGAATGAAATCTATGACTATTTAAATAAATCTGGAAACAAGTGTGTTTTAAGAATTAAACACTTTGGTGACAAACCCGGAATTGATGCCAATTATTTAGGAAATTTGTTATTACAATACATGTGATAGGATTTTTGTTTTTAGATAATTTCAAATCATGTATTAATCCCTTTAATTCGGAAATTTTTATATGAAAATTATGATCTTGAATTGGGTTATAATAACCTCTAGTGTTTAGATCTGAATTCTTGAAATTATGGGGAGTGACCGTACATAGATCGGGTAGATAATTATGTAATTATATTTTCTTGATAATAATGGGATCATAGTTATTGAAAAGGAAATGGATAAAACACTAGAAACAAAATTGGGTTTATCGGAATGAAACTCGTATAGGAAAACACAAAAGATTTGGGCTTCTGCCAGAATTCGAATCGGTTTGGCCTTCAAGGAGAATCGATTCAGCCTGAGGCAAATTTGATTCGGCCCCAAGAGCAAATCGATTCAGCTCCTAGGCTTGGATCAGGGTTGGACAGTGGAAATGTTGAGGGGATTTTTATGAACTCAAGCGAGTATGTGGGATGTCATCCAAGTGAGTGGATATTTAATTAATAGTTTTGTGTCGGTACTCATTATTTGGGGAATTTAATAATTAACTAGAGTGTCAATTTTTTTTAAAACAAGGGTATTGTCTGGAGATGGATGAAACCAAATTGCGAGAAATTTTGGGGCCAGTTACCTATACATATTATGTGTTACACATATACATTTATTATTTGTGTCAACATACGCATGTTCGTGGACAGTCTATCAGTTAGGGTTGTGTATGCCTTCATATCGTAGCACACTTCGGCACAGGTGGGTTAGGCATTGTGTAAGTCATTATTTTTGGTCTTACGATAGAGACACCGCTTGCGATAAGGTAAGTAGGATTGTCAGATCCATTGTCATCATTGGGGCTATGGAACTTGAAATGGTGTACTGCGTAGGGACCGCCTTGCTTATATGTGTTTTGTTTCTATTTAGTGAGGAACTCCTTCGGACTTACCGATGGAGTACAAACTGGACACCAAAGGTAGATACCTTCGTGTGTCGTATAAATGTAAGGATATATACATATATATATATATATATATATATATACATATATATATATATATAATGTAAAATCCATGTTGTCTAATGATGTAGAAAACGGTTAATGAACATAATGGCATGTAAAATTCATAATGTGATGGAATGAAATTTGTTGTGGGTGGTATTATGGAGATTATTTGTGGGAGTGAAATCATATGTGCATATGTTTAGCTCCCGTCTATTATATGTGCTAGATTCCTATGATATTATTACATTAGTGTAGATACCGAACCTTACATTTGGACTTATGTTGGAATGCATATAGTATTACACTTAGATGAGGTGTCAGATACTTACTTCATGAAAATAGCGATGGGAGGTTTGTAATGTGAATTGACTGCATAATTATATATTCATTTTGTAAATTAATTCTTTTAACTTTAGGGCATTGACCCAAATTATAAAAATATCCCCTCCCCCTAGGATTGCGTAGGCAGGGATAGCGGGGAAGGAGATCAAACTTGTCATTTCACTTGATCTGAAGGGAATAGTTTGATTGATTCTAACATAGGTTTCTATTCTTATTTTAGTCATTTTATTATTTCAGAGATTGTATGATCATAAGCCCAAGATTTATTATTTCAGTCATTTATTTTCCAGTTACACTTGACATGTATGTTTTAAGACTTATGGGAGTCGGGACTTATTTTTTGAAAGTTATTACTTCATGTGGTTTTATTGTGCGTGTATGTTTTAAAATAAAATTTCATTTTATGATTTGATGCTGAGAATGGTATAAATTTTTAGACAAGCACCATCTTCTGCGTAGTGTGTCAGGCCAACCTTTACGTGGAAAATGGGGGTTGTTACAGTTGGTATCAAAGCATTCTGGTTCTAGCATCCTTAGTATATGTAGAGCCTATGATTAGGAATCATTGTACTCTTTACTATATGTTACTAATATGAATATTTTTGGCTTTTATACGGACAACGGTAGATGCTATAGACCACGAAGTGTTATCGTCGAGGCTATAGAGGATAGGTCTCAACAGGAGCCGTAGATACACCCACAGCCACCACCAGTACCACCCATGGTAACTCCGATAGACATTGCCATGATAGTGATGGAGTCAGTATTTACGGCGATGGTCGCCATGCTAAAATAATTTTAGCCACAACAATAGCCACCACCACCACCAGCAGTGCAGCTGGTGGTGCTACCCATTGAAGCGAAGGTCTCAGTTTGGGAGAGAGCTAGGGAAGACTTCACTAAATTAACCCTCCACAGTTTTTTAGAAGTCCAGATATCTTGGTGTCAAATCAGTGGATACAAAAAATTCATATACATTTGATGATGGTTGAGTGCACGATACTACACAACCATATGTTAGATTTGTTTTGACTATTAGGAACCACCTTACAGTGGTAGGAGTCTACCACCACACTAGACGAGCGGGACTGATTGACTATTAATGAGTTCTGGGTAAAGTTTGAGGGAAAGTATTTCCCACCCCCATAAAATCAGAGACGAGGAGGAAGTTTATGGATCTTAAGAAGGAGGGTCGTACTATAGCAGAGTATAAGGAGTTTATCGCATTTCCTTATTTGCTAAAGATGAGTTAAAAAATATAGAAAAGAGAATGGAGAAGTTTCTATTAGGGAAACCCTGGCTTATAAGAAAATCTTCATTGGAGAATTTGGCTTTTTTTCCTACACTCAGATGGTGAATATTGTCGTGCTGCATTGTCAGGATCACAAATCATTTCAAAAGAGTTAGGGGGAGGAGAGATCCAGTTAAGAGATGTCTATCCAACAGGGAAAAATGAGTGGAAATTGAACAAACAGGGCCATCCGGGCCAGGGCTAACAACAGAGAGGACATCGGGGCCGGTAGCAGTAGGGCCCAGTCCAATAGGGCCAACACTAGGATAAACATCAATTATGGAAAATTAAATGTTTGTGGAGAGAAGGGACATCTATCAAGGAAGTGCCCTCGGCGCAATCGGGGGGCACAGGAGTAGGGAGGACATCGTGGGTATCATGCACTACTGGGGCAGGGGAAGAAATTGCCAACCTCGCTAGGGATTGCAGTGCCAGTATTATTAGCTCCTAATCCTCCACCTTGGGGGAAGTAACCACAGTTATAGTATGGATGCGTATATTATGTTGTACCTAGAGACGAACCAGCGTTAACACCTGCAGTGGGGCGTCTGTTCCCTATTTTTGGTCATGTAGGGCACCTTTTATTTGACAATGGGGCATCACATTAGTTTATTAGTACTAGTTTGTTTTGTTCACCGGGGATGATAGACATCACATGTGATATAGTACTTTACATTAATTTAATCGTGGGTAAATGGTCATCCATACGTTTCGTGTCCCGAGGTATATGAATTGACATGGGAGACTTAGGTTCGTGACACACCTACTTGCGTTAGATATGTCAGAGTATGACGTATTCTATACATGGATTGGCAAGCTACTTATAGGGCTTGTGTTAATTGTTTGGTGAGGTCCATCATCTTTGACATTCCTTAGCAAGAGATCTACTTGGTTACGATGCTGCAACTGAAGGGAGGGTCGAGCACACATTTTTATTATGTTTAAAATGAGACTTTTAAGAAGGTCGTTGATTCGCTAGACTCCATCCCAACTGGTAAGGAGTTTTAGATTTGTTTAGAGAGATTCCGGGGTTACCATCAAGTAGGGAGATTGATTTTGTGATTTACTTGATTCCGGATATGAGACCCATTACACGTACCCCGTATAATATGGCTCCTTTGGAGATGGTAAAGATCAGATTCGACAGTTACTCGGTCAGGAAGTTCTTTAGACGAGTACTTCACCTTGGGGTTCTCCCATTCTGCTCGTGAAGAAGAAGGACAAATTACTGAGGCTTTGAATTGATTACAGGGAGTTAAATAGGGTCACTATACGAAACAAATATTCGTTGCACCATATTGGTGATCTATTAGACCATTTGAGAGGTTCATCGTATTTTGATAAGAATAATTTGAGGTTGCGGTACCATCAGTTGAGGATTTGGGAGAAGGATGTCCCGAAGAAAGCATTTTTTATGAGATATGGATCGTATGAGTTCTTGGTTATGCCATTTGGCCTGAACAACGCACCGAAGGTGTTTATGGACCTGATGAATGGGGTGTTCAGGGACTTTCTAGATCAATTTGTCATCGTGTTCATAAATGACATATAGTCTTGCAGGCTATACGAGACCATTATCTCGATGACAAGTTCAAGAAATGAGGATTTTGGTTGAAGAAGGTTCAGTTCTTTGTCCATATTGTATCTGAAAGGGGGATATCAGTGCAAGTGGTGATAGAGTGTGGACAACCTACTACACCTACAAAGGTACGCAGTTTTATGGGGGTGGTAGGGTACTACCATCGATTCATTCAGGTATTCTTGAAGATATCCAAACCTCTAACGAATTCGATGCCGAAGGAGGTACAATTTATTTTGGATCATGCATGCGATTAATCTTTTGATGACCTAAAAGTTTGTTTGACTTTGACTTTGGTACTTGCTTTGCCTCGTGGATGGATTGACTATAAGTTTTTTACTGATGCTTTCTTATGAGTACCTGGATGGGTATTGATGCAAGATGAGATAACAATAGCTTGTGCTTCGTAAAAGATGAAGCCTCATGCAGGTAATTACCTCACCCCTAATTTGGAGTTAGCAGTCATAGTATTTGCATTATGTATTTGGAGGCATTCCCTTTTGGGGGAGAAATTTTAGTTGTTCATATACCACAAAATCTTACAGTATTTGTTCAAGTGAAGGGATTTGATCATGAGGTAGCGACAATGGCTTGAGTTTATGCAAGACTAACAATTTGATATCTAGTATCATCCAATCATGGTGAATGTAGTGGCAGATGCCGTTAGCCATAAGCCGACGATTGAGTTAGCAGCGGTGTGGAAAGCAAATTAGAGATTGCTTCGTACTGACGATAAGCTGTCACATGCTTTTATGGAAGTTATTACCATCGAACCTGAGATCATCATTCAATCGTGAAGTAACTGGAAGGAGACCATCCTTTCTAGGAGAAGGTTAGGCAATTTTTGGTAGAAGGGGCATATCATTATTCAATTAGTTCAGATGGGTGGATTACTATTCCACAGCTGGTTGGTAGTCCCAGAGGATGAATAATTAGGATGACCAGTTACGAGAGAGGCACATGGGTCATTTTTTTTGTACATCTAGATCGGGATAAGATGTACCAGGAAATGAGGTTCTAGTAATAATATGAAGGCATAAAGAAGGACGTAGCCATTTTTGTGTCCAAGTGTGCCACATGACAATTAGTGAGGGTGGACCATCAATGACCACAGGGTGTTTTTCAACCTCTCGAGATTCCGATGTGGAAATTGGAGAGAATTTTCATGGACTTTATTACAGGTTTACCTACGTCACAGTGGAAACACTATTCTATCCGTGTGATCATTGTCTGTTTGATAAATGTGGCTCATTTTTTGCCTGTTCAGACAGACTATACCTCAGAGAAGTATGCCAAAATTTTTCTTGCAAATATTATGAAGTTTTATGTTGTACCATGCAATATTGTGTCAGATAGGGACAAAATGTTTATTTCCCACTTTTGGAGTAATTTTAGTAGGCATTTGTGGCGGAATTGAGGTTGAGTACCTCGTATCACCCACAGATGGGTGGTCAGACAAAGAGGGGAAATTTGATGTTGGAGGACATGTTGTAGATTTGTATTTTTGACATCAAAGGTAGTTTGGAGTAGTACTTACCATTGGTGGAGTTTACTTACAACAATAATTACTCGTTGAATATCGCGATGGTACCTTTAGAGGCATTGACGGGAGGCCTTGTCTTTTAACCTCTTATTTGTTGGAAGTGGGGTAGAACAAACTACTTGGACTAGAGATCATCTAGGATACTTTGGAGAAGGTGAAGATGATTCAGTCCAGGATTCAGATTGTCCATGATAGATAGAAGAGTTATGAGGATGCGGACAAGAGGCACTGAGAATTTAAGGTTCGTAATCTAGTGCTAATTAAGGTGTCTCCCATGAAGTGAATGATGCAATTTGGGAAGAAAGGGAAGTTGGCTCCCCGATATATGGGACCGTGGCCTACTATTAAGAATATTGGACCAGTGGGGTATCAGTTAGATTTACCAGATCATTTGTAAAGGATCCCTCATGTTTTCCATATTTCTACATTCATGAAGATTTCTGAGATATGAAGTATCTTACCAGCACATAGATCTTGACGAGATAAAGCTTCATCTCGATGCGAATTATGAGGTATTCTCGACCGTAAGGAGTGTAGATTTCGTTCTAGGGTTTTTCCTTTAGTACACGTACAGTGGGGATGCCACAACGAGGGTAAGTTTATGTGTGAAAGAGAGAGGACGACACGTGAGAGAAGTATTCAGAACTCTTCAGGCCACGTACGTTTCGAATTCCGAGGATGGATTTCTACTGTTAGGAGGGGAGAATGTAATACCCCATGTCTTTATAATAATTAAATTGGTAAAATTTTGAATAAATAAACTACTTGAATGTGATATGCGTGATTATGTGATTCATTTATGGTAAATGTGTATATTCGTAGAAAATTAAATCGCATGTTACTTAAATTAATATTATGTCACGATTAACATAACAAAATGTGTATATTATTGTAGACATTGTTTGGGTACGTTTGGGAGTGAATTGGGAACTCATTTAGACATTTTGAATATCTTAAGTTTGGACCAAGGGATAGGTATACCCTTAAGGGAGATTTTAGTCCAATACGGTCAGTATTTCGGGCTTATTTTGGGGTCCCAAATTGAGGTTTAAGTGGAATACGGGATTAAAGTTTAAATTAGATTAATTATCTAACCTAAACACACAATCCATACTCATTAGAGTTGCCTTGGAATCCCCACACCCTCTGGAGGAAGTTACCAAGGCTATAGAAGTAAGGAATAACAAGATTTAAGAGAGGAGGCTCACATCATTGGTTTAAGGAAATAATTTTCTAGCTAAACTAATTGTAATTTGTTCCTCGATTCATATGAATACATTCTTATAAAAATTCTCAGTTTAAACTTAATTTGATGATTGAAAACAATTGGAATGAAATCTATAACTGTTTAGAGTAAATATCGAAATATGTAGTTTTCAAGAATTAAACACTTTGGTGACAAACCAATTGTCATTTTACTTGGAAATTTACTATTAGAATACATGTCATAGGATTGTAGTTTTTAGATGATTTCAAATCACGTATTGATTCCTTTAATCGAAATTTTTTAGATAAAAATTATGATCTTGAATTGGGTTATATAATCTCTAGTTCTTAGATCTGAATTCTTGAAATTATAGGGAGTAAACATACATAGATTGAGTAGATAATTATGTAATTGTGCTTTCTTGGCCATAATGGGATTATAGTTCTTGAAATGGAAGTGGATAAAATATTAGAAATGAAATTGGGATTTTGGAATTGAAACAAGTATAGGAAAACACAATAGATCTAGGCTTCTTCTAGAAATCAAATTTATTCGGCCTTCAAGGCAAATCGATTCGGCTCCAAGAGCGAATCAATTTGGCTCCTGGGCCTGGGTCAGGGTTGGAACGTGAAAACGTTCAGGGAATTTTTATGAACTCAATCAAGTACGTGAGAGCTCATCCAAGTGATTGGATATTTAATTAAAAATAGTTTGGTGTCGCTATTCATTTTTGGGGAAATTTAATAATTATCTAGAGTGTTAATTTTTTAAGATAAGGGTATTATCTGGAGATTGATGAAACCAAACTGGGGGTAATTATGGGGGAAGTTACCTATATATATCCATATAATAATATGGCATGGATTTTGAATTCTAAAAAATGTAGGAGCACAATAAGGGTTCAGATTTCTTGAGAGAAAATAAGGGGCTGTGATGAGTTGTGAGATTTCATTATCCCGCTCAAATTTTTGAGATGCAAATACCTGCTCTTTTTGGCTCATAATCTCTACTTTATTTCAAAGTTTTCACACCTCCCAACACACCACCCACCTCACATCTATTCACGAATCTCTATGTCTCTCTCTCAATCTTAATCAGACCCTCTCACTTCTTTCGTGTTCTCTCACCCTATCTCTTCACTCAAGTCATTTGATTACTCCAAAGCACAAACAAATGGAGAATTTTTTATCCACACTTTTGCTCTTGCCGGACTAACTTCACGGTATTTTTTTTATTTTCTCCTCCATTTTATCCTAACACACTGATGTAATTGCTTTTTCTATGTAATCATTTTCTAAGTAATGGGTTTTCTTCCCTCTAGGTGTTGAAGATTCATGCATCTGAAAAGGGTGAGATCCGGGTGGATCTAAAATTCTGGTGGGTTTTCTTCCCTCTAAGTAATGGATTTTCTTCCCTCTAATAATACCTGAATGGGCTAGACGAGACATAATTTTTTTCTTATTTAGATCCTTGAAGTTCTGTTTTTTTAATTACACTTTCACATTTTCTCAGCTGCTCATGTGGAGAGAAGTCGGACTGACACCACCATGGATGGGAATGGAGTTAATACTTGATATTAATTTGGTAGAACAAATTTGGTAATGGGTATTTCATTTAACTGTTCGTTATTCCTTCACTGTTCGTTATTTCTTCACAAATTTTGTAATGGGCATTTCATTCAGCTGTTGGTAATTGGTCGCTGTGTATATTTCAGTTTTTGTAACACGCTTGGTGAGACAACAAAGACATATTCTGAGTTTTGTATTCATAGACCCATTTAGTAAGTGTAAGGGTTGTCCTCCCTGTTTTAAATTTGTCCTAAAAATTGTTCAATTTGATAATTGATTGACATAGCCCTCCTTTTGTTAAATGTACATTTTTTTTTGGTTTGTCAAATTTAAGGGTTTAGGAAAACGGATGTTAGGTTTTTTTTGTATGGATTGTACAAATTTTAGGATTTTTATGCTCCCCTTCATATTAAAGCGTTTTTGGTTTGTGTTTACTGATTTCTTAGGTATTTTTATTTTTTCAATTTTTTAATTTACTTTTTACTTTTGAGCTATTTCTCTCTTTTTTTCCACACTCGCAGGTACTACTAATGTGGTAGATTTCTCACACTCAGGAGGTATACAGCTCACACTCAGCAAGCAGGTATATAGCTTTTCCACACCTTTGAAAATTGTTTTGGGGATTTTTTTATTTTAAAATTACTCTTCTCTAAAAAATCACCACCACACGCACAAGAAAAAGTTGATCTTTGTGTTCTAAACTGAGTTTTATTTCTGGTGAAGCTATATACCTGAGTTGATCTTTATGGGCAGACTACTGTTTGGAATGACATCAAATAATTTTTTTTTATTTTTAAGAAAACTTTATTCTGTTCCTTTCGATTCATTATTCTGTTGTAGAGTTTTAACAATTAGGGATTTAAGTTTTGGGTCTAAGTTAGTAACATGAAATTATTTAAATTGGCCTAAACTTGATTTGAAGTGGTTATGTATTGAAGATAAAATTGAGCTTTGAAAATTACAGTGTTAAACATATATTCTTCGTGAATTTATTACAGTGATAAAATTGTGTGAATTTATTATTTCCATGAGATTTTCATTTATAAAAGTAATTCTATTAGTTCTCACAATAGTTTCAATTTGGCAGTGAAATCTAATTTTAAGATGTAGTGTTTCGAATGAGGTTTTTTCGTCTTTAATAAAGGTCTATTTATGAGATTAATGGATTTTGTGATTTCAACATAACGATTTAGAGTTTATATTTTGGTAACGCAGGTCTTTGATACGCGTTTTCCCCATATTTTCACAATATACTAAACTTTTTTGTTGTCTCTTTGAATAAAAATGTAGTTTTTATTATATTGTTGATAAGGATTTTTGGCTTCTATTTTGTTCAACTTTGTATATCATATTATGTTTTATTTATGCTATGTTATTTCTAATATATATAATTTTATTGGTACAAAGTGCACAATTATTATTATTTTATTTCAATCAAACAATCAATCAATTGTTATTGTTTTCGTATTGCAGGAGAAAAAAGAGTATTGACGTGTGAGGTTCAATTCAACGAAGGCGGAGTGTGATCGGTTGCAATTTTTCACACGTTGAGTATTTTCTTCATTTATTTGCAGTCTATCTAATCTATTTAGCATGAACTCTTTATTATATTTATTGTTTTTTTCCCGCCTACAACTTGCTTATAGATAAATTTCAAAGCAAGGGAATTATAATTTGGATTGAGGTGACTTTTGATACAAATTTCTTTATATTGTACTCATGGTATGCCTTTGTATTGGTTGTAATTTTTTTTCTCTCTTCATCTATTTCAAGTTTTCTGCCAAAAAGAGGGATGGACTTTATGAGTTGATTTGACAGTAAGAAGAAGCTTCTCTACTGTAATATGCATTACAAAATGATCACATGTTTGTCGTATTTTATCAAAAATGATCACCTGCTAAAGTTCAGTAATTCTAAAGCTCATTGAATTCGGTAGTGTACTGCAGGAAACAAATTGAATATTTTGAAGTTCATGAAACTATGTATGTTGTTTCTTTATACTAATTTGAAGTTGTTTTGTTTGTTCCTCTCAGTAATTCAGTTCATGCAATTTTTGGATTCTTACCCATTTTTGGGTTCTTACTCAATTTTGGATTTGTACATCAGTCTATGGGTTCTTACGCAGTTTGTACAATTTGATTTCATTTTTTTTTTTTTGCATTTTCTTCTCTTATGTAACATACCTTTAATCTAAAGAAATTTTTTGGTGCACTGGGCATTGCCAACCCTTTTTAGATCCTCAGGTAACATTTTTCTCTAAATTTCATTCTTTTGCTTTAGTGGTTACTTATACTTCAATTCCTTTTTTGTTATATTTTAAAGAGTGTTGTGTAGATTCTGAAGAAGAACTAATATGGTTAATAGTAATGTGGATTGTGATTTTAAATTTGAGTTTGTATAGGGTTTGATTATGCATAGTTTTAATGTCGTTTAATGTATAGTTTTAATATGCTTTAATGCATAGTTTTAATGTCGTTTTATGCATAGTTTTATTAGCCCTCCTGATCAATGCACTTTGATAACCACTCCTAATCAATTATGTGGGCATTTTTTTTCTTAGATTTTTTTATTGTCGGGAACATATGCTTCACTTGGTATTGAGTTGGAGGGAACATGATGTTTTTTATTATGAATAAATTGTATAGGCATCCTCCCAAGAAATCTTAACATTTTGTTTATTTTCGGGAACATATGCTTATCATTTTGTTGAATGTAATTTGTATAGGAATCCTCCCAATAAACGTTTCAATTTTGAGGTGCATTTGATAATGACACTGAACATGGAGAGCAAAATGATAATTGCCGAAGATGCCACAATTTTTACTAAAGACCAGCCTCACTGAAGATACAAACGAATGAGGCTGAAGAACAGGCTGCATCTGAAGCTAAACCAAGCTTTAAAATTTCTTATATTATGCTACGGAATTTTTATGTTGGGGCATTGAAATACAGGTGCTCCTTTTTTTAAAATCCGGTGTGCTTTTCTAATTGTCTATATATTGGGACAAACTTTTTGGATTAAAGCATTGGGAATTTTTTGTTAAATCATTGGTTTGATGTATGATTATGCTTATATACATCTGTGTAAGATAAGTGTTTTCTCGATCTGCTTATATAAATCATTTTTTGTGATGGTTTGGATATATTATACAAATAAGCATGATCAACCCTATTTATAAGTTACTTTGTAAGTTCCCTTTTGATAGGTCTATTTCTGTTTAGTTAATAATTTGTGCGTATATATATGATGTTGTGTACGATTTATTCACTGAGATTAGATGTGATACAAGATTCCTCTTCTAAATACCATAATGTTGATGTTGTTATCTTCAACACAGGTCACTGGTGGACTCACCAGAAAATATATAAAGGAAACAACTACTTACAAGAAGGAAATCATGTGTATAAGAGACTACAATTGGCAGAGGCGTATACAAGGGCCTTGAGAACATGGGCTCAATGGGTTGATGTCAATATCAAAACCAATCATACAAGGGTCTTCTTTCATGGATACTCTACTTCTCATTTCAGAGGAGGGCAGTGATACATACCTTGCCCCATACGCGTGGATGATAACCATTCTCGAGCCTGTAATCACGGAGATTAAGACACCCATTTTTTATCTGAATATTACAAAGATGATATACTATAGAAAATATGGACATCCTTCAATTTTTAGGCAAGAAAGGGAGCAGAGATTGTGCTACTGCTTATGTTAGTTGACTTTCTGCTCCCCACACCAGCGCAATCGCAGCAGTGCTGCTCGCCTCCTCTTCCTCCGCTGCCAGTAGAGCCCCTCATCTCTCTCGAGTCTCTCCTTCCAGTCATCAATTCGCAGCAGCCATACACACAGTACTTCCACCACGAGGAGAAAATCCATAGAATAGTTTCAAAGATGAGGATATACTCCAACTCCAATATGTTGCTGCCACCTGAGAAGTGGTAAGTATATATGTATTTGTTTTAAATAATCTTTATTTTGGGTTTTAATGATTATTTTTTATTAATACGCGAACCGTATTATGAATATGGGTTGCTTACTTAAATTTATTCGACTATAGTCGTAATAAAGACTATGTATTCTAAGCAAACATCATGGTTCCCTATTGTTCGAGCTCTCTTTTATCATTGGAAAAAAAAAGAATACGGGTTGCTTATTTAAATTGGGTTGCTTACTTAAATTTATTCCCTATTCTTCGAGCTCTCTTTCCATTCTTTTTTAGTCTCACAAAAAACTATGTATTCTAAGCACGATGGACTTTTTGGTTTATGTTCTGATTTATTTGGTTTTGTTTTGCAGATTTGATGAATTTTGGTCTCAATTAGAAGGTACTATTGGTTCTTTTTCACCACCATTCAAACTAACCCACTGTATAACCTCTATTGGGTTTTTTTAGGTGTGCATATTTTATGATTTGGAATTAAATTTATGCAGCACCAGTTCAGATGGAGACAGTGTCGATAAGCTCCGAAAAGTTGGTGGAAATAGAGGTCTGGATAAGGGGGAGAAAAGAAATTGGTGACAACAGCTCACGTGGGCTAGATCTGACGGGGTTTAGGCGTAGAACAATGGCAGGGGTACATCAACTCAGGGATGGAATAGGGGCAGGGGTACAGCAGCTCATGGGTGGAATAAGGGCAGGGGTCATCAGCTCAAGGGTCATCATCGCTCACCATTGGCTGTAATCGTTCTTTCTTCAAATGGGATGTACATTGCGATAGCATCCGAACATGGGACTACAGTTATAGTACATCTTGGATCCATTGAAGTTATGAGTTCTCTCTTACAAAGACAACTATGAATCAAGACTTGACTGGTTTAGCATTAAGCATTGATGATTTTTTGATTGAGTAGTATTTTTTTGACCTTGCTATTTTTCTTTCAATGTTATGTAGGATTTGACTTGGATTTTGAATATATGTTTTTATATTGAATTTGGTTCATGAATTTAGTGACTTGGATTTGACCTTGCTATTGGTGCGTGTTTATACCCCGCTCTAAATTATGAAGTCAATTGTTTTATCGATGATGTGGTTTATACGAGGTTCCTAATGGACTATTAGTTTTGATTTTACGTACTTTCAAAATTTTTGTCGTTTCGAAATTACGTACTTTGAACATACCGATATATATATATGTGTGTGTGTATGTATTTATTTATTATTTGTGTGAACATACCGATGTTTGTGGATGACCTATTTGTTGGGGTTGCGTACGTCTTTAGACCGTAGCACGCGTCAGCACATGTGTGCTAAGCATTGTGTAGCTCGTTATTTTAGATCCTATGGTGGCATCACCGCTTGCAATGAGCTAAGTGGGATATGCGGACCCGTTTTCATCATCTGGGGCATGGACCTTGAAATGGTGTACTACGTAGGGACCGCTCTTCTTATGTGCGAGGGACTCGTCCGAACTTACCAATAGAGCACCAACTCGACACCGAAGGAAGATGCCTTTGTGTGTCGTATATAAGTAAGGACGCATATATATTTATATAAATTAATTAATGGCAAATCCAAGTAATTTAATGATGTAGACAAAATGCCACGTAAAATTCATAATGTGATGAAATGATATTTCTTATGGGTAGTATTGTGGGGATTATTCTTGGGACCGAAATCATATGTGTATATTTATAGGTTATATTTAATATATATGCTATATGGCTTTAATATTATTAGATTAGTGTAGATATCGAACTTCACATTTGGACTTGGGATGGAATGCGTATAGTATTACACATACATGAGGGTGAGATACTTATTGCATTCAAGTATTGATGGGCAGTGTAAAATGTGGATTAACTGCATCATTATATATTAATTTTTTAAGTTAATTCTTTCAACTTTAGGGCTCTGACTAAAATTATAAAAATATTTTCCCCCCATATTTTTCTAGGCATGGACAGCGGGGTTGATTGAAGATTAGACTCACCATTTCATTTGATCATTTTCAAATTCAGTTCGATTGATTCTAGCATAAGTTTCTACTCCTCTTTCAGTTGTTTTATTATTTTAAAGATTATATGGGCATAATCCCGAGATTTACTATTTCAACCATTTATTTTCCAGTTACACTGAAGATGGTTTTTTAATGACTTATGGGGGTTGGGATTAATTTATTAACAATTATTACTTCATGTGGTTTTATTGTGCGTGTATCTTAAAAAATAAAATGCCATTTTTTTGTTTGATGCTGAGAATGGTATAAATTTTTATACAAGCCTCATTGTCAGCGTATTGTATCGAGCTAACCTTTACATGAAAAATGGTGATTGTTACACATGTTAGCCTTTCCCCCTATGATACTAAATATCGAACCGACTAGGGCACCCATACACCATATACCACGTGTAAACATGCACAACTATCACTTATGAAACTCACATGCATCCCAAAAATCAACCATACATACCAGGTATGACCATACAGTAAAGGTATACCCAATTTCCCCACTTATCGCGACTCAACTCTTCTTGAAATTGCCCCACTATCCAACTAGTGGGGTAAATATCCTTCAGTGATCTCGACATTTCACTCCTTGGCTTCGCTGGACTTAAATCATATAATAGCTCATTTCTCGATGCATGACATCTTCACAAATGTAATGCCTAATGTAATAACCAACGCCCTAGAGCCCTATGTCTCTCAACTCCCGACACTTACTAAGCCTCAAGCGTGGGATGTCTCACAAGGAAAATACAAACCATCAACCCTCCTGATACACTATACCCTAGCTCTGTCGATTGTTGAGATCGATTGGCCCAAGGCATAGTACTGGGGCACCCCAAGGTAATGTACTCCTACGAACAAAACCGTGCTCTAAAAGTTCTAAATCTGAACCCTCAACTCTCGCATATCTAAAGGAGTTATAGGATCTATCACTCTCACTAGTTTCGACGCTAAGTCGATCGCAAACTCAATATCCCGACTTGGAGATAAAACCGGTATCTCCTTAAACATATCAATGTACTCCCTAACAACAGGTTTAAAATCTAACGATATGACTATACCCTCCCTTTAGATGAGGCATCGCCACAGGAAACATGTCCGGCCCTGGAATAGAAAACATGATAGTCCTACTACAATAGTTCATCGTCGCTTTATATGTCAGTAAATAGTCCATACCCATAATAACATCAAACTTGTCCCAGTCTAAAATGAACGGATCCACTACTAAACATAACCTCCCCATGCTCACACTCGCTTCCCTCCAGATGGAGTTAATGAGAGTCCCACAACCTAATGGTGAAACTATGGTCATAATGATATCTGATGCTAAATCCACTAAACTTGTCGCATGCATAATTCTGGTGCTAACAAATGTGTGTGATGCCCCGTGTCAAACAATACCCGCCCAAAGTTACCATAGATATAAAAACATACCCTCAATCTATAACGACACTGGCAGTAAAACTGGTCTACAAACATTAAACACATGCCCAAATTTTAATTGCCCATACAGAGGCGATAATGCAGGGACTGCAGGTAGGGATGGAAGCTATGGTAAATGATGCACCTACTCCGCGTCCTGTTATTGACCCCTAGCTCTATTCGGGCAAGCGCGCCGAATGTGGACCTGCTCTCGACATATGGAACATATCCCTATAAATTTTTTCCTATCTTTGGCATTACTAGCCCTGAAGAGATGACCCTATCTCTGGCCATACTAGCCCTGATAATCTTAACCCTGATGGATCCACTCTTATTTCCCTGGCTCTGCTGACCTTGAGGGATATGCTATTAGCCCTATCTGATATTACCGTTACATACCTTGAATCTTTGAGTCGAGCCCTTCATCGGGAACCCCGCTCTTACTTCCTTCCCTATTATTACAAAGCCTCATTATCACTGCTACCCTCTATCTTACCCGAGTTACTAGACTCTCCTATCTTCTTCCCTATATTCATAAGGAAGTGATGGTCCTAAAAGTGTATCAGCGTGGTGTTAACAACCTCAGTGTGAGTCCAAAATGTCGGGTTCCCTAATAAGTATTGGTGAATCCTCCAGGTAATCCAATCAATAAACTTGAGGACAATATTATAGAAAGTGTTCACCTTATCTAGCACAAAGTTTTCTAGGCGAGTGAACACCCCCTCGTACTCGGCCACAGTCTGGACCTCCTGCGGAAGATCTAAGAATTTCCTCCTCTTATTCATCTAAATGGATGACAAAAAGAACATGCGATCGAACCGCTCCCAAAACTCATGTATCATTATAGCATCTCTCTCCTCCGACATGGTAACTGGCTCCCACCATTGAAGATCTTCCCGAATAACATGAATGTAGCTAGTACCTGCTTCTGAGTTTCACTACACTCAACCATACACAAATGCCTCTGGATATCCTTCTTCGATTGGCTAGATGCTACAACATCAGCACTTCCTGAAGGCCTCTATGACTTGTTCCCGAACTGATGGCACTGTGTGAGCCTGAACTACTCATGCCACTGGCGGTTGTGGATGTGCATAGGAAAAATGTTATGCTAGGGTGATCATAGTGCCATTAACTACATGTGCTACAAAGATTGTGACCTCTGTTGCGGTCACAGTCCCCTGAGCAACTTGATGTTCCGGATGAGCTTCCTCTTCTATGACCCTCCTCGCCAAACGAGTTTATCGTCCTCTCATTGCATTTTGCATCTGAAACTAAACTTAAATTGTGTAAGATTCACTCCAATTATAAACAATAGCAGAAGAATGAAAACGCACAACATGAAACAAGGGTCCTAACCATAGGGCTCTTCATCAAAGAAAAGCAATGCTGAAAACGTAGAAAGTTCGCACCGATTTTTAGGACACTAAAACCTGAATCTCTAATACCAACTGGGACAACCCGCCTATTCCAATACCGATGGCCTAATTTGGCGGGTTAAGAACTCGTTTAAAATAAATGGGGTGGGTATCGGTTTAGAAAATAACCATTAATAAAATGGGGCCGATTTGGTTTTACAATATATAAGCACAACCCGCCCCGCCCCGCCCCGCCCTATTTATTTCTTATGTTCACATTTTTTTGAAATATTTCTTATATTTACATAAATACCCTTCTTTGATATATTATTTACACCAAAGCCTTATATATATATATAAATAAGTTATGTTTGTGGTATGCGGGTAACATGCATATTTTAACCTGCCCCAAACGGATTTTTGACCAGTGTATTATAAAGGAGGCGAGGCGGGGCGGGGTGGAGGTGGGTTTAGGGGGTTTATGTCACATCCCGAAATAATTAGGAGTGATGTGGGGTTGGGTTTATATGTGCAACTGATGTAACTATTTACATAGCGGTAGTATAAATAATATGGACAACATAAAACTAAATAGTAGAAATGTTTCTTAACATATAGTAAAGTATTGAAATACATCATTTATTACACTTATTCTAAATATAGAGTGTATCCTTTATTACATAATCAATAATCGAAAATAAAAATAAAAGAAAGTGAAAAGGTACAACATGTGACTTGGTACAATATGAATTACATCCATTTATACTTAGTAACATGGAAATTATAATGGGGTCTTCATTGATGCGACGGATTTTCTTGGCATATATAATTTATAGAGTAATATGAGGTGATGCATTAGATTTGTGAGGGTTTAGAGATATTTTTCCTTCTCTATTGCCTGGGTCCATCTGGAATTTTAAAAAAATAAGCAAAATTAACAAGTAGATAATTCTCATTCTATATAGTTCAAAACATGATTTTTGATGAGTCGGTATAAGAAATTCAATATGAAAAGGAGTCAATGTTATGATAAGATAACATGTTCATTCCATGAATGATATAACTAAACATGTTGAACTATCTAGATAGAACTGATAATGGTTAGGTGTTTTCTAAAAAAATAACCCATAATTATCCGTTTAGAGGTTTATGGGTAATAGCCATACATACAACAATGTTAGTCTAATAAACTTGGCAACAATCAATCCAGATACTGCTTAGTCAATTACAGACATGCCATATGGTAGCAATAACTAAGCCCTCAAAATCTGAGTCCTACATGCCAAATAATACCGTCGTGGGTAAAAGACTATTCCCTGGTCATTATGTATGCTATAATAGAACTGGGTTAGATTGCACCATATGAAATAGTATGATTGCATAATCATTGTAAAATCTTAATCAATTATACATAAACAGTTGAACTTCTCAAATGAGTTCCATAATGAGAATATGATATACAGGGTCTATCACATAGTGATGTCAACAAAAGGTGTAATCAAAAGCATTGAGTGAATTTAATACTGAATGAGAAATAACCTACTTATTATTTAGGATTTTTGAAAGTTTCGTAGAGTTGGTTAAAATCATGGTGGTAGTCCTTGTAAGTCTGATAAACTTACAAAATTTACAAAATTAAGTATTGGGGTTTAAAATACTTAAATGATGAGATATTTTTGCAATATTTGAAAGTGTTGTAAACTTACAAAATTGCATAGAAAAATTAAGTATTAGGGTTTAAAATATGAACAGAGTCAATGTTTTATTACTAAAGTTCCTTAATTTTTAAGATAGGAGCTAAGAGACTTTTTTGTTCCTAATAATGTCAAAAAGTTAGAGAAGAAGTTTGGGGGTGAAAATACAGAAGTTGAAAAACTTCAGGGGTTTATGTGCAAAAATAATTTTAAATTTTAATTTCCATTTTATGGCCTATGCCGAATTAGTTTCCTGGGTATCCAAACAGGGTGTTATAATATACCATTGTTAATAGAAAAATAAAATAAAATTTTTGAAATATTTTTCAGAATTTTCTGATTGGGCACACGATCTCACGCGCTCAGTCAAAGGTATCATGCACTGATTTGGAATTCACTCACGTGCATGGACCACATGCGTCTTTAACCTCTTGAATTTTGACTTTAGGGTTTGGAAGCTCTGACCTTCAATTACAACCACTACTAATCACCATTTAAGTTGATTCAAAAACCATTCTTTCTAATTTTTCACAAGGATTCCAAATATATAACTTTTAAAAGTAGAGGTTAACTGCATTATCTTCTTCAAGAATGTAGAAGTGGAATCCCAATTAAAAAATATTTAATTTCCTTTTTAATATAAACTCAATAGATGATGCGGAAGCGTTGTAAAACAGGTGATGGTTCAACTTTCAAAAAATTAACAACAAGTTTTAATTTCTCAAAACAAATTAAAAATTAATTCAAGTCCTAAAATTTACCTAAGTGATGATTGTCCATATTTCAACAAAGTTAGGCCAAACCAAATTAATGCAAGTGACTTGAATTAAACCAATTTTACCCAATATTTAATTAAAGTCCAATTTTAATATAGTGTGAGAATTAAACCGAATTTTATCTTGAATTAATCCTAAAGCATGCGTTCTAATTTTGTCCAAGATAAAAATAAACAATATCACACTACGCCGAGATGTACGAGGAAAAACCCAAGACGGGAAACAACCTCGGACGGCCCTAGCCATAAGTCCACTAGATATGGAATTACAATTACAAGACAGGTAGACTTACAATGACTGACTCGATCCCTCTCAAGCCTCGATGCTCCTTCTCGTAGAAACCTCTTCCTAGCGGACAACCTCGGAACACCACCACGGTCTCGGAAACCACCGATGGGACTTTATATGGTCACCGTCACCCAAGCATGGAGCCTTTCTCCAAGTGGGTAGAATCTCAACAAAAGTCTTCTTTGTGATGGGGTGTAGAAGCAAACCCGAAACGTCTCTTGAATTCGGTAGAGAAAAACCGGTGCCAAAAACTCCAAGCAATTGATATGAATATAGAAACTTGGATAAACAACTATTGGGTGTAAAACTAGAGTGTGTATGATTTTTCTCTTTAAAAATAACACTCAAAAATGAACATTTTCCTTTTTGTAAAATAATCTCTCAACTCTCTCTAGGAGATGTATTAGGATGGAAAAGTTGTCTTGGAAAATGTGTTTCCCGCACATAATAATGTATGAAAAAAGTTGGTTGAAAACCAAGTGGAGAAGTGGGGAAAAACTACAAAAAACTGCCAAATAACTGTTCCCGCTGGAATCTCGTTCGAACGAACTTGATTCTCGTTCGAACGAGACTTCTAACGAGCGACCAGCCTGGGCTCGTTAGAAGTTCGTTAGATACCTCGTTAGAACGAAAACTCGTTCGAATGACATATCGAACGACTGACCAGTTAGGGTCGTTGGCAAAACTCGTTCGAACGAAACTGGTTCGAACGACAAAACTCGTTCGAACGAAATCTGGTTCGAACGAAAAAACTCGTTCGAACGACATTTCTAACGAACGACCAGAAAGATTGAAAAATTCGATTTGGCCCAGAAACTTTTATATACTTATTTTAAAGTTCTAATTGATTCTTTCTGAAAATAAAATGCAGTTTTTATTACACCTAACACCCAATAAACTTTGGTCCAAACTCCTATATAAATATAATTACATTCATACCTTGGGAGCATGGAACCTTAGTTGATAACGTAGAAACGAGGCACACAAACTGGCATTTTGATGAAGCTTTATATTCTTTGCCGCTACGTCTTCAACTCACACTTCATAGGCTTGAGAATATTACAATCAAATACATTCTTATGAAAAAATGTTTTTGTCCGGAATTGAGCCAAAACTATATATGGACTCAATTGGAAATTTGTGTCCTTACAAATCTCCCCCTTTGGCTATTCCGGGACAAAAACCAAACAAAAATCCTAAAGGGCCGTCAAGCTCTACTAGACTCAAAACATAACCCGCCCAAACTTGACTCAACCCAAGGATCAAACGCTTTGCCATAGAAAGATGCCGCTTTAGAATAATTCCTGCACACTTAAGCAAACCCATCAAATGCATAGGGAATATCAAGTTATTAAATGCAATTAATTAATTACTCCACCTAAATTAATTCTCCTTTTTAAACACATGACATACTTAGAAAGACGTCTCCCCCTAAGATAAATCTCCCCCAAACTAAGATATGATAATAATAGGATTAGATACCATTTCTCCCCCTATCATCATTCTCCCCCTTTTTGTTCAGGAATAGTCAAAGGATAAAGAACTAATAAACAGCATGTGGTAGCTTATTGTGATAAGACATGAAAGCATATGGGCAATAAACGCAAGGCAAAGACAAACAAATATCATATATATATACTATAAATATACCAATAAGTACGTGCATATATAGATAGATATAAACACACACATGACACAAAATACAATAAGTTTGCACACTCGTATGGCAAAAATGTGTCATATGGAAACGGAAGTGTAGGGGTGTGTACTATCAACAATTAAATTTAGACCCAAACACTTAAGAAACGTTCACGGAGTTCTCATTTGATTGCAAACTTCATCACAGTTAAATATAACCTCATGTGACAATATAAAGATTGAACTCAATGAACAAACATACACAATGCATACAAGCCTAGCATGATGATGATTCTACAAACCAAATAGAGTCATGACATTAAAGACAACTAGGATAAACGGACATTGTGCAAACCGTTGATATACCATCCAATTCTCCCTCATTAAGCATATATATTCTTTTGAATTTGAATGAATATATCAAACAAACATAGGCCTTGGCAATTTCTTTCTTTTAAATGCCAAATATTCTATTTTTAGGCCTTTGGATCACGTATTTCTTTTAGATCCAATCAACGGTGGCTTACTATCGCAAAGGATTTAATTCATCCTTTCGGAGCCCTTCCCCGTGCATATATTAATTTATCATGTTTTCATTTTTTGCACAAATCTCACATGCAACGGATTTTGACATGCACTAGTCCTCCTAGGTCATAGATATGTAGATGACTAGATTGATAGGAGAACACCTCAAAAAGCTCAAATATAACATGTGACATTAAGATTTCAAAAGAGCTCGTTCATGTGTGAAAAGAGGCATATAGAAATAGAATCCATTTTAACAATACAAAATCCAACTACTCCATATAAAACATGGTAAAGAACATTTTAAGGATTGAAAATCTAAACCAAAAGTTCTAGCCACGTGGGAGCGTAAATGATGGGATTCAAACACAAATATATGCCACATAAAGTGTGTCAAACAAAAATACACACAAAACTAAATCTTTTTGAGTTTTTAACATTTTTAACCAAAAATAAAGATATATACTCAAAAGACTAAACAAAAATTATTTGTATTTTTCATTAAGCTTAAATGAAATAAATAAAAACACAAATGATAAACAAAAATCTTTTTATATTTTTCAGTTAAATCAAACACAAAATATAATACAAAAAGATAAACAAGTCATAATTTCTAGCATGTGATATGAAATAAGGCAATGACTAGAAAATGACTAAACATGCATACATCTAGCAATGATATATAATATGAAGCACAAAAAGCTAGAGTATGCATAAAACACTAACACATTCAACCTTTAGATTTAGCATGAGAGGAAGCATGTGAAAGTAAATGAGAATCAAAATCCCTATTTTGTAAGGCAACCAAGTCGGATTTCCGAACCCAAATTAATGGAGAATTACTATCTTGGGGTGTAGGATCGTTAATTACCGTGGTTACTTTACTATGGGATTCTCTAGGAATTCGTTTAAGATCTAAACAAAATTTCCTAAGATGACCTTTTCGACCACAATGTGTACAAGTAAGAACATGTCGAAAAAATTTTCTTAAGGAGTGATCTCTAAAGTCTTTCCTAGACGATTCTCCTAAAACAGTGGTTTTATCATTATAAGAAAATTCATTACAAGAATTGAAGCCTAATCCACAAGTGTCATTTTTAATTTGGACCGTTCCTAACATTTTATCTAGTTTTTCCGAACGACACTCCAAATCAAATTTGACATTACTAGAATCTTTTAATTTCTTTTCCAATTCTAAAATTTTAGATTCTAGTAAAACATTTCGCTCTTCAAAAGCAAGAAGCTCCTTTTTCAAGGATTCCATTAAACCCCTAAGGCTATCTCGCTCGCCTTCTACATAGTTAAGCTTCTCTTGAAGAGTCCTCTCACGTGTCATAAGGTCTTCTATTAAAGCACTTTCATCAATGACCTTGACACTCTCTCTCAAACTAGCTTCTAACTTCAAATTAGCTCTTTTCAATTTAATAGATTCTGTATAAAGTTCTTGAAAAGCATTTTGAAGTTCACTCATATCAACCTCATCTTCATTTTCACTCTCTCTTTCTTCTTCACTCTCACTATCATCTAAAATAAGATAATCATGTACAATGACCTTGGAAGTGGCATGTGCTATAATTTCATCATTCGATGAGTTCTCACTATCACTCACATGTCTAGCCCTAAAAGCCACAAAATTTTTCTTAGTGGGGGACTCGGGCTTCTCTTCCTTATCACTATCACTAAGGGTCGCATTATAAGCAGTGGATCATTTACCCTCTTTCCTTAGTTTAGTGGGGCACTCATAAGCCCTATGGCCATAACCTTTACAACCAAAACACTTATTAGACTCGTCCCTATCTAAATTTTCATTACTAGGTTTAGGGGTCTTTTCGGCTTTAGAAAACTTCTCGCTTTTGTCATGTTTAGAAGTATCAAATTTCTTAAAATCATTTTTAACTTTATCTTTGTTAAATTTAAGAAATTTTCTAAATTTGCAAGCAAACAAAGCCATATCTTCGGAGTCACTATCACTATCGCTCTCTACTACTTGTTTAACCTCTTTTCGGGCTTTTAAAGCAATGCCCTTTTCGATTTTCTTTTCATTTTTAGAGGGAAACATATCCAGTTCATAGGTTTGTAAATCACCTACAAGCTCTTCTAATTTCGTAGAGGCTAAAGTGGGTAAAGAATTTAAAACGGTCACCTTTGGAATAAATCTATCGGGTAGGGACCTTAAAATTTTCTTTACTACACGGTCGTCAGGTATTTTCTCTCCCAAGTTAAAGGATGAATTAACAATATCAGAAAGTCTAGCATAAAATTTATCAAACGTTTCTTTTTCATCCATTTTGATAGTTTCAAATTGAGTGGTGAGGTTTTGGAGTTTTGAAGCTTTAACGACACTAGTTCCATCATGAGTTAATTGTAAAATATCCCAAGCTTCTTTAGCGGTCTCACACGTCATAATGCGTCGGAATTCATCCGGTGTGACAGCGCTAAACAAGGCATTTAAACCTCGGGAATTAAAGTTAGCAAGTTTAAACTCATTTTCAGTCCATCTATCGGCGGGTTTAATAACACGTTCATTTTCAACTAAATAAGTCGGTGGGGAATACCCGTTAACAACAGACATCCAAACTCTCTCGTCGATAGATTTTAGTGCCGATCTCATTCGCGCTTTCCAATACGCGTAGTTTGAACCATCAAAAATAGGAAATTTTGAAAATGGGGAAAAATCCATTTTAGCCAAAAATTAAAGGATCTTAACGAAATAATTTATCGTTTTTGGCTCTGATACCAATTTGTAGAAGTGGAATCCCAATTAAAAAATATTAAATTTCCTTTTTAATATAAACTCAATAGATGATGCGGAAGCGTTGTAAAACAGGTGATGGTTCAACTTTCAAAAAATTAACAACAAGTTTTAATTTCTCAAAACAAATTAAAAATTAATTCAAGTCCTAGAATTTACCTAAGTGATGATTGTCCATATTTCAACAAAGTTAGGCCAAACCAAATTAATGCAAGTGACTTGAATTAAACCAATTTTACCCAATATTTAATTAAAGTCCAATTTTAATATAGTGTGAGAATTAAACCGAATTTTATCTTGAATTAATCCTAAAGCATGCGTTCTAATTTTGTCCAAGATAAAAATAAACAATATCACACTACGCCGAGATGTACGAGGAAAAACCCAAGACGGGAAACAACCTCGGACGGCCCTAGCCATAAGTCCACTAGATATGGAATTACAATTACAAGACAGGTAGACTTACAATGACTGACTCGATCCCTCTCAAGCCTCGATGCTCCTTCTCGTAGAAACCTCTTCCTAGCGGACAACCTCGGAACACCACCACGGTCTCGGAAACCACCGATGGGACTTTATATGGTCACCGTCACCCAAGCATGGAGCCTTTCTCCAAGTGGGTAGAATCTCAACAAAAGTCTTCTTTGTGATGGGGTGTAGAAGCAAACCCGAAACGTCTCTTGAATTCGGTAGAGAAAAACCGGTGCCAAAAACTCCAAGCAATTGATATGAATATAGAAACTTGGATAAACAACTATTGGGTGTAAAACTAGAGTGTGTATGATTTTTCTCTTTAAAAATAACACTCAAAAATGAACATTTTCCTTTTTGTAAAATAATCTCTCAACTCTCTCTAGGAGATGTATTAGGATGGAAAAGTTGTCTTGGAAAATGTGTTTCCCGCACATAATAATGTATGAAAAAAGTTGGTTGAAAACCAAGTGGAGAAGTGGGGAAAAACTGCAAAAAATTGCCAAATAACTGTTCCCGCTGGAATCTCGTTCGAACGAACTTGATTCTCGTTCGAAAGAGACTTCTAACGAGCGACCAGCCTGGGCTCGTTAGAAGTTCGTTAGAATGAAACTCGTTCGAACGACATATCGAACGACTGACCAGTTAGGGTCGTTGGAAAAACTCGTTCGAACGAAACTGGTTCGAACGACAAAACTCGTTCGAACGAAATCTGGTTCAAACGAAAAAACTCGTTCGAACGACATTTCTAACGAACGACCAGAAAGATTGAAAAATTTGATTTTGGCCCAGAAACTTTTATATACTTATTTTAAAGTTCTAATTGATTCTTTCTTATAATAAAATGCAGTTTTTATTACACCTAACACCCAATAAACTTTGTTGCAAACTCCTATATAAATATAATTACATTCATACCTTGGGAGCATGGAACCTTAGTTGATAACGTAGAAACGAGGCACACAAACCGGCATTTTGATGAAGCTTTATATTCTTTACCGCTATGTCTTCAACTCACACTTCATAGGCTTGAGAATATTACAATCAAATACATTCCTATGAAAAAATGTTTTTGTCCGGAATTGAGCCAAAACTATATATGGACTCAATTGGAAATTTGTGTCCTTACAAAGAACTATAAAATTTTAAAAATTTCAAAGTGATATTTGTGGATTTTTAGTGAAATTCAAAGCATGGAAGTATTATGAGTAGGTTTCTATGTGAATTTGGAACATAATGGTTTTGGTTTGAAGGTTTAATTCATCATGTACATAGAGAAATTTGCTTTTGAAATTTCAATTGCCAAAATTGAGAAACTTGAATTATAAATAGATATGAATACTATATAGAAATTAATCTATATGGTTATAATCCTACAAGTATAATAACAATGATTCCCACTTTAAAACTAGTTTAAAGTTAGGAACTCAGAATCCACCATTGGAGCTCAAGCTTCCATAGTGTTTTTCTAATTTTTGACCCTTAGTTCATGATTCCTACGTAAAATCTTAATAAAAAAGCATGAATGAATCCTACTCTACTGAAAAAACATAGTAGAATTGAAAGAATTAAGCTCTAATAATAAAATAATGGTATACCCAAAAGCGGCAAAATAGAAACTTGTGTTTTGAGCTACTGTTTGTACTGAATTCTCTATACTGAGAGAGGCTTTATATAGGGGAAGTAATGAGAAGTCTATTGGTTGAATTTGCGGTAATTAGGTTGGTCTAATAAGATAAAACTTTGAAGTAATCTTAGGGTAATAAAGGGTGTAAGTTTACCCTTGTCTTTCTTTGGTTCCCGTGGTGGTTTGTTGGCATTCTTATCAGTCCAGCAAATAAGGAAAATGAAAGGATTTTTAGTTGTAGTCCCTAAGGGTTTTTGGTTAAGTTTTAACGTGTTTCTTCTTTATTTTCAAACTTTTGGGGTCTTTTAGTAATATTCAAAGTTAGAAAAGCAGTGAGAGTAGTTGATTTATAATTTGAAAGAGTAATAAAGGTGTTTATAAAGAATGTTTGAAATATATTTGTCATTTAGATGGTTTAAAAGTCAGTTGAAAACTTTAGGGGGTGTTTTGTAATTGTTAAAACTTTAAGGTAACTTTGGAATTTATGTTTTTCTAAGGTTTATATTGTAATAACCCATAAGTTTTTATTAAATTGATTATATATGAGGGTAAGATTACTTATTCTTCAAATACATATGTGGAAATTGATAATCTGAACGCATTATTTTGTACGGGTCCTACAATTCTCCTTACTAAAAAAAAAACTCGTCTCGAAAATACTTCAAATAGTTTAGGATATTGTTGATATATGACATCTTTAAGTTCCCAAGTTGCTTTTCACAAGCGTGATGTTGCCAAAGTACTTTCTCTAAAGGAATGGTCTTTGTACAAAGTATTCGATCTTGTATGTCTAAGATCTAAAGCAGTCTTTCTTTGAATTAATGTTTAGGTTGTATTGATAGTCCATCCCATGTGATAACGTGACTTGGATCAGTAATATACTTCCTTAATTGAGATACGTGAGATACGTTGTGAATTTGGGCCAAATCAAGGGAAAATATCAGTCTATTGGCCACTAGTCCAATACGTTCTGTAATGGTGAAAGGTCCAATGTATCCATTTAAATATAATACTTCCCTTTTGAGATGATAATTTTAAGAAAACTTGGTCTGCTTCTTTAAATTCAAAGGTTCGTTTATGATTATCGACATACCTCTTTTGTTAACTTTGAGCTTCTTTTGAACATTTCCCTGATTATATGTACTTCCTTAGTAGTTTCTGCTATAATCTCTAGCCCAAAGACTTGATTTTTTCCTGATTGATTCCAACACAGTGGAGAACGACAGGGTCTTCCATAGAGTGCTTCATATGGAGCGGCTTGAATACTAGCTTGATAACTATTACTGTAAGAAAATTCTTTTAGTGCTAAGTGATCGCTCTAATTTCCTGTTAGTTCTAATGCGCATGCTCATAACATATCTTCTTAGGTTTGAATTAATTATTCAAATTGTCCATCGGTTTGGGGGTGATATTCAGTACTAAGAAGTAATTTAGCTCCCATGGCTTTTTTTTAAAGCTTTCCAAAAATTCCCCGCAAATCGAGGATCCCGATCAGATGTAATAGATAAAGGAGTCTGATGTAATCTAATGATTTCTTGAAGGTATAGCTTATTGAGTCGCTGGAATGCATTGGTGGTACGCACTCTATGAAAATGAGTTGACTTAGTCAGTCCATCGATGATTACACAAATGGAGCCATATCCTTGGGCTGTGGGAGGTAATCCACTAACAAAATCCATAGTAATATGATCCCACTTCTAGGCTGGGATGAGAAGAGGTTTCAAGAGTCAACCTGGGTGTTTGTATCAATCTTAACTTGTTGACATGTTAAACCTTTGGCAGTTAAGGTTCGAATGTCTCTTTTCATTCCTGTCCACTAAAAATTCCTTTTGAGTGTATGATACATTTTGGTGTTGCTTGTATGGATCATAAATTTGGAATAATGACCTTCTTGTAAGAGTTATAGCTTTAGCTTGGAATCTGAAGGTACACATATTCAGTTTTGAAATCGCATTCCATTGACAGAGTTATATGTCCATTCTAGGCTAGTTTTTCCACGTCCAATCTTTCGACATTAAGTGATGGGAGATTTTTCAATGGCTTATTACACAATTATCCTTTTATGAAAAGGTGGATATGCTACGATCTTAAGATGGATAATAGAGCTTTTACTTTGCAAATTATAGTCTATCAGTGTAAGCATGATTTGATATGCAAGCATTCCGATTGGCATTCCACTAGTTTTACAACTAATGGGGTCGGCTACCTTGTTTCCTTTTCCTGGGTGATATTGTAATTGAATTTCGTAATCTTCTAAATATTCTATCCACCTGCATCGTCGAAAATTCTGATCTTTTTGGGTAAAGATATATTTTAAACTTTTGTGATTAGAAAGTAACTAAAATTCTACTCCATATAAGTAACAATGCCAAATTTCCA
This sequence comes from Sambucus nigra, assembly GCA_949130495.1. Taxonomy (NCBI): domain Eukaryota; kingdom Viridiplantae; phylum Streptophyta; class Magnoliopsida; order Dipsacales; family Adoxaceae; genus Sambucus; species Sambucus nigra. The sequence continues at coordinate 525,579,434 of OX422221.1, read as the reverse complement.
AGGCAAAAACGATAGCGGATAATTCTATATCATAATCTAGATAATTGTATTCGTGAATTTTTAGTTATCATGACCCATAGTCTTCTACTTTTCTTGATTGAATGATACACATCCTAGCCATTGTATGGAGGTTTCTATGTATACATCATAACTTACAGTAGTATAAGGTATTATGAGTATAGGTGTGGTAGTCAAACGTTCTTTTAGGGTACAAAAGGCTTGAGTAAACTCTTGGTTCCACTCAAATTGTATAGATTTTCGAGTTAGTTTTATGAGAGGTAGAGAAATAGTGGATAATCCTTCGATGAACCTTCGGTAATAACTCTGTAATCCTAGAAAAATGCAAACTTCAGTTACAATAGTTTGTTGAGGCCATTTTAGAATTGCAACGTTTTTTTTATTTACTTGGATTCCTAATTTCATAATAACATGTACTAAAAATTTTACCTCTCTTATTAAGAAGTCACACTTGCACTTCTTGGCATACAATTGATGACGTCGTAAGGTGTCTTGTATGATTTGTAAATGATGTTCGTGATCCTTTTCATTTTGTGAATATATCAGGACATCACCAATGAATACAATCACAAATTGGCCAAAAAATTATTGGAATACGCAATGCTTTAAGTCCATAAAAGTAGCTGGGGAAATAGTAACTCCAAAAGACATTGCTAAAAAACTCGAAGTGTCCGTAATGAGTTCTGGAAGTTGTTTTCGGTATGTATTCTTTTTTTATTCTTAACTGGTGATATCCTGAGTGTAAATCGATCTTTGAAAATACCTTGGCTTCATGTAATTGATCAAATAAATCACATATATTCGGCACATGATATTCATTCTTAATGGTGACCTAATTTAATATATGGTAATCTATGCATAATCGAAATGCACCATCTTTTTTCTTTATACATAATATCGGAGCACCCCAAGGAGATGAACTTGGTCGAATAAATCCTTTGTCTAATAAGTCATCAAGTTGGGTTCAAAGTTCCAAGAGTTCTGGAGGTGCTATTTGGTAGGGTGGTATAGAAATGGCAGAAATATTGGGAAAAAGATTGCTTACAAATTCAATTTCTCTGGATGGGGTAATTCCACGTAAAAATTTAGGAAATACATCATCATAAATGACAAGAATTTTAAAAGAATAAGAGAATATATTTAAGAAAGTCCTAGAACGTTGTCCCTAAAATCTGCTACTTCGGGTGGTATAGTTTCGAAAAATTATTTTTCTTGATGAGAAATCAATATATATGCATTATTAGTAGATAAGGCCTCTGTCCCAATCATGATATCAAATCCTACTATTTCTAAGACTACTAGATAAAGAATAACGGTTCCTACCTCAAGTTTTAACTTACATTTTTTTACAAATCTACCGTATTCTGGCGATGGTACCTATGGGCATACTTATGGTAATTGGATGAATTAAAGCAATTGGAACAAGAAATTCTAAGGTCATAAACTTTGAGCTAATAAACGAGTGAGATGATCCTGAAATCAATCAATACATGGGACATAAGGTCACGAAGTAAAGTAATACCTTCGGTAACTTCATGGATGTTTATTTGTGTTAAAAATGCAAAAGATCGACCCTGAGTTGCATTGTTGGGCGTGGATCCGTGATTTTTGAAATTTCCTGGAGGAGGTTTAGGAATAGATTTTAATAATATAGCTGTAGGTATTCCCACAGTTCATTGTAGTTCATGGTTTCTGCCTGTATTTGTAATGGGTCTGAGATTATAATTGGGTTTACGAAGCTTGGGACACTAAGGTCTGATGTGCCCAGGAGTATTGCATTCATAGAAATTAATGGTAGTACCACTATTTCAGTGTTGAAGCCGGCTAAATGAACGTCGTTCATTTAATTTAAAATTGGGACAATTTTAGATATAAAGATTTGATGAATGATTATTAGAATTATTTTGGGAAAGAAGAAAATTACTATGAGATATTCCATTGGGAGCTGGATTTTTCTTAATTAGGTTGTGTATGTCGATCATTTTTCCGAACTCACGAATTTGTAAAGGAATAAGAGAAGTTTTTATACTGGCTTTGAGTCCTCGTCCATAATGTTTACACTTCTTAATAACACTATCGATATATTCCTGAGCATAACGGGAGAGTTTTGTGAATCGAGCATCATATTTTTCTACCGTCATATTATTCTGTTGGAGTCCCAAAAATTCCAAAGTCAATTGATCACGTAACGAATCGAAAAAATACATTTTAAAAAATATTTCTTCTAATTGTGGCCATTTTAAATTTTCTACGTTTTGCATAATTTTATTTCTTTCCATCAGCGATCAGCCTCGCCTTCAAAAAAATAAGTCGCTAGATCAACTCTGAGTTCAGGTATTATACCCACTCCATTTTAAACCTTTAAAGTTTTCCTAAACCAACGTTCGACTTCTGATGATCTAGGTTTCCTGTAAAAAGTAGGAGGTCATTGTCATAAAAATTCCTTCAGAGAATTCATTCATCGAACCACTATAGATATCTTAATCCCGGGTATAGGATTCTATCATGCTTGCATTAGTCTAGTGAGTTTTTTAACACATTTGGCTATGTTATCCATGGTCGTAAAAGGAATAGCTGATGTAGATTCAGATCGTGTTGTTGCGTGAATGTTGCGAGTATTCACCATCTTATAATAGTAAAAAATAATTAAAGCATAACGTAATCGTTAAACAATTCATAAAAAGAAATTAGTTAAATTACATGATCCTTCAATTTATTATAAGGGAAGTTTAATATAAACACTGGTTGTTAAAACATTCTAATTCTATGATTAGTTCTTTGTCCACTATATTAGTAACGTAACACTTTATTCTCATATTACTTGTACACACAGTCTTATTTATTTATTTTGACAGTGGTCGTAAGTCTTTTTAAATGTCTATAAGGTGTCCATCCTCCTGCTCCTCTTCTTCCGAACCTTTGGTGCTTGAGTCTGATGTTGATGTAGTAGCGTCGAGAGATGGTAAATATGGACCATAATCATTGGGAGATACCGGTGGTGTTATACATACTTCTTCAATAAGCGCGACATCCCATGCTAAATGAATCACTCATTGTAAGAATTCTTCGTCCTTGATAAATCTTCGATCTTGTTTCAACGGTTTTTTCTCTTTTAATAATTGACTTGTCAATAGATGGTACTTAATATTTGGTGTTGTGATTTCCCAATCCTGATCGATGTCCCTAACGGCCATACATAATTTGCTATACCCCTATTCTCTAATTTTTTGGATAAATTTCTCTTGTTTGACACTATCAGTGTTCAAGTAGATATTATCCTATACGTTCATTTCTAGAAGACAAACTATTAATATCGAATGTAATCTAAACAATTTATGAAAGCGGGATATAACTATATCCTTAGATGTGTCTCACATCGGAGTAGTAAACCTGGTACTTTTAATTAATATTCTCTGATACCATGTTGTCACATCCCTAAATAATCAGGAGAAATATGGGGGCTTTGTTTACAGGTGTAACTGGTGTAAGAATTTACAATGGGAGAAGTATAAATAATATGGGCAACATAATACTAAATAGTAGAAATTTTTCTTAATATAAAGTAATGTTTTGGAATACATTATTCATTACACTTATTCTAAATAGAGTCACTATATTTTATTACATAATCCATAAAAAAATAAAAATAATACAAAGTGATGTATGATATGTGCCTTGGTACAATATCAATTACATCCATTTATACATAGTAACATCGGAAATTATAATGGGGTCTTTAGTGCTGCGACTAATTTTCCACGCAGATATAATTGCTAGAGTAACACGAGGTGATGCATTTGATTCGTGTGGGGTCGGGAAGATGTTGCCTTCTCTATTGCCTGGGTCCATCTCGAATTTAAAAAACTTAAGAAAAATTTCCAATTAGATAACTTTCATTCTATAAAGTTCAAAACATATTTTTGATCATTAGGTATAATAAATTCAATATGATAGGGATTCAATGTTATGATAAGATAACATGTTCATTCCATAAATGAAATATCCAAACATATACAAATATCTGGTTAGAACTGATAATGGTTAGGAATGTTTTCTAAACAAATAACCTATAATTATCCATTTAGAGGTTTGTGGGTAATAGCTATACATAAAACAACGTTAGTCCAATAAACCTGGAGACAATCAATCCAAATACTGGAGATAAAAGTAACCATGCTAAGTCAATTACAGACATGCCATATGGTAGCAATAACTAGGCCCTCAACATCTTAGTCCTACATGCCAAATAATACAGTCGTGGGTATAACGAAAGATTATTAAATGGTCATTATGTTTGCTATAATAAAATCGAGTAAGATTGCCCAATATGAAATAGTATGATTGCATAATCATTGTAAAATCTGAATCAATTACACGTAAACAGTTGAGCTTCTCAAATGAGTTCCATAATGAATAGATATGAATGTTATGTTGAAATTAAACTATATGGTTGTAATCCTACAAGTCTAAGGAAAATGATTCCCACTTTAAAACTGGTTTAAAGTTAGGAACTCAGAATCCCCCATTGGAGCTCAAGCTTCTATGGTGTTTTTTTTACCGTTAGTTCATGATTCCTATGAAAACGCTTACAAGTAAAATAATAAATGGATCCTACTCTACTGTAGAAACATGGGTGAATTGAAAGAGTTAAGCTCTAGGCATAAAATAATGGTACACCCGAAAGTGCCAAAATATAAGCTTGTGTTTTGAGCTAACATTTGTACTAAATTCTCGGTACTGAGAGAGGCCTTATATAAAGAAAGTAATGGGGAGTCTATTGCTCGAATTTGGGGTGGTAATTAGGTTAGTCTAATGAAAGAAAACTTTGGAGAAAGTTTAACGTAATAAAAGGGTGTAGGTTCATCCTTGTCTTTAATTGGTTCCTATGGTGGTTTGTTGGCATTCTTATCAGTGCAGCTGATAACGAAGATAAAAGGTTTTTTTAGTTTTAGTCCCGAAGAGTTTGTGGTTGAGTTTTAAGGAGTTTTTTCTTTATTTTTAAGCTTTTGGGGTCTTTGTGTAATTTTCAATACTTAGGGAAGCATTGGGATGGGATAATTTGTAATTTGAAAGAGTAATTAAGGTGTTTATAAAGATATTTTTGAAATACATGTCATTTGGATGGTTTAAAAGTCAATTGAAAACTTTAGGGGGTGTTTTGTAACTATTGAAACTTAAAGGTAACTTTGAAATTTGTTTTTTTCTTACGTTTATGTTGGTAATAATCCAAAAAATTTTATTACATTGATTATATATAAAGGTAAGATTACTTATTCTTTTAATATATTTGTTAAAATAGTTAATGTGAGTGCGTTGTTCTCTACGGGTCTTACAGTTTACACTTAAACGAGTTCAAGGAGGGTCAAACTAAACCCCTAACGGGTTATGGGGCGGGGAGGGATAGGTTAAAAAATAAAACATATTACATCCCATCCCGAATCCGATCCGTTCCCATCCCTGGGTTCTATTTTGACAAAACTCACCCGAAAACCGACCCATAGCCATCCTTGTGTCACACCCCACGAAATCCGACAGACGGGGTGGTCAGCCACCGCCGCAGAACTAAGTCGGGCGTGAACTAAATAAATACCATTCTTAGCATGATACTGATATGAGACATAAATAAATCAGTCCATAAGATACTAATTGAATCAATCTCAAATGATCATAAATAACAAAGCGATACAAGATCCATCAATTGCTAAAACTCCAATTAAATTCAATCTCCAATAATGATTAAATAAAAATCTGAATACCTAACCGACTGAATAATCCACCTGAAATCATCTCAACAACTTTGGAATCGAATGGCACAATAAAACTCAAATGAAGTCTCATAATTAATTACGACTGAAAAGGAGAGCCTAACTAAACAATGCAATAAAAAGAATAACTCCAGCTCCACCACCAAATGAAACTTCGATAATCCTATGCAGATTCTCCAAAACTTATCCTTAAAAAGTTAGTCAACACACGAGGTCAGAGCCCCGAGCATGAATACACACTACTCCCCTCAAATAGGATCCATGAATCCAGACAGTAGCATTATACGCAATAAATATCACAATAGAATATTTTAATTACGAATGCAATTAAACACAATAAATATAATCACTAACTACCCGAAGAGATCCCCATTTAAAAAAGCACACCCATATGATTTTTAAGTCCCCAAGTCCCACGGTGGTAATTTTATTTAATTAGCCCATTTTATTATTGTTCTCACTTTTTATTATGACGGCACTCCTGTCCTAGGTGGTAATTTCCACCAAAGTGTCACACTCCCGCTTGTCAATCATCCTCTGACCCGTTTAAACGGTCAGCCCCGATACATGACAAGGTTCCAAACACAACACGACATAAATCATCCTCTGACACGTTTCAAATGTCGGCCCCAACACATTTTGTCGCCACAAATTTTAATACTCATTTTTATCTTAGGCATTAATTCTCAGTTTCTCAATTTAACAATTTATGAATTACCCCACTCTTTTTATCGATGTGAGATGCTCACAATACCCCTTAGTCCCATACCTAAGGGTGCCCAAATTATCAATACATCCTACCCTATGTATAGGATGAATTTCTAACATAAACCTCGTCATAATCTCATGTCTAGACTAGCGTAACGACGATAAAATATGAAAAATCAGTCCACCCCCAAAATCATAGACACGCGATAATCTACCCTCACTAGTCCCATTCCTAGAAGCCGTAAATTATCAAAAGGCCTACCCACTAGACCCATACCTAGAGGCATCCTAAAATAGAGGTAGTGCAAAAATACTCAACAACCCATCGCTACATAGGCAAAGTAATAATACCAATAATTCACACAAACAAGCAGTATAATCATCGTCCCAAACTACGCATGATAGTCCAATTCAATTAAATCTTAACTTCACCAAAGTTCATACCAATTAATTATTTTAATATGAACACTGAAATTTATTCATTAATCCATCATGCTACCAATTTCATTAGTTCAACACAAATTTCATGAGTTATACGCAACAAATCCGTTTATTTCAAAACTAGGGTTTTTCTACATTCAACCTACACCAATAAAACACAAAATCCACCCATAAATCCTACGTACCCAAAAGCTATGAATATTAATCATATTAAAGAATTTCTTAAAAACAGCCCCAAGTTTTCTGTGTTCACTTTCTCTAATTAGATTGTTAATTGATTTTAAGAAAATATGTAATTAAGGTTTAGGAAACACTTAAAATGCATAATACTAAAGGAAAAGAATAGATTATTCATACGTGTGATTAGTTGAATAAAAATATGAGTAAAAGGTTGAAATCCTCTTAAGAAAATACCAATTGAATCTTCAAAACTTGCGAAAAGTAAGGGCTAGGGGTTGAAGATGAGAGAAATATGTTTTGGAAAATCTTTCTGGAGAAAGTTTGAGAGAAAAGTGATTTTCGAAGTCCCATCCCCGTATCAGTTTAGTATATAAAGGGTTTAAGAGTTAAAACACAATTAGGAGACTCCCATCAATCCACCGCCTATGTCGTTCGAATGACGTACGGTGTCGTTCGAACGAGAAGCTATATCGTTCAAACGACATACGATGTCGTTTGAACGACCCCAGTATTAAAATCCAAATCTTTTAAAATCCGACTTGTTAATCTGATAAATATTCTTAAAAACATATATGCCAGTTAAATGATAAAAAAATTATAAACTTTTTACAAAAGACCTGCATTAATTCCCGATTGAAAAAATTAGTAATAGAACCAAGTTAAATTCTTTAAGGGACATTAACTCCAAAATTTTATTTTACTCCAAATTAATTAAAGTCAATAAATTAAAACTCGGGGTCTTACATACTTCCCCACTAGAAAAGTATTTAGTCCTCGAAATTGGACGAAGAATACACATCAATGCGTAAATCTCGCAAAAGAAAATAAGGCTCACGTATGCCTACCCGTAGAAAATCACAATTAGGCTCCCATACACCTAACCTTCCCAAACGTAATCCGTAACAAAAATACAATATATATAAAGCCTACATGTTTAAGTATCTAAGAAGATATTATGTACCAAGATACTCTACTAGCCATGCAATCTATCCTGCTCTGACTGCCGCTGAAGTAAATAGCACCTCCCATACCCGGTTTGGTTTGGTGCTGCGCCCACCTCCTGCGTACTTGACATTGCCGGTGCTGCTGGCACTTCCTGAACACTCACTGCTTCTAAGACTGGAGGCCTCGTCCTAACTGCCTCTGAACTCCTTGACCTTATTTCCCTTGTGTAACTTGGCCTTGTTGGGCCTGTACTTCTTATTTTTGTTAACCCGCTCTCTTGTAACACCTCGCCACTAGATGTCCTACTTTCCCACATACAAAGCATTCACCCTTAAAAGGTTCGAAACGCCTAGTATTTTCTTGCTCCACTCCTTGACATTGTCATTCCTGATTGGTCTTCTACCTCTTCCATGCTTGATCTGTGCGACCCTTATTCTTATTTGCTGGTCCATTTGGTTTTTTGTCTTTTTCCCAATTTCTTTTGGTCATTGGACTTCTCTTGCTATAAAAACATTACGTCATCCACCACCTGAGCATTGGTAGTGTACACCGGATTCCCCAACACCATATGCCTAATCGACCACGACAATCCCCTAATGAAATATTCCATTTTCTTTACCTCAGTACTAACCTTCTCAGGTACAAACATAGATAAATTGGTGAACTCTTCTTTATACTCGATAATTGAATTTGAACCTTGCTCCAAGTCCATAAATTCTCTCTTCATTGTGTTCCTAGTTGCATACGGAAAGTACTTGTTGTTGACCTTTATCAGAGACTCTACATAACCCAACTGATCTCTCTCCTCTGATGTTGTGGCACTCACCCACCATTGCAACGCATCCCCTATCAGCTTAATTATTGATAACATCTGCTTCTGCACATCCGTGCAGTCCACCATCCTCAAATACCTCTCCATGTCTCTCCTCCACTGGTGAGCAACCGTTGGGTCAGATCCCCCATGCGAAGGTGGGAGGATTGCCCTTAAGGAAACTGGTCCTCACCCTATCCCAAGCTGAGATGGGTGTAGCCTCCTGTTGTGCCTCTAAAGCCACCCATATCAATCTTCCCATCTCCAAACCATCCGCCGTGGCCTCAAGAATGATAAACGCTAACTCCTCGGCCTCTAAAACAATCTGACGCCATTACTCCTGAGTCGCGGGACCAGAAACAAACTCATCTCTCCTATTCCCAGCTCTCCTTCTGTTCGCCATCTGAAATGATAGCAACAAAACAACATCAGACTCGGAATGACTAAGAGTAGAAATCATAAAAAGGGAATCAAACATAAGCAACGTGGAAGATAATATGGACTCATAACCTACGAGACCCAAGACCATGCTCTGATACCATCTCTCACACCTTGCGAAATCCGACAGACGGGGTGGCCAGCCACCGCCGCTGAACTAAGTCGGGCGTGAACTAAAAAAATGCCATTATTAAAATGAGACAGATATGAGACATAAATAAATCGGTCCATAATATAATAATTGAATCAACCTCAAATGATCATAATAACTAAGTGATACAAGATCCATCACATTATAAAACTCCAATTAAATTTAATCTCCAACAATGATCAAATAAAAATCTGAACATCAAACTGACTAAATAATTCAACTGAAATACTCTAAACAACTTTGGAACCGAATGTCCCAATAAAACTCAAATGAAGTCTCATAATTAAATACGACTGAAAAGAAAAGTCTAACTAAACAATGCAATAAAAGGAATAACTCCAGCTGCACCTCCAAATGATAACTTCGATAATCCTATGCAGCTTTTCCAAAACTTATCCTAAAAAAGTTAGTCAACGCACCAGGTCAGAGCCCTGAGCATGAATACACACTGCTCCCATCAAATAGGATCATTGAATCCAGACAGTAGCATTATAAATAATAAATATCACAATAGAATATTATAATTACAAATGTAATTAAACGCGATAAATATAATCACTAACGACCCAAAGATATCCCCATTTAAAAAAGAACATCAATAGGATTTTTAAGTTCCTAAGTCCCACGATGCTAATTTTATTTCATTATCCCATTTTATTAGTGTTCTCACTTTTTATTATGACGGTCCTCCCATCCCGGGTGGTAATTTCCACCAAAGTGTCACACTTCCCCTTGTCATCGTCCTCTCACCCGTTTAAATTGTCGACCGTGACACATGACAAGGTTCTACTCACGACACGAAATAAATCGTTCTCTAACCCGTTTAAACTGTCGGTCCCGAAACATTATGTCGCCACAAATTTTAATACCCATTTTTATCTCAGGCATTAATTCTCAATTTCTTAATTTATGAATTACCCCACCCTTTTTATCGATGTGAGATCCTCAAAATACCCCTTAGTAACATAACTAAGGGTCCCCAAGTTATCAATACATCCTACCCTATGTATAGGATGAATTTCTAACATAAAACTCATCCTAGTCTCATGCCTAGACTAGCGTAACGACGATAAAATATCAAAAATCATCCCACCCCCAAAATAATAAACACACGATAATCTACCCCCATTAGTCTCAAACTTATAAGGTGTAAATTATCAAAAGGCCTACCCACTAGTCCCATACCTAGGGGCATCCTTAAATAGAGGGAGAGAAAAAATACCCAACAACCCGTCACTACAAAGGCAAAGTAATAATACCAATAATTCACAAAAACAAGAAGTATAATCATCGTCCAAAACTACGTAAGATAATCCAATTCAATTAAATCTTAATTTCACCCAAGTTGATCCCAATTAATTATTTTAATATGAACACTGAAATTTGTTCATTAATTCATCATGTTACCAATTTCATTAGCTCAACACAAATCTTATGAGTTATACGCCCCAAATCCGTTTATTTCAAAACTAGGATTTTTCTACATGCAACCTACACCAATAAAACACAAAATCCACCCATAAATCCTACGTACCCAAAGGCTATGAATATTAATCATATTAAAGGACTTCATAAAAATAGCTCCAAGTTTTATGTGTCCACTTTCTCTAATTAGATTGTTAATTGATTTTAAGAAAACATGTAATTAAGGTTTAGGCAACACTTAAAATGAATAATACTAAAGGAAAAGAATAGAGTATTCACGCCTGTGATTAGTTGAATGAAAATCTGAGTAAAAGGTTGAACTCCTCTTAAGAAAACACCAAGTGAATCTTCAAAACTTGCAAAAAGTAAGGGCAAGGAGTTGAAGATGCGAAAAATATGTTTTGGAAAAGATTTCTGGAGAAAGTTTGAGAGAAAAGTGATTTTCGAAATCCCAGCCCCATATCAGTTTAGTATATAAAGGGTTTAAGAGTTAAAATACAATTAGGAGACTCCCATCCATCCATCACCTCTGTCGTTCGAACGTCATACAGTGTCGTTTGAATGAGAAGCTATGTCGTTCGAACGACCCCAATATCAAAATCCAAATCTTTTAAATCCGACTTGTGAATCTGATTAATATTCTTAAAAACGTATCTACCAGTTAAATGATAAAAAATTTATAAACTTTTTACAAAAGACCTGAATTAATTCCCGATTGAAAAAATTACTAATAGAACCAAGTTAAATTCTTTAAGGGCCATTAACAACAAAATTTTATTTTACTCCAAATTAATTAAAACTCAGGGTGTTACATACTTCCCCACTAGCAAAGAATTTAGTCCTCGAAATTGGATGAAGAATACACATCAATGCATAAATCTCGCAAAAGAAAATAAGGCTCACATATGCCTACCCGTAGAAAATCACAATTAGGCGCCCATACACCTAACCTTCCCGAACGTAATCCGTAACAAAAATACAATATATGTAAAGCCAACATGTTTAAGTATCTAAGAAGATATTATGTACCAATATACTCTACTATCCATGCAATTTATCCTGCTCTGACTGCCGCTGAAGTAAACAGCACCTCTCATACCCGATTTGGTTTTGTGTTGCTATATGTTGCCGGTGCTGCTGGCACTTCCTGAACACTCACTGCTTCTAAGATTGGAGTCCTCAGTCCTAGCTGCCTCTGAACTCCCTGCCCTTGTTTCCCTTGTGTAACTTGGCCTTGTTGGGCCTGTACTTCTTAGTTTTGTTAACCCGCTCTCTTGTAACACCTCGCCACCAGATGTCCTACTTTCCCACATACAAAGCATTCACCCTTAAAAGTTTCGGAACGCCTAGTATTTTCTTGCTCCACTCCTTGACATTGTCATTCCTGATTGGTCCTCTACCTCTTCCATGCTTGATCTGTGCGACCCTTATTCTTATTTGCTGGTCCATTTGGTTTTTTGTCTCTTTACCAATTTCTTTTGGTCATTGGACTTCTCTTGCTATAACAACATTACGTCGCACACCACCTGAGCATTGGTAGTGTACGCCGGATTCCCCAACACCATCTGCCTAATCGACCATGACAATCCCTTAATGAAACATTCCATTTTCTTTACCTCAGTACTAACCTCCTCAGGTACAAATATAGATAAATTGGTGAACTCTTGTTCATACTCGACAGTTGACTTTCAACCTTGCTCCAAGTCAATAAATTCTCCCTTCTTTGTGTTCTTAATTGTATACGAAAAGTACTTACTGTTGAACTTTATCAGAGACTGTGCATAACCCAACTGATCTCTCTCCTCTGATGTGGTGGCACTCACCCACCATTACAACGCATCCCCTATCAGCTTAATTATTGAAAGCATATACTTCAGCACATCCATGCAGTCCACCATACTCAAATCCCTCTCCATGTCTCTCTTCCACTAGTGAGCAACCGTTGGTTCAGATCCCCCATGCGAAGGTAGGAGGATTGCCCTTAGGAAACTGGTCATCACCCTATCACAAGCTGAGACGGGTGTAGCCTACTGTTGTGCCTCTAAAGCCACCCCTATTTATCTTGTCATCTCTGAACCAGCCATCGTAGCCTCACGAATGATTGATGCTAACTCCTCAGCCTCTAAAATAATCTGACGCCGTCTCTCTTGAGTTGTGGAACTAGGAACAGGCTCATCTCTCTTATTCCCAACTCTCCTTATATTTGCCATCTAAAAAGATAGGAATAAAAAAACATCAAACTCGGAATGACTGAGAGAACAAATCATAAAAAGGGAATCAAAGATAAACAACATTGAAGCTAAGATGGACTCATAACCTACAAAACCTAAGACCAGGCTCTGATACCATCTCTCACACCCTGCGAAATCCGACAGACGGGGTGGCCAACCACCACCGCCGAACTAAGACGGGCGTGAACTAAGTAAATACCATTCTTAACATGAGACAGATATGAGACATAAATAAATCAGTCCACAAGATAATAATTAAATCAATCTCAAATGATCATAAATAACTAAGTGATACAAGATCAATCACATTATAAAACTCCAATTAAATTCAATCTCCAATAATGATCATATTAAAATCTGAATACCAAACCGACTGAATAATTCAACTGAAATATTCTAAATAACTTTGGAACCTAATGGCCCAATAAAACTCAAATGAAGTCTCATAATTAAAGACGACTGAAAAGGAAAGTCTAACTAAACAATGCAATAAAAGGAATAACTCCATCTGCACCTCCAAATGATAACTTCGATAATTCTATGCAGCTTCTCCCAAACTTATCCTGAAAAAGTTAGTCAACACACGAGGTTAGAGCCCCGAGAATGAAAACACACTACTCCCCTCAAATAGGTTCCTTGAATCCCAACAGTAGCATTATACGCAATAAATACCACAATAGAATATTTTAATTACGAATGTAATTAAACGCGATAAATATAATCACTAACTACCCGAAGAGATCCCTATTTAAAAAAGCACACCAATATGATTTTTAAGTTCCTAAGTCCCGCGATGCTAATTTTATTTAATTAGCCCATTTTATTATTGTTCTAACTATTTATTATGACGGTCCTCCCATCCTGTTTTCAATCGTCCTCTTACCCGTTTAAACTGTCAGCCCCGACACATGAAAAGATTTTAAACACAGCACGACATAAATCATCCTCTGATCCATTTAAACTGTCGGTCCCGACACATTATGTCGCCACAAATTTTAATACCCATTTTTATCTCAGGCATTAATTCTCAATTTCTCAATTTATGAATTACCCCACCCTTTTTATCGATGTGAGATCCTCAAAATACCCCTTAGTCACATAACTAAGGGTCCCCAAGTTATCAATACGTCCTACCCTATGTATAGGATGAATTTCTTACATAAACCTTATCCTAGTCTCATGCCTAGACTAGCGTAATGATGATAAAATATCAAAAATCATCCCACCCCCAAAATGATAAACACCCGATAATCTACCCTCATTAGTCTCAAACCTAGAAGATGTAAATTATCAAAAGGCCTACCCACTAGTCCCATACCTAGGGGCATCCTAAAATAGAAGGAGAGAAAAAATACCCAACAACCCATCGCTACAAAGGCAAAGTAATATTACCAATAATTCACACGAACAAATAGTACAGTCATCGTTCAAAACTACGTGTGATATAGCAATTCAATTAAATCTAATTTCACCCAAGTTGATCCCAAATAATTAATTTAATATGAACACTGAAATTTGTTCACTAATCCATAATGCGCAATTTCATTAGCTCAACACAAATCTCATGAGTTATACGCCCCAAATTCGTTTATTTCAAAACTAGGTTTTTTCTACATGCAACCTACACCAATAAAATCCAAAATCCGCCCATAAATCCTGTGTACCCAAGGGTTATGAATATTTATCATATTAAAGGACTTTATAAAAATAGCTCCAAGTTTTATGTGTCCACTTTATCTAATTAGATTGCTAATTGATTTTAAGAAAACATGTAATTAAGGTTTAGGCAACACTTAAAACGCATAATACTGAAGGAAAAGAATAGAGTATTCATGCATGTGATTAGTCGAATGAAAATCTAAGTAGAAGGTTGAACTCCTCTTAAGCAAACACCAATTGAATCTTTAAAACTTGTTAAAAGTAGGGGCTAGGGGTTGAAGATGAGAGAAATATGTTTTGGAAAAGCTTTATGGAGAAAGTTTGAGAGAAAAGTGATTTTCGAAGTTCCAACCCCGTATCAATTTAGTATATAAAGGTTTTAAGAGTTAAAACACAATTGGAGACTCCCATCCATCCACCGCCTCTAGCGTTCGAAGGACATACGGTGTCGTTCAAACGAGAAGCTATGTCGTTCGAATGACATATGATGTCGTTTGAACGACCCCAGTTTTAAAATCCAAATCTTTTAAAATCCGACTTGTTAATCTCATAAATATTCTTAAAAACGTACCTGCCAGTTAAATGATAAAAACTTTATAACCGTTTTATAAAAGATCCAAATTAATTCCCGATTGAAAATTTTACTAATAGAACCAAGTTAAATTCTTTAAGGGCCACTAAATTCAAAATTTTATTTTACTCCAAATTAATTAAAGTCAATTACTTGAAACTCGGGGTGCTACCACCTATGGCCAATCATCTACAAAAATAAAGTAGTAATCTTAGTATGGTTTCATTCTTAGAATCACTGTCGCAACAATCAATATTAAATAACACGAATAAAACCATACAACTAAATTAACAGATAAATACATAATAAAAGTGAACCGAATAAATCATCCGTCACCAAATACCAAGAATACAACTGAGTCAAAATGAAATAATAAACTAATATACTGACATAAAATAAACTCCTAACCAACTATGGGCAACATGCCCCAAATGAAATATAGGAAGTAAACGTTCATACATAGATAGAATGAGCTGAGGAGGCTAAGCCAAATCCTATATCGTCCACAACTACTGCAACGACAAGACAAGATTTATCTCTGTTGTCCTGACTGTTGCGGCTGCACACCGAGGTTTTAAAAAGAAAAACAAGAAAATAAAATTTCCCACCTATCAAAGCCCGAAAAGTGTGAAAATATTTTGCAACTAATTAAATGTTTTAAATAGATAAAACACTTAGTGTATTACTTTCATAATTAATTAATCGATCGCCCTCACGTTGTTATATTTGTTTATAAATGGGCCAAAGTCTCCCAGCGAAGATATTAATATATTCTTAGCCCCATTAATCAAAGAACTTAAAGTGTTATGGTATAAAGGAGTGATGGCATTTGACTCTCATAAGGGTAAAGAATTCACTCTTAAATTAACAGTGATGTGGGTGATCAACGACCCTCCTACTTATGGGACCACGTCCGTTTGTAATGTTCATGGTTATTATGGATGTCCCATATGTGGGGAGGAAAATGAAGCCAATTGGATATATCATAGTGGTCAGGTGAGTTATATGGGTCATCATAGATTTTTGCTGACCAATCACCCTTTCAGGAATAACAAGTCTAACTTTTTTCTTATCGATCACGAGCGCAGGACGCGACCTTCTTGGCTTTTGGGTTAGCAGATCGAGGAGAAGGCGATACGTACAATAGGGGAATAGGTACATAGGAAAACACCCTCAGTTTGTAAACCTGAAGTGTAATGCTAAGGGAGATCTGAATGACCCTTGTAAAGGGAAACCATGGTCCAAACGCTCAATATCTTTCGACTTGTCGTATTCGAAAAATCATTGTGTAAAGCATGTGATTGATGTGATGAACACAGATAAGAATATTTCATAACATCTAATAGGAACATGTCTTGGTGTATCTTATTCAAAAGATAGAGAGCATGCCCGCTGTGATCTACAAGATATGAAAATAAAGAAGAAACCGTGGCAAAAAAATGATCCTACACTAGGAAGAATTTGTATCCCTGGGATTCTTTCACTTTGACTACTAGTGAGAAGAAGATCCTCTTAGACACATTGTTCAAATTGAAGACTCCAACTTTTTATTTTGGTAATTTACATGGGATAGTAAGCTACCAAGAAAATGACTTAAAACAGTGCAAGTAGCACGACTGGAACGTAATCATCCAATTAATCCCTTTGCTATTTCGGTATTGCTTCTCTAAAACCAGAGATCTATGCCAAGCATTATGCAAATCAGTTTTTGTTTTACCCTACTTTGTGCAAAAGTGGTAAAAATCAGGCACATTAAACCTGCAAAATCAAACTTATCAAAGGCAATTTATGTATTTGAGAAATACTTTCCTCGATCATTCTTTGGTATTATCATCCACCTAGTTGTGCATTTATGCAATGAAGCTTTATTATGTGGTTCCATTAGGTATAGCTGGATGTATCCTTTTGAGCGCTTAATGAAAACCTTCAAAAATTACCTGAAGAATACACGGTATATTAGAGGGTCAATTGATAAAGAATACGTAATTATGGAATCATCTCTATATGTTAGGGAACATATGCCAGAACAAGAGGTGAGGAGGTTCAATCCTCATGGAGAATGAGTGATCAAGGATCCTGACAAGTTTACGAATGAATTGCCTTTTGGGAACCCTAAAGAGCTGAAACTCACAAATATACAATATGAGAAAGTTGCTCGTTATGTCTTAGACTCACAAGATGACGTTGAAGACTGGAGAGAGTGAGTATCTACTAGATTCTTCTTCTTTGATTATAGGTATTTTATATTTTATTATCGAAACTCTACAGTTTACCCGTAGGAAGTACGAGAATGAAATTACCCAAAAGTAAAGTTGAAATTGTACGATAACTAATTTTAGGGCATATGTATCAAAAGAGGTAATTTTCACCTCTTATGTGTGTGGTTACTTATTCATGTGTGGCAAAAAACGTGCCCTAATACAAATTCATTAATAAATACAGCTTAAAAAAAAGATGTATCTTCAAGGCTTGCACACCTAGAAAAAGTTCCTAGTTTTCATGCGAAGGCGTTTAAGATATTTCACACCAAAGGTTTTGATTTAATTTCATACCCATCTGATGAAAATATTTTTACACAAAACTGTGGAATTTCACTTCCTCCCTTGCCACCTATATTGCTAGTAAAAGCGATAAAAATCCAAAAGATGTGGTGCTAACCTATTATGGGATAATCTAAAAAAATCCTAGAACTCGATTACTTAGATTTCACAAAAACCATATTCTATTATGATTGGGTGAAGGTGGGGGATACCAAGAATGCTTGAAAAGTTGATCACGACTCCAAACTTATTATGGTAGATTTATCAAAGCTGGAGAATAAAGATTGCATAGTTGACGAACCTATTATTTGTGCCTTTCTACTCGAAGTATATAAACGATGACAATTAGTCTTTTGTTGTGCACGAACAAAAGGGTATGACTACTCAAGTAGACGAATTAAAGGATCCAAAAGAGTTCCAGTCACCTCTTGATGATAGCACTAATTTGAAGGATATTTTAGTTGATTTACAGGAAAATTGAGTATCAAAATATTATTTAATCATTGTCAATATTATTTGTATCCTATTATGATATTAACACTATATTAGGGCATTAATTTTATGTAAGAATGTTTAGTTTGATGTATGGATGTTTAGTTTAATTAACGAATGTGTAATATGATTTATGTATGTTTAATTGTGACATTTCAACACTTTTCTTATTTAATGCACGTGGGTTGTGTAATAAGACTACAGTGACATATACCAATTTTATCCTATTCATTTGCACAAAAACTTTTGGACACTTTATGCTTGAGCATACCATATTATCGAAAATTAACTTACATGAATCCAAATCAATATTTGTTTGTAGGAAAATTAAAATTGTTCCTTAAATAATATTAGGGACTCTTCCTCATTTTAAGCCTTTTATCTTCTTTGCTTTTCTTTCTCTGTATTGGATCGATAAGTCATATTCGTTTTCCTATTCTATCTTTTCATCTTGGCTCGTTCTCTAAACAAATTTCAATGGTCCTTAGCATACGTAGTTCTTACCTATGTAGAGATAGACTATTTGAATAAGTACATTGTACGCTAACAAGGTTGTCATGTTGCATGCGGTGCCATTTAGGGGGGTGGCGTTTTCCCCCTCAAGGAACGATTTTAAGCCTTAGTGTTCCTATTCTAAAATTCGAGGCCTATTAACAAACCGGGAGTCCTGCGACTGCATGGTCGGTTGCTATGTGCTTCATGAAATGCACACGAGGTGGTAGTGCTGCCGTGGTACCGTTTGGGTGGGTTAATGGCGTTCTTCCCCTCGTGGCATGTTTTCAAGTCTACGTGTTCCTACTCTCAAACCCATGTCCTATTATCAAACTGGGAGTCGTGCGACTGCATGACCGATTGGACGCGCACGAGGTGGTTATGCCGCCAGCGATGCCGTTGATGGGATTTTGGTGGAGTATTCCCCCTCTTGGAACATTTTCAAGTCTAGGTGTTCCTACTCAAATCCGAATCCTATTCTCATACAGTGAGCCTCTCGACTACAAGACCGATTGATGCATATTACATTAGAGGTGCACGAATTGGTCGTGATGACCGTGGTGCCGTTAAGGGTTTGGGGTGGAGTCCTACCCCTCACATAATGTTTTTAAGCCTAAGTGTTCCTACTCTAAAACACGGGTCCAATTTGGAAACTGGGAGGTGGTTGGTAGCGTCTGCCCCCCTCACAAAATGTTTTCAAGCATAAGTGTTCCAACTCTCAACTCTAGGTCCAATTCTCAAATCGGGAGTCCCAAAACAGCGCGACCGGTTGCTACCTTTTACGTTGGATTCTCATGTGGTCATCATCCCATCAGCGGTGCCGATGTAGGGGGGTTGCGTTCGCCCCCTCGTCGAACGTTTTCAAGCCTTAGTGTTCCAACTCTCAAATCCGGATCCTATTCTCAAATTGCGAGTCCCGCGATACCATGTTTGGTTACTATGTGTTATGTAGGATGTGCACCAGGTGGCCATGCCACCCGTGGTGTTATTTCTTGGGGGGTGACGTTCTCTTCCTCGTGGCATGTTTTCAAGCCTAAGTGTTCCTACTCTTATTTTGGATCCTATTCTCAAACCGGGATTCCCTCGATAACGTGGAAGGTTGCTACATGTTGGGGGTTGTGGCATCCGCCCCCTCACGACACGTTTTAAAGCCTAAGTGTTACTACTCTCAAATTTGGGTCCTATTCTCAAATCGAAAGTCCCACGAGTGTGTGGATGGTTGATATGTGTTAGGTTGGATGCGCATGAGGTGGTTGTACTGCCCACAGTGGTGTTTGGGGTGGGTTGGGGGCGTCCGTCCCCTCATGGAACGTTTTCAAGCCTGAGTGTTCCTACTCTTAAATCCAGGTCCTATTATCAAATCGAGAGTCCCGCGACTGCGCAGGCGGTTGGACACGCACAAGCTGGTAATGCCACCTGTGATGCCAATTTAGGGGGTGTTAGTGGCAACCCCTCCCCCCCCCCACCGAGGCATGTTTTCAAGATCAAGTGTTTCTATAGAAATTTGGTTCCTATTCTCAAATCGGGATGCTCACGACACCATGATCAGTTGCTACATGTTACATTGGACACGCACAAATTGTTCATGCAACCCACAGTGTCGTTAAGGGTTGGGGGTCGCGTCTGCCACCATATGGAATGTTTTCAATCCTAAGTGTTCCTAGTCTCAAATCAAGTTCCAATTCTCAAATCGGGGTGGGGGGGGGGGGATGGCGTCCTCCCTCGCGCGGAATGTTTTCAAGCCCAAGTGTTCCTACTCTCGAATTTGGATCCAATTATGAAACTGAGAGTCCCACGACAACGCGGTCGGTTGCTACCAGTTATACTGGACACACACGAGGTCGTCATGCCACTCGTTACGCCATTGGGGGGATGGTGTTCGCTCCC
This sequence comes from Sambucus nigra, assembly GCA_949130495.1. Classification (NCBI taxonomy): domain Eukaryota; kingdom Viridiplantae; phylum Streptophyta; class Magnoliopsida; order Dipsacales; family Adoxaceae; genus Sambucus; species Sambucus nigra. The sequence continues at coordinate 525,558,680 of OX422221.1, read as the reverse complement.
TCGAGGCACGTTTTCAAGACTTAGTGTTCCTACCCTCAAATACAAGTTCTATTCTCAAACCATGAGCCCTGTAACTGCATGATCGGTGGCTATGTGTTACGTTGGACGCGTATGAGGTGGTTGTGCTCCCTACAATGATGTTTGGGATGGGTTGGTGGCGTCCTTCCCCTCATGGTACGTTTTCAAGTCTTAGCGTTCCTACTCTTAAATCCATGTCCTATTATCAAACTGGCAGTCAAGCGACTACGCAACCAGTTGGATGCCCATGACATGGTCATTCCACCTGTGATGTAGTTTGGGGGGGGGGGGGGGTCTTGGTGGCGTATTCCCCCTCACAGCATGTTTTCAAGCCTATGTGTTCCTACTCAAATCCAGGTCCTATTCTCAAACCGGGAGTCCAGCGACTACGCGATCGATTTCTACATGTTACGTTGGTCGTGCACGAATTGGTCATGATGCCCGCGGTGTTATTAGGATTTGGGGGATTAATTCCGCCCCCTCACAAAACTTTTTCAAGCTTAAGTGTTCTTACTCTCAAATCCGGGTCCAATTCACAAATCGAGAGTCCCGTGACTACGCGACCAGTTGCTACTTGTTACTTTGGGTGTGCACTATATCACCGTGCCACCCGTGGTGTCATTAGGTGGATTGGTTATGTCCACCCCACCTATAACATTTTCAATCCGAAGTGTTCCTACTCTCAAATTTGGGTCCAATTCTCAAACCGAGAGTCCCACGGTAGCGCGTCCGATTACTACATGTTACATTGTACGTGCACCAGGCGATCGTGCTACCCGTGGTGTCGTTTCTGTGGGGGAAGGGGTGTCTGCCCCCTGGTTCTATTCTCAAGACGAGAGTCTCGTGATTGCATGGATAGTTTCTACGTGTTACGTTTGACACGTTCGAGGTGATCGTGCCTCCTACGGTGCTCTTTCGGGGGTGGCGTTTGCCCCCTCGCATAACGTTTTCAAGCCAAAGTGTTCCAACTCTTAAATTTGGGTCCTATTCTCAAACCGGGAGTCCAAGGACTGCGTGACCAATTTCTATGTGTTACGTTGGATGCACATGAGGCGGTCGTGTTTCTCGCAGTGCCATTTGGGGTCGGTTAGTGGCATCCCTCCCCTCATGGCACATTTTTAAGCCTAAGTGTTCCTTGTCTCAAATGCATGTCCTATTATCAAATCGGGAGTCCCACAAAAGTTCGATTGGTTTTATGTTCCCGAGGTGGTCATGTCGCCCGTCATTCCATCTTTGGGTGTTGGTGGTGTACTCCCCCTTGCAATATGTTTATAAGCCTAAGTATACCTACTCTTAAATTCGGGGGTCCCGTGACTGCACGACCAATTGCTATGTGGATGAGCACGAGGTGGTCGTACTGTCTGCGATGTCATTTGGGGTGGGTTGGTGGCATCCGTTCCCTCACGGTACATTTTCAAGTATAAGTGTTCCTACTCTTAATACCATATCCTATTATCAAGTCGGGAGTCATGCAACTACGCGGTCGGTTGGACGCGCACGAGGTGGGCATGCCGCCTGTGGTGCCGTTTAGTGAGGGGGAGTGGGTTTTAGTGGCGTACGTCCCCTCACGACACATTTACAAGCCTGAGTGTTCCTACTCAAATATGGGTCCGATTCTCAAATTGGGAGTGTCGAAACTATGTGATCGGTTGTTACATGTTATGTTGGTCGTGCACGAATTGGAAGTGACTCTCGCTGTGCCGTTAGGGTTTGGGGGGCTAGTGGCGTCCACCCCCTGGCGGAACATTTTCATGCCTAAGTGTTCTTACTCTCAAGACCGGGTTCAATTCTGAAACCGTGGGGGGGGGGGGGGGGGTCCACCCCCACCAGAACGTTTTCAAGCCTAAGTGTTCCCACCCCTAAATCCGGGTACAATTCTCAAACCGGGAGTCCTGTGACTGCGTGACTGGTCGCTAACTGTTACATTGGATGCACACGATATCGTCACTCCACCCGCGGCGCCGTTGGGGGGGGGGGGTGTCCTCCCCCTCGAGGCACATTTTCATACCTAAGTGTTCGTACTCTCATATTCGGGTCCCATTCTCAAATCGAGAGTCCCGTAATAATGCGTCCGGTTGCTACATGTAACATTGGACGCGCACCAGGTGGTATTGTTACCCTTGGTGCCATTTCTGGGCAGCGGTTATCTGCCCCTTGGGGACACATTTTCAAGCCTATGGGTTCCTACACTTAAATTCGGGTCCTATTCTCAAATCGAGAGTCCAAAGACTCCGCATACTATTGCTATGTGTTATGTTGGACGTGCATGAGGTTGAAATGCTACACACGGTGCTTTTTGTGGAGGGTTGGTGGTGTCATTTCCCTCATGATACATTTTCATGCCCCAGCGTTCCTCCTCTCAAATCCAGGTCCATTTATCAAACCGGGAGTACCGCGATAGCACGATTGGTTGGATGCGCACGAGGTGGTCATGTCGCCCGTCGTGCCATTTTAGGAGGGGGTTGTCGGTGGCATACGATTCTTGAGACACATTTTGGAGCCTAAGTGTTCCTACTCAAATTCGGATCCTATTCTCAAACCTGGAGTCCCGCGACTGTGCGATCAGCTGCTACATGTTACGATCGATGTGCACAAATTGGTTGTGCACCCGCGGTTCCATTAGGGTGTAGGGGCGGGGGGTTGGTGGAATTCTCCCCCCTTATAGAACATTTTCTAGTCTAAGTGTTCCTACTCTCAAATTTGGGTCCAATTCTCCAACCGGGAGCCCCGCGACTCCACTTCCCGTAGCTACTTTTTATACTGGATGGCACAAAGTCGGCATGCCACCCGCGGTACCGTTGAGGTTGGTGGGGGGAGGGGGTTGGTTACGTCTGGCCCCTCGAGGCACATTTTCAAGACTAAGTGTTCCTAATCTCAAATATGGGTCCTATTTTGAAATCGGGAGTCTTGTGATAGTGCAATTGTTGCTACATGTTATGTTGGATGTGTACTAGGTGTTCGTGCTACCCATGGTGCCATTTCTTGGTGGGTAGCGTCCGCCCCCTTGCGGCACATTCTCAAGTTGAAGTGTTCCTACTCTCAAATTCGGGTCCTATTTTCAAAACGGTAGTCTTGCGACTGCGCGACCAATTGCTACGTGTTACTTTGGATGTGCACAAGGTGGTCGTGTAGCTCGTAGTTCTATTTGGGGGGATGTTGGTGGTGCCTGGCCCCTCGTGGCACCTTTTTAAGCCTAAGTGTTCCTTATCTCAAATCCATGTCCTGTTTTCAAGCATGGATTCCTATGACTGCTCGACCGATTACTACGTGTTAGGTTGGACGTGCACGAGGTGGTTGTGCCACCCTCTCTACCTTTTATTATGTGGGGGTGTTAGTCGCATTCTCCCCCTCACAATATGTTTCCAAGCTTAACGATTCTTATTCTCAAATTTAGTTCCTATTCTTAAACCAAGATTCCCGCGACTGTGTGGACAGTTTCTACGTGTTACATTGGATGTGCATGCGGGGGGGGGGGGAGGGGTTGGTTCTATCCACTCCCTCGAGACACGTATTCAAGCCTATGTGTTCCTACTATCAAATACGGGTCAGATTCTCAGATCGGGAGTCCTACGACGATGCGACTAGTTGCTATGTGTTATGTTGTACTCGTACGAGGTGGTTGTGCCACCCACGGTGCCATTTGTGGGGGAGGAATGGAAGCGTTTGCCCCCTGGTGGCACATTTTAAAGTGTAATTGTTCTTACTCTCAAATTCGGTCCATATTCTCAAATCGGGAGTTTCATGACTATGCGACCTGTTACTATATGTTACGTTGGACGCGAATGAGGTGGTCATGCCACCCGAGGTGCAACTTGGTTGGGGGGTGGCGTCCGCCCCCTCACGATAAGTGTTCAAGCCTAATTGTTCCTACTCTCAAATCTGGATCCTATTCTCAAATCGGGAGTCCCGCGACAGCGTGGTCGAATGCTACATTCTATGTTGAATGTGCATGAGGTTGTCGTAACACTAGCGATGCCCCCTCGTGGCATGTTTTCCTTCCTAAATTTTCCTACTCTCATATCCGGGTCCTATTCTCAAACTGGGCGTCCCGCGATAGCGCTATAGGTTTCTATATGTTAGGTTGTATGCACATGAAGTGGTCGTGACACCCGTGATGCCATTTGCGTTGGGGAGGGGGGTTATGGCGTCCGCCCTATTGCGACATGTTTACAAGCTTAGGTGTTACTACTCTCAAATCCAGGTCCTATTCTCAAATTAGGAGTTCCACAACTACGTGGCCAGTTGCTACATGGTACATTGAATGTCCATGAGCCTGTCGTGCTGTTCGCAATACCGCATGGGGGTGTTGGGGGTGGAGTTTGTGGCGTCCGCCCCCTCATGGCACGTTTTCAAGCCTAAGTGTTCCTACTCTCAAATTTAGGTCTTATTCTCAGATCGGGAGTCCCACGACTTCAAGACCAGTCGCTACGTGTTACGTTTGATGCGATCTAGGTATTCGTTCTGCCTGTTGTTCCGTTTGGGTGGGTGATTGGTGGCGTTATCCCCTTGCGACATGTTTTGAAGCCTAAGTGTTCCTACTCTTAAATATGGATCCTATTCTCAAGTCGGGAGTCTCGTGACTGCGCATCTTGTTGGTACGTGTTATGTTAGACGTGCATGAGGTGATCTTACTGCTCGCGGTGCCTTTTGTATGGAGGGGATGGTGGCGTCCATCTCGTCGCAGAACGTTTTTAAGCCTAAGTGCAACATGTGCCTAAGTGCTACTACAACTAATAATTATCCAAGAACCAAACCAATAAATATCATGTACCCCATCTAATTATCTCGTGCTCCTTCTAACATACTATCCAACAACAATAAACACCAAATAATTATCCAACCACCAAACCACACAAAACCAAAAATTACCCCGTACTCCTTCTAACATACTATCCAACAACAAACTAACAACCAATAATTATCCAACAGCCAAACCAAACAAAACTCACAATTATCTCGTACTCCGTTTAATATCAATTATCTAAAAATGCTAGTTAAAGTAAAGAATAGTTGGTTCCTGCAATCCAGGAAGGCCATTAAATAGAGTCTTTTGAAAGTGTGATTACACCAACTTGATCCTGGAGCCCCTAGCGTATTCTTGTACATGTACATTTGCTAATTAGTTTCTTTGATACAATATTTATAAAAACAAGTTAAATTAGCCTGCTAAATGCAAAAAGAATCAGCATTACTTATAATCTCAAAATTTGGAAACTCTAAGTTAGTGATGAGGTTGTTCCATTATGATAATTACCCTTGATCAAACTCAAGTAGATCGGTGGATAGGCAATTTCTGAAAATTGAAATTTTCTATCCACGGATCTCTTTGAGTTTGATCAAGGATAATTTTATAACAGAACAATCTCATCATAATTTACGATTTCTAAATTTTGAGAAAATCAGTAATGTTGATTTTTGTCACATGTGAGACATTAATTTACATTCATTTTATATAGATTATACCAATGAAACTGATCATCAAATGTGTATGTACATGTTCACGTGGAAAATTTGCTAGGTCAATTTGCCCAATCACAAACTCAAGAGACTCTATTCTCAAATTGGGCGTCTCGTGAAAAGTGTTTGTACCCTGCAGTATTCGATTAAACAGAACATAGTATCAAAAGTTAACTTAATGATTCCAAATCAATATTTAGAGGTATGAAAATGAAAATTTTTCCTTAAATAATATAAGGTACTCTCCATCATTAGTATGTAAAAATATCAATTTGAAGTCATGTAAATTAACTTTCGAAATTGCTCAAGCATAAAGTGTTGAGAAGCTACTTCTATAAATGAATAGGGTAAAATTTTTTAAGTTCATTACATAAGTAAAGTGTTGAAATGTCACAACTAAACACACATAAATCATATTAAAAATTTGTAAATTAAACTAAACATCCATACATCAAACTAAGCATTCATACCCTTTGGTGAATGCACAGTAATAAACCAATTTCCATCGTTTATGCACTTCGAGTACAATACATTATTTACGTTCTAAAAGTCAGAAATAAAAGGCTCTTCGACTACGAGATCTTTACTCTTAAGCTTTGATAAATCTAACATAATAAGTTTGGAGTCAGTATCAACTTTGCAAGCATTCTTTGTATCCTCTACCTTCACCCAATCACAATAGAATGCGGTTTGTGTGAAACCTAAATAATAGAGTTGTAGGATTTGTTGGATTATTCCATAATAGGTTAGCACCGTATCTTTACACAATCTTTGAAGGTTTTCATGAAGCGCTCAAAAAGATACACACAGGGATACCAAATGCGACCACTTTTGCATATAAGCAGGTGGATGCTGATATCCAAAAACGATGGAGGAAAGCATTTCTCTAATACACAAATTGCATCAGCTAAAATTGATTTTGCAGCTTTAATGTGCCTTTTGATTACCACTTTTGCACAAAGTAGGGTAAAACGTAAACTAATTTGCCTAATTTCTTTACATAGATCTTTGTGTTCAGAGAAGTAATGTCAAAATAACAGAGGGGTTAATAAGGTGATTATGTACCAGTTGTGAGACTTGCACCGTTTCAAGTCATTTTCTTGGTATCTTACTATCCCATGTAAATTACTAAAATAATAAATTGAAGTCTTTAAGTTGAATAATGTGTCAAAGAGGATCTTCTTCTCAGTAGTAGTAAAATTTAAAGCAGTCCGGGGGGATAAAAATTCTTCCTGTTGTAGGATCATTTTTTAAAGATAGTTTATTCTATATTTTCATATCCTCTAGATCGCGATGGCATGCTCTCTATCTTTTGAATGTGATCCATTGAGACATGTTCCTATAAGATATTATGTAATATTCTTCTCTGTGTGCATCACATAAATTACATGACTTATACGATGATATTTCCAATGCGTCAAGTCAAAAAATATTAATCATATGGACCATGGAGTCGCTTTACTAAGGTCGATCGGATCCCGCTAGCTTTACACATAACCATAAACATTATAACCGGACAAGGTCCTGTAAGCAGGAAGGTCATGGCTCACCCACATCGCCATTTCTTTAAGTGTTAATTTTTCACCCTTATGAGAGTCAAATGTCATCACGACTTTATCCTATAACTCTTTAAGTTCTTCGATTAATGGTTCTAAGAATATATCAATATCATCGCTGAGAGCCTTCATCCCGGATATCGATAAAGATAACAATGTGAATTTCTTTCTTGTGCACAGTGTCGGAGGGAGACTTAAAGGCGCCATGAGATCTAGCCAATAACTCTAATTAGTACTTAAATTATCGAAAGGGTTAAACCCATCGATTGAGATTGCAAGATGGACATTGTGCGGTTCCTTTGCAAATTCATGGTGTTGTGTTCTTTTAAATTTGCCATATGAGTTAATTAAGGGGATGATGCATCAAATTCTCACCCACCTCGCATCGAGTGTTCTATGTCATGGCCTTCGTTATCCACGGTATAGTGAAAAAACATTTTTACCATGGTCAAAGTGGAAAATACTTTAAAACCTTTTGTGGGACTTGCGAGAACTTTCTATATTTTACAGCTTTGTCCTTTCCATTCTCACAAGCCACATATCTAGGATCACTTCATACACGACACTCATCCTTTTCTTCTTGCTCTTTGCAGTATAATATGCAATCATAATTTCATGGATGAATAGATTTGTATTCCAAACCCAAACCCATCAATCTTTTCTTCATGGTACGTAATTGTCTGGTAATGTGTTCTCTTTTGGGAGAATATCTTTAACCCACTTAAAAATTTGGGTTATGTTATTTCCAGTGAAACTAAATTAACTCTTCAAATTATGCAAATGTGTCATTGCATATAATACCGAGTGATCTTAATCGCAAACTTTATACAACGGTCTAGCCACATCGGCTTTCAACCGAATGTATTCCTGATCTCCTAGTAGTTCATAATCAAATTGTTCAATTACTTGGCTATAATATGCATTATCCATATCCATAGATTCCTGGCTTTGATGGTTGTGGACACTGTAAGCATCATCAATTAGGTCAGTCAATGGACATTGTGTTGGTAAATCATGTACCACTTCAAGTCGTTAGGGCTTCATTGCGCGATTTGGTACTGGCAATTCTTTTGAAACATAAGGTACACTGTTTTCAACCTGGTATGTCCATATTTTATACTCTTGAAAAATTCCTCTCATTATTAAATACATTTCAATGTCTAATGACTCGTATTTTTTGTACAAACAACGGGTGCACGGACATGGAATATCATCACTTTTAAGATTTTTGTAAGCACATTTAGCAAATTCTTGAAGGCCCTTTACATAATAATTTGTTATTCGATTAGTCTCCCCCATCCACTCTTTGTATTGTTCGAAATCCATTTAATATTCTTCAAATTTGAGTCATGTTTATAGATTAAAAAAATGCCAAGTTGCATTCAAGAAATTAATACAATTTCGTAAATATCATGTCCCATTCAAGTGACACTATTATAACTGAAATGAAAAAAAATATTATTAAAACTCAAACAATAAAAATATTCTTACAGCTGATCCAAAAAATTGTTATTACAACAAAAAAAATATTAAATGAACCTGACCAACGATAAACTGGCCAAGTGGTAAAAGAATTTGCATAATGCCTCAATTATCACCCTTCCCCGATGTCAATGTGCACAGGTACATCTTCACAGCCATTGTATATTTCATCAACCATTATTTGAGCCTCACCCTTTTGCAAAGGTCGATCGTGAGCTTTAGTTCCGATAACTACGACGATGAGTGTGCACATGCCAATAATCCTACTATTGCCTGGGGTCTTGAAATATAATTGTTGACGATGATCCAAGACCTGTGAAAGGAGAATTCACGGGAAGGGGAATGTTGTAGGAGGCAGCATTGGGGAGGGGAATGTTGAAGGAGGCCACATTGGGGAAGGGAATGTTGAAGGAGGTGGGATTTGGGACGGGAAACGTTCAAAGGGAGGAAAGGGGAAACCTTATGGAGAGGGTAAGGGAAACCTTGAGGAGGCATTGGGGGATGATAACCTTCAGTAAAAAGAGTCACAAGTTTTCCAATTTGATTCGTAAAGAGTCCCAGCTTATTTTTTTTAACTCCTAGACATCCCCATCGGTCCTAGATTATTGTTCCTCTTGGGACGATATACGACGCCTGATCGAAGAAAGTTCACCCAGGAGAGGTGCGGTGTACTATAATTTTATTTTTACCATATGTGATCCAGTACCTCTCGTCCTGCCCCTTTTGTTCTTTCAAACGGTCTGGGTCAGGGCATCATTATCCAAATCATTAAAAGGGCTCGAACTTAACTGATTACTAATGGCCTCTATTGATTCTAGAGTCTTAGCCAAGTGCGGATGAAATTTATTATCTTTTCCCTACCGAGCATGAACGTATAAGTAGGCCCAATTTGGTTATTTATCGACATCTAGATCATCCTTTGTCCTACTCGACCATTCATTCTTCAAATCTTCATAAGATTTAAAGACCGTGGACATCAGTTTTTTTTGCCTTCGAATCATTCTCAAAAAAATCATTCCACTACTCCACCCATGGGCGGAGTCAGGTGGGGATATGTGGGGGCTCAAGCCCCCATGATTTTTCAAAAAAAAAACAATTTGTAAGTAAGATAATTTTTAGGGGTAAAAATGATTATTTTAAAACCTAGGGTAAAATAGGTGAATACCCCAACCTTAAGACCTATTTTGTGTCTTGTTAAAACACACGCCTCCCTCCTGATTCAAACTGGAGCTTCCTTAAAAATTTTCTTCTTCCATTTTTCTTCTCAATACGAGACAATATTTATTCCATTTGGTGAGATTTTGAGTTATTTAATTTTATTTATATAAATATTATTCTATCTCATTAACTCTATTAATTTTATGGCTTCATTCATTTTCTAAGGATTCAATTTTAATGTCAATCAAAATTTATTTCTTCTCCATTAGATATCTTCCTCTTATTTTGACGGTTATATCTTATCTTTTTCCACTCAAATTCTCTTGCCTTTAATTTTAGGTTTAATATTGGGGTAAATTTTATGATTGAATTTTATGGGTAAAATTACTGAAATTTTATGGATAAAATGGCTAAAATTTTATGAATTTTAATGTTTATTTTCTTTGGGAATACTAATGAACTTTTTATTTGTTCTTCTATTTTTAGGATTTAAAATTTTTAATCATTTAATTTTTTTCTCTTTTCATTAGATTAAATAAATATTGTAGTAATTATTTGGTAAATACTCAAAAATAACCTAAAAAAATGACTCGGGGGCTCCTGCCCCCTAACCCCCAAAGATTACCATTTAATTAGCCCCCACTATCGTAAGATCCTAGCAACATCCCTGGCTCCACCGATATTTCGGCATAGTGAGGCAACCTATGTTTCAGAGCCAAAATATCGGAGCTCGATGCATCCTTAGGGAAGTGTCTTTGCCGAAGGTTTCTCCGATATGTCCTAAATAATTCAGTAACCTGAGAAATAACCTTATGCTTTGATATGGAAATGGCTTACAGAGTTGATCGTAGATGTCATCTTCGATGGCTTGATTTATGAGGATCCAATTGTTTGCGCCCTCAACCCCCACGTTAATTTTTCTGAGCAAAAAACACTGTGCTTTAAAGTTTACCAGGTCCTTTTTATCACCCGTGAGGTTATTCATGAGAAGTGAGAGCCTAATCGACTTCTTTTCATTTGAGCGGGAGGTGTCGGGAGCACGGGATGGGGGCGTTGGAACAAAAGTGGTTTGTTGCCTACTCGTACTTGCATCCATACTCAGAGTAGTGGAATGAACCAAAGGTGGAGTTGTGAATTGTTCAGCGATTGGTGATGAGAAATCTAGCTGTTCTACACAAGATGAGGATCCTGCTCACCTCACCACTTGGTAAATTTTGGTTGTTGCCTCCCGACATTATCTACAAAAATGAAAAATAACTAGTGACTAAATAATTATAACAGTATGAAATTATACCTAACAAATTAAGTTTATGACAATATATATATATATACCTTTTCAGAGTAAGACTTTATACTATATTCGATGTGCTTGATCTCCATCCATTCGGTATTAGTTTTTCAAAACTTATGGACTTTGCATGTGCCGAACTAAGAGGACGCGTATTTATGATTGATGTATAGATATCCATGACATGAGCTCGGAATCCTATCCTTTTCAACTTGTTGTCAAGATTCAATTTTACGTGCACATGGCACGAAATATCACAGTATATGTAAATGCTCTTTGTACGCAGTTGTATCCATAACGGCTGAATCTTTTTCTCAGCCTTGTCTAGCAGTGTAATCAAGGTCAGAGCTACATCAGGATTATGTGTGTGGAATATATACTCTATAGTGTCATCCCAACTTTTTGATAGGGAAAATAGAATACGATCGAATAGGTACTCTTGTTGGTGATCAACTCTTTGATTTATAAGGTAGTTAAATTGTTCGATCTTTTTATTTCATACCTATAAATAGGAGTACACTCTATATGGAGTGCATTAATAAGAGAGGTATATGTGCGGTCCAATTACAACTCATGTTGCTATTGATTATCACCATGTCTCATTTTTTCTAAGAAAAATATACGAGGGCATGAATATGAGTCGTAGAAATAAGGGCTCTAATAAATCAATAACTATTGATTCTGACATATGAGTTATGAGAGTATATTATCTTGATTAAGGTTTTGATTCATCACTAGCCTTATCTTAATCTCGTGCATATTGGATCTCACTGATGTGAAATCCAAATAATAACCCGCCGCGAGTGTGAAGAGACATTTTGTTAGGGTTTATGATAAGAGAGTTTAAAAGTGTATGTCTATTATCAATCCAAGAAATCCAACATATTATCTAATAACCAAACCAAAAACCAATAATTATCTCGTGCTCCTTTTATCATCTATGTGATAAAACACATACCCATAAACACAATATCTCACTAAAGTAGGGTCATTTCTCATTAAACATATACATTAAGATTAGGGTTTCAATTTTAATTAAGATGAAAATAAATATTTTAACCCTAATACTTGTATATTACTTGTTTATTTTTTAGACAATTTTTCCATATGCTTTAAAATAAGAGAAGAAAAATTATTTGTGACGATTTTATAATGTCTTAATATCTCTTAATACTATAAAATGCAAAACAAGGAATTTATTATACTTTGCAATTAGCCTATCCACGTGGCACCTAGTATTTATTTGATGTTTCTTCCGTCTCTTTCTCCATGTTTCTTCCGTCTCTCTCTCTTAATTTTGATAAAATACACTTTTGAGGAAGCCAAAATTTTGTCATTCATTCATCCCTTCCAAGTCTTACATCTCCCAAATCCCATATCCCACTTCCGTCTGTTCACTTCGGTCGAATCAAGGTTGCCTCAAATTCATCCCCATCCCATATCATCTTATATTTATTTGGAGATTTGGCTGATACAATGTCTCCTGATTTGCAACGAGAACGAGATTTTGTTTTGCAAGAGGATTTCTCAGAAAGGAATTATTGTCGGCACCCATCAAGGTATTTAACTATTTGGAATGCATATTTGATGTTTCATTAAATGTGTATGAGAAAGACTGCGATTGTTATAGATTCATTTGGATTTGAAGGTATTTATCTATTTGTAATGCATATTTGTTGTTTGATTAAATGTGTATGTATGAGAAAGTAATTTTAGGGATTTCGTTTTTCATATATTTGAAGTTTGAAACTGGTTTTGGGAAGCTCTGGGAATGGAGCTCGCCAGAGGTGAGGATAGGGGGTAAGAAGGGTCGATTTGGGAGTTCGTCCCTGTCGATTTTTATGGCCGGAGTTTGGGTTGCTCCGGGACATGGGCCTTCACTGGTGGTTTGTAGGTAAGTGGGATTTGATTGAAATCGGGTTGCTGGAGATGGTACGGGGTAGGCAGCGGGAGTAGCTTTGGTTTTATGGGTTAGGAACTGTTGATATGGTATTTGGGTTTGTGTATTAAAAAAATATTTGAGGGGGTATTTGGTATTTGAGCCTTTATTTTAGCCCTATATATAAATTTAGACCCGTTTTTTGGTTCGCATTTTATTTCTTTTGATTAACTTTGATACTAATTTCACCAATATTTTTGTTTATATTTGTACTCATTTTTGCCCTTTAATGTGACTAATAGATGATGAGATGACTTAATATTTCATGTAATATATGCTAACAAATTCTTATAGATTTTTTTTCATCATATTCAATTTCTTTTAAAAAATGTTAGGCGTGAAATGAGTGACTATATAAATGTTGGGCAAAGTAATTTGTTATTATACTATACAAAATATTTTTACTGCTTTGCATTTGTTGCCTATATATTTACGCATATTTATATTTTATATTTATTTTGGGTTTTGATTTGGTCTGTAGGCGTTGGAGTTGGGACCAAACATTCTTCATTTTTTTTAAAATTTTGAATCAAATTCTCCATGTGAGCATCATGTCTATATATACATAAAAATAAGTCAATCCATATAGTTTATTGTTAGGATTTTAATTTAAAATTTTCTTTAAAAAATCTGAAATAATATTTCCAAGGTGATGAAAACTGTTTGTTAAATTAATAAAAAGAGTATATATTTTTTTAAATAGCACAAATTTAATTTTTAACAAAAAATGTCTAATAATGTATAGTTGTTTGCAATAAAAACATTTTTTTATATGAAAACAGTTTTCCAATGAAAACATCTCTTTATAAAAAAAACAGTTTTTTTATATAGACAAAACAGTATTTTTTTAATAAAAAGTTATAAAAATAATTTTTATTTAAAATAACACCTCTTAAAATAGTCAAAATAGTTTTTATAAAATAAATGTGTACGACATGATTTGAAGTACAAAGCAGAGGGTTGTTTAGAGTTTTCATTCATCTTATGAAGATCTATAGAGGCTCTGATGCAGTTAGAGTAATCTGAAATTATTTACAGCTAAACTTTATAATTTGCTCCATACATGTACCTATCATATTAATGGACCCTAAAATTTGATACACATACTTATGAGTTGAAACAAATTAATTTTCTCCTTTCCTAACAACAAACATTCATAAGTTGTTGATTTAAATAACTAATCATATGACAAGATTCTGAAATTTAATTACAACATTTCACTTAGTGAAAAAAAAAATAGCGAACCGGCATGAGATTGAGCACGTACTACCGAATAGTGAGATTTCTTCCTTTATGCTTTCTTAGTATCCCAAATTCTCCTCAGTAATGACATTATTACGATGAAAAAGTTAAAACAGCTTCATATTTGTTTGCCAAATGGATTCCAAATTCCTTATCCCAAAGCTGTACCAAAGATGAGGATGTTGGCATATACCAAAGAATATTCTGTATACAGCTGAAGATTTGGGAGATATTGATCGAATGGCAAGCTCAAACTCTAAAATTTAGACTCTAAAACATTTTTTTGAGATTGTGTTTACAGCAACACAGACTGGAAAAAAAAATAGCGAAACGGCATGAGATTGAGCACGTACTACCGAATAGTGAGAGATTTCCGAAAATTATATTAATATCACATATAGATTACGTTCACCATCTGATCTGTTTTTCTTGATTTGTTTTGTACCTGTATGAATGCTTTTCCTCTCTTATGATATATTCATTTCCCTCTTCAAACGAATAAGTAGTATCTATGCTATAAACCAGAAAACATTTCTGCACTATCTTGACGAGCACTGCTCATCAATGAATTAAATGCTAAACATATCATACCAAGTATCGATCATTAGATTTGGCATCTGTTATTTGAGTATGCGTAAACGGTGAAAGATGGACATATTAGCTTTCACTTGCTATATTTGTCGAAAAAGATCAAATCATATTTGGACGAGTAAATCGACTTAAGATGAATAAATTAGTCTATGACATAATATGTTGAAAAATACATAGTTTGCTCCTCTTTAGTAATGTTAACAATATAAAATTTGTCTTTCAAATTCCAATTACAATAGTATGCATCGTATGTAATAAACAAGAAATATTTTGATAAAGTTGCATTGTATTGTTCCATATTCTAAGTTGCAGTGATTTTCTTTGGAGCATACTGTTTCTGGCTTTGGACCGTCATTCAGAATAAGGTATTTTCCATTGCCCTTAAATTCTATTTATTGTTATATTTTTAAGAAAGGAAACGTATATTTAAAGACAACTACATCGTCAAGCACATGTTCATATTTAAAAGTGATATTAAAACATTATATTTTGATTATATATTTTGTTGATATTTATGATTTCTTTGAAATGACACAATGAAGTTTGTCTCTCTGGCCGTAAGGATACTACGATGTGGCTATACATTGGTAACTCACCCCTTTTAATGGCTATACATTAACGGTCATTACATAAAGCACCTTCATTTGATATTTGAACTCTTTATCAATGTTTCACTCGATTGTTGTTGTAACACTTTTAGAGGAGTTATGCCAATCTACATCGTACGCTATCTACTTGAAAATTGTTTATTGATTGCTAATATGTTTGTGTTTTTTTAGTTATATAAATAATTGAATGATAGTTCAGTGTTATTGTCAATTATGTATTAAAAAAATATCAGTTAATTGTTTTTATTTTACTTACGAAATGTTAATTTCATCTTCTCTATTAATTTTTCCTTTCTCCCAATGTTGACATCTTAAATGTCAATTTCTGGTAGGGCCTTCAATTAGTTGTGTAAAATATATCTTGATTGCAAACTTCTTCGGAGTATATTACCAATTAACCCATCCAATTCTTTTTATGTTAAAATGAATAAAACTTTGGTTTTCTCCATCAAATTAAAAAAAGAAATGAATTTATCTTCTTATCTGCAAATATCAGACAAATAGATAGAGAAACAATGATATAAAATGATGTCTCTATGTCGTGTTATATATATATATTTATCATGATATTATTCAACCAATAAAAACATAATTGTTATTTTCGTTCAAATTAGATGGATCCTGCGTATCAATCCCGCATTGCAAGATCCCGTCGTAGGTTGATTATGTTTCTTAAGCGATCGAGTAACGTACGTCGTACTTCAACGCCAAGTATTGGTTTAACTAATATGCCTAATAATCTTCATCCCTCGATTGAAGACATGTCTTCCATTCAGCATCTTTGTTTTAATGCTGACAATGTAAAGAATCAAGGCAATGCTACCCCAAAGAAATGGAAGACAATTACGTCTACAACAAAAGTGCTAGAAAATGGAGATGTAATGACTAAAATGTTTGCTGATGACTCATCAAATGTGATTAACCATCCCAGTAACTATTGTGGATATAGCATTAACTTTGTAAACCATGCTTTGGAATCATTCCATGCTGTAACTGAATCAGGTAAGTCATTTATTAACTGTACATAATCGTAACACGCATATATATTATAAAGAAATATATATTTTCTTGTAATATAATTAATGCCAATTATATGAAATGTAGGAAATATAGGTGATACAACACCAACAGAGCATCCGACTCGAACTAAGGATCATTTAAATATCATTTTGAAAAGTAAGTATGATATTCGTAAGCGTTCATTGAAATAACTCATAACAACTTATATATCTACTTCTATTATGGTGTAACAAATTCCAAAATTTAACAAATTTATAGGAAAGTTTAAAGAAGCATGGGATTTTGGTGGTCCAAGCGCCGTTTGTGACAATTGTAGTGCAATTCTATGGTATGAGGAGAGAATTGATAAGAATCGTACTCCTGCGTGTCCTAAATTCTCATTGTGTTGCCAACAAGGAAAGATCATCTTACCCATTATAAAAAGACCACCACATATTTTGAATGATCTATTGAATTCTGAAAATGATTGTGGTTCATCTAAATTAAAAGACAACATTAGAGCATACAATTCCATGTTTGCGTTTACCTCCACTGGCGCTAAAGTAGATAATCAAATAAATAATGGATTCGGTCCCTATGTTTATCGTATTAGTGGAGAAAACCATCATTTGCTCGGTTCTTTGGTTCCAGTTGAAGGTCAATGCCCAAAATTTGCGCAACTTTATATTTATGACACGGAGAATGAATTCAGGAATAGAATGAATTCTTTAGGAAGAAATAGATCGAAATCAAAGTTGGATGTTCAAGTTATTTCAAAATTAGTATCAATGCTTAATGAGCATAATGAGATTCCTAAAGTTTTCCGAATGGCATGTTAACGTTTTGAGAATTCAAATGTCATGCCTGTGAGAATAAGGTTCATTAAAAATCATTCAAAAGACCCATCGATTTACAATTTGCCTACTGCTTCCGAAATAGCCGCACTCATTGTTGGTGATTTTACTGAGGATAATGTTATGAGAGATATTATTTTTGACCATAAGTCAAATGGATTGTAGGAATTAGCGATATTCATCCATCCTTCATGGCTATGCAATACCCATTGTTGTTCCCATATGGTGAAGATGGCTACCAACTGGGTATAACTTATAGAAGAAACAATGGGAAACGTAAGACTAAACGAAATTGCTTAACTATGAGAAAATAGTATGGCTACCGTCTGCACTAAAGAACAAATGAAGCTACCACCATTTTACGTTTCGGAAGACTTTTTCAACAATATGTTGTCGATGCATATACATGCATTGAACATGAAAGGTTGAGGTGGATTATAAACAACCAACCACAATTAAGGGTTGAGCTATATAAAGGATTGAAAGATGCTGTTCTTGAAGGAGATTCAACGCCTTCGTCTGTAGGAAAACATATTTTCCTTCCATCAAGTTTCACTGGGGGTCCATGTTATATGGATCAAAATTTCCAAGACGCAATGGCTATTTGTAGATTCTTTGGAAATCCAGATCTGTTTATCACCTTCACGGCTAATCCTAAATGGCCCGAAATCATAAGGTTTCTTAATATGATTCCTGGACAAAAGCCTGAGGATAGGCCAGATATTATCACAGGAGTTTTTAAAATAAAACTTGATGCTCTAATTAAGGATTTAGTTAAAGGAAAACACTTTGGGAAAGTAATGGCAGGTACGTATCTCATATTTTATAATTAATGATTGTTAATTATAAATCATTTTATTTTATTTTCTAACCTTTTATAATATGTCCACAGCTATAACAACGTTTATATTTTATGACAGCTATCTACACAATTGAATTCCAAAAAAGGGTATTGCCACATGCCCACATCCTGCTATTCCTACATGCAGATGCAAAACAACCAACATCATATGATATTGATAACATTATTTCATCTGAGTTACCTGATTGTATTAGTGACCCAGTTGCCTATGCATCTATTTCCTAGTTCATGATGCATGGACCCTGCGGGCACGCAAATCCTCGTTCCCCTTGTATGGCAGACGGATGTTGCTCCAAAAAATTCCCCAAAAAATTCACAACCATTACCAAATTTGATGATAATGGTTTCCCAATATATAGACGGAGAGATGACGGGAGATTTGTAGAAAAGATGGGAATCAAACTTGATAACAGATTTGTTGTTCCACACAATATTGACTTAGTCGTCAAATACCAAGCTCACATTAATGTGGAATGGTGCAATAAATCAAGGGAAATTAAATATCTTTTCAAGTACATAAATAAAGGACCAGACATAACCATAATGGAGCTCACGCAATCAATTGTCCGTACTGATAATGATTGTAACAACGAAATCTTAGACGTTGATGAAATAAAAACATTCCTCGATTGTCGTTACTTATATGCATGTGAAGCTTGCTGGAGAATTAATCAGTTTAATGTACAATATCGAAGCATCGGTGTTGAGCGATTAAGTTTCCATCTGCCGGATGAACAGGTTGTCACTTTTAAAGATTCTGACAATCTGAATACTGTGATTGATAGGATAGATGTTGAGAAGACTATGTTTACACAATGGATGACCACAAATTGCATCCATGAGGATGCAAGGGAGTTAACCTATGCTGAATTTTCTTCAAAATGGGTTTGGGACTCAACGGCAAAGGACTGGTCTAGAAGGAAAAATTTAGGCACATGCTTAGGTCGTATAGTATATGCTCATCCGGCATCTAGTGAGAGATTTTACCTTCGTATGCTCTTAAACGTTGTCCGCGGAGCGAGGAATTACGATGAGGTCAAGATGGTTAATGGTATTGTTTATCCAACATGAAAAGAAGCATGTTATGCTCTCGGCATGTTAGAAGATGACAAAGAATGGCACAACGCCCTAGATCAGGCATCCCAATGGGCTACGGGTAATTAATTGCGTGACCTATTTGCTGTAATGCTTCTTTTTTGCGAAATTGCGGATCGAAAAAGACTTTGGGATGACAACTGGGAGATTCTATCAGAAGATTTGCTTCATCGCCAAAGAAAAATCTTATGCCTACCTGATCTTATTCTTAGTGAAAATCAATTAAAGAATTATTCCCTACACGAAATTGATAATATTTTAAACAAAAATGGGAAAGCCTAAAAGATTTCTCGCCGATACCACTTCCCGATGCTACAATGATTCAAGAAAAGGATAATAGGCTTTTAAGAGAGGAACTTTATTACGATGCAAATTCTTTGGCACGAGATCATACTAACATGTTCAATGCACTGAATGATGAACAATTAGATGTTTATAATCATGTTATACGATCCGTCAAAGAAAACAAAGGAGGCTTTTACTTCGTAAATGGGGCAGGTGGCACCGGTAAAACATTTTTGTACAAAACAATTCTTGCACTCTTGCGTTCAGAGGGAAAAGTTATTCTCGTAGTTGCATCTTCAGGTATTGAATCATTGTTGCTACCCGGTGGAAGAACTGCTCATTCAAGATTTAAGATTCCCATTGATATTCACGCCGAATCAACATGCGATATTCATCAACGGACTCATCTTGCAGAGCTCATTAGGAAAACAACCCTAATTATTTGGGATGAGGCTCCTATGAACCACCGTCATTGTTTTGAAGCTGTTGAAAGAACATTAAGAGACATAATGCGATTCAATGATGAAAAATCTTTTGAAAAGCCTTTTGGTGGAATTACAATTCTTTTGGGCGGTGATTTTCGTCAAACTTTACCTGTTGTTCATAAGGGAAGCAGAGAAGAAATTGTAAATGCATCAATTAACAAATCAAAGCTGTGGAGTTTGTGCCATGTATTCAACCTATCGAAGAACATGCGGATACAAGATTCAACTTCATTTAGAGATTGGGTCCTAGCACTAGGTGACGGGAAATTACAGACAGAAACATTTGAAGATGTCAAATTTCCATCGTGGGTAAAAATCCCAAATGCCAACCTTATACCACATTCCGATAACCCAATAGCTGATATTGTTTCAAGTGCATACCCCGATTTGGTCAGGAGATACAGTGATCCAGATTACATTAAGGGTCGTGCTATTCTAACTCCAATAAACCATATGGTTGACACCATTAATGCCTACGTACTAAATGTCATTCCCGGAGATGCGACAACTTATTTCAGCTCAGACTCAATATCTAAAGCTACTGGGGACATTCGTGACCAAGATGTCCTTTTTCCTGTTGAATTTTTAAATAGCTTGAATTTTGCTGGACTCCCAAGCCATAACTTGGAGCTAAAGATAGGTTCGCCTATTATGCTAATGAGAAACATAAATCAAAGTGCTGGCCTTTGCAATGGCACAAGATTAATCATTACACAGTTATCTCCATTGGTCACAGAGGCTATAATTATAACAGGATCTAATATAGGCGCAAAAGTATTCATTCCACGAATAATTATGTCTGCAACGGACTCCAAATGGCCTTTTATTCTCAAAAGACGCCAATTTCAAGTTCGTCTTGCTTTCTCCATGACAATCAACAAAAGCCAAGGGCAAACTCTCAATCAAGTTTCAATATACTTATCGAAGCCTGTTTTCAGTCACGGTCAACTCTATGTCGCTATATCTAGAGTAACTTCAAGCAGCGGCCTAAAATTATTCATACAAAATGATTACCAAATTGATAGGCATTTGACAAAAAATGTTGTGTACGATGAGGATCTATCATCTATAACTATAGGTATATTTGCATAATTCGCAAAAGTTATAATAAAGTTAATCCTTTTACTTATGATTTAAATCCCTTTATTCATATAACTAATATGTATTCTCTCATAAAAAAATTCAGGACCATGAAAGAAGTGACAAGACTTGAAGATCTTTCACTAGGCAGGGATGATTGGACCATCTTCGTACGTGTGATTCGAAAATGGGAATCCAAGACTCGAACTGGTGATAACCCAAAAATATCTGATGACTTTCTCTTAGTTGATGACCAGGTAGATCATTTAGACATTGAAGTTTTATTATTATTTTATCACTCAAAATATCCTAATTTTAATAAATATTTATCATTTATTAAAATAGTTTTTTTTTAATTACACAGGGTGATTCAATACATGCAGTATTGCGCAAATACTTATTTGGCAAATTCGTCAATTCACTAGACGTTGGAAAAGTCTACACAATAACCAATTTCAGAGTCATGGATAATAAGCATAGCTATAGGGTCTCCACCCACAATCTAATGATTGAATTCATTCCATCTTCAAAATTTATACATTCTGAAGGTGATAATTTAATTATTCCAAAATATCACTTCCAATTTCTGGAATTTGATGAATTGAGATCTAAATTGAGCAATGACACATATCTAACAAGTATTTTTTATTCATTACTCATTACACAATTAACAATAATCGTTTAATACTATTTGAATAAATTTACTCACTATTTATTTCATTAGATGTGTTCGGCCTTTTGACTTCTATATCACCTGTTGAGGATCAACCGGTTAGGGGATCGATAGTAAAGAAAAGGGTTTTGAAGCTTGAAAATCAAAGGTCGTTCCTTCATATTTCCAAACTATTAACTTCGTTCATTTCAAATATATATACTATTCATGAGACCTTAACCACATACGCTATTATACAGTGGGGAAAGAATTTTCGTGACTCTGTGGGCAGAACAAACGGCACTAATAACTGAAGAGATATGCCAGAATTTAACTCCCCATTTGATCGTGGCAATTACATCCACTATGGTGAAACAATTTAGAGGTAATTGAAATTTATTTTTTATAATATCATATTTTTATATATTCACGATTTCAAACAATACATTTTAATATTCAGACAACTTTTATTCCATAGGTGATTACTCATTGTCAGCAACAAATGCATCCAAAGTCTTTATAAATCCTGATGTTCAATGCATTCAAGAATTTATGACCAAGTAAGACTTTTTCGACAATAACATATGTATTTTATCACTCCTGTTAGTAGAAACTGCATTCAGATTCCATTGAGCAGCAATTTCACCAGATGCATACATTGTCATTGTTTTCAAATGACACAACACACATACATATTGATTCAATTCTGTTGAAACGCCCTGAGACCTATACATATTCAATTCGGTCCAACATAACATCTGTGAATGTTCATTCCACCTACTCTCAAACTGATTTTAAGAATTCAGCCAAAAAAAAGAATCAGTGATACGCAGCGATTATGGTGAGGTTGCCTATGGCATCAGGTAAGGGAGGCTAAGGCAGGGTAGTAGGAAGATGGCTGCGTCTGAGTATGATTATACGTACTGGGATATGGGGTATGGGGTTTTAGGCAACTGAAAGGTACATTGCAGTGGAGGTAGATGATGCGTGGGGAGTGTGGAGTAATGAAATAAACCTGTTAGTACAAACTGCATTAACATGGCGTGTATTACCCAATTGTAAGCTTTGAGAGAAATGTCTTTTATGTTTCCCGTACATCGTTCCAAGCCCTCAACTTTTGGGGCATAAGCAACGGCGTACAGATCTTCAACTATGAGATTCCTCGATTAGTGTGAACGCTACTACTTCAAATCTTTGTTAAGTTTCTCATCCATATACCACAAACAGTAACCATGGTAGTACTCACCAGAATATATCTCACGTAATGACTCTTTCAGCCCCATTTGAAAATCTGCAACGAATGTCATTTGTCGAGAAGTTGAGACTGTGGATTTCAGTTCCGATGCGAACCAGTGCCAGTTATCATCAGTCTAATCATCCACCACAGTCAAACACACGGGAATAACGTCATTATCCCCATCTGCAGTTGTTGCAGCCAATAAAACCCATTGATATTTTGAGTTTAGCGGAGTAGTGTCGAGGAAAATAAGAGGGCGGAAAAACGATTAGTTCAGATTCTTCTATCACAAACACATGATTTACTTATGATAAAGGTGGTATTGGGACGACGAATATGAAGACTAATAATCAAACACCTCTGATGAAAAACATATGGCATTATCCAATCTGATTTAGTGTATGTGAACTTTAATAAAGTTAAATTCAACTTGAAGTCTCCGAAATGCACCTGTTATAAACCACACTCTATATGGACAGACTTCAAGCACGTGATGTGACCCTATGTAAGCCATCACTGTATCTCTGAGGCAGTGCAAATGGAGTGTGTGGCTAAGCATTACCTTATGTAAGCAGTTTATTAAGTGGTAGACATGGTTTGAAGCTATTGATTTCTCATTGGATACTGAAATGGTGTTTGGCATGAGTGTTTAATGGCCGCCACCAGGTTTACACGATGTATAATAGTGGGTTGGTCTAGAGCTCAATTTCCTTTTGTTTTTGTTCAGTTTTTTTGGAGTTGTTTGGTTTTAAAGAGTGTCTTTGTTCAATCTCTTTTCTTACTCTAATCATATCTCATTTACATAATAGGAAACAAATCCAGTCTCAACAACACAAGAATCAATCATTATCACAGACAATGACAATTCCTCTCGTGGAAATGATGCAGAAAACGAAGTTAACCCAAAACGAAAGCATCCTTCGAGGTATTGCCAATTTTCTACCAATTTAAATTCTATTATCATTTATTATACGATATTATCAACATATTTTGTTAACATATAATTTAATTTCTTTCTAGGAATATGGACGCAAGGAAAAAAACGATGATCTAACCTCATTATGAAGAACTCATTCTACATCAGCTTATTAAAAATTATGCTACTTCATTTAATTTCTATTTTCTTTCCTATCACAATGTAAAACATTGCTTATCTTTCTATGCATTTAGACTTGGAGTTTAACAATCAATAATATTCATCAATATAACAATATTTAACTTCTTTAGTTATAATCATAAGTTTATACTTCAATGCTTTTAAATTGCTTGCTTTATTATGCTTTCAATAACTTATACACTGCGCATCGCGCGGGTTTCCACCTAGTTTGTATAAAAACATACCTAAAGAACATATCTCAACTCAACTGAACTCAACAAAGCTTTTTCCCAATTATTTGGGGTCGACTACATGAATCCTATTTTTTCACTCCACTCTGTCTAGTGAAATATCTTCGATTAAACCACATGACATCATATCCTTTGTTATAATATCCCACCAAGGAAATTTAGGCCTAATTCTACCCCTTGTGTTACCATCAATACTAAACAAATCACTCTTCCTTACAGGAGCATCCATTGGTCTACGCTTGACATGTACAAACCATCTAAGTCGATTTTCTCTCAATTTATCTTCTATAGGAGCTACTTTTACCATTTCACAATTTTTTTCATTTTTAAATTAATCCTTTAGAGTTTTACCACAAATCCATCTTAGCATTCGTATCTCCACCACATTCATTTTCCGCATATTTTGTTTCTCGGTTGCCCAACACTTTGTCCCATATAACATGGCGGGTCTAATGTTCGTCCTATAAAATTTTCCTTTTTACTTCAAAGGTATACACCTATCACACAAAACGTCGATAGCATTTCTCCACTTAACCCTGCTCTAATACTATGAGTAACATCATCTCTAATATCTCCATCTTTTTGGATAATCGATTTTAAATAACAAAAATGATCATTTATAGGTATATCTTGACCCTCCAATTTCACCACATCTCCACTTGTCCTCCTATTACTACTAAAATTGCACTCCACATATTCTGTTTTAGTTCTGCTTATTTTAAATCCTCTTATTTCTAAAGTTTATCTCCACAAATCCAACCTAGCATTAATCGCCATCTTAGTCTCATCCACTAAAACAATATTATCTGCAAATAGAATACACCATGGCACCTCATCTTATATTTGTCAAGTAAACTCATCCATAACAAGAACAGGGAGATAAGGACTTAATGTTGAACCTTGGTGTAGACCTACCGTATTTGAAAATTTCTTACTTTCTTCGGCTGATGTTCTTACTGTAGTCATCGCACCACCTTACATATCCTTGATCACATCAATATATCTATGAGTCACTCCTCTTTTATGTAGAACCCACCATATTATATCTTTGAGTATCCTATCATACGCCTTCTCCAAATCTAAAAAAATCATATGAAGATTCTTCTTTTTCTACCTATACCTCTCCATTAATATCCTCAATAAATAGATTGCTTTCATTGTTGACCTCCCAGGCATAAACCCAAATTGATTCTCATATACTTTTGTCTTTAATCTCAATATATATTCAATAGCTCTATCCTAAAGTTTCATTGTATAACCCATTAACTTAATACCACGATAATTTGAACAACTTTGTATGTCCCCTTTATCTTTATAAATAGGTACTAAAACACTTTTTCTCAATTCATCGGGCATCCTATTAGTCATTAAAATTCTATTAAATATTTTTGTAAGCCATGATGCTCCATCCTCCCCTAAGCGCTTCAAAACCTCAATAGGGATACCATCGGGTCCTAAAGCCTTCCCGGTTTTTATCTTTTTTAGAGCAATCCTGACCTCTGTTGTCCTAATTCTGCGAAAAAATAAATTTTCTCGAGTCTCCCTAAGTTCCTCTATATCTAATCTACTCCCATTATCTCCATTTAATAACCTCTCAAAGTTATTTTTCCATACTTCCATAATTTCATCATCTTTGACTGGGACTCTCGAATCATCACTTTTAATACACTTAACTTTATTAAATCATTTTTTTTCCTATCCCTAAGTTTAGCAAGCCTATAAATACTTTTTTCCCCTTCTTGGGTTCCTAATTTTTTATAAAGATCATCATATGCTTTTAACTTAGCATCTTTTACCACTGTCTTAAATTCCTTTTTAGCCCATTTATATTTCTCAAAATTTTCTTCATTTCTATTTGTTTGCCATGTTTTAAAGCACTCCATATTAATTTTTACTATATTTTGAACTTTTTTATTCTACCACCAAGTTTCTTTAGACTGTGGACCCTTTCTTTTTGATTCTCCAAGATTTCTTTTCATATTTTCCTATGTGGCCATCTTATTCCACATTATGTTAGTCGCTTCTTCAATATTAAATGTTGCTCCACTTAATACTTTATCTTTAAATTGTTCTAATTTCTATCCTTTTAAGTTCCACCACCTAGTTCATGGGTTAATATTCACTTTTCGCACTCGTGATTGATTTTTAATATTTATATCCAACACCATTATCCTATATTGGGAGGTTAAGCTCTCTCCCGGGATAACCTTACAATCTTTACATGTTAATCGGTCTCCTTTTCTAGTAATGAAAAAATCTATTTGGCTCTTATGCGTTCCACTTTTATAAGTTATTAAGTGTTTAAGCCTCTTTTTAAAACATGTGTTTACTAATACAAAATCATATGCCATCGAAAAATCTAAGATAGACTCTCCCCCGTTGTTCCTATCTCCAAAATCATATCCTCCAAGCACTATCACATATCCTACACGATCTTCTCCTACATGGCCATTAAAATCTTCCCCTGTATACATTTTCTCACCTACGGATATTTCTTGAATTAGTTCATCCATTTGTTCCCAAAATTGTACTTTAGTGTGCTCAACCAATCCTACTTGTGGTGCAAAAGCACTAACAATATTAATTATGTTTTCACCTAATACCAATTTTACAAGTATAAGTCTATCACCTTTCCTAATAACGATTACGATATCGTCTTAAAAATTCTTATCTACTATTATTCCAACTCCGTTCTTATTTCTGTATTTTCCTGTATAATATAATTTAAACCTTGTATTTTCTATTTCTCTAGCTTTCTCACCGACCCATTTAGTTTCTTGTCAACAACTATGTTAACCTTTCTTCTTATCATGGTATGTACTAATTCCATCCATTTTCCTGTCATAGCCCATATGTTCCAAGTTGCTAACCTAAGTATGGTGTCCTGGACTAGCTTCTTTACCCGCACATATTCAGATTGTTGCAGGAACCCTTGTGTATTTATCGTCGCACCCAAGCGCCGATGCGATGACCCTTGTATATTTTTCGAGACACCCGTTGGCAGGAGCAATGCCCCTTGCCTATTTTTTGAGACACCCGGTGGCAGGAGCAATGCATCGCCTAAGGAGAATGCCCTAGAATTAGCACGTATATTCATATGATTCATGTTCATAAGGATCTGACAAAGTTTTACGCTGGCTGTCAGCTACCAAACACAACCCTCCTCCTTTATCCGGTCTTGGGACTGGCAGTGTCAAAAAAATAAGAAGTTAAGCACGACACTAGCAGTGTCAACAAAAATTATTAAAAAAATTCAATGATGATATAAAGTTTGAATAATCAAAATTTCGCATATACATTCAGTTTTGAATTCAACAAATAATAATTACATTTTTTCATAAAATTATTTTGGATGATCTTCTTTAATGTGCATATCTCCTATAATTCATGTTTGCTCAAATTTTATTAAATACACTTTTCTTTCTCAGGCACTTGCTTGGAGGTAATCATGTCGATTTCATAGGTTTGTAAGTTACCTACAATATCTTCTAGTTTCTTCGACTCTAACTTACCCAAGGAGTTTAAAATAGTCACTTTCGCATCAAACCTAATAGGCAACAACCTAAGGATTTTCTTAATGACACGGTGGCCAGGTTAAACGATGAGTTGACAATATTGGTCAACCTAGCATAAAACTCATCAAAAGTCTCACTCTCTAACATCCTAATGGTCTCAAACTGTGTAGTAAGATTTTGAAGTTTCGATGCCCTAACAGTGCTAGTTCCCTCGTGAGTGAGTGCCAAAATATCCCAAGCCTCTTTTGATGTTTCCCAAGTCATAATTCTATTATATTCTTTCGGTGTGACATGTGAAAAAATAACGTGCAAACCCCTAGAATTATAATGTGAAAGTCTATGTTCAGTTTTGGTCCATTTAAATTAGTGATCTCACCTAAAATAATGACAGAGGGTGTCCAAGCTTTCTCAACTGCTAGCCACACACGCTCATCAATAGATTTTAATGCACTTTTCATTCTCATCTTCCAATAGGTGTAATTAGTTCCATAAAAAATAGGAGTTCGAAAAAGTTTGTTATTTCCAAAATTCATCTTTGAAAACACGCGGGATCACAAAACACGTAAATTATGTTTTCTAGCTCGGATACCAATTTGAAAGAGTGGTCCTACATGAGTGTGTTTCAAATCAAACCAATTTTCACCAAAAATTATCCAACTTTTAATTAGCACCAAACCAAGTTGTGAAAAACCAATTTTACTTTAAACCAATTTTATCTTGATTAATCCTAAACATGCATCTAGTGATTAAAGCAAGTAAAGTAAAGTAAAAAATACTCACAACGCCAGATGTACGAGGAAAAACCCAAGACGGGAAAAAATCTCGGACAGCCCAAGCCAGACAATCACTATGAATGTGGAATTACAACGCACATTCAAAAGACTCACTCAACGACTCGATCCCCACGAGTCTTGATGCTCTTCTGATCTTCAACAACTCCTCTCACAGTGCCCATGCAGAAAGTCCTTCTTCCACGATACCTGTCCACAACACACACGAATGGCTTTGATACATCTACGATGTCGAACAAGAAGTCCTTCTCTTTTCTTCACCGCAAAACCCAGATGTTCAAGTATAGAACAAACCTTCTTGGTGAAGCAAGATCACATAAACATATAAACATATAGTAATGATAACTCGAATTTTTGCAAACTCTAAGGATGTGTTTAAGCTTTGAAACCTTAGAAAAGCATGTACAAACAGGTTCCTGGATCGTAAACTGTTTTTCCAGAATGCACACCCATTAATTCTGACGAAACCACACCTTAAATAGTACAAATTCACCGCCTCAAAAACTGTGTCGCTCGAACGAGATTGACCAGTCGTTCGCGCGACATGGCTATCTCGCTCGAACGAGTTGAGATGTCATTTGAACGACACGCGTGCCAGTTTAACTTTTTCTTTAAAACGTTTCTTCCAAAAGAGAACCAATTAAGTCAAACTCTATTTCGAGCTTATCAGAATATAACGTAGTGTAAACATTTTAAAAACTTTTAAAAAACATTTTAAAATATTTTTCCTTATAAAATTCATTCTTATCCTTTTATCAAAATTATTCCGAGCACCATTAATTATACACATTCATACCTGTGTGATCTTAGAATGCAATTAACTTGAAGACAAATAAACTTGCACAAATTAAACTTCAGCATGATTAATTCTATTAACCTTTGCCGCAACGTATTCAAATTTTTCAATACGTCATAGACCAACTAGGATCGAGGCAAAAATAAAATCTCCTATGATATATTACAAACACGGTTTTGTTCACGGAGTTAAGTCAAAATAATAGAGGGACTCAATTGGAAATTTGTGTCCTTACAAATCTCCCCCTTTGACTATTTCGGGACAAAACTAAGCCAGTGAAATCCCTAAGCCGGGTCGTCAAGCCGTATGACGCCTAAATCCCATCCCATAAACCCAAAGTCAATAATTACAGGACACAGACTAGTATATGTAGCGCCAGCAAGCATTAACCATCTGAATGTGATGTAGACTTGAAATCTCAAATCTCTGAAGCATACCTACACACATAAAATAGACAAACAAATACCCAGTGAACTATGGAGGAACAAATGAAACCAATATATATATCCAAATGATACCAATTTTTCAATAGATACCAATATGAATAAATTCTGAAAAATCATTTGTTAAACAATTGAGCAAAAATATGATACCAGTTTGTAAAATATGTAATAAAAAACATGCTCAACAAATCTCCCCCTAAATCACATACATCTCTCCTCCTTTTTGTCTCGAATAGACAATTCGATGAAAAGATAAACCAATCAACAAGTATCTAGCATGAAGATATACCAAATAAAAATCGCTAGATAAGCATGAAACAACCAGCTAAATATGATCAAGTAATGACAAATTAGAAGCTAGTAAACCAGTGAATCACATAAAGAATATATAAATATAATTAGGTGTGATAAACGGAATCAAATGCAAAATATCAATTTTGAAACAATATAACCTGCATATAAACCAGTTAGTCCAGAAAACTTCCAGGAGTACCAAAAATATCACAAACTGAACCAATGGACTACAAACAAAAAGAAGCAAATTCCCAGACTATCATTCGAACGAGCCAAGGACATCGCTCAAACGAGATGAGGATGTCTTTTGAACGAGTCTTCTCGCGACATGCCAAATTTTCCCAAATTCCTAGAAATATAATAAATTTTTGCTCAGTGAAAAAATTTCCAGAAAAATCACACTGGAAGGGCTTGAGAGCAGCAAAGCAGTGCTAAAACAGTAAGCTTTTAACAAAAAATGCAAAAACACACAAAAACTAACAATGCGAGTTACATGCAAACATAGTACCGATGTGCTCAAACATGATAATGGAATGTATGGGCGTGAAACTACAACAAATGAGTCACAATTCTAACACATCGAAACGATCAAGAAGCTCTAATCGATAGCGATAAAACGTCAAACTTTGTCATAGACATATGAAAATTAAAGTGTGAGCTTAATGAACTAAACATACTACATGCACAAAAATCCAGAATTTTGACGATTCTACAAACAATAGCTTCAAATTGCAATGTGTCAACCTTAGGATTAGTTGTGCCAACCTGTTTAAATTTTATCCAATCAAACTCCCTCATAAATATATATTTTTCAAGTTCTTTTGGGATTCTAGCATTCTCAACTTAGAGAAAATCTTATTGGGCCTTTTTTAGCATTTTGCCTTTTTCTTTTGGGCTCTTTTAAACGGTGTCTTTCATGACGAGTCAATTTTGAACTCTCGCAGCCCTTTCCCATGAATCACTCATCATTTTTTCTAAATAGGTACCAATTCAAATACTCACGGTAAACGATTCTTACATGCACACTTCGCCTTAAGTCTACTTATGCATAAATGGAAAGATTGAGATAAAAACGCCTTACTAAATTCAAATATGCAAGAGAAGTCAAACGTCCATATAAACTCGTGCATGTGTGCAATGTTGGCATATATACAAAGTCGAATAAAAATGCATATGAACTTCGAAACAACCCCATATAAACAATAGTTAAGATCATTCTAAGCAAACCAATATGCCACATCAAACATGTAAACTCGAAAACAAAAACTGAAAATCTTTTTGGCTTTTCAAACATATTTTTACTCAAATAAAAGCAAAAAAAATTCATTTTTCAAAAGTTTTCTTAAAACCAAAATCTTTTTGTATTTTTTCAATATGACTCAAATAAATGAAAAACTATAAAACAAAATGATACACAAGTCATTATACTAGCAATGAATATATCATAAAGCGAACTAGCATATGACAAACGTGGAAACACTATCATCCTTTAGATTTAGCATGTGAAGAATCAAGTGCACCCAAACGAGAATCATGAAGTTTTATTCCTAAAGCCACTAAATCCGATTTCCTAACTCAAGTGGGTGTAAAACAATGGATAGGGGTTTGGGGGAACCGGGGAAACTTTATTCCTAAACTTCCTAGGAGCATGTCTAAGGTCATAACAATAACACCTAAGGTGACCTTTCCCACCACAAAACGTGCAAGTGTAGCGACGGTAGGAATGATTACCTATATATGGACCTTTTCTAACCTTCCTAGTGTTTCTCATACGTGCGGGGGGGATGTGAACAACTCTCTCATCAAAACCAATACCTCCCCTATCTCCCTTAATTTGGACGGTGACTAAGATCTTATCTAACTTCTCCGACCTATCCTCCAAATCAAACTTAACTCTAGACGAGTCTTTCAACTTCGCTTCTAACCCATTGATCCTAGACTTTCGCAAACGCCTAGACTCCTCAAACTCTAAAATATCCTTTTTCAAAGACTTCATCATACCAAGGAGACTATCTCTCTCACCCTCGACATACTTTAATTTCTCCCTAAGTGCCTTCTCTCCTGCCCTAAGATCCTCAATCAAACTATCATTATT
This sequence comes from Sambucus nigra, assembly GCA_949130495.1. Taxonomy (NCBI): domain Eukaryota; kingdom Viridiplantae; phylum Streptophyta; class Magnoliopsida; order Dipsacales; family Adoxaceae; genus Sambucus; species Sambucus nigra. The sequence continues at coordinate 525,526,511 of OX422221.1, read as the reverse complement.
ATCAATGTCACGCTCATTCAACTTAGCTTGCAATTTTGCATTTGACTTTTTCACCTTAACCGTCTCGGCATACAAATCAATAAATGCAACTTGCAATTCTTTCATATTAACCTCCTCTTCGTCACTCTCTTCACCCTCACTAACATGGGATTCACTCAAATCCTCCTCGAAAGTGTAATTCACATTAGAATTGCCATCGCTCACATGACATGCAATAAACGCAACGAAGTTACGCTCAATGGGGGAACTCTCTCCCTCTTCCGAATCATTATAACTTAATGTGGCACTATATACAATGGGTTTCCTTCCCTCTTTCTTAAGTTTAGTGAGACACTCCTTAACTTTGTGACCGTACCCTCACACCCAAAACACTTATCCGACTCATCTCTCTTAGGTTTCTCAAACTTATCCTTAGAGGTGGAATCAACTTTGTTGTTCTTGAATTTTTCAAATTTCTTGGCATCTATCGATTACTTTTGAAATTTAATAAATTTTTTAAATTTCTTTGCCAACAAAGCAACATCCTCAAAATCGGAGTCGGAATTCGAAATTTTAATTTCCACCTTCTAGGTTTTCAAAGCAATACCCTTTTCTTTCTTAGGCACTTTCTTGGAGGTAATCATGTCGATTTCACAGGTTTGTAAGTCACCTACAATCTCTTCTAGTTTCATCGACTCTAACTTATCCAAGGAGTTTAAAATAGTCACTTTCGCATCAAAACTACTAGGCAACGACCTAAGGATTTTCTTAATGACACGATTGTGAGGAATTTTCTCACCTAGGTTAAACGATGAGTTGACACTATTGGACAAACTAGCATAAAACTCATCAAAAGTCTCACTCTCTAACATCCTAATGGTCTCAAACTGTGTAGTAAGATTTTGAAGTTTCGACTCCCTAACCGTGCTAGTGCCCTCGTGAGTGAGTACAAAAATATCCCAAGCCACTTTTGATGTTTCACAAGTCAAAATTCTATTATATTCTTTCGGTGTGACATGTGAAAAAATAACGTGCAAACCCTTAGAATTATATTGTGAAAGTCTATGTTCAGTTTCGGTCTATGACTCGACAGGCTTTAAATTAGTGACATCGCCTAAAATAATGATAGGGGGTGTCCAAAATTTCTCAACTTCTAGCCAGACACGCTCATCAATAGATTTTAATGCAATTTTCATTCTCATCTTCCAATATGTGTAATTAGTGACATAAAAATTGGAGTTCAAAAAAGTTCGTTATTTCCAAAATTCATCTTTGAAAACACGTGGGATCACAAAACATATAAATTATGTTTTCTAGCTCTGATACCAATTTGAAAGAGTGGTCCTACAAGAGTGTGTTTCAAATCAAACCAATTTTCACCAAAAATTATCCAACTTTTAATTAGCACCAAACCAAGTCGTGAAAAACCAATTTTTACTTTAAACGAATTTTATCTTGATTAATCCTAAACATGCATCTAGTGATTAAAGAAAGTAAAGTAAAGTAAAGTAAAGAATACTAACAATGTCGTATGTACAGGGAAAAACCCAAGATGGGAAAAAACTTTGAACGGCCCAAGCCAGACAATCACTATGATTGTGGAATCAGAACGAACAGACAAAAGACTCACTCAACAACTCGATCCCCATAGGTCTTGACGCTCTTCTGATCTTCAACCATTGCTCTCACAGTGCCCATGCCATAAGTACTTCTTCCACGATACCTGTCCACAACACACAAGTCCACGTTTGTCTCGTTGTCCAACGAATGGCTTTGATATGTCTACGACGTCGAACAAGAAGTCCTTCTCTTTTCTTCACCGCAAAACCCAGATGTTCAAGTATAGAACAAACCTTCTTGGTGCAGCAATATGATATAAACATCTAGTAATGATAACTCGGATCTTTGCAAACGCTAAGGATGTATTTAATCTTTAAAACGTTAGAAAAACATGTGCAAACAGGTTTCTGGATCGTAAACTATTTTTCTAGAATGCACACCCATTAATTCTGACGAAACCACGCTTTAAATAGTGAAAATTCACCGCCTCAAAAACTATGTCGCTCGAACGAGATTGACCAGTCGTTCGCGCGACATGGCTATCTCACTCGAATGAGCAGAGATGTTGTTTGAACGACGCGCATGTCAGTTTGACTTTTTCTTTAAAACGTTTCTTTCAAAAGAGAACTAATTAAGTCAAACTCTTTTTCGAGATTATCAAAATACAACGTAGTGTAAACATTTAAAACACTTTTAAAAAACATTTTAAAATATTTTTCCTTATAAAACATTTTAAACACATTTTAAAAACATTAATTATACGCATTCATACCTGTGCGATCTCTGAATGCAATTAACTTGAAGACAAATAAACTTGCACCAATTAAACATTCGACACGATTTATTCTTTGAAGCTTTGCCACAACGTCTTCAATTTCTTTAATACGTCATATGCCAAGTGGGATCGTGACAAAAATAAAATCTCCTATGACATATTACAAACACAGTTTTGTTCACGGAATTAAGTCAAACCAATACAGGGACTCAATTGAAAATTGATGTCCTTACATGATTAAATGATTACGTTTAATTATAGTGGAGTATTTTATTTAAATATAATATTTCGTAAATGTGTATGACTAATATGATTTTTATGGTATGGCGGTATATTGCGAATAATGAAGATAGTCGCAAAGAAATGTATAATCGTTGATTTAATCAAGTCTTATTACGGATATACGTATATGATAATGATAGAACATACACATAAAAATATAAAGTGTTTATAGACTTTTAAATGTGATTAGAAGACTTAAATATGCATTTTTTAAGTGGTTAAAAATGGACCTATGGGTTGGGTAGGACCTTGGGTAGAGTTTCAGATCAAACCGGGTATGGATACGAACCTTTTTATGGGCCATAAGTCTAGACCTATAAAGACCTACAAATTTAGGTAATTAAAACGATATTTAAGTGGTTAGAAATCTGCATTAGGGTTCCATCCACCACTCCTCTCCACACCGCCACTTTGGCAACTGCACACTTTGGTAGAAAAGAGGATAAACCACCTAGGGAAAAGGAAGAAGGAGATTTCTCTACAAAATCAGGCAAGGATTCTCTTGCCATTCTTATTCAAAATGTTATATTCTTGTATTAATGTTAAATACATGTATAGAATATGAATTAATCATGTTTTTGGGTTGCATACCTAGAGAACCTTTGGTGTATAGAAAAAATATTGATAATCGTATGATTCATTTGTAGATCCGAGATTTCCAATACTAGGTACAAATTCATGTTGTTTAATATGGAGTTTTATTGTAGGAATCATATGGTGGAACCCTTTTGTGAAATCTGATTTTTTTTCGTTGGAGTTTAAGATGAGATAACAAAACTTTCATGTTCATAGTTTCTTGAAAATATTGATGATTTGATGATAATATAGGGATGATTTAGATGTTGAATCATATTTAAATTGTTCCCATTTCATGTTTAAATTCATGTGCAATTCCTATTTGAGGCTTTCGAGTCATAAGCATGATCCTTGATACACTTGAAAATTGGTGGGAAAATTCCGTCATTAGAGAGTTGGGCGGTGTCCAAACCGGTTTACCCCCCATTGCAAATTGGTTCGATGTACCTACATATTCAGATCAAAGAATTTTAGATCTTTTCATTACCATCCGTGGGCGCTAGCCTCGTATTTTTCTTATTTGTTTTGAATTAGTTATGATTTATCTACGAAAAGGTGTGGGAAATCATTTTCATGTGAGGAATAGAGATTTATTCCAAGATATTAAAGATATTTTCATGAATTTAAATACGCAATTAAATCGGGAGGGGTTCGTGATATGGTGATGACTTAAAGTACAAGTTAACTATATGAACAAGATAATTTTTGTGGCATTATTGAATAAAGCTAAAATACATAAATATATTAAAAGGCAGAGATGCACCTGGATGATTGGGCAAATTTGGTAGGGGCACATAGATGATAAGATCCAAAAAGATACGATGATAAATTTATGATTAAGACGGGATAAGTTTAAATAATAGAATTACTTATTAGAGATACGTCAAATGCTTGAGAATGTAATTAATGGTTAGCTCCCTTAAATTATTATCGTATAAGGACACTAAGTTGAAATGTATTCTGAGCCTAGTGGGCTAATTCATGATGGTTGATATTGGGTGCGATTATAGTTAGGGTGTAACTACCTATACATATTAGTTGACTTCTTATATATTTACATATAAATCTCATTGTAAAGGTAACAAGAAGTGAATAATTATTAATAATCTAGAAGGATTAAATTCTACGCCAAGAGTGCAACAAGTGAAAATGATTAATTATTTTGGGAAGGTTAGTTTGGGGATAACTATGCCTATATATTTATGGAGAAATAAATGAGGACGTAAATTTGATTATTGAGCCTAGGAGGCGATATACATGACTTAATATTTAATTGGGGAGTAGTCGTAGGATAGCGACTTAAACTAGGTTATGTAATAAATGACTAAAATGTTATGTTTAAGCCGGGAACGCTATATTTATATGGATGGAAATGTAATACCCCGTAATTCTATTGATTTTATTTAATGGGATTAATTAAATTAAATGGGATAATTATTTAGAAAATAATCCGAATTTAAATACTAGCAAGATGAGAGTTTGTATTCGATTATGACAATAATGTTGAATATTGTTGAGTGAATAGGGTAATATATGATTATTGAATTTATTGATATTGTGGCGAGTTATATATATTATAATTCGGAAATTAAGTTGGGATGCACGTGTCAGTCGCGTCATGAATAAATTTAAAAAGGATTTAAAAGTAAATTATATTTCTATAATTCGTATGGTAATTTTGAGTGCGCCAACGTGTCCGAAAAGGGTCGAAATAGTCAGAAAACACTAGCCGGGGGTCTAGTTTGGGTCCCGGAGCATTTTTAGGCTTAACCGGCAACCTGGGAGGGTATTTTAGTCATTTTGATTTTTAAGGAATATTAACCCACGAAATTTCGACTTAGTTTATCACCCAACTCTTAGGACTCCAAGGGTTTTCACAATAAAAAATCACTAACGGCACTTAGAGAACATAGAAGGAAGTTCCCAAAGAAGAAAACCACCCTTTGAGGCCATTACACCACCACCACCACCACCACCACCGATTAGATCGGAAAGAGGGGATACCTTCTGTACCATCTGCTTCAAAGGATCAAAACATTGAATTTTCCAGTCAAGTGATTTAATTCATTAAGATTTAGCAAATAATTTATCCATAATTGTTTAGGATTTGTTGATTACTATAAAAATACTGAAACTCTTGAAATTGGAGACAAAAACCTTAATCTGAGTAGGACATATATCTAGATTCAATTATTGAAACATCTCAATAAGGAAATTGTAAACCATGCATAGCTAATTACGAATTTATGTGGAATTGTATGATAATTTTTGGAGAAAATAGAAAAATAGGGTTTTCATGGCAACTAGACGATTTGATCCAAGAAAAGTGTGATTATTGATGATTTAAAATTCTGGAACATTAAGAATCATGTATTTAGGTTGTTAGATCGCCCAATATGTTTACTTTAGAATTTGGCATCGTGTTATGGGAATTTGGGACAAGACTAGGGCTAAAAAATTAGAATATCGAGACCTGCACCTGCTTGATCGATCAATCGACATTCATGGGTCAATCGATCCACTGGGCTCGATCGATCTACATTGATAGGTCGATCGATCGACCTCCTAAGAAAATGTGATATTTTCCCTTTTTTTTTAGTTAATCGATTCCGACCATTGAAAGTTGTTGGTGGGGACTATGTGAATACATTAGAACTTTAGGGAGACCAGTAACGATGTAATGAAAGCCCGAAACATATTAAAATTTGTTTGGAACGTAGCGTTGAACTTACGAGTGTTCGAAAAGTAATTTACTATTATAAGTTACGAGAGCATGACTTAAATTCGTATGAGTACTAAGTTAGGATTAGAGACAGAAATATGGACCTCGAAGTACTAAATTGACAATTGGGATACGTGGGAGACTTAGTAACCTTTTCGGGATAGGTTTAAGTACGCGAAACTATACGACGTGAGATTTATCGGCAAAATATATTATGTATGAGTTGGGATGATAATAGTGTACGAATAATAATGAGGGTATAGGGCTGAAAACATACCTTTAATAATGTAATAATTACCTCGGTTGTGTGAATGGTTAGTGTATGGACTATTGTGTGTATGGCATACCTACCATACTTGCTATCACGGGAGGTTGGCTTTCTAAATAGGACCATCTGATCTTTGTGTGCCTACGGGCGAATTTAGATTGGTACCTTAAGGACATAGGGTTGTGAATGACTTATTTATGAGTTGATACGTCATCTGACCATGGGAGCGTAGGTATGTGCGTGACCCATGGGTATGTGAACTATGTTCGCCTCTAATATGTGTGATTTTTTTTATTGAAACGTTTCCTAAGTGATTCAGAACGCGTAGTCCTTATGTACGAGATGTACCAGGATTCGATAGCAGAGTATGCATGCACCGCAACTTAGCCTAGGGGTGACATATTGTATATATAAGCTGAGAATTATATACTTGTACTTGTAACTGTCTCACTATTAAATTGTGAATGCGAATAATTGAGATATTTGAATGGGATTACAAATGTGAAAATTCATGTCGTAATTGATGTAATAATCTGATTAATGTAAAGGTGAGTTATACGCAAAATATATTAGAATGATACGAATAGACCCCTATATTATAATGTGAAGATAGGAAGTGGTATAGAGTAGTTAGTTTGTGGCATAACTAGGATGGATTAAGGGTATACGTTAGGCGTGCACAATAGTTAAGGGATGAGGAACTCATGTGAGAGCATTTAACTAACATGTATGTAATATTTAATGTTTAATGCAATTACACACTTACTATATTTTTAAACTATTTTCACCTCGGACTCTGACCCGTTTGCTTCCAAATCAATTTTTCTTGCAAAACATTTTTAGGTCTCTAGCCACAGGGATGCCAAGCTTAGGAGTTCCATTCCATTGACGTGTTATAGCTGCTCTGGAAGTTACAGGATCTCGTTACTAGACGCCTCCACATCTATCCTTGCTTCTTTTGGGAGTCGTTATTCTAGTTAGGTCATGTTGCCCATTCTATTCCGTGACAGGAGTTTTAGACTTTCAGTTAATTCAGTCTTGGGATTTCTTTACTTCATTCAGACATTTGTATTGGGTTTATTTACATTTCTATTATTATTGGTGTGTTTACTCTAGACATCAGTTATTCATTCTGTTGTTTTCCTTATGAGATTATTCGTGTGAAGGTTGGATGATGATTTAGATTATTTTATTGTTGGTTAAATGAAACTTTAAAACTTGACAGTTCACTATTTTAAATATTAGGTGGTTAGTAATTAATTAAACGTTTTCGACAATGATGCTATGAACTGAACCAACTTGACATTTTGTATTAATGTAAATAAAGGTGTAGCTACCCGGTATTTAATTAGTCGGGGTGTCACAGGTGGTATCAGAACATCAGGTTCTAGAGTCCTTAGGATCTGTATGGCTTGTTATGTTTCTTCGTAGCTTCCTTTGATATAGAGCCCTATATTCTAAGATTGTTGTACTCTTTTGTGTATTATACGTTCTTCAGCTATTTTGAGATATTAAATATGGACTTATAAACTTCTCTCTCATTTCAGACGCCTCCCCGATGTGCACAATGAGTTCCCAGGGGTGCCTAGCCCGAGCCTCAGCCTGCACCAGTTCAAGGTTCTAAGAAAGCTACTGAATTTCCTGCCATTGTAGCCCAGGCGGTAAATATTGCACTAGCAATTGTGCAGCAGGCACCACCTCAGGCACCGGTGGTAGACCTAGTCCAAGCTCATTCATTCCCATCTTCTTGGGAACATGTCTGTGATTCCTTTCAGAAGGCGCACCCTCTGGAGTTTGCAGGGAGCTCTGACGTTGTTATGTGGAGCTAGTCGAAGAAGGACATCCAAAGGCATTTAACCATATAGATGTGCAGAGACAGATACTAGCGACATTTAATCTGGTAGGAGAATATTTGCAGTCGTGGGACTCCTTTACCACCGCCAAGGAGAGAGATGTTTTTTCTATTCAGGAGTTCTGGGTGCGTTTCGGCCGCAAATATTTCCCCTCAGCAGTTCAGAAAGAGATAAGGCAGAAATTGATGAACCTTAAGCAGGAAGGGAGGATAGTGGCAGAGTACGAGGTCGAGTTCACCAATCTTCTGAACATAGTTCCCGATGAGATCCCTACTGAAGAGAAGAAGATCCAAAAGTTCATGAATGGGTTGACGTGGAGGATTCGTCAACACCTTCTAGGTAATCTCTTATTGGCGACCTATTCAGATGTGGTTAACACAACATTACTTCACTTCCAGGACCACCACTTTCATTTTTCAGAGGGTAAACAAGCAGGAGAGTTCAGTCAGCAGGGCAGGACAGGGGGTAATGGTGCCAGCAGGGCACAGTCATCTCAGGGTCAGCACAAGTAGGGTGATCAGAGTTCCTAGTAGGGGGATTCTAAGAGATTTAGATCAGGAGGTTTCAGACATGGCCAGGGAGGTTTTAAGCATGGCCAGTACGACCATCCATGCCAACAACAGTTTTAGCAGGGCCATCATGGCCAGGGTAAGGGTGGTAACGACCATCAGAGTCATGTCCAGCAGGGTCAGAGAGGGGGAAATGTTTCATATGTGGCAAGAATGGCCATAAATTCCAGGAGTGTCCTTAAAGGGGAAGGCCCCGTAGCAATAGTAGTAGGGTGCTCGATAGGAGCCCTAGAGACCGATATTTCTCGCTTCCCTCCCCGCACCACCACAGATGCCAGCACTACCACCTAATCTAGCAATCCCAGTTCAGTAGAGGCAGCTCCAGTATAGTCGGGTTTATAACCTCCAGTAGGCCGCAGGCCCGCATGATCCACCCGCGATTGAGTCACGGTGTCTATTTAGGGTACTATGGGGGCGTATTTTATTTGAATCGAGAGCCATACACTATTTCATTATCATGAGATTTGTATGCACTATGGGGTTATTAGACACCGTGGAGAGCACTATCACTTGTGTAGATTCACCATTAAGTAGAGGTTCTGTCATTTCCTTTATATGTAGAGGCGTGGGTGTAGAGATTTACTTTAACTACTGATATACTAGTATTAGATATGTCCGAGTACGAGGCAATTATTGGTATGGATTGGCTGGTTACGTATAGATCCATGATTGATTATTTTAGTAGGAGTATTATTTTTTCCATACCCGATCAGGAGATGTGCCTAATTGCGATACCTCGTCCTGAGGGAGGATCATCCACTCACTTATACTACATAGAGGAGGAGACCTCTAAGGAGGTAGTGATACCACTCTATTCGATTCCAGTTGTTAGGGAGTTCATTGATCTATTCCAGGATTTTTCGGGACTACCTCCTAGTAGAGAGATAGACTTTGTTATAGATTTGGTGTCGGGCACTCGGTCGATAGCCCGCGCACCTTACCGTATGGCTTCAGCAGAGATGAGGGAGCTACGAGATCAGATAGAGCAGTTGTTAGGTCAGGGGTTTATCCATAGGAGTACTTCGCCTTGGGGTGATCCTATGTTATTTGTTAAGAAGAGGGATGGATCTTTGAGGTTATGTGTCGACTACGAGGAGTTGAATAAAGTCGCGATACGGAATAAGTATCCGTTGCCTCAAATCTATGACTTATTTGACCAGTTGAGAAGAGTTACCTTCTTTGTAAAGATTAACCTAAGATCAGGATACCATCAGTTGTGAATCAGGGAGCAGGATGTCTCAAAGACTGCCTTCTTGATAAGATATGGTTCCTACGAGTTCAGGGTTATGCCTTTTGGCCATACCACAACCCCAACCATGTTTATGGACTTGATGAATAGAGTGTGCAGAGAGTTCCTGGACCAGTTCGTCATTGTCTTCATTGATGACATTCTGGTTTACTCCCAGACTGAGGAGGAGCATATTGATCATTTGAGATAGGTTTTGCAGACACTACGTCAGCACGAGTTGTTTGCAAAATATGAGAAGTGCAAGTTTTGGCTGAAAGAGGTTCAATTTTTGGGGCACATCATTTCTGACAGCGGGATATATGTTGACCCGAGGAAGGTATCAGTGGTAAGCGAGTGGGGACATCCCATGACACCGACAGAGATAGTTAGTTTCTTGGGCCTAGCAGGATATTACAGGAGGTTTATTCAGGGGATCTCGAAGATAACAGGTCCATTGACGCATCTAACTTGCAAGGGAGTGCCATTTATCTGGAGTGATTCCTGGCAGTTAGCTTTCGACGAGTTGAAAGAGAAGTTGACTTCAGCACCAATGTTAGCATTACCCAGACCGGGAGCGGAGTATCTAGTCTACACTGATGCGTCCTTACTAGGACTTGGGGTTGTACTACAGCAGAAGAGTCAGGCTATAGCTTATGCTTCCCATAAGCTTAAGCCTCACGAGAAGAATTACCCCACCTAAGACTTGGAGTGAGCGGCAGCCATATTTGCACTTGGGATTTGGAGACACTATCTCCTGGGGGAGATATTTCACTTATTCACAGACCATAAGTCCCTACAGTACCTCTTCATGCAGAAAGAGTTGAATATGTGTCAGCGTCGGTGGATCGAGTTTTTGAAGGATTATCAGTTCGATATCCAATACCACCCAGGGAAGGTTAATGTGGTAGCAAATGCGTTGAGTCGTAGGCCAGTAGGTGAGGTGGCCGAGGTGTGGAAAGCGAAGTGAAAATATTTGGGATAGTAGGATGCAGTGGCCCAATAATTCATGTATGTGATGACAGTTATGCCCCAGATCATTACAAGAGTGATACAGGCCCAGGCAATAGACCCATTCTATCAAGAGCAGATAGTATGATTACTAGCAGAGGGGGACGAGTCTTATACCGTTACTTCAGAAGGGGGCTTACGCTTCAATGGGATATTAGTTGTTCCTGAGGGGAAGACTTACGACACGAGGTGATGACAGAGTCACACGGTTTGCGATTCATGGTACATCCTGGTGGGGATAATATGTACCAGGATATGAGGTGACAGTACTGGTGGAGTGGGATGGAAAGGGATATTGCCGAGTTCATTTCGAAATGTGCCACTTGTTATCTAGTAAAGGTGGACCATGAGAGACCGACAGTACTTTTACAGCCATTAGAGGTTCTTATATGGAAATGGAAGAATATTTCCATAGACTTCGTCACGGGATTACCTACATTATAGAGAGGGCATAATTCTGTTTGGATGATAGTGGATCAGTTGACCAAGGTTGCTCACTTTCTGTCAACCCAGATCGACTACACTACGGGACAGTATGCTCAAATCTTCATATCTGAGATAGTGAGAGTCCATGGGGTGCCTCTTAATATCATGTCTGTCAGGGACAAAATCTTTGTGTCACGATTTTGGGAGAGTTTCCAGGAAACCATGGGTACGAAGTTACGGTTCACTACAGCATATCACCCGTAGATAGATGGGAAGACTGAGTGGACGAATCATATGTTAGAGTATATGTTACATATGTGCATCCTCGACTTTGGAGGTGGTTGGGAGCAGTATCTTCCACACGTGGAGTTTTCCTATAATAACTCCTACCAGTTCACTATTGCTATGGATCCATTTGAAGCGTTGTATGGTAGGCCTTATCATTCCCCAGCGAGTTGGCTAAAGGTGAGGGATAATAAGATACTTGGGTCGGAGGTGATTCGGGATACTTCAGTGAGGATAGAGATTATACGGAGCCGTATTCAGGTTACTCAGGATCGACATAAGTGTTACGCAGATGCCAAGAGGTCCTTATGAGAGTTCAATGTGGGGGACCAAGGGTTTCTTCGAGTTTCTCCTATTAAGGGGATTATGCTTTTTGGGAATAAGGGGAAGCTGGCACCAAGATATGTGGGACCATTATCAATCATCGAGTGGATTGGGCCAGTTGCGTATAGAATTGGGTTACTGGAACACTTGCATAGAATTCACGACGTGTTACACATCTCCTCACTCAGGAGATATCTTCGAGATGATTTGGCCCATACTCACATTTCTTTAGAGGAGATCAATCTACATCCTGATAGTTCCTATGAGGAGGGGCCAGTTTCTATCCTAGACCGTAGCGAGAGAAAATTGAGGTCGAAGGTAGTACCGTTAGTGCGTGTTTAGTGCTGGCATCATAATGTCGAGGATTCTACCTGAGAGCGTGAGGATGAGATGTGCGAGCGTTATCCAGAGTTATTTTTTCTAGGAATATTTTATTTCCGAATTTCGGGATGAAATTCTGTTATTAGGGCGGAAGTATGTAATATCCCGTAATTTTATTGATTTTATTTAATGAGATTATTTAAACTAAATAGGATAATTAATTAGAAATTATTTCGGATTTGAATACTAGCGAGATGAGAGTTGGTATTATATTATGATAATAATGTTGAATATTACTGAGTGAATATGGTAATATATAATTATTAATTTAATTGATATTGTCGCGAGTTATATATACGACAATTCAAAAATTAAGTTGGGACGCACGTGTCAGTCGCATTAGGAATAAATTTAAAAAGGATTTAAAAGTAAATTATATTTGTATCATCCGTATGGTCAATTTGAGTGTGCCAATGTGTCCGGAAGGGTCAAAATAGTCCGAAAACATTAGTCGGGGGTTTAGTTTGGATCCATGGACTTTTTAGGCCTAATCGGCAATCCGGGAGGGTATTTTAGTCATTTTGTTTTTTAAGGAATATTAACCCACGAAATTTCAACTTAGTTTATCAGCCAACTCTTAGGACTCTTAGGTTTTTCATAATAAAAAATCACCAACGACAGTTAGAGTATAGAGAAGGAAGTTCCGAAAAAAGAAAACCACTCATAGAGGCCATTACACCACCACCACCACCACTGGTTAGATAAAAAAGAGGGGATACCTTCCATACCATCTATTTCAAAGGATCAGAACATCGAATTTTCCAGGCAAGTGATTTAATTCATTAAGATTCAGCAAATAATTTATCACTGATAGTTTAGGATTTGATGATAACCATGAAAATATTGAAACTCTTGAAATTGGAGACAAAAGCCTTAATCTGGGTAGGACTTATATGTAGATTCAATTTTGGAAACATCTCAATAACGAAATTGTAAACCATGCATAGCTAATTATGAATTTATGAGCAATTGCATGATGATTTTTGGAGAAAATAGAAAAATAGGGTTTTCATGGCAACTAGATGATCTGATCAAAGAAAAGTGTGATTATTGATGATTTAAGAATTCTGGAACATTAAGAATCATGTATTTAGGTTGTTATATCACCCAACATGTTTAATTTAGAATTTGGCATCGTGTAATGGGAATTTGGGACCAGTCTAGGGCTGAAAATGCATAATATCAAGACCTGCACCTTCTTGATCGATCGATCGATGTTCATAGGTCGATCGATCGACCTCCCCAGAAACTGTGATATTTTCCCTTTTTTTAGTCAAACGATTCCGGCCATTGAAAGTTGTAGGTGGGGACTATGTGAATACATTAGGACTTTAGGGAGACCAGTAAGGATGTAATGAAAGCCCGACACATATTAAAATTTATTTGGAACGTAGCGTTGAACTTATGAGTGTCCGATGAGTAATTTACTATTATAACTTGCGCGAGCATGACTAAAATTCGTATGAGTACTAAGTTAGGATTAGAGACAGAAATATGGACCTTGAAGTATCGAATTGACAATTGGGATACGTGGGAGACTTAGTAACCTTTTCGAGATAGGTTTAAGTACTCGAAACTATATGATGTGAGATTTATTCGTAAAATATATTATGTATGAGTTGGGATGATAATAGCGTACAAATAATACTAAGGGTATAGGTCTGAAAATACCTTTAATAATGTAATAATTACCTAAGTTGTGTGAATGCCTAATATATGGACTATTGTGTGTATGACATACCTACCGTACTTGCTATCACAGGAGGTTGGCTTTCGAAACAGGATCATCTGATCTTTGTGTGCCTACGGGGGGATTTAGATTGGTACCTTAAGTACATAGGGGTGTGAATGACTTATTTGTGAGTTGATAAGTCAGTTGACCATGGTAGCGTAGGTATGTGCGTGACCCATAGGTATGTGAACTATGTTTACCTCCAATATGTGTGATTTTATTTATTGAAACGGTTCCTGAGCGATTCGGAACGCGTAGTCCTTATGTACGTGATGTATCGGGATTCGATAGCAAAGTATGCGTGCACTGGAGCTTAGCCCCGGGGTGCCATATCGTAATTGTTGTAATAATCTGATTAATGTAACGGTAAGTTATACGCCTGATATATTAGAATGATACGAATAGATCCCTATTTTATAATGTCAAGATAGGAAGTGGTACAAACTAGTTAGTTTGTGGCATAATTAGTATGGGTTAAGGATATACGTTAGGTGTGCAAAATAGTTAAGGGGTGAGGAACTCATGTGAGAGCATTTAACTAACATGTATGTAATATTTAATGTTTAATGCAATTACACACTTACTATATTTTTAAACTATTTTCACCTCGGACTCTGACCCGTTTGTTTCCAAATCAATTTTTCTTGCAAAACATTTTTAGGTGTCTAGCCATAGGGACGCCAAGCTTAGGAGTTCCATCCCATTGACGTGTTGTAGCTACTATGGAAGTTACAGGATCTCGTTACTAGACGCCTCCACATCTATCCTTGCTTCTTTTGGGAGTCGTTATTCTAGTTAGGTCATGTTGCCCATTCTATTCAGTGAAAGGAGTTTTAGACTTTCAGTTAATTCAGTCTTGGGATTTCTTTACTTCATTCAGACATTTGTATTGGGTTTATTTACATTTCTATTATTATTGGTGTGTTTACTCTAGACATCAGTTATTCATTCTGTTGTTTTCCTTATGAGATTGTTCATGTGACGGTTGGATGATGATTTAGATTATTTTATTGTTGGTTAAATGAAACTTTAAAACTTGACACTTCACTATTTTAAATATTAGGTGGTTAGTAATTAATTAAACGTTTTCAACAGTGATGTTATGAACTGAACTAACTTGACATTTTGTATTAATTTAAATAAAGGATTAGCTACCCGGTATTTAATTAGTCGGGGTGTCGCAGAAAATTCCTTGGGTAAAATTTATTGTGGAGTAACTTCTTATACATATTGGATAATAATATGTATAATATTATATTGTGTGGACATCCCTGGGTTCGTGGTTCGTCCTATCGGTTGGGGTGCGCCCGTTCGGAATCAGAGCACACATCAGCACAGGTGGGCTAGGCGTAGTGTTTGGTCATATTGTAGGTATTAAGTAGCATTGGCACTTACGAAAGGTAGGTGTAGATGTTGGGATCCTTTGTTACCGCTGGGTATGGGCCATGAACTGGTGTACTGCGTAGGTACCTCCCCACTTGCTTATTTTGGTTGTTACCTGCTTTAGGATGAGGAACTCGTCTGAGTATTACTGATAGAGCACAAAAAGGATGCCAAAGATAGATGTCTTTATGTGTCATACATATATATACATACATATGTATTTAATTATATACACATTAAGGTGTACCTTGTATGAAGAGTGTGTTCTCATAGTCTATAGATGTGGATAATACTTAATGATAACAAAGTCGGATTAACATAGCGATATGGATAATTGGTAATGAAAATAAAATCTAATGGTGTAATGCGGTAGACAATTATTAATGAGAATAATAATTGGGTAGTCTAAGAATGTAGACGATAATTAAAGAGAACAAAACTTATAGTCTAATGGTGTACACGATAATTGGTGTGAATTAAAAATTAAATAGTCTGACAAGATGGACTAAAGTTAAAGAACATTATATGATGTAGAAATATGCACTGAATTTAATTGGAATTTGGTCGGCAGCATTATGAAGTTAATCCGGGACTGGGGTGTGAGGTGTAAACACTCACTTTTAGTTGACGCATAGCTAAATGGCTTTTTCATTACCTTTTAGATTAGATAATGGAATTCATAATTTGTATTTGTTTGAGGATACGAGTAAAGACTGCTTCTAGATGAGAGGTGAGATTCCTGATACATGTGAGCATCGATGGAGAGCTGTGAAGTATGAGTTAGTTGCATTTTGCATATTTATTGGTGAAAATCCTTGCAGCTTTAGGACACTGACCCAAAAGTATAAATATTATTCCCCCTAGACTTTCTCATAAATCGATTCAACAGAACTGACGATGGATCAGACTTGCAGTTGCTTTGGATGTAGGGGATTTTGTTCCATTGATTCTAATATAGGTTGTACTTCTTTGTTTAGTTATTTTACTCCATATTGAAATTGTATGGTCATAAGCCCGAGTGTTTATTTATATCAGATTGTACCTGTCTTTACATTATGAGCGTTGTATGATGATTTAGTTTTGCATGTATGTATTAATTAAGTTTTGGTTCAAATGTTTTTATTTATTATGGATTTTGGTAATGAATATAAGAAACTTTTATTTTCTTCCGTGCTGAGAATTGTAAATATTATTGATAAGCCCCATCTTTAGCGTATCGTATTTGGTCAACCTTAACGTGAGAAAATGGGGGTTGTTACAGTTGGTATTAGAGCACAGCTCTAGTGTCTTCAGGATCTATGTTTGAGATTGTTACGTTTTGCATTACGTCCTTTAATGTAGAGCCCTATGATTAGGAATCATTGTATTCTTTACGAATCGCTAATACCCGTTCGGGCAAGGATTAGTTTTAAAGAGAGACCCATAGAGACCTTCTTGTGGGTCACTCGCTAGAATTGTAGGAAGTTCATGTAATTTGGTACCTACTAAATGAAAGTAAAACATTTAGAGAAATTGGGGATGTAATAATGAATGATGGTGCGCAAGTAGAGGTTAGTTCATTTGTGCTAAATTGGACACGCATTATGGTAGTAGATGTCCGTCATCACACTGGAAGAGTGGGACCAATTAATTAGTGATTAGTTTCGGGTGATGTTTTATCACGCAGTTTTGAAATCAAAAATGAAGACAAAGCCATAGAAGATATTTAACTTTTTCAATATCTTGCCAGCATGGCAAGATGGCTGGTCGCAATTGTTAAAGGACAATGAGTAGTCTATGTAAAGGATATAAGAGTTTCGATTGTCAGAATAAGGAGGGCCGACATGGCCAGGATCCACAATGTGAGGGCATCAGGTTGCAGAATAATTTAGTTGAGAAGAAAGGAACGAGTAATAGTATCTGTGGTAAAGAATCATTTTTCCCTACTTTCGAGTATATAGGATATTTGTTTGTTGGATATTGGGACTTAGTGTTAACTAGGGCATTGTTAGTACATTGGAGAAGATAGATTTCGTATTTTGGATAGTATTGTACATTAGTTCACCATGGGTGAGATGGAGCATTGTTACTTTGGCGTGTAGCTGCATAAAAATGTATATTGGGCGGCTTATGTTTAGCTTAGGCCTATTTCTTAGCTATGTCGGAGTGTGATATCTTTTTGGGGAATTGATTTATAGTTACTTGGGATATATTACTTTACGGGGACTGTTATGAATTGTGGTAATGTCTAGAAGACAAGATTGGCTAGATATTGGTGTCCACCATAGTCGTGAGTGTTATTGTGAGCAATCATTATGGTCGAGTCTAGTTTTAATACGAAAGATTTCAATGGGAACTTAGGTCGTGTAAGGACCTTTAGAAATTTGGGTATGCTTAAAGAAGTAATATGTGGGTGTAATTTAAAAATCTGAATAACTGAAGGGGATAGATGTGTGTGAATAAACTCAAAATTTATGGGATAAATCGAGTTACGTTTAGGTGGAGCAAGGGTCTTTTATGCGGGGAAAACTTTTATGGGATAACGTAATAGTATGATTTGGGGGAGTATTGCCTTAGCAAGTATAGGTAATAAAGCAGAAGTAAGGCAAGTGATAGCTTCAGTTATTGAGATTGTATATGATCATGCTTAATGTTTGTATAGTGACATTATTATTGAAGTGGTGATGGTAGACTTGATTATAATAGGTATGCCTTTGGAGACTTAGAAAGGATTAAGTACTCTACAGATTAAATACGAACAAATAATATCCTACCTAGGTTGTGGTAATTGAAGTGTTGGGCATGGTAGGGTCAGTTGAATCTAAAGGAGTTTGCTACAACTCTTGCGAAGGATAAGTGATTTGTTTGGAAATTGGAAATTTTTTGAATTTGTGGTTAGCGTATTGTTTCATGTTCATGTTTGGTTTATCTCACAAGACGTCCCACGCACGAAACTTAGCAAGTGTCGGGAATTGAGGGAACTTTGGCCTTGAGACAATATGTTAAATAAGTGGTATATATATATTGAGTGTATGCATCGAGCAATGAAGTGTATGAGTATGGTCGGTAGAGTATTCAGCTATATTTATACGGCATATGTATACATGGTATCCATAGTTGGTTTATGGATATGGGTGTGCCAGTCATGTTTGATAATTGTGTATAGATCCTTGTGATTATGACGTGTGGGTGTCCTAGTGATTGTACACTATTATAGGCATATTTGAGCATTTCCTCTTATTCTTGAGGGATACGAGTATGAACTATAATAGTATTGAGTCATGATAATTGTGCAGAGATGCTTTGTGTGAATGGTACAGATTGGATGTATATGTGTCATTCATAATTGTTAATGGTACGTGTGTGTGAATGTGGAATATTTGGGTGCCCCAGCAGCACTATGACTGGCAGGGATGAGCCTTTCATTTATCTAATGGGATATGAGTATGGATTAATTGGGTATAAACTTAAGATAATGGTGCCGATTAAAATGCGAATTATTTCCATAGTGAATTCCGAGGACGGAATTCCATTATTAGGAGGGGAGAATGTAATAACCTGCATTTTTATGAGTATTTAATTGAAGCTATATTGATTTGACTAAAAGTATAGCAATTATTATTTCGGTGAAATAATTGTATTTATATTTAATTTTGTGTAATGATTAAACGAGTATGTTTACTTATAGTGGAGTATTTAATTTAAATATAATATTTCGTAAATGTGTACGAGTGTTATGATTTTTGTGATATTATGGTATATTACTTATAATGAAGATAGTCGCGAATAAATTTATAACTCATTGATTTAATTAAGTCGTATTAAGGATATACGTATATGATAATTATGGAACATACAAATAAATGTATAAAGTGTTTACAAACTTTTAAATGTGTTTAGAAGACTTAAATATGCATTTTAAGTGGTTAAAAATGGACCTATGGGTTGGGTACGACCTTGGGTAGAGTTTCGGGTCGAACCAGTTATAGATATGAACCTTTTTATGGGCCTTAAGTCTGGACATATAGAGACCTACGAATTTAGGTTAATTAAAATGATATTTAAGTGGTTAAATATCTTCATTAGTGTTCCATCCACCACTCCTATCCACCCCGCCAGTTTGGTAACTGCACACTTTGGGAGAAAAGAGGAGAAACCACCTAGGGAAAAGGAAGAAGGAGATTTCTCTACAAAATAAGGCAAGGATTCTCTTTCCGTTCTTATTCAAAATGTTCTATTCTTGTATTGATGTTTAATCCATGTATAGAATATGAATTAATCATGTTTTTGGCCTGCATACCTAGAGAACCTTTGGTTTATACAAAAATTGATGATAATCATATGATCCGTGTTTAGATCCGTGATTTCCAATTGTAGGTATAAACTCATATTGTTTAATATGGATTTTTATTATAGGAATCATATGGTAGAACTCTTCTCTGAAATCTGAATTTTTTTTTTTTGAGTTTAAGATGAGATATCAAAACTTGCATGTCCATAGTTTCTTGAAAAATCTTGATGATTTGATAATAATCTACGAATGATTTTGAGATTTAATCGTGTTTAAATTGTTCCCATTTCATGTTATAACTCATGTGAATATCCTATTTTAAGTTTTTGAGTCATAATACGATCTTTGATACACTTGAAAATTGATGGAAAAATCCTGCCATGAGAAAATTTCAGATCTGGGCACAGTGGGTTGTCCAAACCGGTTCGGCCCCCATTGCGAACCGGTTCGATGTACCTACTTGTTCAGGTCAGAGAATTTTATATCTTTTCGTTGTGATGGCGTGCATGCCGACCTCGTATTTTTTTATTTTTTTTAATTAGTTATGATTTTTTTATGAAAGGGTATGCGAGACCATTTTCAAGTGAGGGATAGAGACTTATTCCAAGATATTAGGGATATTTTCATGAATTTAAATACGCATTTAAATCGGGATGGGTTCGTGATATGGTGATGACTTAAAGTAAAAGTTAACTATATGAACAAGATGACTTATGTGGGATTATTGAATAAAGTTATAATAAATAAATACATTAAAAGGCAGGGATGCACTTAGATGATTGGGCAATTTTGGTTGGGGAACATAGATGATAAGGCCCAAAAAGATACGATAATAAATTTATGATTCAGACATGTTATGTTTAAATAAAATAATTACCTATTAGAGATACGTCAAATGATTGATAATATAATTAATGGTTAGCTCCCTTAAATTTTTACCATTTAAGGACACTAAGTAGAAATGTATCTTAAGCCGTGTGGGCTAAGTCATGATGGTTGATATTGGGTGCGATTGTAGGTAGGGTGTAACTACTTATACACATTAGTTGACTCCTTATATATGCACATATAAACCTCATTGCAAAGGTAACAAGAAGTGAATAATTATTAATAATCTATAAGGATTAAATTTTATGCCAAGCGGGAAATATGTTGAAATCATTAATTATTTTGGGAAGGTTAGTTTGGGGATAACTATACCTATATATTTATGGAGAACTGAACGAGGGTATAAATTGGATTATTGAGTCTAGGAGGCAATATATGGGACTTAATATTTAATTGGGGAGTAGTCGTAGGTTAGCAACTTAATATGGGTTATGTAATAACCGACCAAAATGTTATGTTTAATTTGGGAAGGCTATGTTTATATGGATGGAAATTCCTTGGATAAAAGTAGTTATGGAGTAACTGCTTATACATATTGGATAATAATATGTATTATATTATTTTTTGTGGACATACCTGGGTTTGTGGACCGTCCTATCGGTTGGGGTGCGCGCATTCGGGATCGGAGCACATGTTGGCATAGGTGAGTTAGGCATAGTGTTAGGTCATATTATAGGTATTACGTTGAAGCTCCACTTACAAAAGGTAGGTGTAGATACTAGGATCCTTTGTCACCTATGGGTATTTGGTGTACTGTGTAGGTACCGCCCAAGTTGCTTGGACTAAAGTTAAAGAACATTATATGACATAAAAATATGTACTGAATTTATATGGAATTTAATGGGCAGCATTATGAAGTTAATCCGGGACTGTGGTATTAGGTGTAAACACTCACTTTTAGTTCACGCATAGCTAGATGGATTTTTCATTACGTTTCAGATTAGATAATGGAATTCATAATTTGTATTTTTTTGAGGATACGAGTAGGACTACTTCTAGATGAGAGGTAAGATTCCTGATACATGCGAGCGTCGATGGAGTGTTGTGAAGTTTGAGTTAGTTACATTTTGCATATTTATTGGTATAGAATCCTTTCAACTTTAGGTCTCTGACATAAAATTATAAATGTTTTACCCCCAAGTTTTCTCATAAACAAGGAAGCAGGACTGACAATGGATCATACTTGTAGTTGCTTTAGATGTAGTGGATTAGGTTCCATTGATTCTATTTTAGGTTGTAATTCTTCGTTTGGTTATGTTATTCCATGTAGAAAATGTATATGCATAAGCCCGAGAGTTTATTTATATCAGTTTGTACTTATCTTTACATTATGAACGTTATATGATGATTTAGTTTTGCATTTATGTATTAATTCGGTTTTGTTTCAGATATTTTTATTTATTGTGGATTTTGGTCAAGAATATAAGAAACTTCTATTTTCTTCAGTGCTGAGAATGGTATAAATTGTTGATAAGTCCCAATCTTCAGCATATCGTGTAAGGCAACCTTTTCGTGACAAAATGCGGGTTGTTACACACATCTTGGCATTAAGTGGGCTTCAAGTGTCGTGTCACGTGATAGCAATATAAAAACAATCAAACACATCTTTTATCTTATCGAGACACTAAACTGTACATATGATAAGCTCACAGAGTCTAGTGTAGGGAACCACATGGCTCTTTTTCCTTTTTAATTCACACTCATGCCAGAGTGCTTTCTTTTCATTATATATCGTTTTATACAATTTTGTTTTTAAAATGCTTGATGGCAAGCGTAATTATATGTCCATACACACGCACACACACACACACACACGCACACACACACACATATATATATATATATATATATGTATACAGAGAGAGAGAGAGAGAGCTTTTTTCTTCAACGGGTGCACATTTCAGAGGTGCACTCAGCTGATCATGTTTAAAAAAATATTAAAAATATATTTTTTGAATTGATTTTTTTGTTTAAATATTTAAGGGATTTTGTAAAAAAATCAACTACTAATGCGTATTTTACTATTCTAAAAAAATTGGATAAAATATATTTAACTATTTAACACAATTTTTTTACTTAACACGAACGTGACTCGACACGACGTGAAATTATATTTATTTACTCAATACAAATGAATCCGAAAACAAAACACTATACAAATGAAGTGTAAAAATATTTTTTTTACCGTGAGTGCGACACAACAAAAACACGGCCCAATTAAAACAATCCACAATATATGTAAGTGCCCAAAAATATGTTACTTGATTCGAGTGAATAAAAATTACTGACGAGAGAGTTGGAGTAAAAAAACTAATAGAAACGTGACTCAGTGGTTCTTAAACTATATTAATGCAACCGATCAAGTCTCTAAACAATTTTTTATTTTATTTTTTCGCTCTTCTAATATCGTAAGTGCAACACAAATAAAATGCGACCTGACATAAAAACAAATTTGTAAACCAACACGACCAAATTAAAACACATCATGACGCGAAACAATATTTTGTAAACCTAAAAAAAACCAAATAAAACACGACTGAGTTTGAATTCATATTTCTTTTACTACACAAAAAATGACTCGATTAAAAAACAAAGCGAAATCTTTTTTCACCAAACACGAATACAATACAGTTAAAATGTGACACGATATGATATAATATTATTTTATGTAACACAGAATCGACCTAATAAATATAAAAAAATTCTGTTTTAAATATGTCATGTTCATGTTAATGTAACAACCCGCATTTTCTCACGTAGAGGCTCGCCAGGCTCAGTACACCGAAGATGGGGCTTATCAACAATTTATACCATTCTTAGCACTGAAGAACTAAAAGTTTCTTTATTTTATATCAAAATCCACAATGAATAAAAACATCCAAATAAAATTGATTTAACTCATGAATAATAAAAACTGAATCATCATACAATGTTCATAATGTAAAGCTAAGTACAACTGCTATAAATGAACACTTAGGCTTATGCTCGTACAAATCCCAGTATGAAATAAAATGACATCAAGATGAAGTACAACCTATACTTGAATCAATGGAGAGAAATCCACTACGTCCAATGCAACTGCAAGTCTGATCCATCGTCAGTCCCGTTATGCTTGTCATTAAGAATACTCAGGGAAAAACCTTTACTATTTGGGTCAGATCCCTAGAGTTGCAAGGATTCTTCACCAGTAAATATGACAATTATTACTAACTCATACTTCACGTCTCTCCATTGACACTCACATGTCACGAGTACCTCACCTCTCATCTTGAAGCAGGCCTACTCGTATCCTCAATCAAAATGCCAATTTTAACTTCCATTATTTAATCTATCATGTAAATAAAAATCCATCTAGTTATGCGATAACTAAAAGTTGGTACTCATGTCTGACAACCCAATTCCCGAATAGATTTCATAATATTGACTACACAATTTATAGAAACTCAGTGCATATTCTTACGTCATAATATTCCATAATCCTTGTCTATCTCTTTAGACCATTAAATGAATTAATTCATACTCCTTGTCATCTACCCCATTAGACTGTAAGTTTCATTATTTTAGATTACCAAATTATTATTCTCATTTCTGAAATTTTCTACCCCATTATTGCACATTCCCATATAAGGTACACCACAATGAGTAAATCGATATATATATATATATATATATATATATATATATATATATATATATATATATATATATATATATATATATATATATATATATATATATATATATATATATATATATATATATATATATATATATATATATATATATATATATATCGACAAACAAAAGAATCTATCGTTAGTGTCTAATTCATGCTCTATCGACAAGTCCAGAGTAATCTCTTGTCCTTAGCATACATCACAAAACACACATAAGTTGGAGGCGGTCCCTACGCAGGATATATATATATATATATCGACAAACAAAAGAATCTATCGTTAGTGTCTAATTCATGCTCTATCGACAAGTCCAGAGTAATCTCTTGTCCTTAGCATACATCACAAAACACACATAAGTTGGAGGCGGTCCCTACGCAGGATACCCGTTCATGGCCCATACCTAGTCGTGACATAGACTAGGTCAGCGTTAACACCTACCTCCTCATAGATGGCGTCTACACGTAGTACCTATATGACCTACATAATATCCAAGCCCACATGTGTGGCGTGTGGTACCCGATCAGAACGCACAAACCCCCAAGCTGATAGGACAGTCCATGAACATTGATATGTGCACACAAATACATATAAGCACATATTATCATCCAATATGTATAAGTAATTACTCTATAACAACTTTAGTCAAAGGAAATCTCAATCCGCATAAAATATAGCCTTATTAGCTTAACTATGACCTTTTACTCAATTATTACATAACTCATTTTAAGTCGGTATCCTACGACTACTTCGCGATTAAATATTAAGTCTCATACAATTCTTTTCGGACTCAAATCACATTTGCTTCATCATTTATTTCTCCTAAAATATAAAGGTACAGTTATTCCCAAACTAACCTTATCAATAAAATCATATGTATAGTTACTCCAAAACCACCCCTACTAGCACGATTATAGGTAGAGGTATCCCCAAACTACCCTTACCAATACATTTATAGGTATAGTTATTCCCAAACTACCCTTACCAATACAATTAATAATTTTATCATGTTGTCCTATTGACTTAGACTTAAATCATTTCGAAGTATTAACAGTTATTCGCTTCTTGTTACCTTTTCAATAAAGTTTATATATACATATATAAGGAGTCAACTAATGTGAATAAGGGTTATATGTAGATATGTAAGGAATCCTCTCATATGGATAAGTTTTGTCATCCAACCTACCATCACAACCAACGTTAACCATTTACACTTAGCCTCCTAGGCTTAGAATACATTCTTACCTAACATCGTTATACGGTAATCATTTGAGGAAATTAATTATGAATTTTAACCTCATGCATTTTACTTATCTCAAATAAGAATTTCTTCTTATTGTAATTCACCTCGAATTAATCATAATATTATTATCGTATCTCTTAGGGTCTCACCCTCCATATGCCCCTACCGAAATTACCCAAATCAACTTGGTATATCTCTGCCTTCTAACCCACTTAGTTCATAAGGCTTTATTTAAGAATTTTGTGTAAATCATCCAATTCGTATAGATAACTTGCATCCTAAGTTACCGCATATGCACATCTATAATATGAACCCATTCTGGTTAAATATGTATTTAGGTCCCCAATAAATTTCTTCATTAGTTTTTAATAACCATTGCCCTTCACTTGGATAAATGCCCAAAGCTTAAACCATCAAAACAAGCAAAACTAGATTCCCGAGCTAAATCAAATCGATTCTCCTTTCAACCGAATCGATTCTCTAAGCAGCCGAATCGATTCGTCGGATGGAAAAATCGATTCGGACCTGGGCAGAAGCCCAGATTTGCTATGAAATTTCATTACGGGATTTTTTTCCTCAAAACCTCCTTCACCAATTGTCATTTTTATAATCCAAACACTTAAAGAAAGATATAGATGCATACTCGAAAACGTCATAGGATCATTATACACGATATTTAACCACAAATTCAACCATAGTTTATCATCAATTCATCAAGAATTTGTCAAGAACTTAAAAACATAACATTTCGAGATTTCTTCTTATGTTACTCCATTAATTTCAAAATTGGTGGAAAGATTCCTACAACATGTTTCCCAAATAATTCCTCAATTTAATTCACATTAATACAGATTCAACACAAGGGGTTATGGATCTACGCATGGATCATGTGACAACCATCAAATTCTACACTAAGATAAAGATCCCTAATTATGCAGTCTCAAAACATGAGTCAACCTTAAATCTAAGCATGGAGTTAACATTAATATAAGAATAGCACAAATTGAATAAGAATGGAAAGAGAATCTTTGCCTGAGGTTGTGTAGAGGAGATTCTCTTCCTACTCCTAGGGTGTCCTTCCTCCTCCTCTTGGGTTGTTATGCCTAGGGTTCTTGGATGTAACCCCCAAATGAGTGGGTTAACTCTAATTAAATAATTTTAGTCTTCAATTCCAGAGTTAGGCTTTAAGTCCCAACTTTGGACCCCCAAATGAGCCCAAATACATAATCTAATTAGCCCGATAACTATCCAACTCATATATACATACATCGGGACCATTCCTAAGGGTCTAAAATGCTCGAACGAGTCCGTAATACCTCTCAAATTGTGTCCCAAATATTTGTATCCAAAAAATATATTTTAATTGTGACGTGACACATATAAATACTTTTTATTTAAAAATGAAATCCCTTTTGATTTATTCCATATCATTAAAGTTCAACTGTAAAATTTATAAATGATAACGAGTCTAATTGCTCACAACCTTGATTAATTCATTTCACCGAATTAAATTAATTCCCATTAATTATTATTTTACTAAAAAATTACGAGGTATTACATTCCCCCCCGCCCCCCAACAGAATTCCGTCCTCGGAATTCAAGGTAGCATAAAATCACATTTTATTTTACACCGTTAACTTATGTTTATACCCATTTAGTCCATAGTCACACCCTATGAGATAAATAAAAAGGCTCATCTATGCCTATCATAACGTAACTGGGGCACCCACATATTTTACATTACATGCATGCACACATACCATTAACAATTATGAATAACACGTATACACTAATTTGTAACATTCACACTCGGCATAACCATACATCAAATATACCACCACATATGTACATGTAACAAGAAAATAACCATCTTAGTGTCCAATTTCCTTCAACTCCTGACCTTTTGCCAATTTCGTGTGTTGGACGTCTCGCAAGCGAAGTCGAAATAAGGAACCCTCCCAATACACTACTGCACAACTTAGTCAGTTATTGAGATCCATCGGCCCAAGACAAAAAGGAAATTAAAAATAACCATTTACACTTATCATGTAAATTTCAATATTTTCCATTTTCCAAACCAACCACTTATCCCGTTATAAGACTTGTACCAAACTCTTTTAGAGTTAACCGACCCTACCATGCCCAATATCTCAATTACCACAAGATATGTAGGACATTGTTCTCCCATATTTAATCTGTAGAGCACTTATTAATTTCTAAGTCTCCATAGGCGTACCCATTCTAATCAGGTCTACCATTACCACTTTAATGACAACATCTCTATACCAACATTGCACACTATCATATACAATTTCAGTAATCGAAGCTATGACTAGACTTACTTATACTCTGGTGCCTACACTCGATAAGGCAATACTTTCCCAAATCATACCATCACGTCATCTCATAAACGATTTTCCCCACATAAAAGACCCTTGCTCCCACTTGAGCATCGCCCGATTTATTCCATAAATTCAAGGTTATTCACACGCATCTACCTCCTTAAGTTATTCAAAAAATTTAAATCACACTCACTTGTTGTTTCCCTAAGCATACTTAAATTCTTAAAGGTCCTTACATGAAATAAGTTCCCATATAAATTCACTTTTACAAAACTAGGCCCACCCATAAAAATTCTCACAATAATTCGTAAGACTACGGAGAAGACTAATTTCTAACCAATCTTGTCTCTCAAACATGACCACAAATCATAGAAGTCCACATGAGATTGACATATTCCAAGTAACTATAAATCCATTCCTAGGAAAAATTATCATACTCCAACTTGGCTAACAAATAGGCCTAAAAATAAACATAAGCCTCCCATTATATATTTCTATGTGTCCACGCACCGACGAAAACAATGTTTTTTTCCTCACCCACAGCGGTTCAATGTAGAACACTCTCCCAAATAAAAATCTATTATTTCCAAAGTGTTAACAAATCCCAAGTGAACACAAATTCCCAATATCGAACAAAACATATCCCACATACTCCAAACTCAGAAAAACACCTTATTTACCACTGATACTCTCACTAGCCCCTTTCTTCGCAAATAATGTCATTTATAATCCGATGCCCCTCTTGTTGTGGGTCCTGGACTAAACGAACTAACCTCCACCGATGCATTACTGTACATTATGACATCCTTAAATTCTCTAAATGTCTTCCTTTAAATTATTAGGAAACCAAATTGTCCAAACTTCTCGCAATTCAAGCAAGTTACCCCCACAAAGGTCTCTATGGCTCTCTCTCCAAAACTAAACCTTTGCTCGAACGGGTAGTAACGAATCACAAAGAATGCAATGATTCCTAATCAAAAGGCTCTAGATCAAAGGATGCAACACAAAATGTAACGAGCTTAAACACGAATCCTAAGGGCACTAAAACCGTGCTTTGATACCAACTGAAACAACCCGCATTTTCTCATGTAGAGGCTGGCCCGGCTCAGTACGCTGAAAATAGGGCTTATGAATAATTTATACCATTCTCAGCACTGAATAAATAAAAGTTTCTTTATTTGATATCAAAATCCACAATGAATAAAAACATCCAAATAAAATTGATATAACGCATGAATAACAAAAATTGAATCATCATACAATGTCCATAATGTAAGGCTAAGTACAACTACTATAAATAAACACTTGGTCTTATGCCCGTACAAATCCAAGTATGAAATAAAATGGTATCAAGATGACGTACAACCTATACTTGATTCAATGGAGCGAAATCCACTACGTCCAATGCAACAGCAAGTCTGATCCATCGCCAGTCCTTGTATCCCTGTCATTAAGAATAACTAGGGGGAAAAAATTTATAATTTGGGTATGAGCCTTAGAGTTTCAAGGATTATTCACCAGTAAATATGAAAATTTTTACCAACTCATACTTCACGTCTCTCCATTGACGCTCAAATTTAAAGAGTACCTCACCTCCCATCTTGAAGCAGTCATACTCGTATCCTCAATCAAAATGCCAATTGTAACTTCCATTATTTAATCTATAATGTAAAGAATAATCCATCTAGCTATGCGATAACTAAAAGTGGGTACTCATGTCTGACACCCTAATCCACGAATAGATTTCATAATATTGACAACATAATTTACATAAACTCAATGCATATTCTTACATCATAATATTCCATAATCCTTATATATCTGTTCATACCATTTAATGAATTAATTCATGCTCCTTGTTGTCTACCCCGTTAGACTATAAGTTTCATTCGTTTAGAATACCAGATTATAATTCACATTAATAATTTTGCTACCCCATTATTCATTCTCTTTAATTATTGTCTACTTTCTTAGACTAACCAATTATTATTCTTATTAATAATTGTCAACCACATTATTCGATAGGACTCATCTCCGTCCCTAATTATCCACATCATTTTATTAACCTGACTTTATTATCATTAAGCATTATCTACATATTTAGACTAAGAGGGCACATTCCCTTATTAGGCACACCACAATGTGTGTGTGTGTGTCTATATATATATATATATATATATATATACATTTGTGTCTAGTTCGTACTCTATCGACAAGTCCGGAGGAGTCTCTTATCCTAAGCGAACATCACAAAGCACATATAAGTTAGGGGGCGGTCCCTACGCAGGATACCCGTTCATAGCCCATACCCAGCGGTGACACAGTATGGGTCAGCATCAACACCTACCTCCTCATAGATGGCACATCCACGTAGTACCTATATGACCTACACAATCGCCAAGCCAACCTGTTCTGGCATGTGGTACCCGGTCCGAATGCATGAACCCTCAAGCCGATAGGATAGGACAGTCCACGTGCATTGGTATGTCCACAAAAATACATATAAGTACATATCATCATCCAACACTACACCAAAAAGGCCAAATTGGCACCCTTTAGCTAGCCAGACTTGTCACGGTCAATGACCGTGACAAAAAAACACGTGTTTTTGTCACGCTCAATGACCGTGACAAGTCCTTGACAAGCACAGTTATCACACACTTGTCACGGTCAATGACCGTGATAATTCTTATAATATTGTCACGGTCAATGATCGTGACATCTGCGTGACAAGTTTAGTAGTAAAAAACCCTTTTCCCTCCTCTTTTTCTCACCGCTTTGTTTCCCTCCACTTTCTCCCTCTCTCTCTACGCGATGCTCTCCCTCTGTCTCTACTTTCAGGTTGGTTTCTCTCTCTCTCTCTCTTCCATTTGTATATATGTGTGTGTGTGTGTGTGTATATATGCATGTGTGTCTGTGTGTGTGTGTGCCTGTGTGTGCGTGGTGGGTGGGGGTGGGGGAGGGGACGGGAGGGGAATGGGGTCTATGTGGGTGTGCGTGGTTGTGTGGTGGGGGTGGGTATATGTCCAATCTACTAGAAAGGAAGGCACAAGCTCAAAAGTGCCTCAAAAAGTGTTGAAATATTTTCCCATTGGGCCTAGATTAAAGCGATTTTTCACAGTACCATGGATAACGGAGGCAATGACTTGGCATGCTAGGGCAGAAGTAGGGGGTAATCTCATGCGTCATCCTATTGATTCTACATCCTAGAGGAGGATGAATTATGAGTATCCCGATTTTTCTTGAGAACAACACAACATTCGTTTGTCTATATCAACAGATGGTTTCAATCCATTTCGAAATCTAAGCACCGATCAGAGGGTATGGCCAGTGATCCTAGCCCCACCCAACCTCCCTCTATCAATTTGTACTAAATATTCCAATTTGTACTTTATCAATCCATTTTTAATTCTTTTAATTGATTTGTACTTTATCATTTTCTCTCTTGTGTAGTGTGCGTGTGTGGACAGTAGAGGTAGGGGTGGGGATGTTTCGGATTTGTAGTAATTGTACATATTATGAGTTAGATGCTATTGTTTTGGAATTCAGAATTGAGGTGTTAAATAGTAACAATTCATTTGCATTTGTAGTAATTGTACATATTTGCATGTCTTCTTCTAATTCATTTTGATTTGTACTAATAACAACATTTTTTTCACAGCAAATGTCTCCTTCAGGTATTAAGGCGAGGATGATGATGCTGGATATGATGATGTCGTCTGGGCTCGGTGGTAGCGAATGTGATGAGGTCTCCTCGACCTCTAGGCTCCCCAAATATGGAAAATTTGGGATGGCCATTGAGAACAACATGGGGCTATTAGCGAGATCCCTCGAGCTGGTAAAGACGATCATCGTCTCGGGGTACACTAGTTGGAGGGAGGTGCCAAATGAGCTGAAGTTAGCTGTTTGGGTGGCACTACAGGTAATATATTTATATTTATATTTATTGAATATTTCAATTTCAATTTCGATTTTGATTTCATTTTATATTTATATTTATATTTATATTTATTCGCAACTAACATTGTATTTATTGGACAGGAACAATTCAGCCTGGATCCAAAGCTACACGATTCCGTCTTGGAGCAGTTGAGGGAGCAACACAAGACGTGGAAGAAAAATATGTAGACCCGGTACTTTGGGAATACTCGAGAGTCCTTTGTCCGAATGCGTGAATCCATCCCACCGAAGGAGCCAATGTCATTGGCAAAATGGCAACAGTTCATTGACAATGAGATCGAGGAGCGACAATTTGCATCTCGTCAATCGGGGAGGGAAAATAGGGCAAAAAAGACGGACGTGCACTACTTCGGTCGGGCGTCTTACGCCGAGGTGGAGCATAGGATGATGGTAAGATTTAATTTTTCTATAACTACAGAAATATATTATTCTGCATTATTTTAGTTTGCGGGGCCGATACTAATTTTACTTTATTTTATTTCAGGGGACAGGGAGTGGACCTGGGGGTAGGCCGCATAGGCTCGATACTTATCTGAATATTCGGACGAAGAAGGGGAAGGATAAGGAGCTGTCCCCGAGTGTCGCGACCACGATTGAAAGTAATACGACAGTTTACTTTTTTTAATAACGTTATAATTTTTTTATTTACTTATTTTACTAATCATGTGATTTTTGTCATTTCAGGCAAAGCTTAAGAAAGTGCATGAGTCGCAATCTGATGTCGACAAGGCATCTTTGTCCACAAACGCACTCAGCCAAGTGCTTGGCACTGATAGCAAGGGGAGGACAAGGAGGGTGAGCTCGCGGGTGGCCAAATCTAGGATCATCGGATTGGAGTCGAGCGATACCGGGTTGGCTCAAACGGTGGACTCGCATGACGCGAAGCTGTCCCGTTTGGAGGTGACAGTCCAAGATATGTTCTCATTCATGAAGCATTCATTGGGAGAAAACCGTAAGGGTAAAGTTAAGTAGAAGGAGGAGGAGGAGGAGGTGTTGGAGGACAAGGTGCAGGACGATGAGGATGTGGACCTCGCTGCTTCATTGGTGACACGTGCGAACTTTGATGATCCACTCCCCTATTTGGCTCCCTCC
Organism: Sambucus nigra; assembly: GCA_949130495.1. Taxonomy (NCBI): domain Eukaryota; kingdom Viridiplantae; phylum Streptophyta; class Magnoliopsida; order Dipsacales; family Adoxaceae; genus Sambucus; species Sambucus nigra. The sequence continues at coordinate 525,493,691 of OX422221.1, read as the reverse complement.
AATCGACCAATATCGACACTTGGTCAGCCGAGCGTGTTTATACTGGACATATTTGATGGCTAGCGGATAGGGCGGGGGTTGAGGTACCCGAATACCGTCCAGGGTATGTCAGTTCATGGACGTTTGCTTCAAGACATTGAGTCCAAGGTGCTCGTCACCTTGTGGTTGCGCGAACAATGCGGCATGATGTATATTGTTGGGTATGTCAATTCGTATATCGTGTGGCCTACTCACCTCCTCAGAGTTAACCTTACCCCAAACATTTAGTGACATTATTTGAATTGAATTGTTGTTTTAAGTTGTTATATTTGAATTATATTCGGATTATATCATGATGCATATTGTTTTGAATGTATATTTGCATTATCTCTATTTAATTTGGATATATAATGTTTGAATAGGTACAACAATGCTATAACAGGTGCAAATATACTGCTGAGCAGTGGTAGTGGTTATACTACCCAGCATATTTTTTTTTCAATTCTGCCCATAATTATCATGATCAATGACCGTGACAATTTTTTTAACTTTATCACGGTCCTTAATCGTGACAAAACTAGTCAAGGTCAAGGACCGTGACATGACCGTGACAATTCTAATGAACTTGTCACGGTTAATGACCGTGACAAAAAAAGATGTCACCCCCAGAATTGTTATGGTCATTAACCTTGACAAGTCCAACTTGTCAAGGTCAATGACCGTGACAATTAGGCAGATTTGGTGTAGTGCAATATGTGTAAGTAGTTACTCTATAACTACTTTAGTCGAAGGGAATCTCAATCCACAAAAAATATAGCCTTCTTGGCTTAACTACAACCTTTTAGTCAATTATTACATAACTTATTTTAATTCTTTATCCTTCGACTACTTCCCGATTAAATATTAAGTCTCAAACAATTCTTTTCGAACTTAAATCACATTTGATTCATCATTTATATCTCTTAAAATATATAGGTACACTTATTCTAAACTAACCTTACCAATAAAATCACAGGTACAGTTACTCCCAAACTACACTTACCAGCATGATTGTAGATAGAGTTATCCCCACACTACCCCTACCAATATATTTATAGGTATAAGTATCCCCAAACTACCCTTACCAATACATTTAGAGGTACAGTTATCCCCAAACTAACCTTACCAGTACAATTAATAATTTTTCCATGTTTTCCTCTTGACATAGACTTAAATCGTTTAAAATTATTAATGGTGGTTTTCTTCTTGTTACCTTTTCAATAAAGTTTATATGTACATATATATGGAATCCTCTCATAAGGATAAGTAGTGTCATCCAACCTACCATCGCAACCGACTTTAACCATTTAGACATAGCCTCCTAGGCTTAGAATACATTCTTACCTACCATCGTTATACGACAATCATTTGAGGAAATTAATTATAAATTTTGACCTCATGCGTTTGACTTATCTCAAATAAGTATTTCTTCTTATTGGAATTTACCTCGAATTAATAATAATATTATTACTGTATCTCTAAGGGTCTCACCCTCCATATGCACCTACCGAAATTACCCACATCAACTAGGTATATCTCTGCAATCTAACCCATATAGTTTTATAAGGCTTTATTCATATAGATAACTTGTATCCTAAGTTACCACGTATGCACATCTATAGTACGAACCCATTCTGGTTAAAAACTTATTTAGGTCCCTAATAAATTCTTCAAAAGTTTTTAATAACCATTGCCTTCCACTTAGATAAATGCCCAAAGCTTAAACCGTCACTAGGATAAATGCCCTTCGCTTATGTAAATTCCCAAACCTTCACTTGGATAAATGCTAAGCAGCCGAATCGATTTGTCGGACTGCCGAATCGATTCAGACCTCAGCAGAAGCCCTAATCTGCTACGAAATTTCATTACGGGATGTTTTTCCTCAAAACCTCCTTCACCAATTGTCATTTTATAATCCAAAAACTTAAAGAAATATATGGATGCATACTCTGAAACGTCATAGGATCATTAGACACAAAATTTAACCACAAATTCAACTCTAGATTATCATCAATTCATCAAGAATTTGTCATGAACTTATGAACATAACATTTCTAGATTTTTTCTTATGTTACTCCATTAATTTCCTTATTAGTGGAAAGATTCCTACAACCTGTTTCCCATATAATTCCTTAATTTAATTCACATTAATACAAATTCAATACAAGGTATTATGGATCTACGCATGGATCATTTGATAACCATCAAATTCTACACTAATATAAAGATCCCTAATTATGCAGTCTCAAAACTTGATTCTGTAATACCCCGTATTTTAATGGCATTTAATTATGCGATTAATTAAATTAAATTGGGATAAATTAATTTATATTAATCCGAATTTTAAAATAGATATTTACTAGCGTGATGAGAGTTAGTAATTATTGGTGAGAATTATGTAGAATATTACTAAAAGAGTAAAGTAATATATGAGATTGAATTTATTAAAATTGTCGCAAGTGAATAATACGACAATTATAGAAATTAAGTCGGGATGCGCATATGTCGTGTCGGGACTAAATTAATGGAATAAAAAGTAAATAATTTTTAAGTCGCTTGTAAGGTCATTTTGAGTGCGCCAATGTGTTTGGACGGGTCAAGATAGTCATAAAAGTGTACTCGGGTGTTTAGTTTGGGTCTCGGGATTTTTTTATGCCTAACTGGCAATCCTGGAGGGCATTTTGGTAATTATCCATTTTAGGCCTTAATTAATGACGAAAATTGAGAGGTTATATCTTATTGAAAGTAGAGTCCTCGAGGGTTAAAAATACTGGAGTTACAGAGAGGCTAAGGAAGGGATAAGAGAGGAGATTACCAAAGAGGAGAACCACTAACCCTACACCATTCTCATCAATTCCACCACCAACGCGTAGATCGGGGAACGAGGGGCGAGATCATACCATCACCTTCTACAATTCAGAATTTCATTCCTGTGGCAAGTATCTAACTTACTGGTCTTTATTTGATAACGCATCCATGATAGTGTAGGAGATAATTATTTTATGTTTTCATGAAAGCTAAATGATATTTGGGAAATTTTTATTGAAATTCTGAGTGAAAACCATGTTTGGACAACCCTATTGTTATATGTAGATGATTAACTATGAAATTGATGCCAAGTAGAGGTTAAATTCTGGAAGAATTAGGAAGATATTGATCATGATGATAAAAATGGGGTTCTTGATGAATTAGTTTCAATTCACCCCTTTAATTGATGGCCCTTGATGAATTTGTATTCGTTTTACGTTAAAAATCATATATGTAGGATAATATAACTTTTGGTTTGATTGTTTGGGAGTTTGGGATGAATTAATAGAGGTTTTGAGGATTTATGTTGATGAAACTTGTAGGTAAAGAATTGCAGAAACTGGGTCTAGAACGGCTCGATCGACTAGATCGATCGACTTAAGAATGTCGATCGATCGACCCTTTTCATCGATCAATCGACTTCTCCTGGAAATTGAAACTTCTTACCCTTTTAAATATTAATCCGATCCCAATGTATAAGGACCTTTGGACATAATTTAAATATCATAAAGGGACTTAGGAAGGACCAGTAGGGTATAGGCAAGGTCCGAGTAACACGAATTTTTTTGAAATTTAATCGTGGGATTTCGGGAGTATAAAATGGAGTAAAAATCGTGCGTACATTAAATTAGGTCTTGTGACAATTAAGAATGACTTAGACCAGTAGGGTAGAGAGCTTATACAAACTGATTTTATATTTATCGAGATGAGACACTTTGAGAGTCGAGAAACACTTAAGGACTTACAATAATTGAGAAAGTAAGAGTGGATTAATTATATGTAGTACTCGGGCGCAATGTGTCGCGTATGGTCAGAATATTATATGGGTCGTGTGTGTACCTATCTGAATGATGAAAATATAAATATGTGTGTATGAATATTTATTATATAAATATCTGTGTGTAATCATTCCCGTGCTACTTGCTATCACGGAGGTTCCGCCCCGGGACAGTCTTATCTTGATTGGACCTTATATGGGATATTAACTTGTACCGTAGAACATAGCATCCTTGGTACAGGCTATCTGAGAATGATAGTCAGATGATCCTAAGAGATGTGAGGGTATGTGTTGACTTCTTAGTGACTTGGAACTATGCTTCGCCTCCAATATGTGTGTTTTATGTTAATACAGTTCGAGAGTGATTCCGAACTAGTATTTCCCTTTTGTACGAGAGATACGAGAACTCGATAGCAGAGTATGCCAGAACCATAGATTTATGTGAGGTGCCCTATTAGTTTATATATTATGAGAGATAAATATATGTATCTGCGATTAATCTACTGTGTCTGTAAGTAGATAAAATTGAATAATTAATATTACACGAGTTAAGTGGTTGAGAACCTAAGTCTGTATTGAGATGAACATAATTGACTTGATAAATTCATAAGAAAAGGTTATCAGATATAAACTATAGTCATGCGATCACTTGGATCAAGATTGGTGAAGGAAAATTGGGTTAAACTGGTTAACTGGGTTAGCTTTAGCTGGATTAGTTCGATAGTACGCCAGGCGTGCACACTAGTAGAGAGGTGAGAATTCTCAAGTGAGTGTCGAGGTACTATCATGTATGTAATATCAACTCGTAAGCATTTTAAATACTTGATAAACTATATTTAAAGATGTTTTACACTCGGGCTCTGACCTGTTTCCTCTCATCTCTTCTTTCTTTTGTATATATATATGTACTACAAGTGCCCAGCCACACGGGCATCAGATTTAGATTTTCGGACTGTCGACGTGCTGCAACTAGTGTGGGAGTTGCAGGTCCCTATAGTAGACGGCTTCATCCTTGTCTTCTCAGTCTTCTATTTAGTCATCATTCTATAAGGCATGTGTCACCCATTTCCAATTTTACTTAGTTCAGAGAGAGACTTGTACTCCTCATTATTACAGTATTCAGTTTAGTTGGGATTGTTTTCATTATTTCATTGTCCTGCGATTTGGGATATCTTATTTGGAAGTTTAATCTAGCATGCTTATTCCACTTGGATGGTTTGGCATTCAATATTATTATTTGTGTTCATGAAAATGGTTTTCGTCTATTAAATCATAACAATAAGACTTAATTTATAAAATTAAACGTTTTGATACTTAGCGTAATTATATATTAGGTGATTGATAAAGAAAATTTATTTTTCGACAGTGATGCTAAGAATGAACCAACCGGACACTTGGAGTTAATATAATAAACGATTGATCACCCGGTATTTAATTAGGCGAGGTGTCAGAGATTCAACCTTAAAACCAAATATGGAGTTAAAATTAATATAAGAATATCACAAATTGAATAAGAATGGCAAGAGAATCCTTGCCCGAGGTTGTGTAGAGGAGCCTCTCTCCCTCCTCCTAGGGTGTCCTTTCCCCTCCTCTTGGGTGGTTATGCCTAGGGTTCTTGGATGTAACTCCCAATTGAGTGGATTAACTCTAATTAAATAATGTGAGTCTTGAATTCCCTAGTTGGGCTTTAAATCCCAACTTTGGAGCTCCAAATGAGCCCAAATACACAATCTAATTAGCCCAATAATTACCCAACTCATATATATATATATATATATATATATATATACTCCGGAACCATTTCTAAGGGTCTAAAATGCATGAACGAGTCCGTAATACCTCTCAAATTTTGTCCTGAATATTTATATGCAAAAAATATATTTTAATCGTGATGTGACACAAATAAATACTTTTTATTTAAAAATAAAATCCCTTCTCATTTATTCTAAATCATTAAAGTTCAACTCAAAAATTTATAAATGATACTTAGTCTAATTGCTCACAACCTTGATTAATTAATTTCACCGAATTAAATTAATTCCCATTAATTATTATTTTACTAAAAAATTACGGGGTTTTATTATTAAGTACAATAATACAATTTTATGTTGCGTCATTTTTTATTTGGGTCACGTTCGAGTTAGATAAAATAATATGATTTCATGATAATTCACATTTCATTTGGGCAATGTTTATGTTAGTTTAAAAATAATTTTGCGTCATATTTAATTTAGGTCACATTTTTATTGAGTAAAAGAAATATGATTTCATGTTGAGTGATATTTTATTCAGTTCGTGTTGGGTTTTTAATATATGTGTCGTGTTTCAATTAAGCCGTGTCCGTATGAGGTTTAAAAAACACGACTTCATAGAAAAAAAATTGTCTTATTTATATGATTTTTAATAATAATATTTAATTTCTATATATAAAAAATCATTTTTATGCAAAATACAGTTTTTAATGTTTTTCTTTATAGAAAATATTTCTAAACACTCTTTCTATGTAAGAAAAAAATTATCTTATAGAAAAATATAAGTGAAAACTTTGGGGTCAAAATATATAAACCAAATATTAGGAACACAAATAGAAAATATCAAAAAATATTTTCAAGAGAAAAAAAATTAGAATATTATCTATTAAATCTTATAAAAACCCTAAAATTTACTATTTACTCAAATATATAAATTGAATAGCTGAAATAAAACTTGCTTGCTGAAATTAGTGTAAATCGTCATTGATTTCCTATTCCTTAAAAATTATTGAGATCAAATGTTTTAGAGGAGTATGGTTGTGTGTGTAGTGATAATTATAAGAGCAACCCCTATGGGTAGTGTAAAAATACACATTACTAGGCCAAATGTACACGGTAAAAAGTGAGGAAAATGCTACGAGTAGTCCAAATATACCCTACAACCACATGGGTTATGCCTGAGTCGGTGAGGTCGCTTTTAGACTGCTTAGGGTTGGTCGGGTGACATCAAAGTGTGGCAGTTGCTATCTCATTATATGTATTAGACTATCTGGAAGGAGAGGAATTCGAGATATTTTTAAGACAATGAGACTGCGCCTTCTAGACTTTGTTATCAGTTTTTGAGTACCATTCTTAGCTGGTATAAGGATATACATGTTTCTTCGGCGCACGATTTCTTAGAGTTCATCGAGGAGCTATATACAGTTTTGTAGTTCGGGTTTCATGGTGGTGGGTTGAGTATCACCTTGTTTTTTCTGGTTGTCTGTTTGGCATGCTTTCTATATACGGGTTCCGCTCCCTTAGCGGTTGGTCATTAATACATTTAATTATCAAATATATATATTAGGACTGTCAATTGAGCTGAGTAAACCCGAAGCCCGTTTGCTTGGCCCGCTAAATTTGGGCTAAGCTTTTATTGGGTTTGAGCCGAGCCAAGTTTGAACCAAAATATTAAGCCCGAATTCAATTTGAGCCGAGCTCGAGCGAAGCATTGCCAAGCCCGAACTAGGCTTGGTCCAAAATTATATATATATATATATATATTTCTATGATATGTAAAAACTGTTTTTAAAACAAAACAATTTTTAACGTATGTAAATTTCTACATTCTAATGTTTGATCACTCAATATTTTTTTATATAAATGAATTTACTGATATCATGTTATGTTTGTGTGGTATCCATTTAATGTTGTCAAAAAATACTTATGTGCTAAAATGTTATTTTTAATGTTGTATAAATAAGTTTTTGTTGCTGAAATATTATTTTTAAGTTAATGTTGCTGAAATATGTATTTCAGTGCTATCTAAACAGGTTCAGGATGCGGAAATATTCATAGTAATGCTGTCTAAACGTGTTTTTTTATTCTAGAATATTTTTTAATGTTGTCCTATATTGCTAAAATATGTATTTTAGACAAGTTTTCATAATTTGTTGCTGAAATATTAATATTTTTTTTGCTGGAATTTTTATTTGATGTTGAATGCATTTTTTTCCAGCCAAAACTAATTATTACTTTGAAAATAATAAACATAAATGCTTTATTATTGAAAAAAGTCTAAGAAAAAATAAATAATTATGTCATGGTATATCAAATCCGAGCATGCTCAAATCGGGTCTGAAGCCCGATATACTTTGTGAGCTGAGCTTGAGCCAAAGACTTCTAAGCTCGTTCGGGGCGAGCTTGAGCTTGAGTCAAGTAGATCATTATCGCGCCGAGCCTTAACAACCCCAAGCTCGGCTCATAGAGACCGATTGACCGATCTAATACATAAATATATATTAGTGTTATGATTTTTTCGGGCCAGACACATAAACTTCGTACAATTGTTGTTTGGTATTCATGCACATAAAAAATGTTGGGTTTGATTTTGGGTTGTATTTTGGAGTGATTGATTTCCCACGAAATAAGTAGTCTAGGACTTTAAGGAAGCATCCACGTGTGACTTTAGGTCAACGTTCTAACTATTATTATATGAAATAGTCGTTATTGCATATTATTATATTTTTGATTTCACGTTTATATAAAATTATGTTGGATATTTCGAATCTGACTGTTGTTATATATAATTTTTTCTTGTTAAATAAGGAAAATTAAACTTTTATTCAACAACAGTAACATTCTGAAATCGTATACTCGCATTTACAATTTTTTAGGAAGTATATATCTTGAGTATTTTGTTGTTATCCGTTAAAAAATGTGGTATAACTTAAAAATAAATAAATAAATAATAATAATAATTTTCATGTTCATTTGGCATCAACAGTGTCCTAGAAGCCTAATTGGTAAAACATAGTCAAGTATATCATATTCTCAAAAACAAAGTTTCAGATAAAGTAGCAATTATTCCATGTAACGACCCAATGACCAAAATAGTGAAACAGTGGAAAGTGGGGCATGTGAGTTATTAGTGATTTATTTAATCTTAAAAGCTACTTTGTAATTTCATTTAAAAAAAAGGGTCTTTACAAATAGGTCCCATTTATGGGGTCAACATTATTATAAGTCCTATTAACTTTTCAATAATCCCATAGGTCCTATTCCAACTTTTTCGCAAATTTTTTCACCATTTTACCCTTTTATAACTAATCATCTGTAACTTCCTTTAGGAAGTTACATAAGTGGGTGGACTTTTTTTTTTAATCTTTAAATGATCATAACTTTTTATTGACAAATCTGTTTTTCACAAAATTACTATTTTTGAAATCTGCTCGACGAGATCTATCAAACAAGATCCATGAAGGCTATAAAATTCCAAAGAAAAAAATTTACACAAACAGTAAACTTTACTGTATGCACTAGAATATGAAATAATTTTATATATGTGTCATTTTCACAAACAAACAGTAACATTAACTGTGGTGATATATATATATATATATATATATATATATATATATATATATATATATATATATATATATATATATATATATATATATATATATATATATATATATATACGGTGGATCCAAACCCTTTTTTTCAAAATTGCCTAATATCTAAAGGTCCGCGCTAGCGGTATCCAATCATTACCACCATTGTTGGAGCTTCAACGACCTTCATCAGAGCTCCGATTTGGGGTGGGTAAGGGTGGCATGTGGTGCCGCTGGCGCGGACCTTTGAAAATAAGAGACTTTTGAATAAATGGGTTTTGGATCCACCGGAGTATCATGGGGTGTCGTTGGCGCGGACCTTTGAAAATAAGATTGGATAAATGGAATCGGGATCATCTGGAGCACCGATTTGGGTGAGTAGGGGTGGCACAGAACTTTAAAAATAGGAGCATATTGGATATATATATATATATATATATGTGTGTGTGTGTGTGTGTGTGTGTGTGTGTGTGTGTGTGTGTGGCCATCCCCGATCCCCGACGCGGAGGGAGGAAGGGATCCTTCGGGTCCCACGCGTCCCCTCTCGGGAGAGCGCTTCGGTCGGCGTCAATTTGTGAGGTGTGAAGATATAGAGAGATTTAGAGTCGCCAATCTATTTTACTCAAAACAGACAAAAGAAAAAGGTGAAGCCACCCCGAAGGATGTCATCCAAAGACATACTGGTGCGTGCGAAACCAAATGATTCGAGAAGGGTTTGGAGGCTTGGTTACGAAATGTAAAGGTGTTAGGCACCCATTCCGCCCTTTCGGTTTCTCATGGATATTTTCTATTTTCCTTTATATTTCCCCCCGTGATATGTGTGCATGTGTATATATAGAATGGAGGTATGAATCCTCGACTTGTATCATAGAAAAGACAAAGAGAGTCATCCGTAGGAATGTGAGATTAGTGTAGAAAATAAGATTTACGTGATTACCCCTACGTTGACCGTTATAAAGGAACGATAATGCATATGGAATAATACGTTACTAAGAACAAGTATATATAATATAATGGAAAATGAGATAAAGAGAAAGATAGAAAATAAGAGAAAAAGTGAGAAAAGGACTCGAGTTTCGGGTTTTACCCCGAGACGCCTACGCAGCCTATAAAGGCATCAAAGTCCACGTAGTTCGCAAATAAACGAGCGGTGGGGTTTAACCAATCAATCCAAATGGAGAAATATCTTATTTGTAAGTGTGTGTGTGTGTAGAAAAAGTGTTTTAGTTGTGAGAAAAGTGTTGAAAAGGTGTGAGAATCCCTACTTGGAATTTATTAGCAAACCCTCTTTTTCTTGTTTTTATTTATATGAAAATAGGAGATGTGCAATAATACTAGATAAAAAGTATATTTATGGTGTGTGAAATGAGATAATAAAAGTGCTAAGTAAGAAAACAAGTTATTGCAAACTTAAGAGAATTTAGGAGAGAGTTTGAGAAAGTTGGACCTTCTTGGAGACCTTGAGCTTGATCTTGAATGTTGAAAGGAAGCCCTTGCACTTGGATGATGATGGAGAGTGGTTAATTCATCAAGTTTGATGAAAGGGATGATGAAAAGTGGAAGTGAAAAAGGGATTTGAGAGTTGAAATCACGCTGCCTTCGAGAGAGGTTTCTGGGGGGTTTCTAAGAGTGATTTTCCTCTGATCTGAGCTCCCCTTGCAGATGAGGCTAACGCCTCCTTTTATAGCTCCAGGGGACTGCCTATCGGCTTAGATCCATTCCTGCCTGCCGGCAGGAAGGTGCCGATAGGCAGGTTCTGGGACCTGCCGTTTGCAGTGTGTTTCAGGCTTTTTCGGAAAATTGGCCGCCGAGGGCAAAACCGTTGGTCAGAATTGTGCACGGGGCATACCGTTGGAAAGGTATTTCAGAGACCTTCGAAATTCCTTTGGACCGCTCCCAATTTTGGGAGTTGAATTTGGGTCAAGTGTGGCTCGGAAGCGTTTGTCAGTCCGTTGGACGGGGAATCATTCGAACGCAAATGGATCGTTCGTCCGCATGGTAAGTCCAAATCGTGTACGAGATGGACCGTTAGAAAGGTTAGGAGGTTTACTTAGACATTCCAAAGAGTTTGGCCCAGTTTGGGGAGTTGACTTTGGTCAACCGAGCTCGAGAAGCATTCGGTGACCTCTCGGAGTCAAACGGATCGTCCGTCCGCATGGAAAGTCAAAATCGCGCACGGTACGGACCGTTGGAAAGGGTATTTAGTTCCCTTAGAAGATTCATTCAGCCTCGGTCGACCTGAAGAGTTGACTTGGGTCAAACAGAGCCTAGAAGCGCTCGGTGGCCTCTAGGTAGGGTTTCAGACGCAAACGGAACATTCGTCTACATGGTGAGTCGGAATCGCGCACGGGGCGGACCGTTGGAAAGGGTATTCAGTGAACTTTTAAGATTCATTGAGTATCGATTGAGATGAAGAGTTTGACTTTTGGGTCAAACTGAGCCGGGGAGTGCCCGATGGCTTTTAGGTCAGTACACGGGACGTGACCAGGGTTTACAGTGATAAGTGGAGGTACTAGGGACCTAAGGAGAGTTAGGGGGTAATGGAATGAGGTGTCTACAATATATATATATATATATATATAGTTCGTAAAAATGTCATAGATATTAAACTTTATTGTATACACCAGAAAATGAAATAGTTTCATATTTGTGACATTTTCACAAACAATAACATTTACTGTGTTAATATATTTATGAAATAGTTTTATATATATAACATTTTCTCAAACACTAACATTTGCTGATTTAATATTACACAATATATATATATAACATTTTCACAAACAGTAACATTTACTGAGTTAATATTACATAACGTATATATATACACGGTAGATCCAAACCTCTTTTTTTTTTTAAATTACCATATTTTTAAAGGTTTACGCTAGCGACATTCAATCCCCACCACTACCCACCCCCATTGTCGAAGCTTCAACGACTTTCATCAGAGCTATGATTTAGGTGGGTAGTAGTGGCATAGGGTGCCGCTTGCGCGGACCTCTGAAATTAAGGGAATATTAGATAAATGGAGTTTGGATCCACTGGAGATCCGATTTGGGGTGAGTAGGGGTGACACTACTACCAACCCAAATCATAGCTCTGATGAAAGTCGTTGAAGCTCCGACAATGGGGGTGGGTAGTGGTGGGGATTGAATGTCACTGGAGTAAACATTTAAAAATATGGTAATTTTGAAAAAAAAATAGTGGTTTGGCTCTACCGTGTGTGTGTGTGTGTGTGTGTCTATATATATATATATATATTTATATATATATATATATATTTATATATATATATTATGTAATATTAACTCAGTAAATGTTACTGTTTGTGAAAATGTTATATATATATTGTGTAATATTAACTCCGTAAATGTTACTATTTGTGAAAATGTTATATATATAAAACTATTTCATAAATATATTAACACAGTAAATGTTATTATTTGTGAAAATGTCACAGATATAAAACTATTTCATTTTCTGGTGTATACAAAAAAGTTTAATATCTATGACATTTTTACAAATAATAGCATTTACTCTGTTATCACATTATATATATATATATATATATATATATATTCAATATGTTTTTATTTTTAAAGCTCTGCGCCAGCGGCACCTAATGCAACTCCTACTCATCCCAAATCGGTGCTCAAGAGTATCCAGATCCCATTTATCCAATCTTATTTTCAATGGTCCACGCCAGCGGCACCCCATGACACTCCGGTCGATCAAAAACCCATTTATTCAAAAGTATCTTATTTTCAAAGGTCCGCACCAGCGACACCACATGCCACCCTTACCCACCCCAAATCGAAGCTCTGACGAAGGTCGTTGAAGCTCCAACAATGGTGGTAAGGATTGGATGTCGTTAGCATGAACCTTTAAATATAAGGTATTTTTGAACAAAAGAGGTTTTGGATCCCACGGATATATATATATATATATATATATATATATATATATATATATATATATATATATATATATATATATATATATATATATATATATACTGTGTAGTATTACCACAGTAAATGTTACTGTCTGTTTGTGAAAATGTCACATATATAAAATTATTTCATATTCTAGTGCATACAGTAAAGTTTACTGTTTGTGTAAATTTTTTTCTTTGGAATTTTATAGCCTTCATGGATCTTGTTTGATAGATCTCGTCGAGCAGATTTCAAAAATAGTAATTTTGCGTAAAACGGATTTGTGAATCAAAAGTTATGATCATTTAAAGATTAAAAAAAAGTCCAACCACTTATGTAATTTCCTAAAGGAAGTTACGGATGATTAGTTATAAAAGGGTAAAATGGTGAAAAAATTTCCTAAAAAGCTGAATAGGACTTATAAGAATGTTGACCTGATAAATGGGACCTAAATATAATTATCCCTTAAAAAAATCAGCGTCAGTCTCAATTTATACTCTCAATAAAATATGCATTAAAATTGTACTTGATATTTTAAGAGTTTAACTAGAGTAGAGTATAAAATACAAAATAAGACTTCAATAAAAATGGTCATCGCATGAAATAGATTAAAATAATGCAAGAAATTAAATTTGTTGTTCTTAGTAATTTTGTTTCTTTTAATTTTTTTAGTTATTGCGAGTTTTATTTAGTTATAAAGACTAATATTATATATATATATATATATATATATATATTATATTATACATTATACTCACCACACGCAATCTTTTTTTTTTACAATATTTTTTTTTACCTAACATGAAAACAACCTAAATAAAAGTCACATTATGACATGACAATATGTTTTTTTAATGAAACATGAACACGATCAAAATAAACTATCATGACACCAAATGACATGAAATAATATTTTTTTACCTATTTTGAACACGACCCGAGCAAAATCAGTACAACACAAAATACTTTTTTCAAACCAAAACAAACCCGACAAAGTTAAAAATGACATGACACGACCAAAAACATCTTATAGCAGCAAAACACAATTTGTTTTGTAACAAAAAACGAACTCGACCAAAAGAAAAATGACATGACCCTACATAAAATTAAAAATAATATTTCATGTAGTGTCATGTCAATTTAATTTTGGTCGGGTTCATTTTTTGTTTGAAAAAAAATTGTGTTGTACTAGGTTTACTTGGGTCGTGTTCGAGATATGTAAAAAAAATGTTATTTCACGTCGTGTGGCGTCGTGTCACTCTTATTTTGATCGTGTTCATGTTTCATTAAAAAAAATTGTATCGTGCCATAATGTGTTTTATATATTTGTGTTTTTTTCATGTCAGGTAAAAAAAGCAAATTTTTGGCATGTGTCATAAAAATAATTATCGCGGGAGATAAATCAAAAGAGTCCCAGAAAATTAAACTTGCGATGATTATAAGATGTTTTGGTAATTTTATTTCTTATAAATTTTATTTAGTTATTTTAAGTATTAAAATATTATATATTATACAAAAAAATATAAAAGTTTTTGGTCTTTGGGGATCCACTCACTTGTTATTTGTCTTCTACGCTTCGGTTAGATGGTCCATTAAAATTTCGTGTAGACTACAATTTTCATATTCTTTAATTTTATATTTCATTTCCATCATTTTATCAAACATTCATAATTAGATTTGTTTTTAAATACAAATTAAACAAAAAAATACGTTAAATCCATATTTGACAGCCGAGACTATTAATACAAAGTTTTATATTTCGGTATATTAAAAACAGTCCTGCTCGGCTGGAATATATAATACAATATATGAATGGCAGTTCCTAGAATAAGGGAGCATTTGAATTTGAAAGCAGATATCGTTAGTGTTGTTGGGTGAGATGCTAAGTCTTCCATGTGATGCTAATATCTCGGTTATTTGTTATCAGTAGTAGACTTGGTCAATACTCCCCCCCCCCCCCCCCACACACACACAAGCTGATGGAGGTTTTCAAACAACCATGAGCTTGTCTTGCAGAAACTCAAATTTGGGAGTTGTGAGTCCTTTGGTAAAAACATCAGCAATTTGATCATGAGTAGAGATGAATTGTACTTGTAGTTGTTGTTTAGCAACTTGGTCACGAACAAAATGAAAATCGATTTCCACATGTTTAGTGCGAGAATGAAAGACCGGATTAACTGATAAGTATGTGGCACACCAAAGAATTGGAGGTTTATGTGGTGGGAAGCCAATTTCATGTAACATGGATTTGAGCCAAATAAGTTCAGTAGTAGCATTAGCAAGCGATTTATATTCAGCTTCAGTAGAGGAGCAGGACACAGTCTTGTGTTTGCGGGATTTCCATGTAATGAGATTGGAACCCCAATAAATTGTAAAACCATCGGTTGATTTACGATCATCAATGCAGCCAGCCCAGTCAGAGTCGGTAAAGTCTTGGAGTTCAAGTGAGGAGGATTTGGTAAGGTGAAGGCCGTGAGATGGGGTAGCATGGATATAACAGAGAATGCATTTGACTAAAGTCCAAAGAGTATCCGTTGGTTGATGTATAAATTGATAAGATTTGTTTAAAGCGAATGTAATATCAGAAAGGGTAAGTGTGACATATTGAAGGGCTCCAACAATTTGGCAGTAGGAAGTGGGGTTGGGTAAGGGAGTGCCTTTATTTTTAGAGAGAGAAAGTGTGCTGGAAATGGGTGTTTTAATAGGTTTTGAGTTAGAAATGTCGTGGCGATGGATAAGATCACAAATGTAGCGTTGTTGGGATAGGTGTAAGCCAAAGGAGGTAGGTGTGACTTCAATGACAAGGAAGTAATGGAGATGGCCAAGATTTTTAAGAGAAAATTCAGCGCCGAGAGAGGAGATGGGAGAAGTTATGAGGTGAGAGTTGTTACCTGTTAACAAGATGTCGTCTACATAAATAAGAAGAAACATTATGTTGGTGTCATATTTGTAGATAAAAAGGGAGGAGTCAGTTTTAGAGCCAAAAAATTTGTGGGTGAGAAGATATTGAGTGAGACGATGAAACCAAGCACGAGGTGCCTGTTTTAAACCATAAAGAGAGCGATTAAGTTTACAAACAAAGTGAGGATGGGTAGGATCTTTAAATCCAGGAGGTTTGCAATACCCCGCACTTTTATGGATAATAAAAAATTCATAAGTAAGTGTAATTTGGGAATTTAAGAAATTATCGTGAATAGTAATTTTGGAGTTTTCAAGGATTAAATGATTTTAGATGTGTATTATAATTACTCTTGGGATTTAGTGAATAAGTTGGAGTATTTTATTATATGTCGTTGCTGGGTAAAGCGACAGAGGAGAATATTTTAATGGAAAAACCCGCATTGAGATGTATTGGGTTAAAAAAGTGAATTGCGGTCAAGTACCCCAGATGGAAATTTCAATTGCGCGGTTGGTCTCGGAATGGCGAGATAGTCAAAATAGAGTATCCGGGGAAAAAATTGAGTTTCAGGAATTTTTGGACCCATAGGGACTCGTAATTGAGTAAACGAGTAATTTTTGGGTTTATTAAGGGATAAACCCTTTTCTCTATTATAAGAGACACGAGAGAGTAAGAAAGAAAAGATAAAAAGAAAGAGGGAAAGAAAGGAAGAAGGAAAAGAGAGAAGAAAAATGGAATTTCGGCTAAACTCCACCGGATTCGACTCGAGGTCGTCACATTTCATCCTCCAAGCAAGTGTATAATAGAGATAAAAATGAAAAATGAGTAATTCTCATTCCAGGAGATTATATCCGGACGTGTATAATGATATGTATATATAAGTGATTATGATAATGTATATAATTATATGAGTACACCTATACACGTTGTGTACTGAGGGTCTAATGGATCTCAACGAACAACACTGTCAAGTAGTAATGTATCGGGGGGTTACTTATTTGGATTTCTCTTCGCGAGACACCCCACGCAAGAATTTAGCACAGTGTTGGGAATTGAGAGAAGTTTATCCCTTAGTACCCGGTTTACTTAGGACCTTAGGGTTTGGGGGTAACGGATTAGTTAGAGCCAAAGTAGCTTGACTAGGATGTTTAGAGGGATACGCTAGGAGTGCACTATTAGAAGAGTGGAAAGGGGTATCTCATGGGAGTGCAATACCAATTTAAATATGAGATAAAACATATTTTTCTAAACAAAGCATTTATACACTTGCAAAATATTTTCACAACTAGGGCTCTGACCCATTTTTTTATTTTTCCCTCTCTTGCTATATATATATTATATATATAGGTGTCCAGACACAAGGACGCCTAGATGATGATCCCTTCGAGTCGAACGCTTGCTGCAGCAGCTGTGGATGCATGCAGGTTTATTTTTAAACGCTTCTATTTTGTAATCTAGATAGGAGTTACTGTGTAAATACTCGGGTCAAAAGCCCAACTTCATTTATTTATTCTTCACGGCCTTTTAGTGCGGCATTCGATTTGGTTCTACTATTGTTAAATCGAGTGTTCGGTTATTTTATTTACTTTCAGTTTCATTTATATAAACTGTGTGAATATTTTATTTGTATAGTTTGTTTAAAAATATTAGTTAAATAAAATTTTCACGCTAGCTTAATAGGTTATTAGTAATTAATTTAGTTTTCGACACTGATGCTAAGAATGAACCATATGCGACTCGTGTTTTGATTTGGTACATGAGTGATCGCCTGGTATTTTATTAGGCGGGGTGTCACGGATGGTATCAGAGCACCAGGTTCTAGTGTCCTTAGGAATCTGTGCGGACATACAATGCTTTCCGCGTTACTCTCGATTTGATATAGAGCCTTATGATTAGGATTGTTGATTCCTGTTGTGAGATTTCGTTCTCTTGCCATATTATAAGATTATAGTAATCTTTTGCATGCTCATTCGAGATTCGTGTGCTGGTCGATGAAGGACGACCACAAAACGACATTACAAGGGTAGAAGAAGGCAGGACTTATTTGGAGCGGTTAGTTGAAGCTGGAGATTAGGACCATAGAAGAGGTCACTCTCCTTGTGGAATTGGTCAAGGAAAGTTGTAATGACTACTAAGGTATAGTAGTTATAATTATCCACACACCGTTATAGGAGAGAGTGGTGCTAAGCTTGAATTACCTAGTGAAGTAAATTTGGAAAAAGGGTCAAAAGGTATTGATAAGGACCATATGTTCAAGTTTAAGTTATATGAAGGGAGTGCAATGTGATTCAATGGAAGTGAAAGGATTAGAAGCTTTGGCTTAAAGCAGGGTGTGGAAATACCCATATGTGAAAATTAGAGGAAAAATTTTCACTCGTGGGAGAAATATTGAAATGGTGGGAACGGTGGTCACCATACTTAGGGGAGCAGGACGTGTTGCTCGAAGAGGAACCTTACGGACGGTTTTCACAACAAATTCCTTTGGATGGTTGGGAAGGAAAAGAATGCAATTCTGAACTATTCACCTAAGGATCGGTCAGATACCGGCAGTGAATAAATAGTTATGGAGAAGTGAACTTTGTGCCGAATAGAGAAGGTACAATGAAGGGAGAGCCCTTCAGAGGAATAAAAAGGCTCACTAGTAAGTGTTGCTAACACTTATGGAGAAAGTATGTTCATGAAACCCCATCGGTGGGCATCCACCTGAGGAATTCATTAAAATAGGGCTGTTGAAGTCGGTAGTGGAGTTTCCTTTTAACGAGGAAGTTAAAGGGACTATGAAAGTGATTGTCAGGATCGAGGACATAGAGTCCGATGATACTGATAACTTTTATATGGTGAGGGTGGCCATAGATGGAGGAATGTTGCAATGTGGAAGTGTATAACCACACGTTTTGATCTTGCCCGGTAGGAGTTAAAGGACAAGAGTAGGGTGCCTAGATGAGGCATAGAGTTAAGTAATTTTGATTCAGTTAGGGCAAGTATACCATGTTCGA
Organism: Sambucus nigra; assembly: GCA_949130495.1. Taxonomy (NCBI): domain Eukaryota; kingdom Viridiplantae; phylum Streptophyta; class Magnoliopsida; order Dipsacales; family Adoxaceae; genus Sambucus; species Sambucus nigra. The sequence goes on along the minus strand of OX422221.1, from coordinate 525,474,691 downwards.
GAATCTTTTGGAGTAGCTAGGGAGATTGGCAAAGTTGTTGTTATGAGTTTCACCTCAAGTGGAGGAGGTATATTTGGCGTGACTGGATAGAGTCGCGGTATTTTTCTAACCCTAGATTCGTGTGTGTAATTCGATCTTTGTGGCAGTATCGATAACATTATATAGTGTATGTCTATGTGTTTTTCCGCGGTAGCGGAGTTCTATTTTCCTTCATTCGCTGTAAAAGCGGGTGTTGATATTTTGAATATATATCTAGTTTGTATTACTCGTTCTATATGTGATATACGAATATTGTATTATTCTAAGTATATTATGATATTCATTGTTCAGAGCGATAGCAGGCTAATGATGGCAAGACTATCGTGTTCGCGGTTCCAGGGTGGAACAGGTTATTATTGCGATATCTCACCTGGATACAGGTTGATCTCGCCTTTATTATATGTATAGTTGGAACTTCGGTGAGCAGATATTTTATTATCATGATTCGAGTGCGTGTCGACCTTATAGGTGTGATTTAAGGTATGCAGGGTTTATTGTTGAGCTGTGAGTTTAAGCTCATTATTGTTTGCGCAAGGACTTAGTGTTAGTGCGAGTGCTTAGTGGTGTGGCTCCTTGACAGAGATAGGAGGTCAGACCACATTTTGTTGAAAGAGGGGATAGGGTTATTCCGGTTTCATATTTGAAGCTAAGGGACCTCCACGACGGACAAAGTTAAGTAGTAGTGTATTGGAGGGGTTTCCTATTTGGATTTCGCTTGCGAGACGCTCCACGCATGAATCTTAACGACGTCAGGAGTGGAGAGATATTATAGGATACGAGGATTTTGGTTTTGTCGATAAGTCATATAGTGTGGAGGAAACACTATAGATTGAGGTCCATATGATGATAGTACGACTATGGAAATATAAGTGCTATGGAGAAGCACTAAAGTGGTCCTCTCAGCACAAGTAGGTGGGTGATGATGGATTTAGAGAAATTGATTTGAGGCTTATAGCCAGGCCTTAATAAAAAGGAAAATTTTGGAGGAAGTATGTTTTGGGTGTGATGTTCACAACAGGTTTGAAGGGAGTAAGTTCAATAGAGTTAGTGGCGCCGATATAGGAAGATGTGGGAAGTAAACCACAAGATGATTGGTTGATTAACCTTGAGAAGAATTAAATTTCGCGGATTGGGAAGACCCATGTGTGAGTATTACACCAAGGAAATAAGGCCCATTATTTAGAGAGAGTGTACGTGTTGATGTTTACAATGGTTGTGAAAATAAGCACAGGTTAAAAGGTGTATGGGCACATTGGAAAATTAGTTTTATATACCTCTTGATATAGAAAGGGCGTAGTATATAAGTTGAAGATTATGTCATAAGGCAGTATAAGTGGAATTGGTATGGTTCGGAAGGAATGTCGTGAGCTGAAGGCGATAATCTAATTGTAGGGGCCAATAAGAAGTAGCATGCTCAAGTTAAGCGATGAGACTAACGAGAGTGGTTGACCGTTAGAGTAATTTACTTTTTAAGGGAAATTAGATATCCTCATGTAGATAAGCGGGCGTTGAGATTTAGACGTTAGAGATGCGGTTATAGGCTCGTTTGCTCTACTTGTGGCACTAGAAATGATAGGTGCGATGTGATGTTATTAGAGTCACCTTACGACGAAGTAGTATTGTAGCACATAGGGATTTAGTGAATTATAGTATAAACTTTGAGATAGGTGGGTACCGAATGAGTGTATGGTTGAGAGTCATCGGGTTAGTACCATTCCATTTGAGGCATTAGGATGTGGAGTGATTCATGATCTTAGGTTAGTGTTAGAAGTATCGGTTGTATCTGAATTTCGAGGGAGAAATTCTGTTGTAAGGGGGGGAGTATGTAATACCCCGCACTTTTATGGATAATAAAAAAATCATAAGTAAGTGTAATTTAGGAATTTAAGAAATTATCGTGAATAGTAATTTCTGAAGTTTTCAAGGATTAAATGATTTTCAATGTGTATTATAATTACTCTTGGGATTTAGTGAATAAGTTGGAGTATTTTATTATATGTCATTATTGGGTAAAGCGAAAGAGGATAATATTTTAATGGGAAAACCCCCATTGGGTTAAAATAGTGAATTGCGGTCAAGTACCTCAGATGGAAATTTCGATTGCGCGATTGGTCTCGGAATGGCCGAGATAGTCAGAATAGAGTATCCGGGGGAAGAAATTGAGTTTCATGAATTTTTTTACCCCTAGGGACTCGTAATTGAGTAAACGAGTCATTTTTATTAAGGGATAAACCCTTTTCTCTCTTATAAGAGACATGAGAGAGTAAGAAAGAAAGGAAAGAAAAGTGAGAAAGAAAGAGGGAAAGAAAGGAAGAAGGAAAAGGGAGAAGAAAAAGGGTATTTCGGCCAAACTCCACCGAATTCGACTCGAGGTCGTCGGATTTCATCCTCCAAGCAAGTGTATACTTGCTCTATTTCATTTTGTGCATTTATTTCATATTATAGTTGGTAAACTATATAATTTTGGGTTAGAACCCTTAAAATAAATTTGGAAAATTTGAGTATGAGTTTACATATTGATGTAATGTAAACTCTTAATGATTTCTAGTGTTAAATCCATGTAAATGGAGTGAAGAAATGGATTGAAATGGGTTATAATGATAAGTTGGGGTTTTTATGGTTTTAGGGTTTAAATCTAAGAGAAATGATTTAATACACCAAATTAATTGATGTGTTAGTTGCAAAACCCAGATTAGATGGTTATTGAGTTGTTGGATGAGATTAGAAACAACAAAAATGGAGAAAAATTGAGGTTTGGATTTTTGGAGAAGAAGGTGAATAGTGACCAGAATCTTTTTCCAATCGATTCGGCTAGGGCGAATCGATTAGGCTCTTGTTAAAAAATGAAAATTGTAGATCTTTTTTATACGGTCGCGTGGGCGCCAACCGCGTATTTTTTTGATTTTTTTTATTTATAATGATTTTTATATGGAAAGCTGTCCGAGATCGAAATCGTTAGTCAGAAATTAAGGCTAGAATTATTTGGAGATAAATATTAGGGGTTCCCAAATAGAGTGTTAGGACATCTAAAGGACTTGAGGAGATATGAAAAAATTGGGTTCGTTGAAATAAATTCGAGTTCTAATTTAAATGGAGATTGGATTGAGTTTTGGGTTTATGGGATATATATAAAACCTAAGTAGATTTGGGGATTTCGGACCAGCCGAATCGATTCGGGCAAGCCGAATTGATTCGGTAAGAGACAGTTTGAAAGTATAACCATTTTGAATCGATTCGGTCCTGGAATTTTTTTGAAGTTTTCTCCTTTTAAGTTTAGAGAGACTTAGATTATGGTTTTGGAGATTATTATAGGAGTTTCTGAATGGGATGTTAGGACTCCTAGATGATGATTTGAGGATAAGTAAACCTCGAATTAATTTAGTGTACGATCTAGGGTATGGATTTAATGAATGCTTGGGAATACTTTTGGGTTTAGTATTGTGAGTGTGCGAATATTTGAATGATATTATTTATGAGAATCATTGGGGTTATTGGTCATCATTATGTGTGGTTGGTAATTACAGCCATGTATACATTTGATAAGTGATAATTGTATATATATACTATATTCACATCGTATATATATATGTATATACATGTGTGTGATTGGTATATGTGTATCTTAGAGGCTAATTTCCATGGGCTTTCCTTTGGTATAGAGTTGGGACAACCAAATTATATATTTTATCTAGTGCAATCCGGAGAGGTTGCATGATGTGGGTGAATGCCCTGGCTTGAGGAGTAGGGAGAGTATAATCCTTGGTTCATTATCGTCCCGCGTTCGAGTGCAATGTGTGTAACTCCACTTGCAGGGGGAACATGACAGCCTCCACCGTTTTGTGTTTTTACCATGACCATTGAGTGAGTCTGGATTGGTACCGTGGTGCTGTGAGTAAACCCAAAGTTGGATGGTGTGTATAGTATATTACTTCTGCATGAGAACAAGATATTATACATCTCTAATAAGTGTAAAGAGATAAAAATGAAAAAGGAGTAATTCTCATTCTGGAAGATTATATCCAGACGTGTATAATGATATGTATATTTAAGTGAGTATGATAATGTATATAATTATATGAGTATACCTATACACATTGTGTACTAAGGGTCTAATGGTTCTCAACGAACAACACTGCCAAGTAGTAGTGTATCGGGGGGTTCCTCGTTTGGATTGCGCTTCACGAGACACCTTACGCACGAATTTAGCACGGTGTTGGGAATGGAGAGAAGTTTAGCCCTTAGTACCCGGTTTACTTAGGACCTTAGGGTTTGGGGGTAACGGATTAGTTAGGCAGAGTATCTTGACTAGGATGTTTAGAGGGATATGCTAGGAGTGCACTATTAGAAGAGAGGTAAGGGGTATCTCATGGGAGTGCGATACCAATTTAAATATGAGATAAAACATATTTTTCTAAATAAAGAATTTATGCACTAGCAAAATATTTTCACAACTCGGGATCTGACCCGTTTCTCTATTTTTCCCTCTCTTACTATATATCTTATATATATAGGTGTCCAGACACGGGGACGGCTGGATGATGATCCCTTCGAGTCAGACGCTTGCTGCATCATCTGTGGATGCATGCAAGTTTATTTTTAGACGCTTCTATTTTTGTAATCTAGATAGGAGTTACTGTGTAAATACTCGGTTCAAAAGCCCAACTTCATTTATTTATTCTTCATCGCCTTTTAGTGCGGCATTCGATTTGGTTGTATTATTGTTAAACCGAGTGTTCGGTTATTTTATTTCCTTTCAGTTTTATTTATATAAACTGTGTGAATATTTTATTTGTATAGTTTGTTTAAAGAGATTAGTTAAATAAAATTTTGACGCCAGCCTAATAGGTTATTAGTAATTAATTTGGTTTTCGACAGTGATGCTAAGAATGAACCATATGTGACTCCTGTTTTAAGTTGGTACACGAGTGATTGCCCGGTATTTTATTAGGCGGGGTGTCACAAGGTTGTTCCACGAAGACATTTTTTGTTAAGAACCCGTGAAGAAAAGCATTGTTGACATCCAACTGAGAAATAGGCCGATTGTGGGAGACTGAAATGGATAAAATGGTTCGAAATGTGGTAGCTTTGACAACTGGGTTAAAGGTTTCATTAAAGTCCAGTCCATATTCTTGCTAAAGCCTTTGGCAACTAAACGAGCTTTGTATCGTTCAAGAGAGTCATCAGATTTTCATTTAATGCGATAGACCCATTTGCAGCCAATAATATTCATGTTAAGAGAGGGTGGAACAAGGGACCAAGAGTTATTTAGAATAAGGGCATTCATTTCAGCAGTCACGGTATGGCACCAATGTGGGTCTTTATTGGCGGAAGTGAAACATGTGGGTTCTGTGAGTTGGACAGTGGTAAGATGAAGTTTATGATTGTTGGAAGAGGCAACGTACGAGTGTGAGTGATTTCTAGAGTTGTCCAGATTTGCTGTGAAGTTTGCAATCCGATGACAAGAAAAATCATGGAAGTGGTCATGGAGGAAACAAGCATACTGATGATTAGCTTGTCATGTTGTTTCCACAAGGTTGCATCTGGTTCTGTAGTGGGACATGGATAGCTGCTATCAACAAATCGAAGAAGAATTTGTCCACTTAGAAATGGCTCCACTTTAGTTTTCCAGTGAAGATAGTTAGTGTCATCTAGTTTGATATTGACACAGTGATGAGAGGGGCCAATGTTAACAGTGGATGGTGGTGAGGAAATGTCACTGTTTGTGTTTGACGATGTGGCCATTGGAAATGGAATGACAGAATAATTAGGGAATGATAGTGTTGCAGAAGAGAAGAGAAAAGAGAAAAAAATATTAGGTTAACTGCTCTGATACCATGATAGCCGAGACTATTAATACAAAGTTTTATATTTCAGTATATTAAAAATAATCCAGCTCGACTGGAATATATAATACAATATATGAATGGCAGTTCCTAGAATAAGGGAGCATTTGAATTTGAAAGCAGATATCGTCAGTGTTGTTGGGTGAGATGCTAAGTCTTCCATGTGATGCAAATATGTCGGTTATTTGTTATCAGTAGTAGGCTTGGTCAATAATATTATTATATATTTATTTATTCACTTGTTTTTTTATTTTTTTTTGCATTCCTAATTTTCCATCTCCAATTATATTATATCTATTTGTCTTTGTCTGTGTCTTGACTTCCACAATATGTAAAAAAGAACATTAGACACTTTAGTGTTCTTTCTAGTACATAATGTTGTTTTACTTCCTCCTTAATTCTTTTCAATACTAGTAGATATATAAAGAAATCACAAATTTCCTTTGTTTTTTTCTTTTTAGTGAGATACAAAGTCAACCATACCATTGATATCCATGTGACACCCCGCCCAATTAAATATAGGGTGATCAGTCCTCTACCAATTTAAAACAGGATATTCAGTTGGTTCATTCTCAGCATCACTATCGAAAAACTTTTTAACATATTAATCACCTAATATAAAATTAAGCTAGGTGTCAAAACATTTCCAATTTAGTAAAACCAGGTAAATTCATTTCTATTAAATTCCAAAATATAAACCATTCACCACACATCGAAATATAAATAAATACTGAACATGGATCAAGTCCTACAATAAATAAGACTGAGTAAAACTCTCAGTTCAAAACTCCAAACCATCAACTAAACTGAATACAATAACTCTGATGAAAGAAGTAGAAGTGGGCGACATATGCCCTAAACAATAAGTCTAGATAAAACTGAATGGAAATGATAGATGCGTCTACTGCAAGGACCTACAGCTTCCACAGCAGCTGCAGCACGTCAAGCAATCAAAATCTCTAAATCTGATACTCCTGTGGCTGAGCACCTGATATAATACATATATATAGCAAAAAAGAGAAGAGATACAAGAGACGGGTCAGAGCCCGATGTGTAAAAATGATTTAGCAAGTATTTAAAATTAGTTATTAAAACAAGTCTTATACGCATGTTAGTTATCGAACTCTCACATGAGTTTCTCACCTCTCGTCTATTGTGCATGCCTAACGTACATCTAATCTCCCCCTAGTTATACCTCCCAGTCTAACTAATCAAAAACCATACTAATACTAACTATGCTCACAAGTAGTATTCCCGTATCGCCCATACAATACGCTATTCAGATAGTTTATCTCACATACTAAATTTCATTATTCATCGTTTGAATGGTTAATCTTTTATTCACTAAGATTATCTTACTTCTCATTTTCATTTTATTTACTAGTCTCACAAAGTAGAAAGTTACCCAAGTACACTCATACATATATATAGACTCATCATCCCTATATATATACACTAATCCTGCACTCTTAGGTTAAGACCAGTTAGTGCAACGTAATGATTATTATTATTATCAAGTCTACTAATTTCACACAGTAGCAATATTCACAAGTCCATATATATATATATAGTACCACCATCCCAATACATATATATATACTAATTCTGCACCCCCGGCTAAGCCCCATTAGTGCATATCTCCAGAAAATCATGCATCCCCGTGTTAGCACCCATTAATGCACCTATCAATAATAATTCAGAACCCCCGGGTTATCACCCATTAGTGCGCCTAACAATATAATCTTGCATTAACGGGTTAGCACCCATTAACGCACCTATCAATATTAATCCAGCACCCCCGGGTTATCACCCATCAGTGCACTTAACAATAATCATCCTTGTACCCCCAGGTTATCACCCATTAGTACACTTAACAATTGAGTTTCTGCACCCCCGGGTTATCACCCATTAGTGATCTTACAATAATATCACATAATAGGCATACACACATCCTATTATAAATTATAGGTATTTCTCCAACCCACATATATACTCTTCATACGTATTTTAATCTAATCTCTACGTATAGTGTAAATATTTATATTACTATCTCTCTCGTAATATCCAAGGTATACTCTCTCTCTATACCAAAATAATTAAAGTATTTATTCTCACATACTTTCCCGAAATTCCATCTTATTTAAATTTACTATTTGGCAGTTTCCCTCACTCCAATAAACCGGCAAACTCAAAACTAGACTTTGAGAAATATCCCCAAAAATTCCCTCTGTCGCTCGAACCAGAAGGGTTGTCGTTCGAACGACTTCCACATGTCATTCGAACGGCTTCGCGCGAGATGTCATCTCGATCGAACGACTTCGCGCGAGATCCCCATCTCGTTTGAACCAATCCTTAATCATAATTTAAATCTCCAATTTTCACATAATTAGCATATAAATCATGATTAAATCCACCTACACTAACATGAGCATGATTATTGCTAAAAGAAAGCAAGTAATAAACACTTGCCTCGAATATGATGGTCTGATCCGTTGGTGATGTTGGTATATACGCGTTCCTCTATTCACGATCTACGTGTTGGTGGTCACGGTTGTGCAAGGTGATGCCAAATGAGTCTTCTCTCTTGGAATATTGTTCTCCCTCGCACCCTCCATGGTCGTTCTAACTTCATGTCACCTCCTAACCCTAATGGACTTCCTTGGCTGATACAATAAGTCCGAATTTTCGTCCATTAATTTAGCCCAAAAATACAATTTATCATAATGCCCTCTCGGGGTGCCGGTTAGGCCTAAAATCGTCTTGGGACCCAAACTAAACATCCGGGTACACTATTTTGACTATCTCAATCCTCACGGACTCAATGGAGCAATCGAAATGACCATACGAGTTAATAAAAATAAATTCTCTTTTTATCTCAATCAATTAGTCCTGACACGACTCACACGCGTGTCAGACTTAAATTACTAAACTGTCGCATTTCTCACTTCCGACAATTTATCAAATATCATCATTCCATATTACATATCACACAGTAATATTTAATAGTTATCAACAATAAGTATTAACCCTTGGCACGCTAATTAATAATTATTTTAATTCGGATTAATAACAAATTAATTTCTCACATTTTAATTTAATTAATTCAACAACAATAATTAATCGCATATTTATTCCCATAATAATAATTAATCACATAATTATTTAAATCGTAAAAAATACAGGGTGTTACAATCCATCATTCGTTGGTTTTTGAGTTGTTGTTTTTTTGTCAAAAGAGAAGCTTTATTCAAAACAGTTATATTTTACAAGTGATGTTGCTTCCTGCTGACCTGACTGCAATACTACGATTCTGATCACTAAATAAAAAAGGACATAAAAAATGGGAACATGTCTAAAAATAGTAAAAAAAAAGGGACTCGATACAGACAGTGCATCAAGTACATCGGCACACATGTTTGCTTCTCTAAAAATGAGACCGAGAGTTAGGTGTTAGAGTTTCTTGAACCCTTCATGGATTGCCTGGATCATATCTCCTTAGACTGGATATTGGGCTAAATTCTTGTATATCGTATGTAATACAATTTGAGAGTCTATTTCAATTTCAATATATTTTACGCCCGCATCAAAAGTTATATCTAGTACTATTTTAAGGGCCTAATTGTACTGGAGTATCCGCATATGAATTCACCGTGAATGTTTCAGATGATTCCACCTACGGAGGTAAGGCTCGAAATGTGTTATTTTGCTCCATCAGTGTTACTTTTATATAATTGGGGCGACGGAGGCATCGCAGCAATGTGGTACTATCTTTTTGGTATATTCGCTTGGATGGGTTGTCCCCGTTTTGCTTGTAAAAATTGGATAATCTGGCCAAAAGGAGAATGTAGTATCGAGGTTTTAATTACTGGTTTGTGTCGGGATATGGTTTCATTTCTAACAAGCCATAGAATACGAAGGGTGAAATAGGTCGATGTGATTGGTATGTAAGCGTGAAGGATCCGCATCCCTTATTTAGAAGTCGAAGATGGGCGGGTCGACGCCGTAAGGTTTGTTACTTCGTGCAACATGTGAACTTGGAAGAATGTTGGGCATTCAGTGTAGATATATCTATTAGAGTATGTCAATTCACGTAATGAGAATGTGGGTGATGGAAGTTTATAGTAGTAAAGAAGACGGCCTGGTGCACATGAAACCATATAAAGATTTTTAATTTAAGGGGGAGTGCACTTTTCCAGAGCCAATGCCATGGGAGAGCCAGAGTGTGTTGATGAATAGATTATTTGTTCAACCGTTGGCAAGTATCTTTGATCGTAAATAACCCCGTGTGGCTAAGCCACCTATAGGGCATGTCATGTTAGGTTGTAGTCGATATATAGAGTGACTGGATATGGGGAAAGAAGTCTAAGGGCAGATATTGAGCTAACTTGTGTAAGTTCCATTGATGGTTGTGAATAAAGCTTAATAGGGGGATTTAAGGACAGAGGACGACATATATGGAAACCTTTGGCTTAGAGGTTCGTGGGTGACCCAAATAAGATGTCCAATGGAAATATTTCCTGCCTCAATTCTCCAATTGATTCCTTATTGAAATAAGTGAATAAGTTTAAATATTTAAGTCCAACCCCAATTCCTCATCATGGACTGGGTAACAATGAAATCCGAGCATGGCCCATGTTGTATGTATGGTTACGTGAGGGGTTAATGGGTTAAAGGTAATCAGGATTTGTCTTTGCTTATTATTTTCCCCGAGAGAGTGGAAAATTCCTAAAGAACAGTCTTGAATCTGTTTACTATATTAAGTGTGGGTTGAAAGAAAAAAATGTTGTAATCTGCGAATGCTATTCCCAAAATCAGATGTCCTTTTGGAGAGGGCCGAAGGGCTATGATATTTTTTAGGATACTTTCCTGTTCAATTTTTGAAGAAGGAAATCGAGGCCTAAGATAAATAATATTTGAGAGAAAGAGTCTCCTTGTCTCAGACCTCGAGAAGGTTTGAAGTTTGCTCCAAGTTTCCCGTTAATTAGTGTCTAGAAAGAAGTGGAGAAGACTCATAAGATAATTTATGTTATCCATTGCTTGGGGAAACCATGTCGTTGCAGAATCCATCGAAGGAACGACTGTTCCATTTGGTCATATACTTTAGATAAATCAATTTTGACTACACAACTTCCTTTCTTAGATTTCGACTTATGCGTGGTGTGCAACATTTCATGTGTGATTAAAATATTATTCTTCACATGACGGTTTGCTACAAATGCGTCCTGGTATAGGGATACCAGGTATTGAAGGAGGGGTCACATTCGTGCAATAAAGATGGAAGAGAGAAGCTTATAAATGATGTTGCAAAGACATGTCTAAAATGAGATTCTTTGGTAGGATTTGGCCTTTAGGGGATTAAAATTAGTAAAGTGTGGCTTATAATGGTTGGTTAATTCCCTAATTTAAAAAATTCTTGTATGAGGGTACAAATTGTATGGACAACCTCTTTCCAATGGTTTTGGTAAAATTCATCTGTCAATCCATCGGGCTTGGGCACATATTTTTACCCATACGCTTTCGGGTGGACCATATCTCTTTTTTTGTAATCGGTGTTAAGAGTTTGGCTTCATCTAACGATTTAATTTGAACAAAAGGATAGTTAGTGTGTTTTAGTTATGGATTAGTTGTTGTAAAAAGAGTATCATAATGCTATTGGAGTTGTGTGTTAATAGCATTTTTGATTTTGTTCCAGCCATGTATAACATTGATACATCATCGATGATGAACACAGGCATGGAATAATTTTTTGTTATCATCTTCCTCTAGAACTGACTTTAATTTATATTTATTTTGCCAATGTTTATTTTCCTGAGTTAAGTAGAATGTTAGTTCCTCTTAGATTGTTCATTCTCAAGCGAGGGATGACTGGTCAGGATAGTGTTCAATATGTTTGTGAACTTGTAGTAGGTCTTGTTAAAGTTTAAGATTTCAGTTGTTATATTACCCAAAACTTGTTTTTTCCATTTAAGGGTCGCTTGTTTGAATATATGAGTTTTGCGAAGGAAGCACCTTGTCTGTGGTACAGCACCGGTTTGCTCCACTAGGTATGTAGCATCGCATGGAAAGATTGGTAAGCATCCTATTCCTTGCAATAAATAAAGCATTGTGCAAATTTTATGTGGTTGGGCATACCAATCTTGAGTTGAGTTGTGATATTTACTTTCATGCAGGACTTATTATGTACTTGATGTTGGTTTGGATTTAAATATAATCAAAATGTTGATTTAAAAATTCAATTATGGACCTTTAAAAAATTATTTATATCACGTAGGTGCTTAGAATGGTATTAATTGACAAACAAGCCCCGTCTTCGGCGTATCGTGCCTGGCCAGCAATTACGTGAGAAAATAGGGATTTTTATAGTTGGTATCAGAGCACGATTCTAGTAACCTTAGGGCAACGCAAACATAATCGCCATTAGAACAGTAAATACCTCAATTCTGTATAGATTTCTTCATCAAAACTTTCCAAGATTCATCCTAAATCCATTCTTTTATCATATTGAATCTATCCCTAACAATTTCATCAATTAGAGCATCAAATTCATCAAATCTCAAACACCTCTACAGATCTATAACTTCAAATCAAAGAAATCCCCAATTTCTAATGAACCCAAACCCTAACATATTAATTTAATTTCACCTCCTTTAATATGAACAAGTAAATACACATTAACAATTTGCAAATTAAACCACTTGCCTCAATTTGTAGATGAGGCCTTTGGATGAGAATGTTGGATTGAATGCAAGGATCTCGTCTTGTTCTTGAAGCTATCTTCCAAAATCCCCAACTTGTCTTCTAATGGCTATCCTCTTAAGCTCTCCCTAATTTTAGTCTTCTAAAATGACATTTAGTTGCCTCACCCTTACACACTTAGGGTTAAAAACTCAATTCACGTTTTTGAGCCTATGGGCCTCCGAAAAAGGGCGCAAACTCTTTAGTTGAAGCTCAATTATTTCTAATTAAGTCCCGAGACCCAATATATACATATGGCTACTCATTTCCAACTATTTTGACCCATCCGGATTGAACCATGCACTCCAAATTGACAAACAAATTAATTTATAACATCTTCCAACTTTAAGACCTCAAAAAGGCGATATAAAATAGTCCAACATATTTAATCCTCAATTCGCCAAATTAATAAATTCCTCAAATTTAAACATTCACAAATCATGGATTTAAAACTTACAAATAAAATAAGTTCTTTTTTCTACAAATATTTTATTTAATTAAAGGTCCTTGAATTTGCGGGGTGTTACACAGCCCCGTGGTTGATTACACCCGCAGAGATCCCCACCATTGTGTCTCAGGCAGTTTCCACAGCTATGGCAGCCATGCTTCAACACTTCCCACTGCCACATACCCAGCAACATCCACCACCACCATAGCAGGTGGCCATACCGGCCCAGGCACCAGTATTTATGTGGGACAGGGCAAGGGAGGCATTTATTAAGGGCCAGCCCCAGAATTTTCAAGCAGTCCAGATATATTGGTGGCGAGTAGGTGGAAGAGAGACATAGAGAAATATTTACGGATGTTAGAGTGCACACCAGTGTAGAAGCAGATGTTAGTTTCATTCCGATTAGTGGGGGTTACACTTCAGTGGTGGGAGGCGATTATAACGGTCGCAGAAATGGACAATCATACTATTGATGAGTTTTGGGAGAGGTAGTCTGAGATGAGGAACATGTTTATGAAGCTAAAACATGAAGGGCATACCGTAGCCGAGTACGAAGAAGAGTTCACCGCCCTTTCATACTTCTTAAAGGAGGATGCTAGCACTAAGCATAGGAGTAAGGATAGGTTCATAGTGGGATCTACTTGACGCTTCAGGAAGGATCTTCTAGGGAATCCAGCATTCATAACGTATAATTAGCTAGTGAATGCCGCACTCCTCCATTGCCAGGATCACAGGGCATTCCAGAGGAACAAGGATGAGAAACGCCACGGAGCAGAGTCATCGAGTGTAAGGACACAAATTTCCAATTGAGTCCATATATAGTTTTGGCTCAATTCCGGACAAAAACATTTATTCATAGGAATGTATTTAATTGTAATATTCTCAAGCCTATGAAGTGTTTGTTGAAGACGTAGCGATAAAGAGTATAAAGCTTCATCAATATGCCGGTTTGCGTGCCTCGTTTCTACGTCATCAATCAAAGGTTCCATGCTCCCAAGGTATGAATGCAATATTATATATATAGGAGCTTGGAACAAGTTTATTGGGTGTTAGGTTAATATAAAACTGTTGTTTAATTTCAGAAAGATTTTATCAAACTCTAAATTAAAGTATTTAATGTTTCTGGGCTAAAATAGAATTTTACAAAATTTCTGGAAGTTCATTCGATAAGTCGTTCGAACGAGTTTTTCGTTCGAACGAAATGTCGTTCGAACGAACCTGCCAACAAGTTCCCATATTAGGCCACTGAAATGTCGTTCGATATGTTGTTCGAACGAACCTTATGTTCGAACGAGATATCCAACGAGATTCTAACGAGTTCAATCTGGAATGTCATTAGAAGTCAGTTCGAACGAGATTTCGTTCGAACGAAATCTTGTTCGAACGAGATGCCAGGCGGCAACAGTTTTTGACAGTTTTTTTGGCAGTTTTTCACCCACTTCCTCACTTAGTTTTTAACCAACTTTTTCAGACTTTAATATGTGCGGGAAGAACATTTTCCAATCCAACTTTTCCTAACTTTTCCATCCTAGTTTATCTCTTAGAGAGAGTTTGAGAGCTAAAATTGTTTAAGGAAAATGTTCAAGTTTTTAGTGCTATTTTTCAAGAAAAAATATTTTATCACTCTAGTTTTACACCCATATTGTTTATCCAAGTTCACATATCTACATATCAATTGCTTGGAGTTTGGCACCGGTTTATCTCTTCCGTTTCAAAGAGAAGTTTTGGTTTGCTTCTACATCCATCAAAGAAGAAGATGTTTTGTTGCGATTCTACCCACTTGGAGAAAGGCTCGATGTACGGGTGACGGTGATCATATAAAGTCCTATCGGTGGATTCCGAGACCGCGGTGGTGTTCCAAGGTTATCCGCTAGGAAGAGGTGTCTACAAGAAGAAGCGTCAAGGCTTGAGAGGAATCGAGTCGTGTGTTGTAAGTCTTTCTGTCTTGTACTTGTAATTCCGTATCTAGTGGATTTGTGGCTAGGGCCGTCCGAGGTTGTTTCCCGTCTTGGGTTTTTCCTCGTACATCACGGCGTAGTGTGATTGATTTATTTTATCTTGCAAAATAACGTAGAACGCATGTTTAGAATAATTCAAGATAAAATTTGGTTTAAATTATCACACTCATTTAATTTGGTGCTAAATTAAATATTCGGTAAAGTTTATTTAATTCAAGTCATTTGCTAAAATTTGGTTTCGCCTAATTTGCTAATATTGATAAATATGACTTAGGCAAATTCTAGGACTTGGATTAATTAATTGGTTTAAGTGAATATATTAATTGATTAATTTTACTTCACTTGTTGTAATTTTAATTTGTTTAAGAAATTAAAATTTGTTGTTTTAAAGTTGAACCACCACACCGCTTCCGCATCGATTTACATAAAAAGGAAATAATATTTTAAAATTGGGGGCCTCGCGCACCAATAAGTTGTATCAGAGCTTTGATTTAGAAAAGCTCGCACTTTCAAATTGGTATCAGAGCTTTGATCGGAGAAAAGCTTCGCACCTTCATCGAGCCAGCAGGGCAAGGCAAGTAGGGAGAGCGGATCTGGGACCTAGCATTTTAGAGGCACCTTATCCGATGATCGGAATAAGAAGTTCAGGGGTTTAGATGACCAGCATAGGCAGGGATAGGGGCAGTCGGGACAGGGCCAATAGGACTTGTAGTATAGAGGCCATCAGGGCCAGGGACAACAGGGTAGAGGCAAGTAGGGCTGGCAGATTGAGCGACATTTATTTCAGGAAATTCTGTTAAGTGTGGAGTGAAGGGTCATACCTCAAGGTGGTGTCCTCAGGGTAACCCGATAGAACAAGAGCATGGAGGTCATAGGGGACAACAGGCGCCATAGGGAGAGCGCCCACCATTTCTAGCTCTGGGAGTTTCTACACCAGCCTCTCCAGCACCTCTCGTCTCACCTCACAGACAACAACCACTACAGTATGGGCGGGTTTATCACATCATGATCGTAATGGGGGGCTAGCACCGACATAGTCAGTTTGGGGTAAGTTTTTCATCTTTTTTCACATATGTCACATTCTATTGGACACGAGTGCATTTCATTATTTTGTTAGGACGGGTTTTGCACAGGAGATTGGGATGGTAGATTATGCTTCCGATATTTTACTACACATAGATTCACCAGTGGGTAAAGGGGTGCCCATACGCTTAGTGTGTCGAGGTATCAGGATTGAGATATGACAACTCAACTTTGTAGCCGACTTATTAGTACTTGATATGCACAAGTATGACATCATTTTGGGATGGACTGGCTTGCTATATATAGGGCTTGTGTGGATTGCTATGGGAGGTCCATCGTCTTCGCCATTTCGGGGAAGGAGATGTACCTAGTTGTGATCCAGCACCCTGGGGATGGGTCGAGCACGCATTTGTACTATATCAAGGAGGATACTTCTTTAGAGATTGGGGTGACACTAGATTCCATACCGGTGGTGAGTGGGTTTTTTGATGTTTTGGGGGAGATTTCGGGATCGACTTGATTTTGGGCACTAGACTCGTTGCCCGTACACCATATCGGATGGCTCCTCTGGAGATGAGGAAGCTACGGGAGCAGATTGAGAAGTTGTTAGGGCAGGGATTTATCAAGAGTAGTCCTTTGTCGTGGGGTGCTCCTATTTTATTCGTCAAAAAGAATGATGGATCTCTAAGGCTTTGTATCCACTACCGGGAGTTGAATAAAGTCACTATACATAATAAATACCCCTTGCCATGTATTGATCATTTGTTTGATCAACTGAGGGGTGCTGCGTAATTTTCAAGGATTTACTTGAGGTTAGGTTACCACCAGTTGAGAGTCCAGGAGCAGGACATCTCAAAGACATATTTCCTTATGACATATGGGTCGTACGAGTTTTTGGTGATGCCATTTGGGCTAACCAATGCGCCGGTAGTATTTATGGACTTGATGAATTGAGTTTTCAGATATTACTTGGATCGGTTCATCATCGTGTTTATAGACGATATCCTGATTTATTCTTGAAGTGCAGAGGAGAATGCAGAGCATTTACGGGTGGTCCTACTGATGCTATGAGATCATCAGTTGTATGAGAAATGCGGTTTTTGGTTGAAGGGGTGCAACTCTTAGGCCGCATTATGTCTAAGAGGGGGAAATCCATGGACCCAGGGAAAGTTTTTACAGTGATGGAGTGGGGACAACCCACTACACCCACCGAGGTACGCAACTTTTTAGGGTTTGTCGGGTACTACCCTCGATTCATCCAGGGGTTCTCCAAGATAGCCGAGCCCTTAACGAATTTGACGAAGAAGGGTGTACCATTTGTGTGGGATGATGCGTGCCAACAGGCATTTGAGGAGTTGAAGACTTGATTGACTGTAGCACCGGTTTTGGCGTTACCTCGGGCGGGGATCGACTATAAAGTCTTCACAAATGTGTACTTGAGGGGACTTAGAAGGGTTTTGATACAGGAGGAGAGGCCTATAGGTTATGCATCTCGAAGTCTTAAGCCTCACGAGGAACATTAACCCAGCCACGACTTGGAGTTAGCAGCCGTGATTTTTACGTTGCGAGTGTGGAGGCATTATCTTCCGAGGAAGAAATTTCAACTTTTTATTGACCACAAGAGCCTAAAGTATCTGTTCACATAGCGGGCGCTGAACATGAGGCATATGAGGTGGCTAGAGTTTATGAAAGATTATCAGTTTGACATTTAGGACCACTCGGGGAAGGAGAATGTCTTGGCAGATGCTTTGAGTCGCAAACTGATTTTGGAGCTAGAGACAGTGTGGAAGGCGAAGTGGAAGTCACTTTATGGGAATGATGATCTGACCCGCGCATTTATGGCAGTTCTCACCATCACTCCTGAGATAATTATTTTGGTGGTGAAGGCACAGGCAGAATATCAACTTTTCTAGGAACGAGTGTGACATTTGTTAGCCGAGGGGGTAGAGCACAATTCCATTGGGTCGGATGGTGGTATGAGATTCCAGGGGAGACTGGTTGTCCTAAATGATAAGGATTTAAGGCGAGCCATTATGTCTGAGACTCAGGGGTCACGCTTTACGATACGTATCGAAGGGAATAAGATGTACCACGATGTGCGGCATTAGTATTGGTGGACCGGGATGAAAAGGGACATAGTAGATTTTGTGTTGAAGTGTGCTACGTGTTAGCTGGTGAAGGTGGACCATCAGCGTCCTGCGTGTGTTTTACAACCTCTGGAGATCTCGGTGAGGAAATGGGAAAGCATCTCCATGGAATTCATTACTAAGCTACTTACATCGCAGAGGGGGAATGATTCCATTTGAGTGATCGTTTACAAATTGACGAAGGTTGCTAATTTATTATCGGTCCAGACAAATTACAACTCCGAGCAGTATGCCAAACTCTTCCTTGCAGAGATTGTTAAGCTTCATGGGGTACCGCTCAACATCTTGTCAGAGAGGGACGTGACGTTTGTGTCCCAATTTTAAAGGAGCTCTTAACTGGCTTTAGGGGAAAAGTTGAAGTTGAGCACATCATATTATCCTCAGACCAACGGGAGGACAAAGAGGGTGAACTTTATGTTGGAAGACATGTTGCGGATGGGAATTTTTTATTTTAAGGGGAGATGGGTGTAGTATTTACCTTTAGTGGAGTTTTCTTACAATAACAGCTACCAATTCACGATAGGGATGGCACCATTTGAGGCCCCTTACGCCGGACCTTGCCGTTAACCCTCATGCTGGCTAGAGGTGTGGGATATAAAGTTACTTGGGCCAGACTTCATTCAGGACACCTCAGATAAGGCAAAGATGATTAGCATCAGGATACGGATTGCCTTGGACAAGCAAAAGATCTAGGTGGATGCAGGTCGGAGACACTTAGACTTCTATGTTGGAGATCAAATGATGATTAAAGAGTCTCCTATGAAGGGGGTGATGAGGTTTGGGAAGAAAGGAAATTTGGCACCTCGATACGTGGGATCGTTCCCTATTCTGGAGAGGATTGGGCCCGTAGCATATTAGTTGGGACTACCAGATCACTTGCAGTGGATGCACAACGTTTTCCATATATCTTCACTGCGGAGGTTCCTTAGAGATGAGATAGAGATCCATCCAGATGCTACATATGCGGAGAGATCGATAGCCATTCTGGACCAACGTGAGCGTCGACATCGATCCAAGGTTGTTCCTTTAGTTCGGGTGCAGTGGGGACACCATCGGGAGGACAATTCGACTTGGGAGAGGGAGGACGACATGCGCACAAAGTATCCCGAACTCTTCTATCTAGGTACATACTTTTTTTATTCTGAGGACGAAATCTCGTTATTGGAGGGGGGGGGGGGGGGGGAGGAGAATGTAATACCTAGTAATTTTACAGAATAAATAATAAGTAATATTTTGGAATAAATAAAGATTTGTGGGAATTGGAATTAATCGAGAAATTTAATTTATTAATTTCGAATACATATTTGGTTGTTATGTCGTAATTATGTATGGTTGAATTTCTATGTGTATGGTTAGAAGAATTTTACGTATTTTAGAAAATATATAATTTATGTGTGATGATGGGGAAAAAGTATTTATAAGCTTGCTAAACTTAGGGATAGGAAAACAAAAGATTTTAATAACGTTAAGTGCATCAAAAGTGATGATTCGAGAGTCGTAGTCAAAGATGATGAAATTATGGAAAGATGGAAAAACTACTTTGAGAGGTTATTAAATGGAGATAATGGGAGTAGATTAGATATAGAGGAACTTAGGGAGACTCGAGAAGATATATTTTTTCGTAGAATTAGGACAACAGAGGTCAGGATTGCTCTAAAAGAGATGAAAACATGGAAGGCTTTAGGACCAGATGGTATCCCTATTGAGGTTTGGAAGTGCTTAGGGGAGGATGGAGTATCATGGATTACAAAATTATTTAATAGAATTTTAATGACTAATAGGATGCCCGATGAATGGAGAAAAAGTATTTTAGTACCTATTTATAAAAATAAAAGGGACATACAAAGTTGCTCAAATTATCGTGGTATTAAGTTAATGAGTCATACAATGAAACTTTGGGAGAGAGTGATTGAATATAGATTGATATTGAAGACAATAGTATCTGAGAATCCATTTGGGTTTATGCCTGGGAGGTCAACAATGGAAGCAATCTATTTATTGAGGAGATTATGTGACACCCTGACTAATTAAATACCGGGTAGCTACTCCTTTATTAAATCAATTCAAAATGCCAAGTTGGCTCAGTTAATAGCATCACTGTCGAAAACATTTTAGTATTACTAACCACCTAGTATTTAAAAAGTAAGTGCCAAATTTTATTAAATCTGATTAACATGCAACAAGTGTAATGAATAACTAAATAACACCATTCACCATACTGAAGTAAAACGAATAACCATCACAATATGCAAATAAAATCTGGAGGAAAAACTCCTGAATACAAATCCCACAACTGATAAGTAACTGAAATAAATAACTAAAAACTGAATACTGAGCAATACATGCTAGAGTCTGAAACTGAAATGTAAAAGATGTCTAATAGAAATGGGCAACATGCCCTACAACTGAAAAAATGCTGAGACTGGAATCCAAATGAGAGAGGCGTCTAAAAGCAAGTCCCTGTAGCTTCCACAAACAGCTACAGCTCGTCTTCTGAATGAGTATCCTAGGCATGGTGTCCTTGTGGCTGGGCACCTAAAATGGTTTTACAAGAAAAATAGATTTGAAAAGCAAACGGGTCAGAGCCCGAATGTGGAGTTATATTTAAAAACCTGCAAGTGCTTTAAAAAAATTTAAAACATTAAATGCAAAGTACATGTTAGGACGTACACTCACATAATATCCTCACCTCTCGTCTAACTGTGCACTCCTAACGTAAGTACCCATCTATAACGACACAACCCACTAGCTAAGTGACATAAACTAGCTAGACTATCATAGGTCCTACCCTTATTACTTGGTTCTATTAACATAGTAACGATCGCAAATAAGTAAGGTTTTAATGTAAACTCAAGTGTACAATATGCAATATATTATACTACTAGCTAACCCGTTATGTTTCTCGAAATAATACCGATATATATATTCACAACATTAACTTGAAAGTTACCATTAAATTAAGTGTATATTATTCACATCATAAATATACAATATAAGCACCCCGAGAACTAAGCGGCGGTGCACACATACTCTGCTATCCATCCCGGTACATCACGTACATAAGGATTCACATATTCCGAATCTCTCAGGAATAGTTCTCAGATAACAACATCACAAATAATGGAGGCGAACACAGTCACCATCACATGGGTCACGCACATACCTACGCTCCCACGATCAGCGGACTTATTAATATCACAATAAGTCTTTCTATGACCTATGTTCATCGAGGTAACCAATCTAAATCCGGGCAACACAAGGATAAGAAGGCCCTAAGCGAACGTAAACCTCCCGTGACAGAAAGTATGGTAGGTATGTCATACACATAAGATTTTATACTAAGCATTCACACATCTTAGATATCTCAATATTAATAAAGGCATATTCTACATCATTATACCATTATTCCCAAATTCATATATTTCAAGTATCCCGATAATATATAATTTAAATAGTTGACACGTCTCACGTCGTAGTCCCTTATCCTTAAAACCTATCTATAATAGCTTATTAGGTTCCTATTATTCCCAAATATAACATCTTTATTCCTAAGGTCTTTACTTCTGCTCCAAACCTTATTTCATCAAATTACACAATTTTACACTATTAACCCAAGCGTTATCTCACTTATCGAATTTCAATAATCTAGAATAATTTCTCGAATTGCATTCTAATTAAGGTCCACTATAATAATCACACCTACTGGTCTTCCTCAAGGGTGAGGGTATTCATAAAGTCTCCAAACATATTATCCGAGTTTACCGCCATTAAAATCAAATTAAGGAAAAGTTCACTCATTCTGGGAAGGTCGATCGATCGACCTATGAATGTCGATCGATCGATCGAACAGGTATGGCTACGGACTGCTTCGTTTTGCAGATTTTAAAACATCCCAAAACTTATTTTTAAGGCATGATTCTCTAATATAACGTTATAGTAATGACATATAACGATCCTACAATATTACTAGCGTCCACAAACCAATAATTCAACAACTAAAGGCTACATATGGATCAATCTTCATCAAAAACCTAGTTTTCAGATTTTTCTTAAGAACATTCATAAACTTCATCTTAAATCCGTTTTTGGTATCACAAAAGGCAGTAATTCTCTTAATATAATCGTCCAGTAACATTCTACATGCAACCTATATCCCAAAATTACACTAATAACTCCAATCTTATGGGTTTTTCATTATCTTTCAAGAACACACAAAGTTTTTGAATAATCTAACATGGAAGAAGCATTCTCCGAAATTTAAATGGAATAAATCACTTGCCTTGATTGTCTCTGAATGTGGTGTTGGATTTGTAAGCTCTTTCTGCAGATTTTCTGCAGAATTCCTCCTCTTTCCCTTCTTCTCTAAGCTTTCTTCTTCCAAAGGTGGCTATGGTGGCTAGGGTTTTCTTTGGAAGAGTTGGAAGACTAAATGATAACCTACGTAGCTTTCTAGGTTAATAAGGGTTGTTTATGGGCTTAGTGGGTCTTATCCACATCAGATTTAATTAACCAGATTTTCGTCACTTTTAATTCCTCAAAACGTGAAATTACCAAAATACCCTTTAAGTTGCCGGTATGGCCTAAAAATACCCCAGGACCCAAACTATACCCCCGGCTAGTGTTTTCGGACTATCTCGACCCTTCCGGACGCGTTGGTGCACTCAAAACGACCATACGGATTATAGATTTTAATAAATAAAATATTACACCGTGACGCGGCGATCCCACGCGTCTCAACAAAATTCTAAAAATGCCTTATATAAATCTCACGACAATTTCCCAAATTCAATATTCATATAAAACCATATTTGCATATACTTAAATACCAACTCGCATCTCGTTAGTATTTTTAACCCGGATTAATTTCCAATTAATTCACATATAATTAATTACTCCCATAAATAAATATAGCCAAAAGTACGGGGTATTACATACTTACCAGTGGAAGGTATTGCTCCCATCCACCCCCAAAGTCAATAATACACATGCGCAGCATGTCCTCCAACATCTGATTGGTGCGCTCTGTCTGCCCATCGGTCTGCGGATGATAAGCTGTACTCAACCGCAATTCCGTGCCCATTGCCTCCTGTAAACTCTCCCAAAACCTCAAAACAAATATTTTGTCTCGGTCAGACACGATATTCAGGGGCACACCGTGAAGTCTCACCACCTCTGAAATGAAGAGCTGGGCATACTGTCCCGCAGTGTAGTCAGTCCTTACGGGTAAAAAGTGAGCGACCTTGGACAACCTGTCCACAATTACCCAAACTGAGTCATGACCCCTCTGCGATGTAGGCAACCCCGTGATAAAGTCCATGGATATGCTCTCCCACATCCACACCGGGACCTCCAACGGCTGTAGCAATCCTGCCGGTTTCTGATGATCCACTTTTACAAGATGATAAGTGGCGCATTTCGAAACGAACTCAGCGATGTCTCTCTTCATACCGCTCCACCAATACTGGCGTCTCATGTCCTGGTACATTTTGTCCCTTCCGGGATGTACCGCGAACCGTGAGCCGTGCGACTCTGCCATCACATCGTGTCGCAATTCTTCCCCTTCCAGAACTACCAATCTTCCATTGAAGCGTAATCCCCCGTCTGAGCTAACGGTATAGGACTCGGCTCCCTCTGCTAGTAGTCGAACAATCTGCTCCTGACAGAACGAATCAGTAGCCTGTGCCCGTACTACCCTCGTGACAATCTGCGGAGTAACGGTCATCACAGACATGAAAGATCGGGCCACTGCATCCTGGTGTCCCAATTCCTTCCACTTTGCCTTCCACACCTCTGCCACCTCATCTGCTGGCCTACGGCTCAACGCGTCTGCTACCACGTTAGCCTTACCCGGGTGGTACTGGATGTCGAACTGGTAGTCCTTCACAAACTCAAGCCACCTACGCTGTCGCATATTCAATTCCTTCTGCGTGAACAAGTACTGTAGGGACTTGTGGTCCGTGAACAGTTGGAACTTCTCCCCCAAAAGATAGTGTCTCCAAATCCGTAGGGCAAATACCACTGCCGCCAACTCCAAATCATGCGTGGGGTAATTCTTCTCATTAGGCTTAAGCTTACGGGAAGCATAAGCTATGGCCTGCCTCTCCTGCTGCAATACACCTCCAAGTCCTTGCAAAGACGCGTCGGTGTAAACCAAATACTCAACCCCCGGTCTCGGCAATGCTAACACAGGTGCTGAGGTCAATTTATCCTTCAACTCATTGAATGCCAACTGACAGGCATCACTCCAGATAAATGGCACACCCTTACGGGTCAGATGTGTCAAAGGACCTGCAATCTTCGAGAAACCCCGAATAAACCTCCTGTAGTATCCTGCAAGACCCAAGAAACTACGAATCTCCGTTGGTGTCGTGGGCTGTCCCCACTCCCTCACCGCGGACACTTTCCCCGGATCAACAGATATTCCTTGGTCAGAAATAATGTGACCCAAAAACTGGACTTCCTTTAGCCAAAACCCGCACTTCTCGTATTTTGCATACAACTCGTTCTGACGAAGTGTCTGCAAAACCTGCCTTAAATGTTCGGCGTGCTCCTCCTCTGTCTGGGAGTAAACCAGAATTTCATCAATGAAGACAATGACAAACTGATCTAGGAAATCCCTGAACACTCTGTTCATCAAATCCATAAACACAGCTGGAGCGTTGGTTAAACCAAAAGGCATAACCCGGAACTCGTAAGAACCATATCTCGACAAGAACGCAGTCTTTGAGACATCCTCCTCCCGGATACGCAACTGATGGTAACCCGATCTCAAATCAATCTTCGAGAAGAAAGAAGCCCCTCTCAGCTGGTCGAATAAGTCATCGATTCGAGGCAACGGATACTTATTCCGTATCGTGACCTTATTCAACTCTCGATAGTCCACACACAATCTCAGTGAACCGTCCCTCTTCTTCACAAACAAAACTGGTGCACCCCAAGGTGAGGTACTCCTGCGAATAAAGCCCTGACCTAACAGCTGCTCTATCTGATTCCGTAACTCCCTCATCTCAGCTGGAGCCATACGGTACGGTGCGCGTGCTATAGGTCTCGTACCTGGTAGCAAATCTATAACAAAATCTATCTCTCGACTGGGTGGTAAGCCTGGTATCTCCTGAAATACATCTGAATACTCCCTAACAACTGGGATAGAATATAAAGGAATCACAACCTCCTTAGAGGTATCCTCCTCTATGTAATACAGATGAGCGGTCGATCCTCCCTCTGGGCGAGGCATCGCCACTACAAACATCTCTTGCCCCGGAATGGCAAAAATAATGCTCCCGCTGAAGCAATCAGTCATGGCCCTATATGCTACGAGCCAATCCATGCCGATGATCACATCGTGAACATGTATATCTAATACCAACATATCTGCAGGTAATACCAAACCATCAATCTCTACCCCCACTCCCCGACATATAAAGAATATAAGTGACCCACTCCCCAATGGTGAGTCGACACACGTTACTGTGCTCTCTGCCGTAGCTAACAATCCTAAAGCTTTCGCGAAGTGTGTAGCTATAAAACAATGTGTAGCACCCGTATCAAATAATACCCGACCCATAGTGCCATGGATAGGAAACGTACCCTCAACCGCGGGCGGTGCCTGTGGAACTGCAGCCTGGTGGACGTTGTAGACACGTCCATACTGTAGCTGCCCCTGCTGAGCTGGGACTGCTGGAATGGGTGGCAATGCTACCATCTGCGGCGGTGCGGGAAGAGCGGCGGGAAACATGGGCCTCTGTGGCTCCTGGCGAGCACCCTGCTGCTGCTGTGGGGCCCTGCCCCTATCAGGACAATCCTGCTTCTTATGGCCAGTTTTGCCACAAACAAAGCACTTTCCTGGAAAGTTCCCTCCTCTCTGCCCTTGCTGTCCCCGGCCCTGGTGGCCGTTACCGTTCCTACCTTGGCCCTGCTGGCCCTGGTGAAACTACTGCCCATTCTATCCCTGTTGGCCCTGATGGCCGTTTGGACCCTGATGGCCCTGACGGAAACCTCCCTGTCCCTGCCTGTAGTTCCCTGACCGGAACCTCTTATTATCCCCCTGCTGGGAGCCCTGCTCATTCTGTCTCCGCCCCTGACCAGATTGTGCCCCGCCGGCACTATGTCCTCCAGTCCTGCCCTGATGGCTAGACTCTCCCGACCTCTTACCCTCGGCCGTATGGAAACGGTGGTCCTGGAAGTGTAGCAATGCAGCGTTAACCACATCGGAATACGTGGCCAACGAAAGGTTCCCTAGTAGATGCTGACGGATCCTCCAAGTTAACCTGTCTGTGAACTTCTCAATCTTCTTCTTCTCTGTCGGTATCTCGTCTGGAACGATATTCAACAGATTTGTGAACTCGGCCTCATACTCGGCCACTGTCCTGCCCTCCTGCTTCAGATTCATCAGTTTCCTCCTCATTTCCGTGTGAACAGCCGACGAAAAGTACTTGCGGTCGAACCGCACCCAGAAGTCCTGAATAGTGAGAGTGTCCCTCTCCTCCGCGGTGGTAATAGACTCCCACCACTGCAGTGTAGATCCAACTAGCTTGAAAGTAGCTAGCATCTGCTTCTGAACGTCCGAGCACTCATACATCCTCAAGTGCCTCTGCATGTCCTTCCTCCATTGGCTGGAGACTACCACATCTGAGCTTTCTGCAAACTCTGGCGGATGTGCTTTCTGAAAAGCATCACGTACACGCTCCCAAGCAGACGGGAATGCATTAGCCTGTGCTGGCACGACAACCGACGCCTGAGGTGGTGCCTGCTGAACAATGGCAATAGCGGCATTTACCGCTTGGGCTACAATAGCTGCAACCTCAGCGGCGCTCAATATACCCTGAACTGGAGCGGGCTGGGGTTCGGGCGTTGCATCCCTGGGAACTCATCGTGCACGTCGTGGAGGCATTCTGAAATAAGAACAAAGTTTATAAGTTCACGGTTTATAAACTTTAAAATAGCTGAAGAACGAAGCATACACAAAAAGAGTACAACAGTCCTAAAATATAGGGCTCTATATCAAAGAAACGTAGCGGAAACATAATAGCCGTACAGATCCTAAAGGACACTAGAACCTGATGCTATGATACCACCTGTGACACCCTGACTAATTAAATACCGGGTAGCTACTCCTTTATTAAATCAATTCAAAATGCCAAGTTGGCTCAGTTAATAGCATCACTGTCGAAAACATTTTAGTATTACGAACCACCTAGTATTTAAAAAGTAAGTGCCAAATTTTATTAAATCTGATTAACATGCAACAAGTGTAATGAATAACTAAATAACACCATTCACCATACTGAAGTAAAACGAATAACCATCACAATATGCAAATAAAATCTGGAGGAAAAACTCCTCAATACAAATCCCACAACTGATAAGTAACTGAAATAAATAACTAAAAACTGAATACTGAGCAATACATGCTAGAGTCTGAAACTGAAATGTAAAAGATGTCTAATAGAAATGGGCAACATGCCCTACAACTGAAAAAATGCTGAGACTGGAATCCAAATGAGAGAGGCGTCTAAAAGCAAGTCCCTGTAGCTTCCACAAACAGCTACAGCTCGTCTTCTGAATGAGTATCCTAGGCATGGTGTCCTTGTGGCTGGGCACCTAAAATGGTTTTACAAGAAAAATAGATTTGAAAAGCAAACGGGTCAGAGTCCGAATGTGGAGTTATATTAAAAAACCTGCAAGTGCTTTAAAAACATTTAAAACATTAAATGCAAAGTACATGTTAGGACGTACACTCACATAATATCCTCACCTCTCGTCTAACTGTGCACTCCTAACGTAAGTACCCATCTATAACGACACAACCCACTAGCTAAGTGACATAAACTAGCTAGACTATCATAGGTCCTACCCTTATTACTTGGTTCTATTAACATAGTAACGATTGCAAATAAGTAAGGTTTTAATGTAAACTCAAGTGTACAATATGCAATATATTATACTACTAGCTAACCCGTTATGTTTCTCGAAATAATACCGATATATATATTCACAACATTAACTTGAAAGTTACCATTAAATTAAGTGTATATTATTCACATCATAAATATACAATATAAGCACCCCGAGAACTAAGCGGCGGTGCACACATACTCTGCTATCCATCCCGGTACATCACGTACATAAGGATTCACATATTCCGAATCTCTCAGGAATAGTTCTCAGATAACAACATCACAAATAATGGAGGCGAACACAGTCACCATCACATGGGTCACGCACATACCTACTCTCCCACGATCAGCGGACTTATTAATATCACAATAAGTCTTTCTATGACCTATGTTCATCGAGGTAACCAATCTAAATCCGGGCAACACAAGGATAAGAAGGCCCTAAGCGAACGTAAGCCTCCCGTGATAGCAAGTATGGTAGGTATGTCATACACATAAGATTTTATACTAAGCATTCACACATCTTAGATATCTCAATATTAATAAAGGCATATTCTACATCATTATACCATTATTCCCAAATTCATATATTTCAAGTATCCCGATAATATATAATTTAAATAGTCGACACGTCTCACGTCGTAGTCCCTTATCCTTAAAACCTATCTATAATAGCTTATTAGGTTCCTATTATTCCCAAATATAACATC
This sequence comes from Sambucus nigra, assembly GCA_949130495.1. Lineage (NCBI taxonomy): Eukaryota > Viridiplantae > Streptophyta > Magnoliopsida > Dipsacales > Adoxaceae > Sambucus > Sambucus nigra. Next base: position 525,445,892 of record OX422221.1, on the reverse strand, counting down.
TTTATTCCTAAGGTCTTTACTTCTGCTCCAAACCTTATTTCATCAAATTACACAATTTTACACTATTAACCCAAGCGTTATCTCACTTATCGAATTTCAATAATCTAGAATAATTTCTCGAATTGCATTCTAATTAAGGTCCACTATAATAATCACACCTACTGGTCTTCCTCAAGGGTGAGGGTGTTCATAAAGTCTCCAAACATATTATCCGAGGTTTACCGCCATTAAAATCAAATTAAGGAAAAGTTCACTCATTCTGGGAAGGTCGATCGGTCGACCTATGAATGTCGATCGATCGATTTAGTCGATCGATCGACTGATGAATGTCGATCGATCGATCGGACAGGTATGGCTACGGACTGCTTCATTTTGCAGATTTTAAAACATCCCAAAACTTATTTTTAAGGCATGATTCTCTAATATAACGTTATAGTAATGACATATAACGATCCTACAATATTACTAGCGTCCACAAACCAATAATTCAACAACTAAAGGCTACATATGGATCAATCTTCATCAAAAACCTAGTTTCCATATTTTTCTTAAGAACATTCATAAACTTCATCTTAAATCCGTTTTTGGTATCACAAAAGGCAGTAATTCTCTTAATATAATCGTCCAGTAACATTCTACATGCAACCTATATCCCAAAATTACACTAATAACTCCAATCTTATGGGTTTTTCATTATCTTTCAAGAACACACAAAGTTTTTGAATAATCTAACATGGAAGAAGCATTCTCCGAAATTTAAATGGAATAAATCACTTGCCTTGATTGTCTCTGAATGTGGTGTTGGATTTGTAAGCTCTTTCTGCAGATTTTCTGCAGAATTCCTCCTCTTTCCCTTCTTCTCTAAGCTTTCTTCTTTCAAAGGTGGCTATGGTGGCTAGGGTTTTCTTTGGAAGAGTTGGAAGACTAAATGATAACCTACGTAGCTTTCTAGGTTAATAAGGGTTGTTTATGGGCTTAGTGGGTCTTATCCACATCAAATTTAATTAACCAGATTTTCGTCACTTTTAATTCCTCAAAACATGAAATTACCAAAATACCCTTTAAGTTGCCGGTATGGCCTAAAAATACCCCGGGACCCAAACTATACCCCCGGCTAGTGTTTTCTGACTATCTCGACCCTTCCGAACGCGTTGGCACACTCAAAACGACCATACGGATTATAGATTTTAAATTCACTTTTAATAAATAAAATATTACACCGTGACGCGGCGGTCCCACGCGTCTCAACAAAATTCTAAAAATGCCTTATATAAATCTCACGACAATTTCCCAAATTCAATATTCATATAAAACCATATATGCATATACTTAAATACCAACTCGCATCTCGTTAGTATTTTTAACCCGGATTAATTTCCAATTAATTCACATATAATTAATTACTCCCATAAATAAATATAGCCAAAAGTACGGGGTATTACAGATTAATGGAGAGGTATAGAGAGAAAAAGAAGGATCTTCATATGATTTTTATAGATTTGGAGAAGGCGTATGATAGGATACCCAGAAATATAATATGGTGGATTCTACATAAAAGAGGAGTGACTCGCAGATATATTGATTTGATCAAGGATATGTATGATGGTGCGATGACTACAGTAAGAACATCAACTGGAGGAAGTAGTGAATTTTCAATTACGGTAGGGCTACACCAAGGTTCAGCATTAAGTCCTTATCTCTTTGCTCTTGTTATGGATGAGTTGACTGAACAAATACAAGATGAGGTGCCATGGTGTATGCTATTTGTAGATGATATTGTTTTAATCGATGAGACTAAGATGGGGATAAATGCTAGGTTGGAATTGTGGAGAGAAACTTTAGAAACAAGAGGATTAAGTTTAGTAGTAATAGGAGGACAAATGGAGATGTGGTGAAATTAGAGGGTTAAGAAATACCTAGAAATGACCATTTTCGTTATCTAGGATCGATTATACAAAAAGATGGAGATATTAGTGATGATGTTACGCATAAGATTAGAGCAGGTGGGGTTAAGTGGAGAAGTGCGACCGGCGTTCTGTGTGATAGGCGTATACCTTTGAAGTTAAAAGAAAAATTTTATAGGACGGCCATTAGACCCGCCATGTTATATGGGACAGAGTGTTGGGCAAGCAAGAAACAAAATGTGCAGAAAATGAGTGTGGCGGAGATGCGAATGCTAAGATGGATTTATGGTAAAAATCGAAAGGATAAAATTAAAAATGAACAAATTCGTGAAGGGGTAAAAGTAGCTCCTATAGAAGATAAATTGAGAGAAAATCGACTTAGATGGTTTGGACACGTCAAGCGTAGACCAATGGATGCTCCTGTAAGGAAGAGTGATTTAGTTAGTATTGATGGTAATCCAAGGGGTAGAGGTAGGCCTAAATTAACTTTGTGAGATATTATAAAAAAGTACATGATATCATGTGGTTTAACCGAAGATATTGCACTGGACAGAAGGAATGGAAAAATAGGATTCATGTAGCCGACCACAAATAATTGGGAAAAGGCTTTGTTGAGTTGAGTATATAATTTATGTGTGACATAATTAATATTATCTAATGTTGGGATAAAATAATTCGGGGAGTTTACGGACTCGTATAGGTATTTTAAACCTTTATAAATGGTCCCGGGTCATGGGCATATAAGTTAGAAATTTTTTGGTCTAGTTTGGGTATGGATTCGTGCCTATTTGGAGGTCTAAAAATTGGATTTTTAACCCAACTCGGGATTTAAGGTTAATGAGTGTTTAAGGAGGGATAAACCACTTCAACAATACTAATCAAAGAGACCTAAATGTAACTGCTACCAAGATATAAAAGGAGAATAATCAAAAAGGGAGAAAAAGGCAAGGAATCAGAGGGAATTCAAGGGGATTTCTTCCACGATTTATTAAGGTAAGAATTCTCCTGCTCAATTTATTTTTCAATGTATTTTCTAGATGCATTATGATGACCCCTAAGATTTCTGGGCTTTAGGTTAAACATGGATGATTTGATGATGAGGAACTATTCTATGTATGTAGAGGACTGAATTTAATATTGAATTGTAACCCAGAAATCTAAGTATCGAATTCTTGAAATTGAGGATAGAAACTTTAAGGTTCTTGATAGGTAATTGGGGTTATCTTTATGATTATATGTAGAGGACATAAATGTTGGTTTATGAACTATAAATCTGATGTAAACCTCATGTTAGATGCCCTGTACAATGAATTAAACATTATTGGAATGGTGGATGAAATCTGAGTTGAATACTTATTCAATGTTCATAAATTCTGAGAAATTTGACATGGTATTAGGATTGATTTATGTAATTAATAATCCTAAGTGGACTAATTAAGTCGTAGGGACTCAACTACATGATTATAAATTGGAACAAACCTTTAGAAGTGAATTTGGGAAGGAAACTAAAAATCCCGTATTAGAAATAACAAGCAAATATGGGTTTCCACCTTAGACCGAATTGATTCGGCCTTATAGCGAATGGATTTGGGTTAGCAGCGAATCCATTTGGCCAAGAACCAAATTGATTCGGCCTTGGGGCTGAGTGAGCTGGGCCTAGGGTTTGGTTAATGATAGTTTTAGAGGTCCATGTGAGTTGGTGGGACCGTGTATGGGCAAACAGGGAATTTATTAAAAATGCAAACGCACCCACATTTAATTAGAAAAATTACATATAACTAGATGGTTAAGTAATTATTCAAGGGAATTGAATTAATAATTCACTAGATGGTAAATTATTAATATATGAAAAATTGTGATATTTATGTGGGACTTTTCTATGGTAATATTATCGAGTAGTTACCAATAGATATTATATGAGATAATAATATATACTTATATGTATTTGTTTGGACATACCAACATTCATGGACGGTCCTATCAGCTTGGGAGTTCGTGCGTTCGGACTGCGCAGCACAAGTCAGCACAGGTGGGATTGGCGATTGTGTATGTCATATAGGTACTACGTAGAGGAGCCATCTAAGACAAGTAGGTATTGATGCTGACAGGCTTTATCACCGCTGGTATTGATCGTGAACTGATATTCTGCGTAGGGACTGCCCCCAACTTATGTGTGTCTTGTGATGTCTGCTTAGGATAAGAGATTCCTCCGAACTTGCCGATAGAGTACAAACTAGACACCAACGGTAGATAACTTTGTGTGTCGAATAGATGATATATATATATATATATCACTCAGACTTTAATGAGATAAATTGAATTGTCTAAGAATGTGGACATAAACTTAAAACCCTTATTATGTGATGCATAATATATGTTTATACCGATATGTGTGACTTATAAGACTATGATATTATAGATATTGGCAATTAAATATAGTCGCTTAACCTAAGCATTTAATTATCGTTAAATCCATTATAATTAAATTGGCACATCATCATATGTAATTTTTGGGACTTATTGGGATGTGGGTAACATCGCACTTAGATGAGGGGTGAGGTGTTAAACGTATGCGAGTGATAAGGGGGAATATTTATTTTGTATCAACTATATTATTGCATCTTAAATTAATTAAATTAATTCTTGCACACCTAGGTCTCTAACCCAAATTTAATAGTTTTCTCCCCCCAGGTGCTCCTAGACAAGGATAGTTGGATTGTCGATGTAGCAGTCTTACAGTCTCTCTTGCTCACCACTTTTTAGGCTTATTGATTCTAGCATAGATTCTATTCTGCCATAGTTATTTTCTACTTGAAACAATTGTTAGGACATAACCCGAGATTTCTGTATTTTGTGTTAGGTTGCGATATTGATAATCTTGTTGGATTGATTATTTAGTTGGTGATGTTTTTGATTTATTTAGTATTTTTGGAAATATTCATGAAACTCAATCATGGGCCTTTAATATAATTATTTATATTTACGTTTGTGCTAAGAATAGTATTAATTGGCAGACAAGCCCCATCTTCGGCGTATCGTGCCTCGCTAACCTTTACGTTAGAAAACAGGGGTTGTTACAAAGGCTGACTGTAGTTTGCAAGAGGAAGGATCGAAGATTCATGATTGATCAAGGGCTAACATTAGTCTTCCGAGTGGTGAACTGGGGTTTCAGGGTTGGTGAAAGGATGATCGTATTCTGCCTAAGATGAGCCTGGGGATTTAGGCTTAGGCAAGGGTTTACTGTAGTTTACCTGACGGTGGCCCACTGTTTCACTGTTGGTTAAGGTTTGACCGTAATCATTCATATACTGTTATTACCATAAATATATAAGTATTGTCGCCATAAACACATCAGACTACTATCGCGACAAAAGTTTCTTATGTTGGTCAAAACAAAGATTTTTTGTTGTGTTACTTTTATTTGTATCATGTTCGTATTCGATAAAATAATTTTAATTTTGCGTCATGCCATATTGTGTTACATTTTAATTAGGTTGTTCGTATTTATCGTCATTAGATATATAAAAATGCAAACAATTATGTTGTGTTCGTATTTATTGTTATTAAATATATAATAATGCAAATATTTAAATAAAGTAAACAAAAAACATTATAATTTCTTTAATTGATGTTGCAGCACCTGAATAGCGCCATCCACAATGACAATAATGTTATACGTACGAATAATTTTTTCTAAATTTGTATGCCAAATACCTTAAATAATTGTACTTTAGACAAAAAAAACTTGAGTAGTTCTATATAGCCTGAATTTTTGACTTAATTTTGGTCGACACACTGACGTGTCAGCCTGCTATTGGTTGGTTTTGAGGTCCCGCTGGCGCGGATCCCACAAATCAACCAATAGCAAGCCGACACGTCAGTTTGTCAGCAAAAATTCGGGCAAAATAGAATTTTTGAAAAAACTTTGTACATATGGGAAATAGTAACATGTGTGGAGGGTATCACATATTCATGCTCAACACAAATAAGAACACGACACGTATATGATACCTCTCTTACATATTTTCTAATATATTAACAAAGATATTTCTGGGTACATATGAATTTCCCATAAAAAATGTGGTCAATGAGTTCTAAAAAGAAACAAAAAGATTTTAATAAAACTTTAATCACACACAAACTAGTACAATAGCAGTGCTATATTTATAGATAGTATGGATAGTTGAAGTTAGTTTCGAAAAAGAAGTAAGAATACAAGAGTGATTAAGAGGCTCGTGGGTTGGTGACAGATATAGATGATTATGTGTTTAGAAGTTTATATATTGGCCACACTATTTTTCATTCAACTGGTTTCTTGAATTTTTTATGAAATCTTATTTTGTAAATATTTTTCTAATCCCATATAAATTTTTAAGACAATTTTGGTTTCGACCCAATTTTATTTTTAATATTAATTCTCATTTTTAATTTTTTTTGTCACTTGACCTCCACTTTCAGGAATAGCATTAATTCAACCCTTTTGATAGTTAGTTAATTTAACTCCTTTAAAATATTCCTAAAATAACCAAGAATTACTTTTCCTCCGTTTGAGTTTTGATAGAATTTAAAACATTCACATTTAAAATGTGTTTGTAATTTGGTATCTGAATCTAACCACCAATCTCCATTAAGATGAGTATAATTAAAAACAAAGGAATCAGAATTACACCTAGAACTTCCATCCCGTGAGAATTCTCAATCAACAATCATATTTATTTTTCACTATTTTTCTTGATTTTTTTTGTACAGGGACTACATTAATAAAATTATATGGAGTATCCTATTTTTATACAGTTTGAGCACTATAAGAACTTTTTCCCAAAACTCCCTATATTTAACAATATCAAATTATTTTATGTTCGATATGAAATCAATTATTACAGTATATATGTATATATTCATTATGTATTTAAGAACCAAAACAAGTTAGGTAATAAGAACTCGAACAATGTAAAATTAACGACTAAAAAAATTATAACTGAATAATAAAATAGTTATTTTTTCCATATATGTCATTTTAAAATAAGGGCATTTTTTTATATATGTTGCAGCGGCCAATGTTCCAATCGGTACCTCAAGGAAGTGGAAGCAGATTGACTAAAGGTGGCTAGAAGTTTTATTAATGTGTGAATATCCTTTGGGTATTGGGAGAGTAACGAGAATATTGACATTTTAGCTAAAATAACACTTAATCAACCCGAGTTACATTCTATTTTTTATTTAACACCAGTTTTTACTATACATGGTTTATTTTTGGATATGATTGGTTATGTTTACGAACTAGAACGATTTTTTTTTTAAATACTCCTAGTGAGTGAAGGAGAAGATATATTAAAAAAAATGGATGAATGAGCACATCATCAAAGCATAAACAGAGAAATTCAAAAAGACAAAAAAAAAGAGCATAAACCCATGAATGAATAAGATACAAACATATTGAAAATGGGTCTTGAGGATATGCACTATCCAAATACTGTGGTCACCCACCTACCCAATGAAGGCTCTGACCATAGCCCACTCATGTTAGACAGTATGCCCAACCACATAAAATTTGCACAATGCTTTATTTATTGCAAGGAATATGATGCTTACCAATCTTTCCATGCGATGCTACATACCTAGTGGAGCAAACCGGTGATGTACCACAGACAAGGTGCTTCCTTCGCAAAACTCATCTATTCAAATAAGCGACCCTTAAATGGAAAAAACAAGTTTTGGGTAATATAACAACTGAAATCTTAAACTTTAACAAGACCTACTACAAGTTCACAAACATATTGAACACTATCCTGACCAGTCATCCCTCGCTTGAGAATGAACAATCCAAGAGGAACTAAAATTCTACTTAACTCAGGAAAATAAACATTGGCAAAATAAATATAAATTAAAGTCAGTTCTAGAGGAAGATGATAACAAAAATTCTTCCATGCCTGTGTTCATCATCGATGATGTATCAATGTTATACATGGCTGGAACAAAATCAAAAATGCTATTAACACACAACTCCAATAGCATTATGAGACTCTTTTTACAACAACTAATCCATAACTAAAACACACTAACTATCCTTTTGTTCAAATTAAATCGTTAGATGAAGCCAAACTCTTAGCACCGATTACAAAAATAGAGATATGGTCCACCCGAAAGCGTATGGGTAAAAATAAGTGCCCAAGCCCGGTGGATTGACAGATGAATTTTACCAAAACCATTAGAAAGAGGTTGTCCATACAATTTGTACCCTCATACAAGAATTTTTTAAATTAGGGAATTAACCAACCATTATAAGCCACACTTTACTAATTTTAATCCCTTAAAGGCCAAATCCTACCAAAGAATCTCATTTTAGACATGTCTTTGCAACATCATTTATGAGCTTATCTCTTCCATCTTTATTGCACGAATGTGACCCCTCCTTCAATACCTGGTATCCCTGTACCAGGACGCATTTGTAGCAAACCGTCATGTGAAGAATAATATTTTAATCACACATGAAATGTTGCACACCACGCATAAGTCGAAATCTAAGAAAGGAAGTTGTGCAGTCAAAATTGATTTATCTAAAGTATATGACCAAATGGAACAGTCGTTCCTTCGATGGATTCTGCAACGACATGGGTTCCCCAAGAATGGATAACATAAATTATCTTATGAGTCTTCTCCACTTCTTTCTAGACACTAATTAACGGGAAACTTGGAGCAAACTTCAAACCTTCTCGAGGTCTGAGACAAGGAGACTCTTTCTCTCAAATATTATTTATCTTAGGCCTCGATTTCCTTCTTCAAAAATTGAACAGGAAAGTATCCTAAAAAATATCATAGCCCTTCGGCCCTCTCCAAAAGGACATCTGATTTTGGGAATAGCATTCGCAGATTACAACATTTTTTTCTTTCAACCCACACTTAATATAGTAAACAGATTCAAGACTGTTCTTTAGGAATTTTCCACTCTCTCGGGGAAAATAATTAACAAAGACAAATCTTGATTACCATTAACCCATTAACCCCTCACGTAACCATACATACGACATGGGCCATGCTCGGATTTCATTGTTACCCAGTCCATGATGAGGAATTGGGGTTGGACTTAAATATTTAAACTTATTCACTTATTTCAATAAGGAATCAATTGGAGAATTGAGGCAGGAAATATTTCCATTGGACATCTTATTTGGGTCACCCACGAACCTCTAAGCCAAAGGTTTCCATATATGTCGTCCTCTGTCCTTAAATCCCCCTATTAAGCTTTATTCACATCCATCAATGGAACTTACACAAGTTAGCTCAATATCTGCCCTTAGACTTCTTTCCCCATATCCAGTCACTCTATATATCGACTACAACCTAACATGACATGCCCTATAGGTGGCTTAGCCACACGGGGTTATTTACGATCAAAGATACTTGCCAACGGTTGAACAAATAATCTATTCATCAACACACTCTGGCTCTCCCATGGCATTGGCTCTGGAAAAGTGCACTCCCCCTTAAATTAAAAATCTTTCTATGGTTTCATGTGCACCAGGCCGTCTTCTTTACTACTATAAACTTCCATCACCCACATTCTCATTACGTCAATTGACATACTCTAATAGATATTTCTACACTGAATGCCCAACATTCTTCCAAGTTGACATGTTGCACGAAGTAACAAACCTTACGGCGTCGACCCGCCCATCTTCGACTTCTAAATAAGGGATGCGGATCCTTCACGATTACATACCAATCACATCGACCTATTTTCACCCTTCGTATTCTATGGCTTGTTAGAAATGAAACCATATCCCGACACAAACCGGTAATTAAAACCTCGATACTACATTCTCCTTTTGGCCAGATTATCCAATTTTTACAAGCAAAACGGGGACAACCCATCCAAGCGGATATACCAAAAAGATAGTACCACATTGCTGCGATGCCTCCGTCGCCCCAATTATATAAAAGTAACACTGATGGAGCAAAATAACACATTTCGAGCCTTACCTCCGTAGGTGGAATCATCTGAAACATTCACGGTGAATTCATATGCGGATACTCCAGTACCATTAGGCCCTTAAAATAGTACTAGATATAACTTTTCATGCGGGCGTAAAATATATTGAAATTGAAATAGACTCTCAAATTGTATTACATACGATATACAAGAATTTAGCCCAATATCCAGTTTAAGGAGATATGATCCAGGCAATCCATGAAGGGTTCAAGAAACTCTAACACCTAACTCTCGGTCTCATTTTTAGAGAAGCAAACACGTGTGCCGATGTACTTGATGCACTGTCTGTATCGAGTCCTTTTTTTTTACTTTTTTTAGACATGTTCCCATTTTTTACGTCCTTTTTTATTTAGTGATCAGAATCGTAGTATTGCAGTCAGGTCAGCAGGAAGCAACATCACTTGTAAAATATAACTGTTTTGAATAAAGCTTCTCTTTTGACAAAAAAACAACAACTCAAAAACCAACGAATGATGGATTGTAACACCCTGTATTTTTTACGATTTAAATAATTATGTGATTAATTATTATTATGGGAATAAATATGCGATTAATTATTGTTGTTGAATTAATTGAATTAAAATGTGAGAAATTAATTTGTTATTAATCCGAATTAAAATAATTATTAATTAGCATGCCAAGGGTTAGTACTTATTGTTGATAACTATTAAATATTACTGTGTGATATGTAATATGGAATGATGATATTTGATAAATTGTTGGAAGTGAGAAATGCGACAGTTTAGTAATTTAAGTCTGACACGCGTGTGAGTCGTGTCAGGACTAATTGATTGAGATAAAAAGAGAATTTATTTTTATTAACTCGTATGGTCATTTCGAGTTCTCCATTGAGTCCATGAGGATCGAGATAGTCAAAATAGTGTACCCGGATGTTTAGTTTGGGTCCCAGGACGATTTTAGGCCTAACTGGCACCCCGAGAGGGCATTATGATAAATTTTATTTTTGGGCTAAATTAATGGACGAAAATTCGGACTTATTATATCAGCCAAGGAAGTCCATTAGGGTTAGGAGGTGACATGAAGTTAGAACGATGATGGAGGGTGCGAGGGAGAACCATATTCCAAGAGAGAAGACTCATTTGGCATCACCTTGCACAACCGTGACCACCAACACGTAGATCGTGAAGAGAGGAACGCGTATATACCAACATCACCAACGGATCAGACCATCATATTCAAGGCAAGTGTTTATTACTTTCTTTCTTTTAGAAATAATCATGCTCATGTTAGTGTAGGTGGATTTAATCATGATTTATATGCTAATTATGTGAAAATTGGAGATTTAAATTATGATTAAGGATTGGTTTAATTAGTGGTTGAAATTCCTTTATGTATGTAGAAGATTAATCACAAAATTTGATTATATATTGATGAACGAATCTGGGTTGATTAGGTTCTTGAATTGGAATTTTGGAAACTAGGGTTCATGTGAATTAATTTGAGGGTTTTATATAATTATGGCGATTTATGACGAATTAATGATCTTAGGAGGTTAGGAATGACATATAACCTGTTAGGTGTTGATGGGTATTAATGATGAGTTGTTGGGAATTGAATCTTAGAGGTTTTCAGGTTCAAAAATGGTGAAAAACGCTGAAGTTTGGTGAGGAAGACGAACAGTGCAATCTCGCGCGATCTCGCGCGAGGTGGTTCAAACGAGATGGGGATCTCGCGCGAAGTGGTTCAAACGAGATGGAGATCTTGCGCGAAGTCATTCGATCGAGATGACATCTCGCGCGAAGCCGTTCGAATAACACGTGGAAGTCGTTTAAACGACAACCCTTCTGGTTCGAGCGACATAGTGAATTTTTGGGGATATTTCTCAAAGTCTAGTTTTGAGTTTGTCGGTTTATTGGAGTGAGGGAAACTGCCAAATAGTAAATTTAAATAAGATGGAATTTCGGGAAAGTATGTGAGAATAAATACTTTAATTATTTCAGTATAGAGAGAGAGTATACCTTGGATATTACGAGAGAGATAGTAATATAAATATTTACACTATACGTAGAGATTATATTAAAATACGTATGAAGAGTATATATGTGGGTTGGAGAAATACCTATAATTTATAATAGGATGTGTGTATGCCTATTATGTGATATTATTGTAAGATCACTAATGGGTGATAACCCGGGGGTGCAGAAACTCAATTGTTAAGTGTACTAATGGGTGATAACCTGGGGGTACAAGGATGATTATTGTTAAGTGCACTGATGGGTGATAACCCGGGGGTGCTGGATTAATATTGATAGGTGCGTTAATGGGTGCTAACCAGTTAATGCAAGATTATATTGTTAGGCGCACTAATGGGTGATAACCCGGGGGTTCTGAATTATTATTGATAGGTGCATTAATGGGTGTTAACCCGGGGATGCATGATTTTCTGGAGATATGCACTGATGGGGCTTAGCCGGGGGTGCAGGATTAGTATATATATATGTATCGGGATGGTGGTACTATATATATATACTAGCGGATGCCCGTGCCCGAGGGCACGACGATAAATTTGCCCTCGTGATAAAACCCAACCCATAATAACCACCCTTTTTAAAAAAAAAACTTTTAAAAAAATTATTTTAAAAAATTATTTTTTATAAAAAAAAATTTTAAAAATTTTAATTAAAAAATATATATTATTAAAAAATAATAAAATAATAATGTATACATGCATGTGTATGCATGCAAGCATGCAACACATAAAATGCCATGGATGTTTATCATGCATGTTTATCATGTATAAGTTACTATTCATAACACCATTGTCCCATATTATATAGATATATATGGGACTTGTGAATATTGCTACTGTGTGAAATTAGTAGACTTGGTAATAATAATAATCATTACGTTGTACTAAGTGGTCTTAACCTAAGAGTGCAGGATTAGCGTATATATATAGGGATGATGAGACTATATATATGTATGAGTGTACTTGGGTAACTTTCTACTTTGTGAGACTAGTAAATAAAATGAAAATGAGAAGTAAGATAATCTTAGTGAATAAAAGAATAACCATTCAAACGATGAATAATGAAATTTAGTATGTGAGATAAAATATCTGAATAGCGTATTGTATGGGCGATACGGGAATACTACTTGTGAGCATAGTTAGTATTAGTATGGTTTTTGATTAGTTAGACTGGGAGGTATAACTAGGGGGAGATTAGATGTACGTTAGGCATGCACAATAGACGAGAGGTGAGAAACTCATGTGAGAGTTCGATAACTAACATGTGTATAAGACTTGTTTTAAGAACCAGTTTTAAATACTTGCTAAATCATTTTTACACATCGGGCTCTGACCCGTCTCTTGTATCTCTTCTCTTTTTTGCTATATATATGTATTATATCAGGTGCTCAGCCACAGGAGTATCAGATTTAGAGATTTTGATTGCTTGACGTGCTGGAGCTGCTGTGGAAGTTGTAGGTCCTTGCAGTAGACGCATCTATCATTTCCATTCAGTTTTATCTAGACTTCTGGTTTAGGGCATATGTCGCCCACTTCTAGTTCTTTCATCAGAGTTATTGTATTCAGTTTAGTTGATGGTTTGGAGTTTTGAACTGAGAGTTTTACTCAGTCTTATTTATTGTAGGACTTGATCCATGTTCAGTATTTATTTATATTTCGATGTGTGGTGAATGGTTTATATTTTGGAATTTAATAGAAATGGATTTACCTGGTTTTACTAAATTGGAAATGTTTTGACACCTAGCTTAATTTTATATTAGGTGATTACTATGTTAAAAAGTTTTTCGATAGTGATGCTGAGAATGAACCAACTGAATATCCTGTTTTAAATTGGTAGAGGACTGATCACCCTATATTTAATTGGGCGGGGTGTCACATGGATATCAATGGTATGGTTGACTTTGTATCTCACTAAAAAGAAAAAAACAAAGGAAATTCGTGATTTCTTTATATATCTACTAGTATTGAAAAGAATTAAGGAGGAAGTAAAACAACATTATGTACTAGAAAGAACACTAAAGTGTCTAATGTTCTTTTTTACATATTGTGGAAGTCAAGACACAGACAAATAGATATAATATAATTGGAGATGGAAAATTAGGAATGCAAAAAAAAAACAAAAAAAACAAGTGAATAAATAAATATATAATAATATTATTGACCAAGCCTACTACTGATAACAAATAACCGACATATTAGCATCACATGGAAGACTTAGCATCTCACCCAACAACACTGACGATATCTGCTTTCAAATTCAAATGCTCCCTTATTCTAGGAACTTCCATTCATATATTGTATTATATATTCCAGTCGAGCTGGACTATTTTTAATATACTGAAATATAAAACTTTGTATTAATAGTCTCGGCTATCATGGTATCATAGCAGTTAACCTAATATTTTTTTCTCTTTTCTCTTCTCTTCTGCAACACTATCATTCCCTACTTATTCTGTCATTCCTTTTGCAATGGCCACATCGTCAAACACAAACAATGACATTTCCTCTCCACCATCCACTTTTAACATTGGCCCCTCTCATCACTGTGTCAATATCAAACTAGATGACACTAACTATCTTCACTGGAAAACTAAAGTGGAGCCATTTCTAAGTGGACAAATTCTTCTTCGATTTGTTGATGGAAGCTATCCATGTCCCACTACAGAACCAGATGCAACCTTGTGGAAACAACATGACAAGCTAATCATCAGTATGCTTATTTCCTCCATGACCACTTCCATGATTTTTCTTGTCATCGGATTGCAAACTTCACAGAAAATCTGGACAACTCTAGTAATCACTCACACTCGTACGTTGCCTCTTCCAACAATCATAAACTTCATCTTACCACTGTCCAACTCACAGAACCCACATGTTTCACTTTCGCCAATAAAGACCCACAATGGTGCCATACTGTGACTGCTGAAATGAATGCCCTTATTCTAAATAACTCTTGGTCCCTTGTTCCACCCTCTCTTAACATGAATATTATTGGCTGCAAATGGGTCTATCGCATTAAATGAAAATCTGATGGCTCTCTTGAACGATAGAAAACTCGTTTAGTTGCCAAAGGCTTTCACCAAGAATATGGACTGGACTTTAATGAAACCTTTAACCCAGTTGTCAAAGCTACCACATTTCGAACCATTTTATCCATTTCAGTCTCCCACAATCGGCCTATTTCTCAGTTGGATGTCAACAATGCTTTTCTTCACGGTTTCTTAACAAAAAATGTCTTCATGGAACAACCTTCTGACACCCCGCCTAATAAAATACCGGGCAATCACTCGTGTACCAACTTAAAACAGGAGTCACATATGGTTCATTCTTAGCATCACTGTCGAAAACAAAATTAATTACTAATAACCTATTAGGCTGGCGTCAAAATTTTATTTAACTAATCTCTTTAAACAAACTATACAAATAAAATATTCACACAGTTTATATAAATAAAACTAAAAGGAAATAAAATAACCGAACACTCGGTTTAACAATAATACAACCAAATCGAATGCCTCACTAAAAGGGGATGAAGAATAAATAAATGAAGTTGGGATTTTGAACCGAGTATTTACACAGTAACTCCTATCTAGATTACAAAAATAGAAGCGTCTAAAAATAAACTTGCATGCATCCACAGATGATGCAGCAAGCGTCTGACTCGAAGGGATCATCATCCAGCCGTCCCCATGTTTGGACACCTATATATATAAGATATATAGTAAGAGAGGGAAAAATAGAGAAACGGGTCAGATCCCTAGTTGTGAAAATATTTTGCAAGTGCATAAATTCTTTATTTAGAAAAATATGTTTTATCTCATATTTAAATTGGTATCGCACTCCCATGAGATACCCCTTACCTCTCTTCTAATAGTGCACTCCTAGCGTATCCCTCTAAACATCCTAGTCAAGATACTCTGCCTAACTAATCCGTTACCCCCAAACCCTAAGGTCCTAAGTAAACCGGGTACTAAGGGCTAAACTTCTCTCCATTCCAAACACCTTGCTAAATTCGTGCGTAAGGTGTCTCGTGAAGCGCAATCCAAACGAGGAACCCCCCGATACACTACTACTTGGCAGTGTTGTTCGTTGAGAACCATTAGACCCTTAGTACACAACGTGTATAGGTATACTCATATAATTATATACATTATCATACTCACTTAAATATACATATCATTATACACGTCTGGATGTAATCTTCCAGAATGAGAATTACTCCTTTTTCATTTTTATCTCTTTACACTTATTAGAGATGTATAATATCTTGTTCTCATGCAGAAGTAATATACTATACACACCATCCAACTTTGGGTTTACTCACTGCACCACGGTACCAAGCCAGACTCACTCAATGGTCATGGTAAAAACACAAAAAGGTGGAGGCTGTCATGTTCCCCCTGCAAGTGGAGTTACACACATCGCACTCGAACGCGGGACGATAATGAACCAAGGATTATACTCTCCCTGCTCCTCAAGCCAGGGCATTCACCCACATCGTGCAACCTCTCCGGATTGCACTAGATAAAATATATAATTTGGTTGTCCCAACTCTATACCAAAGGAAAGCCCGTGGAAATTAGCCTCTAAGATACACATATACCAATCACACACATGTATATACATATATATATACGATGTGATTATAGTATATATATATATATATATATATATATATACAAGTATCACTTATCAAATGTATACATGGCTGTAATTACCAACCACACATAATGATGACCAATAACCCCAATGATTCTCATAAATTATATCATTCAAGTATTCGCACACTCACAATACTAAACCTAAAAGTATTCCCAAGCATTCATTAAATCCATACCCTAGATCGTACACTAAATTAATTCAAGGTTTACTTATCCTAAAATCATCATCTAGGAGTCCTAACATCCCATTTAGAAACTCCTATAATAATCTCCAAAACCATAATCTAAGTCTCTCTAAACTTAAAAGGAGAAAACTTCAAAAAAATTCCAGGACCGAATCGATTCAAAATGGTTATACTTTCAAACTGTCTCTTACCGAATCAATTCGTCTTGTCCGAATCGATTCGGCTGGTCCGAAATCCCCAAATCTGCTTAGGTTTTATATATATCCCATAAACCCAATACTCAATCCAATCTCCATTTAAATTAGAACTCGAATTGATTTCAACGAACCCAATTTTTTCATATCTACTCAAGTCCTTTAGATGTCCTAACACTCTATTTGGGAACCCCTAATATTTATCTCCAAATAATTCTAACCTTAATTTCTGACTAACGATTTCGATCTCGGACAGCTTTCCATATAAAAATCATTATAAATAAAAAAAATCAGAAAAATACGCGGTTGGCGCCCACGCGACCGTATAAAAAAGATCTACAATTTTCATTTTTTAACAAGAGCCTAATCGATTCTCCCTGGCCGAATCGATTGGAAAAAGATTCTGGTCACTATTCACCTTCTTCTCCAAAAATCCAAACCTCCATTTTTCTCCATTTTTGTTGTTTCTAATCTCATCCAACAACTCAATAAACATCTAATCTGGGTTTTGCAACTAACACATCAATTAATTTTGTGTATTAAATCATTTCTCGTAGATTTAAACCCTAAAACCGTAAAAACCCCAACTTATCATTATAACCCATTTCAATCCATTTCTTCACTCCATTTACATGGATTTAACACTAGAAATCATTAGGAGTTTACATTACATCAATATGTAAACTCATACTCAAATTTTCCAAATTTATTTTAAGGGTTCTAACCCAAAATTATATAGTTTACCAACTATAATATGAAATAAATGCACAAAATGAAATAGAGCAAGTATACACTTGCTTGGAGGATGAAATTCGACGACCTCGAGTCGAATTCGGTGGAGTTTGGCCGAAATACCCTTTTTCTTCTCCCTTTTCCTTCTTCCTTTCTTTCCCTCTTTCTTTCTCACTTTTCTTTCCTTTCTTTCTTACTCTGTCATGTCTCTTATAAGAGAGAAAAGGGTTTATCCCTTAATAAAAATGACTCGTTTACTCAATTACGAGTCCCTAGGGGTAAAAAAATTCTTGAAACTCAATTTCTTCCCCCGGATACTCTATTCTGACTATCTCGGCCATTCCGAGACCAATCGCGCAATCGAAATTTCCATCTGAGGTACTTGACCGCAATTCACTATTTTAACCCAATGGGGGTTTTCCCATTAAAATATTCTCCTCTGTCGCTTTACCCAATAATGACATATAATAAAATACTCCAACTTATTCACTAAATCCCAAGAGTAATTATAATACACATCGAAAATCATTTAATCCTTGAAAACTTCAGAAATTACTATTCACGATAATTTCTTAAATTCCTAAATTACACTTACTTATGAATTTTTTATTATCCATAAAAGTGCGGGGTATTACATACTCCCCCCCTTACAACGGAATTTCGCCCTCGAAATTCAGATACAACCGATACTTCTAACACTAACCTAAGATCATGAATCACTCCACATCCTAATGCCTCAAATGGAATGGTACTAACCCGATGACTCTCAACCATACACTCATTCGGTACCCACCTATCTCAAAGTTTATACTATAATTCACTAAATCCCTATGTGCTACAATACTACTTCGTCGTACGGTGACTCTAATAACATCACATCGCACCCATCGTTTCTAGTGCCACAAGTAGAGCAAACGAGCCTATAAACGCATCTCTAACGTCTAAATCTCAGCGCCCGCTTATCTACATAAGGATATCTAATTTCCCTTAAAAAGTAAATTACTCTAACGGTCAACCACTCTCGTTAGTCTCATCGCTTAACTTGAGCATGCTACTTCTTATTGACCCCTACAACTAGATTATCGCCTTCAGCTCACGACATTCCTTCCGAACCATACCAATTCCACTTATACTGCCTTATGACATAATCTTCAACTTATATACTACGCCCTTTCTATATCAAGCGGTATATAAAACTAATTTTCCAATGTGCCCATACACCTTTTAACCTGTACTTATTTGCACAACCATTGTAAACATCAACACGTACACTCTCTCTAAACAATGGGCCTTATTTCCTTGGTGTAATACTCACAGATGGGTCTTCCCAATCCGCGAAATTTAATTCTTCTCAAGGTTAATCAACCAATCATCTTATGGTTTACTTCCCACATCTTCCTATATCGGCGCCACTAACTCTATTGAACTTATTCCCTTCAAACCTGTTGTGAACATCACACCCAAAACATACTTCCTCCAAAATTTTCCTTTTTATTAAGGCCTGGCTATAAGCCTCAAATCAATTTCTCTAAATCCATCATCACCCACCTACTTGTGCTGAGAGGACCACTTTAGTGCTTCTCCATAGCACTTATATTTACATAGTCGTACTATCATCATACGACCCTCAATCTATAGTGTTTCCTCCACACTATATGACTTATCGACAAAACCAAAATCCTCGCATCCTATAATATCTCTCCACTCCTGACGTCGTTAAGATTCATGCATGGAGCGTCTCGCTATGACAACCCGCCTATTTAAAATAATAGGTGGCCAGCCCAATACTCCAATAATCACAGGAATCATAGATGGTCCATTCTTAGCATCACTGTCGATTAAAATAATAGTATGAGATAACCACCCAACATTTTAGAAAAACGGATTGCCATAAACAAAAATTTTAAAAGTAAAAGGAAAACACTTAGACAATCCCATTTGTAAAAACGGTGGGTATCAAAAATCGATGAATAAAGTATGACAATACAATAAATAATCACCGAATAAGCTGTCGGTGCACAGACCAACATAAATAATACATTAAGTATTACAATCCAATATATACAGTATAATGAATAAGTGCAATGCTTGGGGAAAACACGCCCGAATAAAAGTACTGAACATAACTAGAGTACAATGGAGAGGAGCGTCTACTACGAGTATCCTACAACATCCGCAACAAGTTGTAGCTCCGAGACGACTGGAATGGAATATGTAAATACAGGTGTCCATGCGGAAGCGCACCTGTAACGGCAAGGAATATGCAGCACAAAGAAATATAGATACCGGTCAGGGTCCGGTTTGATATGATTACCATGTGACTAAAATGCATGACAGTTAAGTGCGTAATTCTCTCGCAGATAACAATAATATTCCTCACCTCTCAATCTAGCAGCAACCTAACGCAATATCGTGAGATGTTCTAGTTAACCCCAAGTACTAAGGGATAACTTTTCCCCATTCTCAACACTATGCCCTATTCGTGCGTGGGGTGTCTCGCAAATCGAAATCCAAACAAGGAACCCCCCCCCCCCGATACACTACTACTTAGGCAAGGTTGATCGTCGAGATCCATTAGACCCTAAGCACGAAATAATAAATAAATACATGTGTGTGCATAAGTGTGGGAGGTCACAACTACAACTACTCAAGAAATATAAAAGTAAACCCATCCATCATCTAATAGCACAATTCCTAATTCTTTCTTTAGGAATATACATATATGGTAAATTCATTTTATCAAATGTTTACCAATAAATCTCATTTCAAAACTTTCTTTACCAATTTTATTTCCTTTCTTTCATCCAGGAAAAATACATAATTTAAAGCAAGTTTTATTATCATAAAAATGCTTTACTTTCATATTATATCATCCATTTTCCTTCTTCCATCCGGAAAATGTATTTAACATCCCATTTCCCTTCTTCTATCCAGGAAATGTAAATTAAAGCCATTTTATTATCATAAAATGCTTTAACAACCAATAATGTCCCACATTATTGAATCATAGTTATATATCATATTATATAACGCAATCTAAGACCGCCCGTCCGGGTTTCCCCACCGTGCGCGCCCCTAAATGGCTATCATCTTCCAGGGCCTCCAAGACAACCTGGGATCTTATCGAAACGTCGGGAAGCGACCATATGCCTGCGGGATAGTCAAGACCACAACCGGAATCTCCTAACCAGCGCAGAAATATATATAAACAAACGCTCACATGGCCTAGGGACTATATCCACCTTGGATCATTAGCCAGTGTGCTTCACCACAACGCGCGCGACTTCCCTTATGATAGCGATTTAGAGAGGTGTGTATCCATAAATTATCATTTATGAAAAACATTACTTTTTCCCTTTTTGAAAACTCATATTTTACATTTCCAAAAATCATTCATTTAGCCATTCAGCACCAAGGTTTAGAAGGTGCGTTTCATTCTTATTAAGTCATATTTTATTAATGACCTAAGACCCAAAGTGCCACTAACCTCAAAATAGTCTCGAAGAGTTCATATAATTTCATAAACCCTCAAAGTGAGTCTCCATAATGGAGTGTCTCCCAAAATCTCAACATTTATTTTCTAACTTCCAATCTATCTTTAGGTTAACCTCCTATATCATTCGGACATTAACCTATATGAACTAGTCCTCGGGTAAACCCAAATATCCACTCTTAGCCTAGGACATTAGTCTACCCAATACAACCCTCTAAGACTCCCCATTACTTCCCAAAGGAAGGTTCCTAAACCTTAGACCTAAAAGGAAAAGGGCTGAAAATCAAAATAAGAAAATCTCACAAAAACAGGGGAACCGAATCGATTCGCCCCTTGGGCCGAATCGATTCGCCCTTGCGAATCGATTCGCTAAACAGCCGAATCGATTCGGTGAGTAAAAACTGACTTTCTACGATTGCCGAATCGATTCGGTTTTAATCCGAATCGATTCGGTCTGCAAGACCTGTAACCCTCTCCTTATCCGAATCGATTCGCCCCTTGGGCCGAATCGATTCTGTCCTGAAATTTTGCCTAGATTGGGCGACGGGTTATACAAACCCTAAAATCCCAAAACCTCAAATCTTTGCTTTTGCCCAACATCAACAACATCTAATTCTACAAAATCATTCCTACCCCATTTACAACTAATAATTTATCCTCAAATCAAATTAAAACAAAGATTTAAGGGTTTAATCATCAAAATCAACAAATACCCATTCATGGGTAAAATCCCCAAAACCTAACTATACATGCAATTTATCACATTAAATCAAAATATCTAGCAAGTAAGAAACTTGCCTCGAGGTTCGTAGTCTCAGAACACCTCCGGTAGCGACGGATTCCGGCCCATATCTTCCTTTTCTCTCTTTTCTCTTTATTTCTCCCAACTCTCTCTTCTCTCTCTCTCTCTCCTTTGGCTTTCTCACACAAATGAAGAAAAAGAAAGGGGGTGGGGGATTTATAAGGGTCTAAAAATATAAACCCCCACTCCTAAATGCTAAAACACCTCTAAAATGACTCGTAACCACTTAATTGAGTCATAACCCCTTAAAAATGCCCGAATCTCAAAAATTACAACTGGGCACTTATTTCGACTATCTCGACTATTCTAAAAACAACCGCACCCCCTATTTTGGCATTCGGGAAAGTGTGAACTATTTTACGTTCCAATTCCATTTTTTTATTCATTAATTATACCCAAATTTAAATATAGGTCATAACCGTCGTTTTACATATAACGACGCAAAATACACAATATAACACTATTTACCTTCCCATAAGGGTAAATAGTCAAAACATAGTAAATATTATCCCTAAGTCTCACGGGAAATAATATTTACTCCAACATTCCCTATTTTATAAAATTAGCCCATTAGGAAAGATAGTATAAAATAGTCGCTCGAAAACCTGGGTTGTTACATACTCCCCCCCTTAAAGGGGAATTTTGCCCTCAAAATTCAGGCGTAACCCATAACCAAAAAGGGTATACTATAATAAAAACCGCGCTATCATACTAGCAAACCCCTCTATAGAAATGTCCCCAAAGGACACAAACTAAGGTCATCATTATCGATCTCAGAAACTATCGATCCTACCTTTTTACTACGGGAGGAGATACCCACACAAGCTCGGTACTAATTGCCTTACTTCCTAAACACGTTACACCCTTACTGGGGAATAACTACGCTATCTTACAATCGTTAACCCCAACACTACTTACTCCTATTCGCGTTGGTGTAACCCTCAAAAGTCTACTTGCTCACTGAGCCCAATCTAAAGGAAGGTTCCCGGACCACTCCCAGTCCCAGGAATATACTATTCGCTGTTTCCATTCCAACGAGTAGACAAGGCATATTGCCATCTATACTAGGCTATGCACGGCCTAACGTTTATCGGAAACGATCCGAACTATTGCACGGAAATTCGATCCATAAAACTACTACTCCGATCTCTCCTTAAAATCCAATCCACCCTTCCACTTACGGGTGGTAGGATATACCCATCCTCGTTCCACACTACTCTCTACATACTAGTAGGTGAAAGGGTCAAACATGGACCTGAACGCTCTTACGATAGCGTCCCCTCGGTGAAGCTCACTCCACTTGGCATTCCATGCCACGAATAAACTCTACGACGGTTTCTACTCGGCGCCTATACTACTCCCATCCGCATTACCTTAGCGAAAGGGAATATCCTATCGATAGTCCTTCATGCTCACAAACTTGTTATTCGTGAAAAGACTCCAAATTCCTGCCCAGGAGAAATGCCTCTAAGTCTTCAAGGCAAATACTACCGCCATGAACTTTAAATCAAGCGTGGGATGGCACTTCTTAAAAATGTGAGACACACGAACAATAGGTCCATGTTCCCATATTAGCACATCTCGTTCCTGGCAAAGACTCGTTCGTTAAATCCACTCTCGATCATAACAACACGAGTGCAGGAGAAAAGTCAGCTTATACTTCAACTCCTCCAAAGGTAGGTTACCCATGTAACCCTCTATCTACGAGAGGCCTTACCACTTAATGGCCTAACATTCCAACGAGCTCGAGATCCCATACTTCTCGTCTAGGGACCAAATCCTACTTAGAGTTAACCCACACCCTATGGTGGTCAACTCCCTACCACCTTCCTAAAATAACGCCGCATGCCCTAAGGGCCTAGCATCCTAATAATCCTACAGTCGATCTATTATCCTAATCTAGTCGTATAAGTATAACACTAAATATCCCTAGTGTCCAAGACCTTTCTCGACTTCTGACATTAGCTCGGTTTCATGCGTGGGACGTCTCGCCGAAGCGAAATCCAAACAAGGAACCCTCCCGTTACACTACTACCTCGCATTGTCAGTCGTCGAGAAGTAACGGTCGAAGACACATGATCGGGATCGACGGAATCCTAATTCGAAATTATACTACTACATATATACGTCTACGTCCTACCATAACAATCGACTGAGGCATTTACTTTCAGTAAGATGCCACCACTACTTTATCCCAAAATACACACGTACCATTACACAAATGGCCTTCTCATTAAGGCACAACCATAAGTCCCTATCGGACTCTCATCATCATAGTCTTCCCCACATCGATTCAGAGGAAAACTATCATAGCGATCATATATCGCACATCAACTTAGCCCTTAATCACTCATATACGTGATCCTTGGCTAAACCTTCCAACCCAGCACTTAACCAACAGAAAAGAAAAGAAAGAAGAAAAGAACAGAAAAGAAAATGCACATCTCTCCACTCCCAACGTCGTTAAGGTTCATGCGTGGAGCGTCTCGCCGAAGCGAAATCCAAACAAGGAACCCCTCCACACAGTCACCTTAACTAGTCGGTCATGGAGATAAGGCAATAGCATACACAAGCAAAGCAAACAAGCAAGCAAACAAAATAAAAAAAAAATATAGGAAACTATCTACCTACCATAAACCACCTCTATAAAGCCTCAACCTTTAACCAGGGGAGATATTATAGAACCACTAGTCCTCCTCCTAGAACTAGAACTAGGATAGCCTCGCGATATATTCGCTTGCTATCACCCCAACCAATCTAAGAATATCTCTACTCGTATGATATATAAAATACAAGTAGCACGTACCACACATATCACCACTCGCCCCATAACGAGTGAGAAGGAAAATACAGAACTCCCCTATCATGGAAGTCACATAGATATACTTACTATATATAAAAATACGTACTGATACCATCACAAGCTCGATATACGCACCCGAATCTAGGGCTAACACCATACTACTCCATCTTACCTAAGGAATGCACCACTCGCACCCTAGTTGGAAATTCCACCAACTTACTAGCCAACCTCCTTGGCTACTACCAATGGTTCCAAGACACGTCATTCTAGTCTTACCCGAACCAAACTACTTCTCCAAAAAGTGTTTCCAACACTTACTTACGAGCCTAGCATTTCCACTGAAAGGCTCTCGCTATGGGCAAAAAAATTCTGCCCCACCATAAAGAGGCGACTATCATATCCGCCACTTCAACCTTACTCCTAAGGGTGAAAGGTTTTCCTCAAATCCTCACGCCTGGGCACTCCTATACCCATCTCCAGGCCAAAACTCTCGGGCCTTACGCTCTCACCGAACGAGGTTACACTTCCTCGATCCAACCAAACTTCAACATGTGGTCCTAATAAAGAACCTCTCAACTCCGAATTGACATTGCTCGGAGTCCCAAGCACAGTACCACTCTCTACCGACAACGGTACTTGGGAAAACTATTTTCACTGTACTTAGTAGTCACGGAAGCAATATAAAATAATGCTGCAAAGGGAGAGACCTCCAAAGCGGTCCTTATTCCCGACCACAGCCTACAGCTTATAGTAATCCCATCCTATGACGCCTTCACAACGGCCTTCCTCAACGCCCTTCATCTAACGACTTACAAGTCTCACACGAACGCGCAGAAGATCTTCGGGGTCCTCATACCATAGCAGGAGAACGAAATCTCACAAAAGAATTCAACGACCTTATTCAGAAGGCTCTACATCAAACAGAGAGAAACGCAAAAGACGTAAAACATCCGCACAGATTCCTAAGGACCCTATAACCTAATGCTCTGATACCATTTGTGACAACCCGCCTATTTAAAATAATAGGTGGCCAGCCCAATACTCCAATAATCACAGGAATCATAGATGGTCCATTCTTAGCATCACTGTCGATTAAAATAATAGTATGAGATAACCACCCAACATTTTAGAAAAACGTATTGCCATAAACAAAAATTTTAAAAGTAAAAGGAAAACACTTAGACAATCCCATTTGTAAAAACGGTTGGTATCAAAAATCGATGAATAAAGTATGACAATACAATAAATAATCACCGAATAAGCTGTCGGTGCACAGACCAACACAAATAATACATTAAGTATTACAATCCAATATATACAGTATAATGAATAAGTGCAATGCCTGGGGAAAACACGCCCGAATAAAAGTACTGAACATAACTAGAGTACAATGGAGAGGAGCATCTACTACGAGTATCCTACAACATCCGCAATAAGTTGTAGCTCCGAGACGACTGGAATGGAATATGTAAATACAGGTGTCCATGCGGAAGCGCACCTGTAACGGCAAGGAATATGCAGCACAAATAAATATAGATATCGGTCAGGGCCCGGTTTGATATGATTACCATGTGACTAAAATGCATGACAGTTAAGTGCGTAATTCTCTCACAGATAACAATAATATTCCTCACCTCTCAATCTAGAAGCAACCTAACGCAATATCGTGAGATGTTCTAGTTAACCCTAAGTACTAAGGGCTAACTTTTCCCCATTCTCAACACTATGCCCTATTCGTGCGTGGGGTGTCTCGCAAAGCGAAATCCAAACAAGGAACCCCCCCCCCCCCCGATACACTACTACTTAGGCAAGGTTGATCGTCGAGATCCATTAGACCCTAAGCACGAAATAATAAATAAATACATGTGTGTGCATAAGTGTGGGAGGTCACAACTACAACTACTCAAGAAATATAAAAGTAAACCCATCCATCATCTAATAGCACAATTCCTAATTCTTTCTTTAGGAATATACATATATGGTAAATTCATTTTATCAAATGTTTACCAATAAATCTCATTTCAAAACTTTCTTTACCAATTTTATTTCCTTTCTTTCATCCAGGAAAAATACATAATTTAAAGCAAGTTTTATTATCATAAAAATGCTTTACTTTCATATTATATCATCCATTTTCCTTCTTCCATCCGGAAAATGTATTTAACATCCCATTTCCCTTCTTCTATCCGGGAAATGTAAATTAAAGCCATTTTATTATCATAAAATGCTTTAATAACCAATAATGTCCCACATTATTGAATCATAGTTATATATCATATTATATAACGCAATCTAAGACCGCCCGTCCGGGTTTCCCCACTGTGCGCGCCCCTAAATGGCTATCATCTTCCAGGGCCTCCAAGACAACCTGGGATCTTATCGAAACGTCGGGAAGCGACCATATGCCTGCGGGATAGTCAAGACCACACCCGGAATCTCCTAACCAGCGCAGAAATATATATAAACAAACGCTCACATGGCCTAGGGACTATATCCACCCTGCATCATTAGCCAGTGGGCTTCACCACAACGCGCGCGACCTCCCTTATGATAGCGATTTAGAGAGGTGTGTATCCATAAATTATCATTTATGAAAAACATTACTTTTTCCCTTTTTGAAAACTCATATTTTACATTTCCAAAAATCATTCATTTAGCCATTCAGCACCAAGGTTTAGAAGGTGCGTTTCATTCTTATTAAGTCATATTTTATTAATGACCTAAGACCCAAAGTGCCACTAACCTCAAAATAGTCTCGAAGAGTTCATATAATTTCATAAACCCTCAAAGTGAGTCTCCATAATGGAGTGTCTCCCAAAATCTCAACATTTATTTTCTAACTTCCAATCTATCTTTAGGTTAACCTCCTATATCATTCGGACATTAACCTATATGAACTAGTCCTCGGGTAAACCCAAATATCCACTCTTAGCCTAGGACATTAGTCTACCCAATACAACCCTCTAAGACTCCCCATTACTTCCCAAAGGAAGGTTCCTAAACCTTAGACCTAAAAGGAAAAGGGCTGAAAATCAAAATAAGAAAATCTCACAAAAATAGGGGAACCGAATCGATTCGCCCTTTGGGCCGAATCGATTCGCCCTTGCGAATCGATTCGCTAAACAGCCGAATCGATTCGGTGAGTAAAAACTGACTTTCTGCGATTGCCGAATCGATTCGGTTTTAATCCGAATCGATTCGGTCTGCAAGACCTGTAACCCTCTCCTTATCCGAATCAATTCGCCCCTTGGGCCGAATCGATTCGGTCCTGAAATTTTGCCCAGATTGGGCGACGGGTTATACAAACCCTAAAATCCCAAAACCTCAAATCTTTGCTTTTGCCCAACATCAACAACATCTAATTCTACCAAATCATTCCTACCCCATTTACAACTAATAATTTATCCTCAAATCAAATTAAAACAAAGATTTAAGGGTTTAATCATCAAAATCAACAAATACCCATTCATGGGTTAAATCCCCAAAACCTAACTATACATGCAATTTATCACATTAAATCAAAATATCTAGCAAGTAAGAAACTTGCCTCGAGGTTCGTAGTCTCGGAACACCTCCGGTAGCGACGGATTCCGGCCCAAATCTTCCTTTTCTCTCTTTTCTCTCTATTTCTCCCAACTCTCTCTTCTCTCTCTCTCTCTCCTTTGGCTTTCTCACACAAATGAAGAAAAAGAAAGGGGGTGGGGGATTTATAAGGGTCTAAAAATATAAACCCCCACTCCAAAATGCTAAAACACCTCTAAAATGACTCGTAACCACTTAATTGAGTCATAACCCCTTAAAAATGCCCGAATCTAAAAAATTACAACTGGGCACTTATTTCGACTATCTCAACTATTCTAAAAATAACCGCACCCCCTATTTTGGTATTCGGGAAAGTGTGAACTATTTTACGTTCCAATTCCATTTTTTTATTCATTAATTATACCCAAATTTAAATATAGGTCATAACCGTCGTTTTACATATAACGACGCAAAATACACAATATAACACTATTTACCTTCCCATAACGGTAAATAGTCAAAACATAGTAAATATTATCCCTAAGTCTCACGGGAAATAATATTTACTCCAACATTCCCTATTTTATAAAATTAGCCCATTAGGCAAGATAGTATAAAATAGTCGCTCGAAAACCTGGGTTGTTACACTCGCAAGCGAAATCCAAATAGGAAACCCCTCCAATACACTACTACTTAACTTTGTCAGTCGTGGAGGTCCCTTAGCTTCAAATATGCAACCGGAATAACCCTATCCCCTCTTTCAACAAAATGTGGTCTGAACTCCTATCTCTGTCAAGGAGCCACACCACTAAGCACTCGCACTAACACTAAGTCCTTGCGCAAACAATAATGAGCTTAAACTCACAGCTCAACAATAAACCCTGCATACCTTAAATCACACCTATAAGGTCGACACGCACTCGATTCATGATAATAAAATATCTGCTCACCGAAGTTCCAACTATACATATAATAAAGGCAAGATCAACCTGTATCCAGGTGAGATATCGCAATAATAACCTGTTCCACCCTGGAACCGCGAACACGATAGTCTTGCCATCATTAGCCTGCTATCGCTCCGAACAATGAATATCATAATATACTTAGAATAATACTATATTCGTATATCACATATAGAGCGAGTAATACAAACTAGATATATATTCAAAATATCAACACACGCTTTTACAACGAATGAAGGAAAATAAAACTCCGCTACAGCGGAAAAACACATAGACATACACTATATAATGTTATCGATACTGCCACAAAGATCGAATTACACACACGAATCTAGGGTTAGAAAAATACCGCGACTCTATCTAGTCACGCCAAATATACCTCCTCCACCTGAGGTGAAACTCATAACAACAACTTTGCCAATCTCCCAAGCTACTCCAAAAGATTCTCGAACATGGTATACTTGCCCTAACTGAATCAAAATTACTTAACTCTATGCCTCATCTAGGCACCCTACTCTTGTCCTTTAACTCCTACCGGGCAAGATCAAAACGTGTGGTTATACACTTCCACATTGCAACATTACTCCATCTATGGCCACCCTCACCATATAAAAGTTATCAGTATCATCGGACTCTATGTCCTCGATCCTGACAATCACTTTCATAGTCCTTTTAACTTCCTCGTTAAAAGGAAACTCCACTACCGACTTCAACAACCCTATTTTAATGAATTCCTCGGGTGGATGCCCACCGATGGGGTTTCATGAACATACTTTCTCCATAAGTGTTAGCAACACTTACTAGTGAGCCTTTTTATTCCTCTGAAGGGCTCTCCCTTCATTGTACCTTCTCTATTCGGCACAAAGTTCACTTCCACATAACTATTTATTCACTGCCGATATCTGACCGATCCTTAGGTGAATAGTTCAGAATTGCATTCTTTTCCTTCCCAACCATCCAAAGGAATTTGTTGTGAAAACCGTCCGTAAGGTTCCTCTTCGAGCAACACGTCCTGCTCCCCCAAGTATGGTGACCACCGTTCCCACCATTTCAATATTGCTCCCACGAGTGAAAATTTTTCCTCTAATTTTCACATATGGGTATTTCCACACCCTGCTTTAAGCCAAATCTTCTAATCCTTTCACTTCCATTGAATCACATTGCACTCCCTTCATATAACTTAAACTTGAACGTATGGTCCTTATCAATACCTTTTGACCCTTTTTCCTAATTTACTTCACTAGGTAATTCAAGCTTAGCACCACTCTCTCCTATAACGGTGTGTGGATAATTATAACTACTATACCTTAGTAGTCATTACAACTTTCCTTGACCAATGCCACAAGGAGAGTGACCTCTTCTATGGTTCTAATCTCCAGCTTCAACTAACCGCTCCAAATAAGTCCTGCCTTCTTCTACCCTTGTAATGTCATTTTGTGGTCGTCCATCATCGATCAGCACACGAATCTCGAATGAGCAGGCAAAAGATTACTATAATCTTATAGTATGGCAAGAGAACGAAATCTCACAAGAGGAATCAACAATCCTAATCATAAGGCTCTATATCAAATCGAGAGTAACGCGGAAAGCATTGTATGTCCGCACAGATTCCTAAGGACACTAGAACCTGATGCTCTGATACCATCCGTGACACCCCGCCTAATAAAATACCAGGCGATCACTCATGTACCAAATCAAAACACGAGTCGCATATGGTTGATTCTTAGCATCAGTGTCGAAAACTAAATTAATTACTAATAACCTATTAAGCTAGCGTCAAAATTTTATTTAACTAATCTTTTTAAACAAAATATACAAATAAAATATTCACACAGTTTATATAAATGAAACTGAAAGGAAATAAAATAACCGAACACTCGGTTTAACAATAGTAGAACCAAATCGAATGCCGCACTAAAAGGCGGTGAAGAATAAATAAATGAAGTTGGGCTTTTGACCCGAGTATTTACACAGTAACTCCTATCTAGATTACAAAATAGAAGCGTCTAAAAATAAACCTGCATGCATCCACAGCTGCTGCAGCAAGCGTTCGACTCAAAGGGATCATCATCTAGGCGTCCCTGTGTCTGGACACCTAGATATATAATATATATATATATATAGCAAGAGAGGGAAAAATAGAAAAATGGGTCAGAGCCCTAGTTGTGAAAATATTTTGCAAGTGTATAAATGCTTTGTTTAGAAAAATATGTTTTATCTCATATTTAAATTGGTATTGCACTCCCATGAGATACCCCTTTCCACTCTTCTAATAGTGCACTCCTAGCGTATCCCTCTAAACATCCTAGTCAAGCTACTTTGGCTCTAACTAATCCGTTACCCCCAAACCCTAAGGTCCTAACTAAACTGGGTACTAAGGGATAAACTTCTCTCAATTCCCAACACTGTGCTAAATTCTTGCGTGGGGTGTCTCGCGAAGAGAAATCCAAATAAGGAACCCCCCGATACATTACTACTTGGCAGTGTTGTTCGTTGAGATCCATTAGACCCTCAGTACACAACGTGTATAGGTATACTCATATAATTATATACATTATCATAATCACTTATATATACATATCATTATAAACGTCCGGATATAATCTCCCGGAATGAGAATTACTCATTTTTCATTTTTATCTCTAGTATACACTTGCTTGGAGGATGAAATGTGACGACCTCGAGTCGAATCCGGTGGAGTTTAGCCGAAATTCCATTTTTCTTCTCCCTTTTCCTTCTTCCTTTCTTTCCCTCTTTCTTTTTCTCTTTTCTTTCTTACTCTCTCGTGTCTCTTATAATAGAGAAAAGGGTTTATCCCTTAATAAACCCAAAAATTACTCGTTTACTCAATTACGAGTCCCTATGGGTCCAAAAATTCCTGAAACTCAATTTTTTCCACGGATACTCTATTTTGACTATCTCGACCATTCCGAGACCAACCGCGCAATTGAAATTTCCATCTGGGGTACTTGACCGCAATTCACTATTTTAACCCAATACATCTCAATGCGGGTTTTTCCATTAAAATATTCTCCTCTGTCGCTTTACCCAGCAACGACATATAATAAAATACTCCAACTTATTCACTAAATCCCAAGAGTAATTATAATACACATCTAAAATCATTTAATCCTTGAAAACTCCAAAATTACTATTCACAATAATTTCTTAAATTCCCAAATTACACTTACTTATGAATTTTTTATTATCCATAAAAGTGCGGGGTATTGCAAACCTCCTGGCTTTAAAGATCCTACCCATCCTCACTTTGTTTGTAAACTTAATCGCTCTCTTTATGGTTTAAAACAGGCACCTCGTTCTTGGTTTCATCGTCTCACTCAATATCTTCTCACCCACAAATTTTTTGGCTCTAAAACTGACTCCTCCCTTTTTATCTACAAATATGACACCAACATAATGTTTCTTCTTATTTATGTAGACGACATCTTGTTAACAGGTAACAACTCTCACCTCATAACTTCTCCCATCTCCTCTCTTGGCGCTGAATTTTCTCTTAAAAATCTTGGCCATCTCCATTACTTCCTTGGCATTGAAGTCACACCTACCTCCTTTGGCTTACACCTATCCCAACAATGCTACATTTGTGATCTTCTCCATCGCCACGACATTTCTAACTCAAAACCTATTAAAACACCCATTTCCAGCACACTTTCTCTCTCTAAAAATAAAGGCACTCCCTTACGCAACCCCACTTCCTACTGCCAAATTGTTGGAGCCCTTCAATATGTCACACTTACCCTTTCTGATATTACATTCGCTTTAAACAAATCTTGTCAATTTATACATCAACCAACGGATACTCATTGGACTTTAGTCAAATGCATTCTCTGTTATATCCATGCTACCCCATCTCACGGCCTTCACCTTACCAAATCCTCCTCACTTGAACTCCAAGCCTTTACCGACTCTGATTGGGCTGGCTGCATTGATGATCGTAAATCAACCGATGGTTTTACAATTTATTGGGGTTCCAATCTCATTACATGGCAATCCCGCAAACACAAGACTGTGTCCTGCTCCTCTACTGAAGCTGAATATAAATCGCTTGCTAATGCTACTACTGAACTTATTTGGCTCAAATCCATGTTACATGAAATTGGCTTCCCACCACATAAACCTCCAATTCTTTGGTGTGCCACATACTTATCAGTTAATCCGGTCTTTCATTCTCGCACTAAACATGTGGAAATTGATTTTGATTTTGTTCGTGACCAAGTTGCTAAACAACGACTACAAGTACAATTCATCTCTACTCATGATCAAATTGCTGATGTTTTTACCAAAGGACTCACAACTCCCAAATTCGAGTTTCTGCAAGACAAGCTCATGGTTGTTTGAAAACCTCCATCAGCTTGTGTGTGTGTGTGTGGGGGGGGGGGGGGGGAGTATTGACCAAGTCTACTACTGATAACAAATAATCGAGATATTAGCATCACATGGAAGACTTAGCATCTCACCCAACAACACTAACGATATCTGCTTTCAAATTCAAATGCTCCCTTATTCTAGGAACTGCCATTCATATATTGTATTATATATTCCAGCCGAGCTAGACTGTTTTTAATATACCGAAATACAAAACTTTGTATTAATAGTCTCGGCTGTCAAATATGGATTTAACGTATTTTTTTGTTTAATTTGTATTTAAAAACAAATCTAATTATGAATGTTTGATAAAATGATGGAAATGAAATATAAAATTAAAGAATATGAAAATTGTAGTCTACACGAAATTTTAATGGACCATCTAACCGAAGCGTAGAAGACAAATAACAAGTGAGTGGATCCCCAAAGACCAAAAACTTTTATATTTTTTTGTATAATATATAATTTTTTAATACTTAAAATAACTAAATAAAATTTATAAGAAATAAAATTACCAAAACATCTTATAATCATCGCAAGTTTAATTTTCTGGGACTCTTTTGATTTATCTCCCGCGATAATTATTTTTATGACACATGCCACAAAATTTGCTTTTTTTACCTGACATGAAAAAAACACAAATATATAAAACACATTATGGCACGATACAATTTTTTTTAATTAAACATGAACACGATCAAAATAAGAGTGACACGACGCCACACGACGTGAAATAACATTTTTTTTACATATCTCGAACACGACCCAAGTAAACCTAGTACAACACATTTTTTTTTAAAACAAAAAATGAACCCGACCAAAATTAAATTGACATGACACTACATGAAATATTATTTTTAATTTTATGTAGGGTCATGCCATTTTTCTTTTGGTCGAGTTTGTTTTTTGTTACAAAAAAAATTGTGTTTTGATGCCATAAGATGTTTTTGGTCGTGTCGTGTCATTTTTAACTTTGTCGGGTTTGTTTTGGTTTGAAAAAAGTATTTTGTGTTGTACTGATTTTGCTCGGGTCGTGTTCAAAATAGGTAAAAAAATATTATTTCATGTCATTTGGTGTCATGATAGCTTTATTTTGATCGTGTTCATGTTTCATTAAAAAAACATATTGTCATGTCATAATGTGACTTTTATTTAGGTTGTTTTCATGTTAGGTAAAAAAAAATATTGTAAAAAAAAAAGATTGCGTGTGGTGAGTATAATGTATAATATATATATATATATTTAATAATATTAGTCTTTATAACTAAATAAAACTCGCAATAACTAAAAAAATTAAAAGAAACAAAATTACTAAGAACAACAAATTTAATTTCTTGCATTATTTTAACCTATTTCACGCGATGACTATTTTATTGAAGTCTAATTTTGTATTTTATACTCTACTCTAGTTAAACTCTTAAAATATCAAGTACAATTTTAATGCATATTTTATTGAGAGTATAAATTGAGACTGACGCTGATTTTTTTAAGGGATAATTATATTTAGGTCCCATTTATCAGGTCAACATTCTTATAAGTCCTATTGATCTTTTTAGGAAATTTTTTCACCATTTTACCCTTTTATAACTAATCATCCGTAACTTCCTTTAGGAAATTACATAAGTGGTTGGACTTTTTTTTTAATCTTTAAATGATCATAACTTTTGATTCACAAATCCGTTTTTCGCAAAATTATTATTTTTGAAATCTGCTCGACGAGATCTATCAAACAAGATCCATGAAGGCTATAAAATTCCAAAGAAAAAAAATTACACAAACAGTAAACTTTACTGTATGCACTAGAATATGAAACAATTTTATATATGTGACATTTTCACAAACAGACAGTAACATTTACTGTGGTAATACTACACAGTATATATATATATATATATATATATATATATATATCCGGTGGATCCAAACCCTCTTTTGTTAAAAAATACCTTATATTTAAAGGTTCGTCCTAACGACATCCAATCCTTACCACCATTGTTGGAGCTTCAACGACCTTCGTCAGAGCTTCGATTTGGGGTGGGTAAGGGTGGCATGTGGTGTCGCTGGTGCGGACCTTTGAAAATAACATTCTTTTGAATAAATGGGTTTTGGATCGACCGGAGTGTCATGGGGTGCCGCTGGCGTGGACCGTTGAAAATAAGATTGGATAAATGGGATCTGGATACTCTTGAGCACCGATTTGGGATGAGTAGGAGTTGCATTAG
This sequence comes from Sambucus nigra, assembly GCA_949130495.1. Lineage (NCBI taxonomy): Eukaryota > Viridiplantae > Streptophyta > Magnoliopsida > Dipsacales > Adoxaceae > Sambucus > Sambucus nigra. The sequence continues at coordinate 525,410,046 of OX422221.1, read as the reverse complement.
GTGCCGGTGGCGCAGAGCTTTAAAAATAAAAACATATTGAATATATATATATATATATATATATATATATATAATGTGATAACACAGTAAATGCTATTGTTTGTAAAAATGTCATAGATATTAAACTTTATTGTATACACCAGAAAATGAAATAGTTTCATATTTGTGACATTTTCACAAACAATAACATTTACTGTGTTAATATATTTATGAAATAGTTTTATATATATAACATTTTCACAAACAGTAAGATTTGCTGATTTAATATTACATAATATATATATATATAACATTTTCAGAAACAGTAACATTTACTGAGTTAATATTACATAACGTATATATATACACGGTAGATCCAAACCTCTTTTTTTTTTAAATTACCATATTTTTAAAGGTTTACGCTAGCGACATTCAATCCCCACCACTACCCACCCCCATTGTCGAAGCTTCAACGACTTTCATCAGAGCTATGATTTAGGTCGGTAGTAGTGGCATAGGGTGCCGCTTGCGCGGACCTCTGAAATTAAGGGAATATTAGATAAATGGAGTTTGGATCCACTGGAGCTCCGATTTGGGGTGAGTAGGGGTGACACTAATACCAACCCAAATCATAGCTCTGATGAAAGTCGTTGAAGCTCCGACAATGGGGGTGGGTAGTGGTGGGGATTGAATGTCACTAGAGTAAACATTTAAAAATATGGTAATTTTGAAAAAAAAATAGTGGTTTGGCTCTACCGTGTGTGTGTGTGTGTGTGTCTATATATATATATATATATATATATATATATATATATATATATATATATATATATATATATATTATGTAATATTAACTCAGTAAATGTTACTGTTTGTGAAAATGTTATATATATATTGTGTAATATTAACTCCATAAATGTTACTATTTGTGAAAATTTTATATATATAAAACTATTTCATAAATATATTAACACAGTAAATGTTATTATTTGTGAAAATGTCACAGATATAAAACTATTTCATTTTCTGGTGTATACAAAAAAGTTTAATATCTATGACATTTTTACAAACAATAGCATTTACTGTGTTATCACATTATATATATATATATATATATATATATATATATATATATATATATATTCAATATGTTTTTATTTTTAAAGCTCTGCGCCACCGGCACTTAATGCAACTCCTACTCATCCCAAATCGGTGCTCAAGAGTATCCAGATCCCATTTATCCAATCTTATTTTCAACGGTCCACGCCAGCGGCACCCCATGACAGTCCGGTCGATCCAAAACCCATTTATTCAAAAGTATGTTATTTTCAAAGGTCCGCACCAGCGACACCACATGCCACCCTTACCCACCCCAAATCGAAGCTCTGACGAAGGTCGTTGAAGCTCCAACAATGGGGGTAAGGATTGGATGTCGTTAGCACGAACCTTTAAATATAAGGTATTTTTGAACAAAAGAGGGTTTGGATCCACCGGATATATATATATATATATATATATATATATATATATATATATATATATATATATATATATATATATATATATATATATATATACCACAGTAAATGTTACATATATAAAATTATTTCATATTCTAGTGCATAGAGTAAAGTTTACTGTTTGTGTAATTTTTTTTCTTTGGAATTTTATAGCCTTCATGGATCTGGTTTGATAGATCTCGTCGAGCAGATTTCAAAAATAGTAATTTTGCGAAAAACAGATTTGTGAATCAAAAGTGATGATCATTTAAAGATTAAAAAAAAAGTCCAACCACTTATGTAATTTCCTAAAGGAAGTTACGGATGATTAGTTATAAAAGGGTAAAATGGTGAAAAAAATTCCTAAAAAGCTCAATAGGACTTATAAGAATGTTGACCTGATAAATGGGACCTAAATATAATTATCCCTTAAAAAAATCAGCGTCAGTCTCAATTTATACTCTCAATAAAATATGCATTAAAATTGTACTTGATATTTTAAGAGTTTAACTAGAGTAGAGTATAAAATACAAAATAAGACTTCAATAAAAATAGTCATCGCGTGAAATAGGTTAAAATAATGCAAGAAATTAAATTTGTTGTTCTTAGTAATTTTGTTTCTTTTAATTTTTTTAGTTATTGCGAGTTTTATTTAGTTATAAAGACTAATATTATTAAATATATATATATATATATATATATATATATATATATATATTATACATTATACTCACCACACGCAATCTTTTTTTTTTACAATATTTTTTTTTACCTAACATGAAAACAACCTAAATAAAAGTCACATTATGACATGACAATATGTTTTTTTAATGAAACATGAACACGATCAAAATAAAGCTATCATGACACCAAATGACATGAAATAATATTTTTTTACCTATTTTGAACACGACCCGAGCAAAATCAGTACAACACAAAATACTTTTTTCAAACCAAAACAAACCCGACAAAGTTAAAAATGACACGACACGACCAAAAACATCTTATAGCAGCAAAACACAATTTGTTTTTTAACAAAAAATGAACTCGACAAAAAGAAAAATGACATGACCCTACATAAAATTAAAAATAATATTTCATGTAGTGTCATGTCAATTTAATTTTGGTCGGGTTCATTTTTTGTTTTAAAAAAAAAATTGTGTTGTACTAGGTTTACTTGGGTCGTGTTCGAGATATGTAAAAAATATGTTATTTCACGTCGTGTGGCGTCGTGTCACTCTTATTTTGATCGTGTTCATGTTTCATTAAAAAAAATTGTATCGTGCCATAATGTGTTTTATATATTTGTGTTTTTTTCATGTCAGGTAAAAAAAGCAAATTTTGTGGCATGTGTCATAAAAATAATTATCGCGGGAGATAAATCAAAAGAGTCCCAGAAAATTAAACTTGCGATGATTATAAGATGTTTTGGTAATTTTATTTCTTATAAATTTTATTTAGTTATTTTAAGTATTAAAATATTATATATTATACAAAAAAATATAAAAGTTTTTGGTCTTTGGGGATCCACTCACTTGTTATTTGTCTTCTACGCTTCGGTTAGACGGTCCATTAAAATTTCGTGTAGACTACAATTTTCATATTCTTTAATTTTATATTTCATTTCCATCATTTTATCAAACATTCATAATTAGATTTGTTTTTAAATACAAATTAAACAAAAAAATACGTTAAATCCATATTTAACAGCCGAGACTATTAATACAAAGTTTTGTATTTCGGTATATTAAAAACAGTCCAGCTCGGCTGGAATATATAATACAATATATGAATGGCAGTTCCTAGAATAAGGGAGCATTTGAATTTGAAAGCAGATATCGTTAGTGTTGTTGGGTGAGATGTTAAGTCTTCCATGTGATGCTAATATCTCGGTTATTTGTTATCAGTAGTAGACTTGGTCAATACTCCCCCCCCCCCCCCCCCACACACAAGCTGATGGAGGTTTTCAAACAACCATGAGCTTGTCTTGCAGAAACTCGAATTTGGGAGTTGTGAGTCCTTTGGTAAAAACATCAGCAATTTGATCATGAGTAGAGATGAATTGTACTTGTAGTTGTTGTTTAGAAACTTGGTCACGAACAAAATGAAAATCAATTTCCACATGTTTAGTGCGAGAATGAAAGAACGGATTAACTGATAAGTATGTGGCACGCCAAAGAATTGGAGGTTTATGTGGTGGGAAGCCAATTTCATGTAACATGAATTTGAGCCAAATAAGTTCAGTAGTAGCATTAGCAAGCGATTTATATTCAGCTTCAGTAGAGGAGCAGGACACAGTCTTGTGTTTGCGGGATTGCCATGTAATGAGATTGGAACCCCAATAAATTGTAAAACCATCGGTTGATTTACGATCATCAATGCAGCCAGCCCAGTCAGAGTCGGTAAAGACTTGGAGTTCAAGTGAGGAGGATTTGGTAAGGTGAAGGCCGTGAGATGGGGTAGCATGGATATAACAGAGAATGCATTTGACTAAAGTCCAATGAGTATCCGTTGGTTGATGTATAAATTGACAAGATTTGTTTAAAGCGAATGTAATATCAGAAAGGGTAAGTGTGACATATTGAAGGGCTCCAACAATTTGGCAGCAGGAAGTGGGGTTGGGTAAGGGAGTGCCTTTATTTTTAGAGAGAGAAAGTGTGCTGGAAATGGGTGTTTTAATAGGTTTTGAGTTAGAAATGTCGTGGCGATGGAGAAGATCACAAATGTAGCATTGTTGGGATAGGTGTAAGCCAAAGGAGGTAGGTGTGACTTCAATGCCAAGGAAGTAATGGAGATGGCCATGATTTTTAAGAGAAAATTCAGCGCCGAGAGAGGAGATGGGAGAAGTTATGAGGTGAGAGTTGTTACCTGTTAACAAGATATCGTCTACATAAATAAGAAGAAACATTATGTTGGTGTCATATTTGTAGATAAAAAGGGAGGAGTCAGTTTTAGAGCCAAAAAATTTGTGGGTGAGAAGATATTGAGTGAGACGATGAAACCAAGCACGAGGTGCCTGTTTTAAACCATAAAGAGAGCGATTAAGTTTACAAACAAAGTGAGGATGGGTAGGATCTTTAAAGCTAGGAGGTTTGCAATACCCCGCACTTTTATGGATAATAAAAAATTCATAAGTAAGTGTAATTTGGGAATTTAAGAAAATATCGCGAATAGTAATTTTGGAGTTTTCAAGGATTAAATGATTTTAGATGTGTATTATAATTACTTTTGGGATTTAGTGAATAAGTTGGAGTGTTTTATTATATGTCGTTGCTGGGTAAAGCGACAGAGGAGAATATTTTAATGGAAAAACTCGCATTGAGATGTATTGGGTTAAAATAGTGAATTGTGGTCAAGTACCCCAGATGGAAATTTCAATTGCGCGGTTGGTCTCGGAATGGCCGAGATAGTCAAAATAGAGTATACGGGGGAAAAATTGAGTTTCAGGAATTTTTGGACCCATAGGGACTCGTAATTGAGTAAACGAGTAATTTTTGGGTTTATTAAGGGATAAACCCTTTTCTCTATTATAAGAGACACGAGAGAGTAAGAAAGAAAAGAGACAAAGAAAGAGGTAAAGAAAGGAAGAAGGAAAAGGGAGAAGAAAAATGGAATTTCGGCTAAACTCCACCGGATTCGACTCGAGGTCGTCACATTTCATCCTCCAAGCAAGTGTATACTAGAGATAAAAATGAAAAATGAGTAATTCTCATTCCGGGAGATTATATCCGGACGTGTATAATGATATGTATAAATAAGTGATTATGATAATGTATATAATTATATGAGTATACCTATACACGTTGTGTACTGAGGGTCTAATGGATCTCAACGAACAACACTGTCAAGTAGTAATGTATCGGGGGGTTCCTTATTTGGATTTCTCTTCGCGAGACACCCCACGCAAGAATTTAGCACAGTGTTGGGAATTGAGAGAGGTTTAGCCCTTAGTACCCGGTTTACTTAGGACCTTAGGGTTTGGGGGTAACGGATTAGTTAGAGCCAAAGTAGCTTGACTAGGATGTTTAGAGGGATACGCTAGGAGTGCACTATTAGAAGAGTGGAAAGGGGTATCTCATGGGAGTGCAATACCAATTTAAATATGAGATAAAACATATTTTTATAAACAAAGCATTTATACACTTGCAAAATATTTTCACAACTAGGGCTCTGAACCATTTTTCTATTTTTCCCTCTCTTGCTATATATATATTATATATATAGGTGTCCAGACACAGGGATGCCTAGATGATGATCCCTTCGAGTCGAACGCTTGCTGCAGCAGCTGTGGATGCATGCAGGTTTATTTTTAGACGCTTCTATTTTGTAATCTAGATAGGAGTTACTGTGTAAATACTCGGGTCAAAATCCCAACTTCATTTATTTATTCCTCACGGCCTTTTAGTGCGGCATTCAATTTGGTTCTACTATTGTTAAACCGAGTGTTCGGTTATTTTATTTCCTTTCAGTTTCATTTATATAAACTGTGTGAATATTTTATTTGTATAGTTTGTTTAAAAAGATTAGTTAAATAAAATTTTGACGCTAGCTTAATAGGTTATTAGTAATTAATTTAGTTTTCGACACTGATGCTAAGAATGAACCATATGCGACTCGTGTTTTGATTTGGTACATGAGTGATCGCCTGGTATTTTATTAGGCGGGGTGTCACGGGTGGTATCAGAGCATCAGGTTCTAGTGTCCTTAGGAATCTGTGCGGACATACAATGCTTTCCGCGTTACTCTCGATTTGATATAGAGCCTTATGATTAGGATTGTTGATTCCTCTTGTGAGATTTCGTTCTCTTGCCATATTATAAGATTATAGTAATGTTTTGCATGCTCATTCGAGATTCGTGTGATGATCGATGACGGACGACCACAAAACGACATTACAATGGTAGAAGAAGGCAGGACTTATTTGGAGCGGTTAGTTGAAGCTGGAGATTAGGACCATAGAAGAGGTCACTCTCCTTGTGGCATTGGTCAAGGAAAGTTGTAATGACTACTAAGGTATAGTAGTTATAATTATCCACACACCGTTATAAGAGAGAGTGGTGCTAAGCTTGAATTACCTAGTGAAGTAAATTAGGAAAAAGGGTCAAAAGGTATTGATAAGGACCATACGTTCAAGTTTAAGTTATATGAAGGGAGTGCAATGTGATTCAATGGAAGTGAAAGGATTAGAAGCTTTGGCTTAAAGCAGGGTGTGGAAATACCCATATGTGAAAATTAGAGGAAAAATTTTCACTCGTGGGAGCAATATTGAAATGGTGGGAACGGTGGTCACCATACTTGGGGGAGCAGGACGTGTTGCTCGAAGAGGAACCTTACGGACGGTTTTCACAAAAAATTCCTTTGGATGGTTGGGAAGGAAAAGAATGCAATTCTGAACTATTCACCTAAGGATCGGTCAGATACCGGCAGTGAATAAATAGTTATGGAGAAGTGAACTTTGTGCCGAATAGAGAAGGTACAATGAAGGGAGAGCCCTTCAGAGGAATAAAAAGGCTCACTAGTAAGTGTTGCTAACACTTATGGAGAAAGTATGTTCATGAAACCCCATCGGTGGGCATCCACCCGAGGAATTCATTAAAATAGGGTTGTTGAAGTCGGTAGTAGAGTTTCCTTTTAACGAGGAAGTTAAAGGGACTATGAAAGTGATTGTCAGGATCGAGGACATAGAGTCCGATGATACTGATAACTTTTATATGGTGAGGGTGGCCATAGATGGAGGAATGTTGCAATGTGGAAGTGTATAACCACACGTTTTGATCTTGCCCGGTAGGAGTTAAAGGACAAGAGTAGGGTGCCTAGATGAGGCATAGAGTTAAGTAATTTTGATTCAGTTAGGGCAAGTATACCATGTTCGAGAATCTTTTGGAGTAGCTAGGGAGATTGGCAAAGTTGTTGTTATGAGTTTCACCTCAGGTGGAGGAGGTATATTTGGCGTGACTAGATAGAGTCGCGGTATTTTTCTAACCCTAGATTCGTGTGTGTAATTCGATCTTTGTGGCAGTATCGATAACATTATATAATGTATGTCTATGTGTTTTCCGTGGTAGCGGAGTTCTATTTTACTTCATTCGCTGTAAAAGCGGGTGTTGCTATTTTGAATATATATCTAGTTTGTATTACTCGTTCTATATGTGATATACGAATATAGTATTATTCTAAGTATATTATGATATTCATTGTTCGGAGCGATAGCAGGCTAATAATGGCAAGACTATCGTGTTCGCAGTTCCAGGGTGGAACAGGTTATTATTGCGATATCTCACCTGGATACAGGTTGATCTCGCCTTTATTATATGTATAGTTGGAACTTCGGTGAGCAGATATTTTATTATCATGAATCGAGTGCGTGTCGACCTTATAGGTGTGATTTAAGGTATGCAGGGTTTATTGTTGAGCTGTGAGTTTAAGCTCATTATTGTTTGCGCAAGGACTTAGTGTTAGTGCGAGTGCTTAGTGGTGTGGCTCCTTGACAGAGATAGGAGTTCAGACCACATTTTGTTGAAAGAGGGGATAGGGTTATTCCGGTTGCATATTTGAAGCTAAGGGACCTCCACGACTGACAAAGTTAAGTAGTAGTGTATTGGAGGGGTTTCCTATTTGGATTTCGCTTGCGAGTGTAACAACCCAGGTTTTCGAGCGACTATTTTATACTATCTTGCCTAATGGGCTAATTTTATAAAATAGGGAATGTTGGAGTAAATATTATTTCCCGTGAGACTTAGGGATAATATTTACTATGTTTTGACTATTTACCGTTATGGGAAGGTAAATAGTGTTATATTGTGTATTTTGCGTCGTTATATGTAAAACGACGGTTATGACCTATATTTAAATTTGGGTATAATTAATGAATAAAAAAATGGAATTGGAACGTAAAATAGTTCACACTTTCCCGAATACCAAAATAGGGGGTGCGGTTATTTTTAGAATAGTTGAGATAGTCGAAATAAGTGCCCAGTTGTAATTTTTTAGATTCGGGCATTTTTAAGGGGTTATGACTCAATTAAGTGGTTACGAGTCATTTTAGAGGTGTTTTAGCATTTTGGAGTGGGGGTTTATATTTTTAGACCCTTATAAATCCCCCACCCCCTTTCTTTTTCTTCATTTGTGTGAGAAAGCCAAAGGAGAGAGAGAGAGAGAAGAGAGAGTTGGGAGAAATAGAGAGAAAAGAGAGAAAAGGAAGATTTGGGCCGGAATCCGTCGCTACCGGAGGTGTTCCGAGACTACGAACCTCGAGGCAAGTTTCTTACTTGCTAGATATTTTGATTTAATGTGATAAATTGCATGTATAGTTAGGTTTTGGGGATTTAACCCATGAATGGGTATTTGTTGATTTTGATGATTAAACCCTTAAATCTTTGTTTTAATTTGATTTGAGGATAAATTATTAGTTGTAAATGGGGTAGGAATGATTTGGTAGAATTAGATGTTGTTGATGTTGGGCAAAAGCAAAGATTTGAGGTTTTGGGATTTTAGGAGTGGAGAGATATTATAGGATGCGAGGATTTTGGTTTTGTCGATAAGTCATATAGTGTGGAGGAAACACTATAGATTGAGGGCCGTATGATGATAGTACGACTATGGAAATATAAGTGCTATGGAGAAGCACTAAAGTGGTCCTCTCAACACAAGTAGGTGGGTGATGATGGATTTAGAGAAATTGATTTGAGGCTTATAGCCAGGCCTTAATAAAAAGGAAAATTTTGGAGGAAGTATGTTTTGGGTGTGATGTTCACAACAGGTTTGAAGGGAGTAAGTTCAATAGAGTTAGTGGCGCCGATATAGGAAGATGTGGGAAGTAAACCACAAGATGATTGGTTGATTAACCTTGAGAAGAATTAAATTTCGCGGATTGGGAAGACCCATGTGTGAGTATTACACCAAGGAAATAAGGCCCATTGTTTAGAGAGAGTGTACGTGTTGATGTTTACAATGGTTGTGCAAATAAGCACACGTTAAAAGGTGTATGGGCACATTGGAAAATTAGTTTTATATACCGCTTGATATAGAAAGGGCGTAGTATATAAGTTGAAGATTATGTCATAAGGCAGTATAAGTGGAATTGGTATGGTTCGGAAGGAATGTCGTGAGCTGAAGGCGATAATCTAATGGTAGGGGCCAATAAGAAGTAGCATGCTTAAGTTAAGCGATGAGACTAACGAGAGTTGTTGACCGTTAGAGTAATTTACTTTTTAAGGGAAATTAGATATCCTGATGTAGATAAGCGGGCGCTGAGATTTAGACGTTAGAGATGCGGTTATAGGCTTGTTTGCTCTACTTGTGGCACTAGAAACGATGGGTACGATGTGATGTTATTAGAGTCACCTTATGACAAGTAGTATTGTAGCACATAGGGATTTAGTGAATTATAGTATAAACTTTGAGATAGGTGGGTACCGAATGAGTGTATGGTTGAGAGTCATCGGGTTAGTACCATTCCATTTGAGGCATTAGGATGTGGAGTGATTCATGATCTTAGGTTAGTGTTAGAAGTATCGGTTGTATCTGAATTTCGAGGGTGAAATTCCGTTGTAAGGGGGGGAGTATGTAATACCCCGCACTTTTATGGATAATAAAAAATTCATAAGTAAGTGTAATTTAGGAATTTAAGAAATTATCGTGAATAGTAATTTCTGAAGTTTTCAAGGATTAAATGATTTTCGATGTGTATTATAATTACTCTTGGGATTTAGTGAATAAGTTGGAGTATTTTATTATATGTCATTATTGGGTAAAGCGACAGAGGAGAATATTTTAATGGGAAAACACCCATTGGGTTAAAATAGTGAATTGCGGTCAAGTACCTCAGATGGAAATTTCGATTGCGCGATTGGTCTCGGAATGGCCGAGATAGTCAGAATAGAGTATCCGGGGGAAGAAATTGAGTTTCAGGAATTTTTTTACCCCTAGGGACTCGTAATTGAGTAAACGAGTCATTTTTATTAAGGGATAAACCCTTTTCTCTCTTATAAGAGACATGAGAGAGTAAGAAAGAAAGGAAAGAAAAGTGAGAAAGAGAGAGGGAAAGAAAGGAAGAAGGAAAAGGGAGAAGAAAAAGGGTATTTCGGCCAAACTCCACCGAATTCGACTCGAGGTCGTCGGATTTCATCCTCCAAGCAAGTGTATACTTGCTCTATTTCATTTTGTGCATTTATTTCATATTATAGTTGGTAAACTATATAATTTTGGGTTAGAACCCTTAAAATAAATTTGGAAAATTTGAGTATGAGTTTACATATTGATGTAATGTAAACTCCTAATGATTTCTAGTGTTAAATCCATGTAAATGGAGTGAAGAAATGGATTGAAATGGGTTATAATGATAAGTTGGGGTTTTTATGGTTTTAGGGTTTAAATCTAAGAGAAATGATTTAATACACCAAATTAATTGATGTGTTAGTTGCAAAACCCAGATTAGATGTTTATTGAGTTGTTGGATGAGATTAGAAACAACAAAAATGGAGAAAAATGGAGGTTTGGATTTTTGGAGAAGAAGGTGAATAGTGACCAGAATCTTTTTCCAATCGATTCGGCCAGGGCGAATCGATTAGGCACTTGTTAAAAAATGAAAATTATAGATCTTTTTTATACGGTCGCGTGGGCGCCAACCGCGTATTTTTCTGATTTTTTTTATTTATAATGATTTTTATATGGAAAGCTGTCCGAGATCGAAATCGTTAGTCAGAAATTAAGGCTAGAATTATTTGGAGATAAATATTAGGGGTTCCCAAATAGAGTGTTAGGACATCTAAAGGACTTGAGGAGATATGAAAAAATTGGGTTCGTTGAAATAAATTCGAGTTCTAATTTAAATGGAGATTGGATTGAGTTTTGGGTTTATGGGATATATATAAAACCTAAGCAGATTTGGGGATTTCGGACCAGCAGAATCGATTCGGACAAGCCGAATTGATTCGGTAAGAGACAGTTTGAAAGTATAACCATTTTGAATCGATTCGGTCCGGGAAATTTTTTGAAGTTTTCTCCTTTTAAGTTTAGAGAGACTTAGATTATGGCTTTGGAGATTATTATAGGAGTTTCTAAATGGGATGTTAGGACTCCTAGATGATGATTTGAGGAGAAGTAAACCTCGAATTAATTTAGTGTACGATCTAGGGTATGGATTTAATGAATGCTTGGGAATACTTTTGGGTTTAGTATTGTGAGTGTGCGAATACTTGAATGATATTAATTATGAGAATCATTGGGGTTATTGGTCATCATTATGTGTGGTTGGTAATTACAGCCATGTATACATTTGATAAGTGATACTTGTATATATATATATATATACTATAATCACATCGTATATATATATGTATATACATGTGTGTGATTGGTATATGTGTATCTTAGAGGCTAATTTCCACGGGCTTTCCTTTGGTATAGAGTTGGGACAACCAAATTATATATTTTATCTAGTGCAATCCGGAGAGGTTGCACGATGTGGGTGAATGCCCTGGCTTGAGGAGCAGGGAGAGTATAATCCTTGGTTCATTATCGTCCCGCGTTCGAGTGCAATGTGTGTAACTCCACTTGCAGGGGGAACATGACAGCCTCCACCGTTTTGTGTTTTTACCATGACCATTGAGTGAGTCTGGCTTGGTACCGTGGTGCAGTGAGTAAACCCAAAGTTGGATGGTGTGTATAGTATATTACTTCTGCATGAGAACAAGATATTATACATCTCTAATAAGTGTAAAGAGATAAAAATGAAAAAGGAGTAATTCTCATTCTGGAAGATTATATCCGGACGTGTATAATGATATGTATATTTAAGTGAGTATGATAATGTATATAATTATATGAGTATACCTATACACGTTGTGTACTAAGGGTCTAATGGATCTCAACGAACAACACTGCCAAGTAGTAGTGTATCGGGGGGTTCCTCGTTTGGATTGCGCTTCACGAGACACCTTACGCACGAATTTAGCACGGTCTTGGGAATGGAGAGAAGTTTAGCCCTTAGTACCCGGTTTTCTTAGGACCTTAGGGTTTGGGGGTAACGGATTAGCTAGGCAGAGTATCTTGACTAGGATGTTTAGAGGGATACGCTAGGAGTGCACTATTAGAAGAGAGGTAAGGGGTATCTCATGGGAGTGCGATACCAATTTAAATATGAGATAAAACATATTTTTCTAAATAAAGAATTTGTGCACTTGCAAAATATTTTCACAACTCGGGATCTGACCCGTTTCTCTATTTTTCCCTCTCTTACTATATATCTTATATATATAGGCGTCCAGACACGGGGACGGTTGGATGATGATCCCTTCGAGTCAGACGCTTGCTGCATCATCTGTGGATGCATGCAAGTTTATTTTTAGACGCTTCTATTTTTGTAATCTAGATAGGAGTTACTGTGTAAATACTCGGTTCAAAAGCCCAACTTCATTTATTTATTCTTCATCGCCTTTTAGTGCGACATTCGATTTGGTTGTATTATTGTTAAACCGAGTGTTCGGTTATTTTATTTCCTTTCAGTTTTATTTAAATAAACTGTGTGAATATTTTATTTGTATAGTTTGTTTAAAGAGATTAGTTAAATAAAATTTTGACGCTAGCCTAATAGGTTATTAGTAATTAATTTGGTTTTCGACAGTGATGCTAAGAATGAACCATATGTGACTCCTGTTTTAAGTTGGTACACGAGTGATTGCCCGGTATTTTATTAGGCGGGGTGTCACAAGGTTGTTCCATGAAGACATTTTTTGTTAAGAACCCGTGAAGAAAAGCATTGTTGACATCCAACTGAGAAATAGGCCGATTGTGGGAGACTGAAATGGATAAAATGGTTCGAAATGTGGTAGCTTTGACAACTGGGTTAAAGTTTTCATTAAAGTCCTGTCCATATTCTTGGTGAAAGCCTTTGGCAACTAAACGAGCTTTGTATCGTTCAAGAGAGCCATCAGATTTTCATTTAATGCGATAGACCCATTTGCAGCCAATAATATTCATGTTAAGAGAGGGTGGAACAAGGGACCAAGAGTTATTTAGAATAAGGGCATTCATTTCAGCAGTCATGGTATGGCACCATTGTGGGTCTTTATTGGCGGAAGTGAAACATGTGGGTTCTGTGAGTTGGACAGTGGTAAGATGAAGTTTATGATTGTTGGAAGAGGCAACGTACGAGTGTGAGTGATTGCTAGAGTTGTCCAGATTTGCTGTGAAGTTTGCAATCCGATGACAAGAAAAATCATGGAAGTGGTCATGGAGGAAACAAGCATACTGATGATTAGCTTGTCATGTTGTTTCCACAAGGTTGCATCTGGTTCTGTAGTGGGACATGGATAGCTGCCATCAACAAATCGAAGAAGAATTTGTCCACTTAGAAATGGCTCCACTTTAGTTTTCCAGTGAAGATAGTTAGTGTCATCTAGTTTGATATTGACACAGTAATGAGAGGGGCCAATGTTAACAGTGGATGGTGGAGAGGAAATGTCACTGTTTGTGTTTGACGATGTGGCCATTGGAAAAGGAATGACAGAATAAGTAGGGAATGATAGTGTTGCAGAAGAGAAGAGAAAAGAGAAAAAAATATTAGGTTAACTGCTCTGATACCATGATAGCCGAGACTATTAATTCAAAGTTTTATATTTCAGTATATTAAAAATAATCCAGCTTGACTGGAATATATAATACAATATATGAATGACAGTTCCTAGAATAAGGGAGCATTTGAATTTTAAAGCAGATATCGTCAGTGTTGTTGGGTGAGATGTTAAGTCTTCCATGTGATGCTAATATGTCGGTTATTTGTTATCAGTAGTAGGCTTGGTCAATAATATTATTATATATTTATTTATTCACTTGTTTTTTTATTTTTTTTTCATTCCAAATTTTCCATCTCCAATTATATTATATCTATTTGTCTGTGTCTTGACTTCCACAATATGTAAAAAAGAACATTAGACACTTTAGTGTTCTTTCTAGCACATAATGTTGTTTTACTTCCTCCTTAATTCTTTTCAATACTAGTAGATATATAAAGAAATCACGAATTTCCTTTGCTTTTTTCTTTTTAGTGAGATACAAAGTCAACCATACCATTGATATCCATGCGACACCCCGCCCAATTAAATATAGGGTGATCAGTCCTCTACCAATTTAAAACTGGATATTCAGTTGGTTCATTCTCAACATCACTATCGAAAAACTTTTTAACATATTAATCACCTAATATAAAATTAAGCTAGGTGTCAAAACATTTCCAATTTAGTAAAACCAGTTAAATCCATTTCTATTAAATTCCAAAATATAAACCATTCACCACACATCGAAATATAAATAAATACTGAACATGGATCAAGCCCTACAATAAATAAGACTGAGTAAAACTCTTAGTTCAAAACTCCAAACCATCAACTAAACTGAATACAATAACTCTGATGAATGAACTAGAAGTGGGCGACATATGCCCTAAACAAGAAGTCTAGATAAAACTGAATGGAAATGATAGATGCGTCTACTGCAAGGACCTACAGCTTCCACAGCAGCTGCAGCACGTCAAGCAATCAAAATCTCTAAATCTGATACTCCTGTGGCCGAGCACCTGATATAATACATATATATAGCAAAAAAGAGAAGAGATACAAGAGACGGGTCAGAGCCCGATGTGTAAAAATGATTTAGCAAGTATTTAAAACTGGTTCTTAAAACAAGTCTTATACGCATGTTAGTTATCGAACTCTCACATGAGTTTCTCACCTCTCGTCTGGTGTGCATGCCTAACGTACATCTAATCTCCCCCTAGTTATACCTCCCAGTCTAACTAATCAGAAACCATACTAATACTAACTATTCTCAAAAGTAGTATTCCCGTATCGCCCATACAATACGCTATTCAGATAGTTTATCTCACATACTAAATTTCATTATTCATCATTTGAATGGTTAATCTGTTATTCACTAAGATTATCTTACTTCTCATTTTCATTTTATTTACTAGTCTCACAAAGTAGAAACTTACCCAAGTACACTTATACATATATATAGTCTCATCATCCCTATATATATACACTAATCCTGCACTCTTAGGTTAAGACCACTTAGTGCAACGTAATGATTATTATTATTACCAAGTCTACTAATTTCACACAGTAGCAATATTCACAAGTCCATATATATATATATATATATATAGTACCACCATCCCGATACATATATATATACTAATCCTGCACCCCCGGCTAAGCCCCATTAGTGCATATCTCCAGAAAATCATGCATCCCCGGGTTAGCACCCATTAATGCACCTATCAATAATAATTCAGAACCCCCGGGTTATCACCCATTAGTGCGCCTAACAATATAATCTTGCATTAACGGGTTAGCACCCATTAACGCACCTATCAATATTAATCCAGCACCCCCGGGTTATCACCCATCAGTGCACTTAACAATAATCATCCTTGTACCCCCAGGTTATCACCCATTAGTACACTTAACAATTGAGTTTTTGCACCCCCGGGTTATTACCCATTAGTGATCTTACAATAATATCACATAATAGGCATACACACATCCTATTATAAATTATAGGTATTTCTCCAACCCACATATATACTATTCATACGTATTTTAATCTAATCTCTACGTATAGTGTAAATATTTATATTACTATCTCTCTCGTAATATCCAAGGTATACTCTCTCTCTATACCGAAATAATTAAAGTATTTATTCTCACATACTTTCCCGAAATTCCATCTTATTTAAATTTACTATTTGGCAGTTTCCCTCACTCCAATAAACCGGCAAACTCAAAACTAGACTTTGAGAAATATCCCCAAAAATTCCCTCTGTCGCTCGAACTAGAAGGGTTGTCGTTTGAACGACTTCCACGTGTCATTCGAACGGCTTCACGCGAGATGTCATCTCGATCGAACGACTTCGCGCGAGATCCCCATCTCGTTTGAACCACTTCGCGCGAGATTGCACTGTTCGTCTTCCTCACCAAACTTCAGCGTTTTTCACCATTTTTGAACCTGAAAACCTCTAAGATTCAATTCCCAACAACTAATCATTAATACCCATCAACACCTAACAGGTTATATGCCATTCCTAACCTCCTAAGATCATTAATTCGTCATAAATCGCCATAATTATATAAAACCCCCAAATTAATTCACATGAACCCTAGTTTCCAAAATTCCAATTCAAGAACCTAATCAACCCAGATTCGTTCATCAATATATAATCAAGTTTCGTGATTAATCATCTACATACATAAAGGAATTTCAACCACTAATTAAACCAATCCTTAATCATAATTTAAATCTCCAATTTTCACATAATTAGCATATAAATCATGATTAAATCCACCTACACTAACATGAGCATGATTATTGCTAAAAGAAAGCAAGTAATAAACACTTGCCTCGAATATGATGGTCTGATCCATTGGTGATGTTGGTATATACGCGTTCCTCTCTTCACGATCTACGTGTTGGTGGTCACGGTTGTGCAAGGTGATGCCAAATGAGTCTTCTCTCTTGGAATATGGTTCTCCCTCGCACCCTCCATGGTCATTCTAACTTCATGTCACCTCCTAAACCTAGTGGACTTCCTTGGCTGATATAATAAATCCCAATTTTCGTCCATTAATTTAGCCCAAAAATACAATTTATCATAATGCCCTCTCGGGGTGCCGGTTAGGCCAAAAATCGTCCTGGGACCCAAACTAAACATCCGGGTACACTATTTTGACTATCTCGATCCTCACGGACTCAATGGAGCACTCGAAATGACCATACGAGTTAATAAAAATAAATTCTCTTTTTATCTCAATCAATTAGTCCTGACACGACTCACACGCGTGTCAGACTTAAATTACTAAACTGTCGCATTTCTCACTTCCGACAATTTATTAAATATCATCATTCCATATTACATATCACACAGTAATATTTAATAGTTATCAACAATAACTATTAACCCTTGGCACGCTAATTAATAATTATTTTAATTCGGATTAATAACAAATTAATTTCTCACATTTTAATTTAATTAATTCAACAATAATAATTAATCGCATATTTATTCCCATAATAATAATTAATCACATAATTATTTAAATCGGAAAAAATACAGGGTGTTACAATCCATCATTCGTTGGTTTTTGAGTTGTTGTTTTTTTGTCAAAAGAGAAGCTTTATTCAAAACAGTTATATTTTACAAGTGATGTTGCTTCCTGCTGACCTGACTGCAATACTACGATTCTGATCACTAAATAAAAAAGGACGTAAAAAATGGGAACATGTCTAAAAAAAGTAAAAAAAAAAGGACTCGATACAGACAGTGCATCAAGTACATCGGCACACATGTTTGCTTCTCTAAAAATGAGACCGAGAGTTAGGTGTTAGAGTTTCTTAAACCCTTCATGGATTGCCTGGATCATATCTCCTTAGACAGGATATTGGGCTAAATTCTTGTATATCGTATGTAATACAATTTGAGAGTCTATTTCAATTTCAATATATTTTACGCCCGCATGAAAAGTTATATCTAGTACTATTTTAAGGGCCTAATGGTACTGGAGTATCCGCATATGAATTCACCGTGAATGTTTCAGATGATTCCACCTACGGAGGTAAGGCTCGAAATGTGTTATTTTTCTCCATCAGTGTTACTTTTATATAATTGGGGCGACGGAGGCATCGCAGCAATGTGGTACTATCTTTTTGGTATATCCGCTTGGATAGGTTGTCCCCGTTTTTCTTGTAAAAATTGGATAATCTGGCCAAAAGGAGAATGTAGTATCTAGGTTTTAATTACTGGTTTGTGTCGGGATATGGTTTGATTTCTAACAAGCCATAGAATACGAAGGGTGAAAATAGGTCGATGTGATTGGTATGTAATCGTGAAAGATCCGCATCCCTTATTTAGAAGTCGAAGATGGGCGGGACGACGCCGTAAGGTTTGTTACTTCGTGCAACATGTGAACTTGGAAGAATGTTGGGCATTCAGTGTAGATATATCTATTAGAGTATGTCAATTCACGTAATGAGAATGTGGGTGGTGGAAGTTTATAGTAGTAAAGAAGACGGCCTGGTGCACATGAAACCATAGAAAGATTTTTAATTTAAGGGGGAGTGCACTTTTCCAGAGCCAATGCCATGGGAGAGCCAGAGTGTGTTGATGAATAGATTATTTGTTCAACCGTTGGCAAGTATCTTTGATCGTAAATAACCCCGTGTGGCTAAGCCACCTATAGGGCATGTCCTGTTAGGTTGTAGTCGATATATAGAGTGACTGGATATGGGGAAAAAAGTCTAAGGGCAGATATTGAGCTAACTTGTGTAAGTTCCATTGATGGTTGTGAATAAAGCTTAATAGGGGGATTTAAGGACAGAGGACGACATATATGGAAACCTTTGGCTTAGAGGTTCGTGGGTGACCCAAATAAGATGTCCAATGGAAATATTTCCTGCCTCAATTCTCCAATTGACTCCTTATTGAAATAAGTGAATAAGTTTAAATATTTAAGTCCAACCCCAATTCCTCATCATGGACTGGGTAACAATGAAATCCGAGCATGGCCCATGTCGTATGTATGGTTACGTGAGGGGTTAATGGGTTAAAGGTAATCAGGATTTGTCTTTGTTAATTATTTTCCCCGAGAGAGTGGAAAATTCCTAAAGAACAGTCTTGAATCTGTTTACTATATTAAGTGTGGGTTGAAAGAAAAAAATGTTGTAATCTGCGAATGCTATTCCCAAAATCAGATGTCCTTTTGGAGAGGGCCGAAGGGCTATGATATTTTTAGGATACTTTCCTGTTCAATTTTTGAAGAAGGAAATCGAGGCCTAAGATATATAATATTTGAGAGAAAGAGTCTCCTTGTCTCAGACCTCGAGAAGGTTTGAAGTTTGCTCCAAGTTTTCCGTTAATTAGTGTCTAGAAAGAAGTGGAGAAGACTCATAAGATAATTTATGTTATCCATTGCTTGGGGAACCCATGTCGTTGCAGAATCCATCGAAGGAACGACTGTTCCATTTGGTCATATACTTTAGATAAATCAATTTTGACTGCACAACTTCCTTTCTTAGATTTCGACTTATGCGTGGTGTGCAACATTTCATGTGTGATTAAAATATTATTCTTCACATGACGGTTTGCTACAAATGCATCCTGGTACAGGGATACCAGGTATTGAAGGAGGGGTCACATTCGTGCAATAAAGATGGAAGAGATAAGCTTATAAATGATGTTGCAAAGACATGTCTAAAATGAGATTCTTTGGTAGGATTTGGCCTTTAGGGGATTAAAATTAGTAAAGTGTGGCTTATAATGGTTGGTTAATTCCCTAATTTAAAAAATTCTTGTATGAGGGTACAAATTGTATGGACAACCTCTTTCCAATGGTTTTGGTAAAATTAATCTGTCAATCCATCGGGCTTGGGCACTTATTTTTACCCATAAGCTTTCGGGTGGACCATATCTCTATTTTTGTAATCGGTGCTAAGAGTTTGGCTTCATCTAACGATTTAATTTGAACAAAAGGATAGTTAGTGTGTTTTAGTTATGGATTAGTTGTTGTAAAAAGAGTCTCATAATGCTATTGGAGTTGTGTGTTAATAGCATTTTTGATTTTGTTCCAGCCATGTATAACATTGATACATCATCGATGATGAACACATGCATGGAAGAATTTTTTGTTATCATCTTCCTCTAGAACTGACTTTAATTTATATTTATTTTGCCAATGTTTATTTTCCTGAGTTAAGTAGAATGTTAGTTCCTCTTGGATAGTTCATTCTCAAGCGAGGGATGACTGGTCAGGATAGTGTTCAATATGTTTGTGAACTTGTAGTAGGTCTTGTTAAAGTTTAAGATTTCAGTTGTTATATTACCCAAAACTTGTTTTTTCCATTTAAGGGTCGCTTGTTTGAATAGATGAGTTTTGCGAAGGAAGCACCTTGTCTGTGGTACAGCACCGGTTTGCTCCACTAGGTATGTAGCATCGCATGGAAAGATTGGTAAGCATCCTATTCCTTGCAATAAATAAAGCATTGTGCAAATTTTATGTGGTTGGGCATACTGTCTAACATGAGTGGGCTATGGTTAGAGCCTTCATTGGGTAGGTGGGTGACCAGAGTATTTGGATAGTGCATATCCTCAAGACCTATTTTCAATATGTTTGTATCTTATTCATTCATGGGTTTATGCTCTCTTTTTTTTGTCTTTTTGAATTTCTCTGTGTATGCTTTGATGATGTGCTCATTCATCCATTTTTTTAATATATCTTCTCCTTCACTCACTAGGAGTATTTAAAAAAAAAATCGTTCTAGTTCATAAACATAACCAATCATATCCAAAAATAAACCATGTATAGTAAAACCTGGTGTTAAACAAAAAATAGAATGTAACTCGGGTTGATTAAGTGTTATTTTAGCTAAAATGTCAATATTCTCATTACTCTCCCAATACCCAAAGGATATTCACACATTAATAAAACTTCTAGCCACCTTTAGTCAATCTGCTTCCACTTCCCTGAGGTACCGATTGGAACATTGGCCGCTGCAACATATATAAAATGAATGCCCTTATTTTAAAATGACATATATGGTAAAAATTACTATTTTATTATTCAGTTATAATTTTTTTAGTCGTTAATTTTACATTGTTCGAGTTCTTATTACCTAACTTGTTATGGTTCTTAAATACATAATGAATATATACATATATACTCTAATAATTGATTTCATATCGAACATAAAATAATTTGATATTGTTAAATATAGGGAGTTTTGGGAAAAAGTTCTTATAGTGCTCAAACTGTATAAAAATAGGATACTCCATATAATTTTATAAATGTAGTCCCTGTACAAAAAAAATCATGAAAAATAGTGAAAAATAAATATGATTGTTGATTGAGAATTCTCACGGGAAGGAAGTTCTAGGTGTAATTCTGATTCCTTTGTTTTTAATTATACTCATCTTAATGGAGATTAGTGGTTAGATTCAGGTACCAAATTACAAGCACATTTTAAATGTGAATGTTTTAAATTCTATCAAAACTCAAACGGAGGAAAAGTAATTCTTGGTTATTTTAGGAATATTTTAAAGGGGTTAAATTAACTAACTATCAAAAGGGTTGAATTAACGCTATTCCTGAAAGTGGATGTCAAGTGACAAAAAAAATTAAAAATGAGAATTAATATTAAAAATAAAATTGGGTCGAAACCAAAATTATCTTAAAAATTTATATGGGATTAGAAAAATATTTAGAAAATAAGATTTCATAAAAAATTCAAGAAACCAGTTGAATGAAAAATAGTGTGGCCAATATATAAACTTCTAAACACATAATCATCTATATTTGTCACCAACCCACGAGCCTCTTAATCACTCTTGTATTCTTACTTCTTTTTCGAAACTAACTTCAACTATCCATACTATCTATAAATATAGCACTGCTATTGTACTAGTTTGTGTGTGATTAAAGTTTTATTAAAATCTTTTGTTTCTTTTTAGAACTCATTGACCACATTTTTTATGGGAAATTCATATGTACCCAGAAATATCTTTGTTAATATATTAGAAAATATGTAAGAGAGGTATCATATACGTGTCGTGCTCTTATTTGTGTTGAGCATGAATATGTGATACCCTCCACACATGTTACTATTTCCCATATGTACAAAGTTTTTTCAAAAATTCTATTTTGCCCGAATTTTTGCTGACAAACTGACGTGTCGGCTTGCTATTGGTTGATTTGTGGGATCCGCGCCAGCGGGACCTCAAAACCAACCAATAGCAGGCCGACACGTCAGTGTGTCGACCAAAATTAAGTCAAAAATTCAGGCTATATAGAACTACTCAAGTTTTTTTTGTCTAAAGTACAATTATTTAAGGTATTTGGCATACAAATTTAGAAAAAATTATTCATACGTATAACATTATTGTCATTGTGGATGGCGCTATTCAGGTGCTGCAACATCAATTAAAGAAATTATAATGTTTTTTGTTTACTTTATTTAAATATTTTCATTATTATATATTTAATAACAATAAATACGAACACAACATAATTGTTTGCATTTTTATATATCTAATGACGATAAATACGAACAACCTAATTAAAATGTAACACAATATGGCATGACGCAAAATTAAAATTATTTTATCGAATACGAACATGATACAAATAAAAGTAACACAACAAAAAATCTTTGTTTTGACCAACATAAGAAACTTTTGTCGCGATAGTAGTCTGATGTGTTTATGGCGACATTACTTATATATTTATGGTAATAACAGTATATGAATGATTATGGTCAAACCTTAACCAATAGTGAAACAGTGGGCCACCATCAGGTAAACTACAGTAAACCCTTGCCTAAGCCTAAATCCCCAGGCTCATCTTAGGCAGAATACGATCATCCTTTCACCAACCCTGAAACCCCAGTTCACCACTTGTAAGACTAATGTTAGCCCTTGATCAATCATGAATCTTCGATCCTTCCTCTTGCAGACTACAGTCAGACTTTGTAACAACCCCTGTTTTCTAACGTAAAGGTTAGCCAGGCACGATACGCCGAAGATGGGGCTTGTCTGCCAATTAATACTATTCTTAGCACAAACGTAAATATAAATAATTATATTAAAGGCCCATGATTGAGTTTCATGAATATTTCCAAAAATACTAAATAAATCAAAAACATCACCAACTAAATAATCAATCCAACAAGATTATCAATATCGCAACCTAACACAAAATACAGAAATCTCGGGTTATGTCCTAACACTTGTTTCAAGTAGAAAATAACTATGGCAGAACATAATCTTTGCTAGAATCAATAAGCCTAAAAAGTGGTGAGCAAGAGAGACTGTAAGACTGCTACAGCGACAATCCAACTATCCTTGTCTAGGAGCACCTGGGGGGAGAAAACATTTAAATTTGGGTTAGAGACCTAGGTGTGCAAGAATTAATTTAATTAATTTAAGATGCAATAATATGGTTGATACAAAATAAATATTCCCCCTTATCACTCGCATACGTTTAACACCTCACCCCTCATCTAAGTGCGATGTTACCCACATCCCAATAAGTCCCAAAAAATACATATGATGACGTGCCAATTTAATTATAATGGATTTAACGATAATTAAATGCTTAGGTTAAGCGACTGTATTTAATTGCCAATAGCTATAATATCCTAGTCTTATAAGTCACACATATCGGTATAAACATATATTATGCATCACATAATAAGGGTTTTAAGTTTATGTCCACATTCTTAGACAATTCAATTTATCTCATTAAAGTCCGAGTGATATATATATATATATATCATCTATTCGACACACAAAGTTATCTACCATTGGTGTCTAGTTTTTACTCTATCGGCAAGTTCGGAGGAATCTCTTATCCTAAGCAGACATCACAAGACACACATAAGTTGGGGCCAGTCCCTACGCAGAATATCAGTTCACGATCAATACCAGCGGTGATAAATCCTGTCAGCATCAATACCTACTTGTCTTAGATGGCTCCTCTACGTAGTACCTATATGACCTACACAATCGCCAATCCCACCTGTGCCGACTTGTGCTGCGCAGTCCGAACGCACGAACTCCCAAGCTGATAGGACCGTCCACGAATGTTGGTATGTCCAAACAAATACATATAAGTATATATTATTATCTCATATAATATCTATTGGTAACTACTCGATAATATTACCATAGAAAAGTCCCACATAAATATCACAATTTTTCATATATTAATAATTTTCAATCTAGTGAATTATTAATTCAATTCCCTTGAATAATTACTTAACCATCTAGTTATATGTAATTTTTCTAATTAAATGTTGGTGCGTTTGCATTTTTAATAAATTCCCTATTGGCCCATACACGGTCCCACCAACTCACATGGACCTCTAAAACTATCATTAACCAAACCCTAGGCCCAACTAAGGCCGAATCAATTTGGTTCTTGGCCAAATGGATTCGCTGCTAACCCAAATCCATTCGCTATAAGGCCGAATCAATTCGGTCTAAGGTGGAAACCCATATCTGCTTGTTATTTCTAATACGGGATTTTTAGTTTCCTTCCCAAATTCACTTCTAAATGTTTTTTCCAATTTATAATCATGTAGTTGAGTCCCTACGACTTAATTTGTCCACTTAGGATTATTAATTACATAAATCAATCCTAATACCATGTCAAATTTCTCAGAATTTATGAACATTGAATAAGTATTCAAATCAGATTTCATCCACCATTCCAATAATGTTTAATTCATTGTACAGGGCATCTAACATGGGGTTTACATCAGATTTATAGTTCATAAACCAACATTTATGTCCTCTACATATAATCATAAATATAACCCCAATTACCTATCAAGAAATTTAAAGTTTCTATCCTCAATTTCAAGAATTCGATACTTAGATTTATGGGTTACAATTCAATATTAAATTCAGTCCTCTACATACATAGAATAGTTCCTCATCATCAAATCATCCATGTTTAACCTAAAGCCCAGAAATCTTAGGGGTCATCATAATGCATCTAGAAAATACATTGAAAAATAAATTGAGCAGGAGAATTCTTACCTTAATAAATCGTGGAAGAAATCCCCTTGAATTCCCTCTGATTCCTTGCCTTTTTCTCCCTTTTTGATTATTCTCCTTTTCTATCTTGGTAGCAGTTTCATTTAGGCCTCTTTGATTAGTATTGTTGAAGTGGTTTATCCCTCCTTAAACACTCATTAACCTTAAATCCCGAGTTGGGTTAAAAATCCAATTTTTAGACCTCCAAATAGGCACGAATCCATACCCAAACTAGACCAAAAAATTTCTAACTTATATGCCCATGACCCGGGACCATTTATAAAGGTTTAAAATACCTATACGAGTCCGTAAACTGCCCGAATTATTTTATCCCAACATTAGATAATATTAATTATGTCACACATAAATTATATACTCAACTCAACAAAGCCTTTTCCCAATTATTTGTGGTCGGCTACATGAATCCTATTTTTCCATTCCTTCTGTCCAGTGAAATATCTTCGGTTAAACCACATGATATCATGTACTTTTTTATAATATCTCACCAAGTTAATTTAGGCCTACCTCTACCCCTTCGATTACCATCAATACTAACTAAATCACTCTTCCTTACAGGAGCATCCATTGGTCTACGCTTGACGTGTCCAAACCATCTAAGTCGATTTTCTCTCAATTTATCTTCTATAGGAGCTACTTTTACCGCTTCACGAATTTGTTCATTTTTAATTTTATCCTTTCGAGTTTTACCATAAATCCATCTTAGCATTCGCATCTCCGCCACACTCATTTTCTGCACATTTTGTTTCTTGCTTGCCCAACACTCCGTCCCATATAACATGGCGGGTCTAATGGCCGTCCTATAAAATTTTTCTTTTAACTTCAAAGGTATACGCCTATCACACAGAACGCCGGTCGCACTTCTCCACTTAACCCCACCTGCTCTAATCTTATGCGTAACATCATCACTAATATCTCCATCTTTTTGTATAATCGATCCTAGATAATGAAAATGGTCATTTCTAGGTATTTCTTAACCCTCTAATTTCACCACATCTCCATTTGTCCTCCTATTACTACTAAACTTACACTCCATATATTCTGTTTTAGTTCTGCTTATTTAAAATCCTCTTGTTTCTAAAGTTTCTCTCCACAATTCCAACCTAGCATTTATCCCCATCTTAGTCTCATCGATTAAAACAATATCATCTACAAATAGCATACACCATGGCACCTCATCTTGTATTTGTTCAGTTAACTCATCCATAACAAGAGCAAAGAGATAAGGACTTAATGCTGAACCTTGGTGTAGCCCTACCGTAATTGAAAATTCACTACTTCCTCCAGTTGATGTTCTTACTGTAGTCATTGCACCATCATACATATCCTTGATCACATCAATATATCTGCGAGTCACTCCTCTTTTATGTAGAACCCACCACATTATATCTCTGGGTATCCTATCATACGCCTTCTCCAAATCTATAAAAATCATATGAAGATCCTTCTTTTTCTCTCTATACCTCTCCATTAATCTCCTCAATAAATAGATTGCTTCCATTGTTGACCTCCCAGGCATAAACCCAAATGGATTCTCAGATACTATTGTCTTCAATATCAATCTATATTCAATCACTCTCTCCCAAAGTTTCATTGTATGACTCATTAACTTAATACCACGATAATTTGAACAACTTTGTATGTCCCTTTTATTTTTATAAATAGGTACTAAAATACTTTTTCTCCATTCATCGGGCATCCTATTAGTCATTAAAATTATATTAAATAATTTTGTAATTCATGATACTCCATCCTCCCCTAAGCACTTCCAAACCTCAATAGGGATACCATCTGGTCCTAAAGCCTTCCATGTTTTCATCTCTTTTAGAGCAATCCTGACCTCTGTTGTCCTAATTCTATGAAAAAATATATCTTCTCGACGCTCACGTTGGTCCAGAATGGCTATCGATCTCTCCGCATATGTAGCATCTGGATGGATCTCTATCTCATCTCTAAGGAACCTCCGCAGTGAAGATATATGGAAAACATTGTGCATCCACTGCAAGTGATCGGGTAGTCCCAACTAATATGCTACGGGCCCAATCCTCTCCAGAATAGGGAACGATCCCACGTATCGAGGTGCCAAATTTCCTTTCTTCCCAAACCTCATCACCCCCTTCATAGGAGACTCTTTAATCATCGTTTGATCTCCAACATAGAAGTCTAAGTGTCTTCGACCTGCATCCACCTAGCTCTTTTGCTTGTCCAGGGCAATCCGTATCCTGACGCTAATCATCTTTGCCTTATCAGTGGTGTCCTGAATGAAGTTTGGCCCAAGTAACTTTATATCCCACACCTCTAGCCAGCATGAGGGTTAACGGCAAGGTCCGGCATAAGGGGCCTCAAATGGTGCCATCCCTATCGTGAATTGGTAGCTGTTATTGTAAGAAAACTCCACTAAAGGTAAATACTACACCCATCTCCCCTTAAAATAAAAAATTCCCATCCGCAACATGTCTTCCAACATAAAGTTCACCCTCTTTGTCCTCCCGTTGGTCTGAGGATAATATGATGTGCTCAACTTCAACTTTTCCCCTAAGGCCAGTTAAGAGCTCCTTTAAAATTGGGACACAAACGTCACGTCCCTGTCTGACACGATGTTGAGCGGTACCCCATGCAGCTTAACAATCTCTGCAAGGAAGAGTTTGGCATACTGCTCGGAGTTGTAATTTGTCTGGACCGGTAATAAATTAGCAACCTTCGTCAATTTGTAAACGATCACTCAAATGGAATTATTCCCCCTCTGCGATGTAAGTATCTTAGTAATGAATTCCATGGAGATGCTTTCCCATTTCCACACCGAGATCTCCAGAGGTTGTAAAACACATGCAGGACGCTGATGGTCCACCTTCACCAGCTAACACGTAGCACACTTCAACACAAAATCTACTATGTCCCTTTTCATCCTGGTCTACCAATACTAATGCCGCACATCGTGGTACATCTTATTCCCTTCGGTATGTATCGTAAAGCGTGACCCCTGAGCCTCAGACATAATGGCTCGCCTTAAATCCTTATCATTTAGGACAACCAGTCTCCCCTGGAATCTCATACCACCATCCAACCCAATGGAATTGTGCTCTACCCCCTCGGCTAACAAATGTCACACTCGTTCCTAGAAAAGTTGATATTCTGCCTGTGCCTTCACCACCCAAATAATTATCTCCGGAGTGATGGTGAGAACTGCCATAAATGCGCGGGTCAGATCATCATTCCCATAAATTGACTTCCACTTCGCCTTCCACACTGTCTCTAGCTCCAAAATCAGTTTGCGACTAAAAGCATCTGCCAAGACATTCTCCTTCCCCGAGTGGTCCTAAATGTCCAACTGATAATCTTTCATAACTCTAGCCACCTCATATGCCTCATGTTCAGCGCCCGCTATGTGAACAGATACTTTAGGCTCTTGTGGTCAATAAAAAGTTGAAATTTCTTCCTCGGAAGATAATGCCTCCACACTCGCAACGCAAAAATCACGGCTGCTAACTCCAAGTCGTGGCTGGGTTAATGTTCCTCGTGAGGCTTAAGATTTCGAGATGCATAACCTATAGGCCTCTCCTCCTGTATCAAAACCATTTTAAGTCCCCTCAAGTACACATTTGTGAAGACTTTATAGTCGATCCCCGCTCGAGGTAACGCCAAAACCGGTGCTACAGTCAATCAAGTCTTCAACTCCTCAAATGCCTGTTGGCACGCATCATCCCACACAAATGGTACACCCTTCTTCGTCAAATTAGTTAAGGGCTCGGCTATCTTGGAGAACCCCTGGATGAATCGAGGGTAGTACCAGACAAACCCTAAAAAGTTGCGTACCTCGGTGGGTGTAGTGGGTTGTCCCCACTCCATCACTGTAAAAACTTTCCCTGGGTCCATGGATTTCCCCCTCTTAGACATAATGCGTCCTAAGAGTTGCACCCCTTCAACCAAAAACCGCATTTCTCATACAACTGATGATCTCATAACATCTGTAGGACCACCCGTAAATGCTCTGCATTCTCCTCTGCACTTCAAGAATAAATCAGGATATCGTCTATAAACACGATGATGAACCGATCCAAGTAATCTCTGAAAACTCGATTCATCAAGTCCATAAATACTACCGGCGCATTGGTTAGCCCAAATGGCATCACCAAAAACTCGTACGACCCATATGTCATAAGGAAATATGTCTTTGAGATGTCCTGCTCCTGGACTCTCAACTGGTGGTAACCTAACCTCAAGTAAATCCTTGAAAAGTACGCAGCACCCCTCAGTTGATCAAACAAATGATCAATACATGGCAAGGGGTATTTATTATGTATAGTGACTTTATTCAACTCCCGGTAGTGGATACAAAGCCTTAGAGATCCATCATTCTTCTTGACGAATAAAATAGGAGCACCCCACGACGAAGGACTACTCTTGATAAATCCATGCCCTAACAACTTCTCAATCTTCTCCCGTAGCTTCCTCATCTCCAGAGGAGCCATCCGATATGGTGTACGGGCAACGAGTCTAGTGCCCAAAATCAAGTCGATCCCGAAATCTCCCCCAAAACATCAAAAAACCCACTCACCACCGGTATGGAATCTAGTGTCACCACAATCTCTAAAGAAGTATCCTCCTTGATATAGTACAAATGCGTGCTCGACCCATCCCCAGGGTGCTGGATCACAACTAGGTACATCTCCTTCCCCGAAATGGCGAAGACGATGGACCTCCCATAGCAATCCACACATGCCCTATATATAGCAAGCCAGTCCATCCCAAAATGATGTCATACTTGTGCATATCAAGTACTAATAAGTCGGCTACAAAGTTGAGTTGTCATATCTCAATCCTGATACCTCGACACACTAAGCGTATGGGCACCCCTTTACCCACTGGTGAATCTATGTGTAGTAAAATATCGGAAGCATAATCTACCATCCCAATCTCCTGTGCAAAACCCGTCCTAACAAAAGAATGAAATGCACTCGTGTCCAATAGAATGTGACATATGTGAAAAAAGATGAAAAACTTACCCCAAACTGACTATGTCGGTGCTAGCCCCCCATTACGATCGTGATGTGATAAACCCGTCCATACTGTAGTGGTTGTTGTCTGTGAGGTGAGACGACAGGTGCTGGAGAGGCTGGTGTAGAAACTCCCGGAGCTAGAAATGGTGGGCGCTCTCCCTGTGGCGCCTGTTGTCCCCTATGACCTCCATGCTCTTGTGCTATCGGGTTACCCTGAGGACACCACCTTGAGGTATGACCCTTCACTCCACACTTAACAGAATTCCCTGAAATGAATGTCGCTCAATCTGTCAGCCCTACTTGCCTCTACCCTGTTGTCCCTGGCCCTGATGGCCTCTATACTACAAGTCCTATTGGCCCTGTCCCGACTGCCCCAATCCCTGCCTATGCTGGTCATCTAAACCCCTGAACTTCTTATTCCGATCATCGGATAAGGTGCCTCTAAAATGCTAGGTCCCAGATCCGCTCTCCCCACTTGCCTTGCCCTGCTGGCTCGATGAAGGTGCGAAGCTTTTCTCCGATCAAAGCTCTGATACCAATTTGAAAGTGCGAGCTTTTCTAAATCAAAGCTCTGATAAAACTTGTTGGTTCGCGAGGCCCCCAATTTGAAAATATTATTTCCTTTTTATGTAAATCGATGTGGAAGCGGTGTGGTGGTTCAACTTTAAAACAACAAATTTTAATTTCTTAAACAAATTAAAATTACAACAAGTGAAGTAAAATTAATCAATTAATATATTCACTTAAACCAATTAATTAATCCAAGTCCTAGAATTTGCCTACATCATATTTATCAATATTAGCAAATTAGGCGAAACCAAATTTTAGCAAATGACTTGAATTAAATAAACTTTACCCAATATTTAATTTAGCACCAAATTAAATGAGTGTGATAATTTAAACCAAATTTTATCTTGAATTATTCTAAACATACATTCTACGTTATTTTGCAAGATAAAATAAATCAATCACACTACGCCGCGATGTACGAGGAAAAACCCAAGACGGGAAACAACCTCGGACGACCCTAGCCACAAATCCACTAGATACGGAATTACAAGTACAAGACAGAAAGACTTACAACACACGACTCGGTCCCTCTCAAGCCTTGACGCTTCTTCTTGTAGACATCTCTTCCTAGCGGATAACCTTGGAACACCACCGCGGTCTCGGAATCCATCGATAGGACTTTATATGATCACCTTCACCCGTACATGGACCCTTTCTCCAAGTGGGTAGAATCGCAACAAAACGTCTTCTTCTTTGATGGATGTAGAAGCAAACCAAAACTTCTCTTTGAAACTGAAGAGATAAACCGGTGCCAAACTCCAAGCAATTGATATGTATATATGTGAACTTGGATAAACAATATGGGTGTAAAACTAGAGTGAGAAAATATTTTTTCTTGAAAAATAGCACTAAAAACTTGAACATTTTCCTTAAATAATTTTAGCTCTCAAACTCTCTCTAAGAGATAAACTAGGATGGAAAAGTTAGGAAAAGTTGGATTGGAAAATGTTCTTCCCTCACATATTAAAGTCTGAAAAAGTTGGTTAAAAACTAAGTGAGGAAGTGGGTGAAAAACTGCCAAAAAAACTGCCAAAAACTGTTCCCGCCTGGCATCTCGTTCGAACGAGATTTCGTTCGAACGAAATCTCGTTCGAACGGACTTTTAATGACATTCCAGATTGAACTCGTTAGAATCTCGTTGGATATCTCGTTCGAACATAAGGTTCGTTCGAACAACATATCGAACGACATTTCAGTGGCCTAATATGGGAACTTGTTGGCAGGTTCGTTCGAACGACATTTCGTTCGAACGAAAAACTCGTTCGAACGACATTTCGTTCGAACGAAAAACTCGTTCGAACGACTTATCGAATGAACTTCCAGAAATTTTGTAAAATTCTATTTTAGCCCAGAAACATTAAATACTTTAATTTAGAGTTTGATAAAATCTTTCTGAAATTAATCAATAGTTTTATATTAACCTAACACCCAATAAACTTGTTCCAAGCTCCTATATATATAATATTGCATTCATACCTTGGGAGCATGGAACCTTAGATTGATGACGTAGAAACGAGGCACGCAAACCGGCATATTGATGAAGCTTTATACTCTTTGTCGCTACGTCTTCAACAAACACTTCATAGGCTTGAGAATATTACAATTAAATACATTCCTATGAATAAATGTTCTTGTCCGGAATTGAGCCAAAACTATATATGGACTCAATTGGAAATTTGTGTCCTTACACTCGATGACTCTGCTCCGTGGCGTTTCTCATCCTTGTTCCTCTGGAATGCCCTGTGATCCTGGCAATGGAGGAGTGCGGCATTCACTAGCTAATTATACGTTGTGAATACTGGATTCCCCAGAAGATCCTTCCTGAAGCGTCAAGTAGATCCCACTATGAACCTATCCTTACTCCTATGCTTAGTGCTAGCATCCTCCTTTAAGAAGTATGAAAGGGCGGTGAACTCTTCTTCGTACTCGGCTACGGTATGCCCTTCATGTTTTAGCTTCATAAACATGTTCCTCATCTCAGACTACCTCTCCCAAAACTCATCAATAGTATGATTGTCCCTTTCTGCGACCGTTATAATCGCCTCCCACCACTGAAGTGTGACCCCCACTAATCGGAATGAAACTAACATCTGCTTCTACACTGGTGTGCACTCTAACACCCGTAAATATTTCTCTATGTCTCTCTTCCACCTACTCGCCACCAATATATCTGGACTACTTGAAAATTCTGGGGCTGGCCCTTAATAAATGCCTCCCTTGCCCTGTCCCACATAAATCCTGGTGCCTGGGCCGGTATGGCCACCTGCTGTGGTGGTGGTGGATGCTGCTGGGTATGTGGCAGTGGGAAGTGTTGAAGCATGGCTGCCATAGCTGTGGAAACTGCCTGAGACACAATGGTGGGGATCTCTGCGGGGTGTAATCAACTACGGGGCTGTGTAACACCCCGCAAATTCAAGGACCTTTAATTAAATAAAATATTTGGAGAAAAAAGAATTTATTTTATTTGTAAGTTTTAAATCCATGATTTGTGAATTTTTAAATTTGAGGAATTTATTAATTTGGCGAATTGAGGATTAAATATGTTGGACTATTTTATATCGCCTTTTTGAGGTCTTAAAGTTGGAAGATGTTATAAATTAATTTGTTTGTCAATTTGGAGTGCATGGTTCAATCCGGATGGGTCAAAATAGTTGGAAATGAGTAGCCATATGTATATATTGGGTCTCGGGACATAATTATACATAATTGAGCTTCAACTAAAGAGTTTGCGCCCTTTTTCGGAGGCCCATAGGCTCAAAAACGTGAATTGAGTTTTTAACCCTAAGTGTGTAAGGGTGAGGCAACTAAAAGTCATTTTAGAACACTAAAATTAGGGAGAGCTTAAGAGGATAGCCATTAGAAGACAAGTTGGGGATTTTGGAAGATAGCTTCAAGAACAAGAGGAGATCCTTGCATTCAATCCAACATTCTCATCCAAAGGCCTCATCTACAAATTGAGGCAAGTGGTTTAATTTGCAAATTGTTAATGTGTATTTACTTTTTCATATTAAAGGAGGTGAAATTAAATTAATATGTTAGGGTTTGGGTTCATTAGAAATTGGGGATTTCTTTGATTTGAAGTTATAGATCTATAGAGGTGTTTGAGATTTGATGAATTTGATGCTCTAATTGATGAAATTGGTAGGGATAGATTCAATATGATAAAAGAATGGATTTAGGATGAATCTTGGAAAGTTTTTATGAAGAAATCTATACAGAATTGAGGTATTTACTGTTCTAATGGCGATTATGTTTGCGTTGCCCAAAGGATACTAGAATCGTGCTCTGATACCAACTATAAAAATCCCTATTTTCTCACGTAATTGCTGGCCAGGCACGATACGCCGAAGACGGGGCTTGTTTGTCAATTAATACCATTCTAAGCACCGACGTGATATAAATAATTTTTTAAAGGTCCATAATTGAATTTTTAAATCAACATTTTGATAATATTTAAATCCAAACCAACATCAAGTACATAATAAGTCCTACATGAAAGTAAATATCACAACTCAACTCAAGATTGGTATGCCCAACCACATAAAATTTGCACAATGCTTTATTTATTGCAAGGAATAGGATGCTTACCAATCTTTCCATGCGATGCTACATACCTAGTGGAGAAAACCGGTGTTGTACCACAGACAAGGTGCTTCCTTCGCAAAACTCATCTATTCAAACAAGCGACCCATAAATGGAAAAAACAAGTTTTGGGTAATATAACAACTGAAATCTTAAACTTTAACAAAACCTACTACAAGTTCACAAACATATTGAACACTATCCTGACCAGTCATCCCTCGCTTGAGAATGAACAATCCAAGAGGAACTAACATTCTACTTAACTCAAGAAAATAAACATTGGCAAAATAAATATAAATTAAAGTCAGTTATAGAGGAAGATGATAACAAAAAATTATTCTATGCCTGTGTTCATCATCGATGATGTATCAATGTTATACATGGCTGGAACAAAATCAAAAATGCTATAAACACACAACTCCAATAGCATTATGAGACTCTTTTTACAACAACTAATTCATAACTAAAACACACTAACTATCCTTTTGTTCAAATTAAATCGTTAGATGAAGCCAAACTCTTAGCACCGATTACAAAAATAGAGATATGGTCCACCCGAAAGCGTATGGGTAAAAATAAGTGCCCAAGCCCGATGGATTGACAGATGAATTTTACCAAAACCATTGGAAAGAGGTTGTCCACACAATTTCTACCCTCATACAAGAATTTTTTAAATTAGGGAATTAACCAACCATTATAAGCCACACTTTACTAATTTTAATCCCCTAAAGGCCAAATCCTACCAAAGAATCTCATTTTAGACATGTCTTTGCAACATCATTTATAAGCTTATCTCTTCCATCTTTATTGCACGAATGTGACCCCTCCTTCAATACCTGGTATCCCTGTACCAGGACGCATTTGTACCAAACCGTCATGTGAAGAATAATATTTTAATCACACATGAAATGTTGCACACCACGCATAAGTCGAAATCTAAGAAAGGAAGTTGTGCAGTCAAAATTGATTTATCTAAAGTATATGACCAAATGGAACAGTCGTTCCTTCGATGGATTCTGCAACGACATGGGTTCCCCAAGTAATGGATAACATAAATTATCTTATGTGTCTTCTCCACTTCTTTCTAGACACTAATTAACGGGAATCTTGGAGCAAACTTCAAACCTTCTCGAGGTCTGAGACAAGGAGACTCTTTCTCTCAAATATTATTTATCTTAGGCCTCGATTTCCTTCTTCAAAAATTGAACAGGAAAGTATCCTAAAAAATATCATAGCCCTTCGGCCCTCTGCAAAAGGACATCTGATTTTGGGAATAGCATTCGCAGATTACAACATTTTTTTCTTTCAACCCACACTTAATATAGTAAACAGATTCAAGACTGTTCTTTAGGAATTTTCCACTCTCTCGGGGAAAATAATTAACAAAGACAAATCCTGATTACCTTTAACCCATTAACCCCTCACGTAATCATACATACGACATGGGCCATGCTCGGATTTCATTGTTACCCAGTCCATGATGAGGAATTGGGGTTGGACTTAAATATTTAAACTTATTCACTTATTTCAATAAGGAATCAATTGGAGAATTGAGGCATGAAATATTTCCATAGGACATCTTATTTGGGTCACCCACGAACCTCTAAGCCAAAGGTTTCCATATATGTCGTCCTCTGTCCTTAAATCCCCCTATTAAGCTTTATTCACAACCATCAATGGAACTTACACAAGTTAGCTCAATATCTGCCCTTAGACTTCTTTCCCCATATCCAGTCACTCTATATATCGACTACAACCTAACAGGACATGCCCTATAGGTGGCTTAGCCACACGGGGTTATTTACGATCAAAGATACTTACCAACGGTTGAACAAATAATCTATTCATCAACACACTCTGGCTCTCCCATGGCATTGGCTCTGGAAAAGTGCACTCCCCCTTAAATTAAAAATCTTTCTATGGTTTCATGTGCACCAGGCCGTCTTCTTTACTACTATAAACTTCCATCACCCACATTCTCATTATGTGAATTGACATACTCTAATAGATATATCTACATTGAATGCCCAACATTCTTCCAAGTTCACATGTTGCACGAAGTAACAAACCTTACGGCGTCGACCCGCCCATCTTCGACTTCTAAATAAGGGATGCGGATCCTTCACGATTACATACCAATCACATCGACCTATTTTCACCCTTTGTATTCTATGGCTTGTTAGAAATGAAACCATATCCCGACACAAACCAGTAATTAAAACCTCGATACTACATTCTCCTTTTGGCCAGATTATCCAATTTTTGCAAGCAAAACGGGGACAACCCATCCAAGCGGATATACCAAAAAGATAGTACCACATTGCTGTGATGCCTCCATCGCCCCAATTATATAAAAGTAACACTTATGGAGCAAAATAACACATTTCGAGCCTTACCTCCGTAGGTGGAATCATCTGAAACATTCACGGTGAATTCATATGCGGATACTCCAGTACCATTAGGCCCTTAAAATAGTACTAGATATAACTTTTCATGCGGGCGTAAAATATATTGAAATTGAAATAGACTCTCAAATTGTATTACATACGATATACAAGAATTTAGCCCAATATCCAGTCTAAGGAGATATGATCCAGGCAATCCATGAAGGGTTCAACAAACTCTAACACCTAACTCTCGGTCTCATTTTTAGAGAAGCAAACATGTGTGCAGATGTACTTGATGCACTGTCTGTATCGAGTCCTTTTTTTTTTACTTTTTTTAGACATGTTCCCATTTTTTACGTCCTTTTTTATTTAGTGATCAGAATCGTAGTATTGCAGTCAGGTCAGCAGGAAGCAACATCACTTGTAAAATATAACTGTTTTGAATAAAGCTTCTCTTTTGACAAAAAAACAACAACTCAAAAACCAACGAATGATGGATTGTAACACCCTGTATTTTTTACGATTTAAATAATTATGTGATTAATTATTATTATGGGAATAAATATGCGATTAATTATTGTTGTTGAATTAATTAAATTAAAATGTGAGAAATTAATTTGTTATTAATTCGAATTAAAATAATTATTAATTAGCGTGCCAAGGGTTAATACTTATTGTTGATAAGTATTAAATATTACTGTGTGATATGTAATATGGAATGATGATATTTGATAAATTTTCGGAAGTGAGAAATGCGATAGTTTAGTAATTTAAGTCTGACACGCGTGTGAGTCGTGTCAGGACTAATTGATTGAGATAAAAAGAGAATTTATTTTTATTAACTCGTATGGTCATTTCGAGTGCTCCATTGAGTCCGTGAGGATCGAGATAGTCAAAATAGTGTACCCGGATGTTTAGTTTGGGTCCCAGGACGATTTTAGGCCTAACTGGCACCCCGAGAGGGCATTATGATAAATTATATTTTTGGGTTAAATTAATGGACGAAAATTGGGACTTATTATATCATCCAAGGAAGTCCATTAGGGTTAGGAGGTGACATAAAGTTAGAATGACCATGGAGGGTGCGAGGGAGAACCATATTCCAAGACAGAAGACTCATTTGGCATCACCTTGCACAACCGTGACCACCAACACGTAGATCGTGAAGAGAGGAACGCGTATATACCAACATCACCAACGGATCATACCATCATATTCGAGGCAAGTGTTTATTAATTTCTTTCTTTTAGCAATAATCATGTTCATGTTAGTGTAG
The DNA here is from genome assembly GCA_949130495.1 of Sambucus nigra. Lineage (NCBI taxonomy): Eukaryota > Viridiplantae > Streptophyta > Magnoliopsida > Dipsacales > Adoxaceae > Sambucus > Sambucus nigra. Next base: position 525,372,154 of record OX422221.1, on the reverse strand, counting down.
GTGGATTTAATCATGATTTATATGCTAATTATGTGAAAATTGGAGATTTAAATTATGATTAAGGATTGGTTTAATTAGTGGTTGAAATTCCTTTATGTATGTAGATGATTAATCACAAAATTTGATTATATATTGATGAACGAATCTGGGTTGATTAGGTTCTTGAATTTGAATTTTGGAAACTAGGGTTCATGTGAATTAATTTGGGGGTTTTATATAATTATGGCGATTTATGACGAATTAATGATCTTAGGAGGTTAGGAATGACATATAACCTGTTAGGTGTTGATGGGTATTAATGATGAGTTGTTGGGAATTGAATCTTAGAGGTTTTCAGGTTCAAAAATGGTGAAAAATGCTGAAGTTTGGTGAGGAAGACGAACAGTTCAATCTCGCGCGATCTCGCGCGAAGTGGTTCAAACGAGATGGGGATCTCGCGCGAAGTGGTTCAAACGAGATGGAGATCTTGCGCGAAGTCGTTCGATCGAGATGACATCTCGCGCGAAGCCGTTCGAATGACACATGGAAGTCGTTCAAACGACAACCCTTCTGGTTCGAGCGACAGAGGGAATTTTTGGGGATATTTCTCAAAGTCTAGTTTTGAGTTTGTCGGTTTATTGGAGTGAGGGAAACTGCCAAATAGTAAATTTAAATAAGATGGAATTTCGGGAAAGTATGTGAGAATAAATAATTTAATTATTTCGGTATAGAGAGAGAGTATACCTTGGATATTACGAGAGAGATAGTAATATAAATATTTACACTATACGTAGAGATTAGATTAAAATACATATGAAGAGTATATATGTGGGTTGGAGAAATACCTATAATTTATAATAGGATGTGTGTATGCCTATTATGTGATATTATTGTAAGATCACTAATGGGTGATAACCCGGGGGTGCAGAAACTCAATTGTTAAGTGTACTAATGGGTGATAACCTGGGGGTACAAGGATGATTATTGTTAAGTGCACTGATGGGTGATAACCCGGGGGTGCTGGATTAATATTGATAGGTGCGTTAATGGGTGCTAACCCATTAATGCAAGATTATATTGTTAGGCGCACTAATGGGTGATAACCCGGGGGTTCTGAATTATTATTGATGGGTGCATTAATGGGTGCTAACCCGGGGATGCATGATTTTCTGGAGATATGCACTAATGGGGCTTAGCCGGGGGTGCAGGATTAGTATATATATATGTATCGGGATGGTGGTACTATATATATATATATATATGGACTTGTGAATATTGCTACTGTGTGAAATTAGTAGACTTGGTAATAATAATAATCATTACGTTGCACTAAGTGGTCTTAACCTAAGAGTGCAGGATTAGTGTATATATATAGGGATGATGAGACTATATATATGTATGAGTGTACTTGGGTAACTTTCTACTTTGTGAGACTAGTAAATAAAATGAAAATGAGAAGTAAGATAATCTTAGTGAATAAAAGATTAACCATTCAAACGATGAATAATGAAATTTAGTATGTGAGATAAACTATCTGAATAGCGTATTGTATGGGCGATACGGGAATACTACTTGTGAGCATAGTTAGTATTAGTATGGTTTTTGATTAGTTAGACTGGAAGGTATAACTAGGGGGAGATTAGATGTACGTTAGGCATGCACAATAGACGAGAGGTGAGAAACTCATGTGAGAGTTCGATAACTAACATGCGTATAAGACTTGTTTTAAGAACATGTTTTAAATACTTGCTAAATCATTTTTACACATCGGGCTCTGACCCGTCTCTTGTATCTCTTCTCTTTTTTGCTATATATATGTATTATATCAGGTGCTCAGCCACAGGAGTATCAGATTTAGAGATTTTGATTGCTTGACGTGCTGCAGCTTCTGTGGAAGCTGTAGGTCCTTACAGTAGACGCATCTATCATTTCCATTCAGTTTTATCTAGACTTCTTGTTTAGGGCATATGTCGCCCACTTCTAGTTCTTTCATCAGAGTTATTGTATTCAGTTTAGTTGATGGTTTGGAGTTTTGAACTGAGAGTTTTACTCAGTCTTATTTATTGTAGGACTTGATCCATGTTCAGTATTTATTTATATTTCGATGTGTGGTGAATGGTTTATAATTTGGAATTTAATAGAAATGGATTTACCTGGTTTTACTAAATTGGAAATGTTTTGACACCTAGCTTAATTTTATATTAGGTGATTAATATGTTAAAAAGTTTTTCGATACTGATGGTGAGAATGAACAAACTGAATATCCTGTTTTAAATTGGTAGAGGACTGATCACCCTATATTTAATTGGGCGGGGTGTCACATGGATATCAATGGTATGGTTGACTTTGTATCTCACTAAAAAGAAAAAAACAAAGGAAATTCGTGATTTCTTTATATATCTACTAGTATTGAAAAGAATTAAGGAGGAAGTAAAACAACATTATGTACTAGAAAGAACAGTAAAGTGTCTAATGTTCTTTTTTACATATTGTGGAAGTCAAGACACAGACAAAGACAAATAGATATAATATAATTGGAGATGGAAAATTAGGAATGCAAAAAAAATAAAAAAACAAGTGAATAAATAAATATATAATAATATTATTGACCAAGCCTACTACTGATAACAAATAACCGACATATTAGCATCACATGGAAGACTTAGCATCTCACCCAACAACACTGACGATATCTGCTTTCAAATTCAAATGCTCCCTTATTCTAGGAACTGCCATTCATATATTGTATTATATATTCCAGTCGAGCTGGATTATTTTTAATATACTGAAATATAAAACTTTGTATTAATAGTCTCGGCTATCATGGTATCAGAGAAGTTAACCTAATATTTTTTTCTCTTTTCTCTTCTCTTCTGCAACACTATCATTCCCTACTTATTCTGTCATTCCTTTTCCAATGGCCACATCGTCAAACACAAACAGTGACATTTCCTCTCCACCATCCACTGTTAACATTGGCCCCTCTCATCACTGTGTCAATATCAAACTAGATGACACTAACTATCTTCACTGGAAAACTAAAGTGGAGCCATTTCTAAGTGGACAAATTCTTCTTTGATTTGTTGATGGAAGCTATCCATTTCCCACTACAGAACCAGATGCAACCTTGTGGAAACAACATGACAAGCTAATCATCAGTATGCTTGTTTCCTCCATGACCACTTCCATGATTTTTCTTGTCATCGGATTGCAAACTTCACAGCAAATCTGGACAACTCTAGCAATCACTCACACTCGTACGTTGCCTCTTCCAACAATCATAAACTTCATCTTACCACTGTCCAACTCACAGAACCCACATGTTTCACTTCCGCCAATAAAGACCCACAATGGTGCCATACCGTGACTGCTGAAATGAATGCCCTTATTCTAAATAACTCTTGGTCCCTTGTTCCACCCTCTCTTAACATGAATATTATTGGCTGCAAATGGGTCTATCGCATTAAATGAAAATCTGATGGCTCTCTTGAATGATACAAAGCTCGTTTAGTTGCTAAAGGCTTTCACCAAGAATATGGACTGGACTTTAATGAAACCTTTAACCCTGTTGTCAAAGCTACCACATTTCGAACCATTTTATCCATTTCAGTCTCCCACAATCGGCCTATTTCTCAGTTGGATGTCAACAATGCTTTTCTTCACGGGTTCTTAACAAAAAATGTCTTCATGGAACAACCTTGTGACACCCCGCCTAATAAAATACCGGGCAATCACTCGTGTACCAACTTAAAACAGGAGTCACATATGGTTCATTCTTAGCATCACTGTCGAAAACCAAATTAATTACTAATAACCTATTAGGCTGGCGTCAAAATTTTATTTAACTAATCTCTTTAAACAAACTATACAAATAAAATATTCACACAGTTTATATAAATAAAACTGAAAGGAAATAAAATAACCGAACACTCGGTTTAACAATAATACAACCAAATCGAATGCCGCACAAAAAGGCGATGAAGAATAAATAAATGAAGTTGGGCTTTTGAACCGAGTATTTACACAGTAACTCCTATCTAGATTACAAAAATAGAAGCGTCTAAAAATAAACTTGCATGCATCCACAGATGATGCAGCAAGCATCTGACTCGAAGGGATCATCATCCAGCCGTCCCCGTGTCTGGACACCTATATATATAAGATATATAGTAAGAGAGGGAAAAATAGAGAAACGGGTCAGATCCCGAGTTGTGAAAATATTTTGCAAGTGCATAAATTCTTTATTTAGAAAAATATGTTTTATCTCATATTTAAATTGGTATCGCACTCCCATGAGATACCCCTTACCTCTCTTCTAATAGTGCACTCCTAGCGTATCCCTCTAAACATCCTAGTCAAGATACTCTGCCTAACTAATCCGTTACCCCCAAACCCTAAGGTCCTAAGTAAACCAGGTATTAAGGTCTAAACTTCTCTCCATTCCCAACACCGTGCTAAATTCGTGCGTAAGCTGTCTCGTGAAGCGCAATCCAAATGAGGAACCCCCCGATACACTACTACTTGGCAGTGTTGTTCGTTGAGATCCATTAGATCCTTAGTACACAACGTGTATAGGTATACTCATATAATTATATACATTATCATACTCACTTAAATATACATATCATTATACACGTCCGGATATAATCTTCCAGAATGAGAATTACTCCTTTTTCATTTTTATCTCTTTACACTTATTAGAGATGTATAATATCTTGTTCTCATGCAGAAGTAATATACTATACACACCATCCAACTTTGGGTTTACTCACTGCACCACGGTACCAAGCCAGACTCACTCAATGGTCATGGTAAAAACACAAAACGGTGGAGGCTGTCATGTTCCCCCTGCAAGTGGAGTTACACACATCGCACTCGAACGCGGGACGATAATGAACCAAGGATTATACTCTCCCTGCTCCTCAAGCCAGGGCATTCACCCCCATCGTGCAACCTCTCCGGATTGCACTAGATAAAATATATAATTTGGTTGTCCCAACTATATACCAAAGGAAAGCCCGTGGAAATTAGCCTCTAAGATACACATATACCAATCACACACATGTATATACATATATATATACGATGTGATTATAGTATATATATATATATATATATATATATATATATATATATATATACAAGTATCACTTATCAAATGTATACATGGCTGTAATTACCAACCACACATAATGATGACCAATAACCCCAATGATTCTCATAAATAATATCATTCAAGTATTCGCACACTCACAATACTAAACCCAAAAGTATTCCCAAGCATTCATTAAATCCATACCCTAGATCGTACACTAAATTAATTCGAGGTTTACTTATCCTCAAATCATCATCTAGGAGTCCTAACATCCCATTTAGAAACTCCTATAATAATCTCCAAAACCATAATCTAAGTCTCTCTAAACTTAAAAGGAGAAAACTTCAAAAAATTTCCCGGACCGAATCGATTCAAAATGGTTATACTTTCAAACTGTCTCTTACTGAATCAATTCTTCTTGTCCGAATCGATTCGGCTGGTCCGAAATCCCCAAATCTGCTTAGGTTTTATATATATCCCATAAACCCAAAACTCAATCAAATCTCCATTTAAATTAGAACTCGAATTTATTTCAACGAACCCAATTTTTTCATATCTCCTCAAGTCCTTTAGATGTCCTAACACTCTATTTGGGAACCCCTGATATTTATCTCCAAATAATTCTAGCCTTAATTTCTGACTAACGATTTCGATCTCGGACAGCTTTCCATATAAAAATCATTATAAATAAAAAAAATCAGAAAAATACACGGTTGGCGCCCACGCGACCGTATAAAAAGATCTACAATTTTCATTTTTTAACAAGAGCCTAATCGATTCGCCCTGGCCGAATCGATTGGAAAAAGATTCTGGTCACTATTCACCTTCTTCTCCAAAAATCCAAACCTCCATTTTTCTCCATTTTTGTTGTTTCTAATCTCATCCAACAACTCAATAAACATATAATCTGGGTTTTGCAACTAACACATCAATTAATTTGGTGTATTAAATCATTTCTCTTAGATTTAAACCCTAAAACCATAAAAACCCCAACTTATCATTATAACCCATTTCAATCCATTTCTTCACTCCATTTACATGGATTTAACACTAGAAATCATTAGGAGTTTACATTACATCAATATGTAAACTCATACTCAAATTTTCCAAATTTATTTTAAGGGTTCTAACCCAAAATTATATAGTTTACCAACTATAATATGAAATAAATGCACAAAATGAAATAGAGCAAGTATACACTTGCTTGGAGGATGAAATCCGACGACCTCGAGTCGAATTCGGTGGAGTTTGGCCGAAATACCCTTTTTCTTCTCCCTTTTCCTTCTTCCTTTCTTTCCCTCTTTCTTTCTCACTTTTCTTTCCTTTCTTTCTTACTCTCTCATGTCTCTTATAAGAGAGAAAAGGGTTTATCCCTTAATAAAAATGACTCGTTTACTCAATTACGAGTCCCTAGGGGTAAAAAAATTCCTGAAACTCAATTTCTTCCCCCGGATACTCTATTCTGACTATCTCGGCCATTACGAGACCAATCGCGCAATCGAAATTTCCATCTAAGGTACTTGACCGCAATTCACTATTTTAACCCAATGGGGGTTTTCCCATTAAAATATTCTCCTCTGTCGCTTTACCCAATAATGACATATAATAAAATACTCCAACTTATTCACTAAATCCCAAGAGTAATTATAATACACATCGAAAATCATTTAATCCTTGAAAACTTCAGAAATTACTATTCACGATAATTTCTTAAATTCCTAAATTACACTTACTTATGAATTTTTTATTATCCATAAAAGTGCGGGGTATTACATACTCCCCCCCTTACAACGGAATTTCGCCCTCGAAATTCAGATACAACCGATACTTCTAACACTAACCTAAGATCATGAATCACTCCACATCCTAATGCCTCAAATGGAATGGTACTAACCCGATGACTCTCAACCATACACTCATTCGGTACCCACCTATCTCAAAGTTTATACTATAATTCACTAAATCCCTATGTGCTACAATACTACTTCGTCGTAAGGTGACTCTAATAACATCACATCGCACCCATCGTTTCTAGTGCCACAAGTAGAGCAAACGAGCCTATAACCGCATCTCTAACGTCTAAATCTCAGCGCCCGCTTATCTACATCAGGATATCTAATTTCCCTTAAAAAGTAAATTACTCTAACGGTCAACCACTCTCGTTAGTCTCATCGCTTAACTTGAGCATGCTACTTCTTATTGGCCCCAACAATTAGATTATCGCCTTCAGCTCACGACATTCCTTCCGAACCATACCAATTCCACTTATACTGCCTTATGACATAATCTTCAACTTATATACTACGCCCTTTCTATATCAAGCGGTATATAAAACTAATTTTCCAATGTGCCCATACACCTTTTAACCTATGCTTATTTGCACAACCATTGTAAACATCAGCACGTACACTCTCTCTAAACAATTGGCCTTATTTCCTTGGTGTAATACTCACACATGGGTCTTCCCAATTCGCGAAATTTAATTCTTCTCAAGGTTAATCAACCAATCATCTTGTGGTTTACTTCCCACATCTTCCTATATCGGCGCCACTAACTCTATTGAACTTACTCCCTTCAAACCTGTTGTGAACATCACACCCAAAACATACTTCCTCCAAAATTTTCCTTTTTATTAAGGCATGGCTATAAGACTCAAATCAATTTCTCTAAATCCATCATCACCCACCTACTTGTGCTGAGAGGACCACTTTAGTGCTTCTCCATAGAACTTATAGTTCCATAGTCGTACTATCATCATACGGCCCTCAATCTATAGTGTTTCCTCCACACTATATGACTTATCGACAAAACCAAAATCCTCGCATCCTATAATATCTCTCCACTCCTGACGTCGTTAAGATTCATGCGTGGAGCGTCTCGCAAGCGAAATCCAAATAGGAAACCCCTCCAATACACTACTACTTAACTTTGTCAGTCGTGGAGGTCCCTTAGCTTCAAATATGCAACCGGAATAACCCTATCCCCTCTTTCAACAAAATGTGGTATGAACTCCTATCTCTGTCAAGGAGCCACACCACTAAGCACTCGCACTAACACTATCCTTGCGCAAACAATAATGAGCTTAAACTCACTGCTCAACAATAAACCCTGCATACCTTAAATCACACCTATAAGGTCGACACACACTCGATTCATGATAATAAAATATCTGCTCACCGAAGTTCCAACTATACATATAATAAAGGCGAGATCAACCTGTATCCAGGTGAGATATCGCAATAATAACCTGTTCCACCCTGGAACCGCGAACACGATAGTCTTTCCATCATTAGCCTGCTATCGCTCCGAACAATTAATATCATAATATACTTAGAATAATACTATATTCGTATATCACATATAGAACGAGTAATACAAACTAGATATATATTCAAAATATCAACACCCTCTTTTACAGCGAATGAAGGAAAATAGAACTCCGCTACCGCGAAAAAACACATAGACATACACTATATAATGTTATCGATACTGCCACAAAGATCGAATTACACACACGAATCTAGGGTTAGAAAAATACCGCGACTCTATCTAGTCACGCCAAATATACCTCCTCCACCTGAGGTGAAACTCATAACAACAACTTTGCTAATCTCCCTAGCTACTCCAAAAGATTCTCGAACATGGTATACTTGCCCTAACTGAATCAAAATTACTTAACTCTATGCCTCATCTAGGCACCCTACTCTTGTCCTTTAACTCCTACCGGGAAAGATCAAAACGTGTGGTTATACACTTACACATTGCAACATTCCTCCATCTATGGCCACCCTCACCATATAAAAGTTATCAGTATCATCGGACTCTATGTCCTCGATCCTGACAATCACTTTCATAGTCCCTTTAACTTCCTCGTTAAAAGGAAACTCCACTACCGACTTCAACAACCCTATTTTAATGAATTCCTCGGGTGGATGCCCACCGATGGGGTTTCATGAACATACTTTCTCCATAAGTGTTAGCAAAACTTACTAGTGAGCCTTTTTATTCCTCTGAAGGTCTCTCCCTTCATTGTACCTTCTCTATTCGGCACAAAGTTCATTTCTCCATAACTATTTATTCACTGCCGGTATCTGACCGATCCTTAGGTGAATAGTTCAGAATTGCATTCTTTTCCTTCCCAACCATCCAAAGGAATTTGTTGTGAAAACCGTCCGTAAGGTTCCTCTTCGAGCAACACGTCCTGCTCCCCCAAGTATGGTGACCACCGTTCCCACCATTTCAATATTGCTCCCACGAGTGAAAATTTTTCCTCTAATTTTCACATATGGGTATTTCCACACCCTACTTTAAGCCAAAGCTTCTAATCCTTTCACTTCCATTGAATCACATTGCACTCCCTTCATATAACTTAAACTTGAACGTATGGTCCTTATCAATACCTTTTGACCCTTTTTCCTAATTTACTTCACTAGGTAATTCAAGCTTAGCACCACTCTCTCCTATAACGGTGTGTGGATAATTATAACTACTATACCTTAGTAGTCATTACAACTTTCCTTGACCAATGCCACAAGGAGAGTGACCTCTTCTATGGTCCTAATCTCCAGCTTCAACTAACCTCTCCAAATAAGTCCTGCCTTCATCTACCCTTGTAATGTCGTTTTGTGGTCGTCCTTCACCGATCAGCACACGAATCTCGAATGAGCATGCAAAATATTACTATAATCTTATAATATGGCAAGAGAACGAAATCTCACAAGAGGAATCAACAATCCTAATCATAAGGCTCTATATCAAATCGAGAGTAACGCGAAAAGCATTGTATGTCCGCACAGATTCCTAAGGACACTAGAACCTGATGCTCTGATACCATCCGTGACACCCCGCCTAATAAAATACCAGGCGATCACTCATGTACCAAATCAAAACACGAGTTGCATATGGTTCATTCTTAGCATCAGTGTCGAAAACTAAATTAATTACTAATAACCTATTAAGCTAGCGTCAAAATTTTATGTAACTAATCTTTTTAAACAAACTATACAAATAAAATATTCACACAGTTTATATAAATGAAACTGAAAGGAAATAAAATAACCGAACACTCGGTTTAACAATAGTAGAACCAAATCGAATGCCGCACTAAAAGGCCGTGAAGAATAAAAAATGAAGTTGGGCTTTTGACCCGCGTATTTACACAGTAACTCCTATCTAGATTACAAAATAGAAGCATCTAAAAATAAACCTGCATGCATCCACAGCTGCTGCAGCAAGCATTCGACTCGAAGGGATCATCATCTAGGCGTCCCTGTGTCTGGACACCTATATATATATTATATATATAGCAAGAGAGGGAAAAATAGAAAAATGGGTCAGAGCCCTAGTTGTGAAAATATTTTGCAAGTGTATAAATGCTTTGTTTAGAAAAATATGTTTTATCTCATATTTAAATTGGTATTGCACTCCCATGAGATACCCCTTTCCACTCTTCTAATAGTGCACTCCTAGCGTATCCCTCTAAAAATCCTAGTCAAGCTACTTTGGCTCTAACTAATCCGTTACCCCCAAACCCTAAGGTCCTAAGTAAACCGGGTACTAAGGGCTAAACTTCTCTCAATTCCCAACACTGTGCTAAATTCTTGCGTGGGGTGTCTCGCGAAGAGAAATCCAAATAAGGAACCCCCCGATACATTACTACTTGACAGTGTTGTTCGTTGAGATCCATTAGACCCTCAGTACACAACGTGTATAGGTATACTCATATAATTATATACATTATCATAATCACTTATATATACATATCATTATACACGTCCGGATATAATCTCCCGGAATGAGAATTACTCATTTTTCATTTTTATCTCTAGTATACACTTTCTTGGAGAATGAAATGTGACGACCTCGAGTCGAATCCGGTGGAGTTTAGCCGAAATTCCATTTTTCTTCTTCCTTTTCCTTCTTCCTTTATTTCCCACTTTCTTTTTCTCTTTTCTTTCTTACTCTCTCGTGTCTCTTATAATAGAGAAAAGGGTTTATCCCTTAATAAACCCAAAAATTACTCGTTTACTCAATTACGAGTCCCTATGGGTCCAAAAATTCCTGAAACTGAATTTTTTCCCCGGATACTCTATTTTGACTATCTCGGCCATTCCGAGACCAACCGCGCAATTGAAATTTCCATCTGGGGTACTTGACCGCAATTCACTATTTGAACCCAATACATCTCAATGCGGGTTTTTCCATTAAAATATTCTCCTCTGTCGCTTTACCCAGCAACGACATATAATAAAATACTCCAACTTATTCACTAAATCCCAAGAGTAATTATAATACACATCTAAAATCATTTAATCCTTGAAAACTCCAAAATTACTATTCACGATAATTTCTTAAATTCCCAAATTACACTTACTTATGAATTTTTTATTATCCATAAAAGTGCGGGGTATTGCAAACCTCCTGGCTTTAAAGATCCTACCCATCCTCACTTTGTTTGTAAACTTAATCGCTCTCTTTATGGTTTAAAACAGGCACCTCGTGCTTGGTTTCATCGTCTCACTCAATATCTTCTCACCCACAAATTTTTTGGCTCTAAAACTGACTCCTCCCTTTTTATCTACAAATATGACACCAACATAATGTTTCTTCTTATTTATGTAGATGACATCTTGTTAACAGGTAACAACTCTAAACTCATAACTTCTCCCATCTCCTCTCTCGGCGCTGAATTTTCTCTTAAAAATCTTGGCCATCTCCATTACTTCCTTGGCATTGAAGTCACACCTACCTCCTTTGGCTTACACCTATCCCAACAACGCTACATTTGTGATCTTCTCCATCGCCACGACATTTCTAACTCAAAACATATTAAAACACCCATTTCCAGCACACTTTCTCTCTCTAAAAATAAAGGCACTCCCTTACCCAACCCCACATCCTACTGCCAAATTGTTGGAGCCCTTCAATATGTCACACTTACCCTTTCTGATATTACATTCGCTTTAAACAAATCTTGTCAATTTATACATCAACCAACGGATACTCATTGTACTTTAGTCAAATGCATTCTCTGTTATATCCATGCTACCCCATCTCACGGCCTTCACCTTACCAAATCCTCCTCACTTGAACTCCAAGCCTTTAACGACTCTGACTGGGCTGGCTGCATTGATGATCGTAAATCAACCGATGGTTTTACAATTTATTGGGGTTCCAATCTCATTACATGGCAATCCCGCAAACACAAGACTGTGTCCTGCTCCTCTACTGAAGCTGAATATAAATCGCTTGCTAATGCTACTACTGAACTTATTTGGCTCAAATCCATGTTACATGAAATTGGCTTCCCACCACATAAACCTCCAATTCTTTGGTGTGCCACATACTTATCAGTTAATCCGGTCTTTCATTCTCGCACTAAACATGTAGAAATTGATTTTCATTTTGTTCGTGACCAAGTTGCTAAACAGCAACTACAAGTACAATTCATCTCTACTCATGATCAAATTGCTGATGTTTTTACCAAAGGACTCACAACTCCCAAATTCGAGTTTCTGCAAGACAAGCTCATGGTTGTTTGAAAACCTCCATCTGCTTGTGTGTGGGGGGGGGGGGGGGGGGAGTATTGACCAAGTCTACTACTGATAACAAATAATCGAGATATTAGCATCACATGGAAGACTTAGCATCTCACCCAACAACACTAACGATATCTGCTTTCAAATTCAAATTCTCCCTTATTCTAGGAACTGCCATTCATATATTGTATCATATATTCCAGCCGAGCTGGACTGTTTTTAATATACCGAAATACAAAACTTTGTATTAATAGTCTCGGCTGTCAAATATGGATTTAACGTTTTTTTTGTTTAATTTGTATTTAAAAACAAATCTAATTATGAATGTTTGATAAAATGATGGAAATGAAATATAAAATTAAAGAATATGAAAATTGTAGTCTACACGAAATTTTAATGGACCATCTAACCGAAGCGTAGAAGACAAATAACAAGTGAGTGGATCCCCAAAGACCAAAAACTTTTATATTTTTTTGTATAATATATAATATTTTAATACTTAAAATAACTAAATAAAATTTATAAGAAATAAAATTACCAAATCATCTTATAATCATCGCAAGTTTAATTTTCTGGGACTCTTTTGATTTATCTCCCGCGATAATTATTTTTATGACACATGCCACAAAATTTGCTTTTTTTACCTGACATGAAAAAAACACAAATATATAAAACACATTATGGCACGATACAATTTTTTTTAATGAAACATGAACACGATCAAAATAAGAGTGACACGACGCCACACGACGTGAAATAATATTTTTTTTACATATCTCGAACACGACCCAAGTAAACCTAGTACAACACAATTTTTTTTAAAACAAAAAATGAACCCGACCAAAATTAAATTGACATGACACTACATGAAATATTATTTTTAATTTTATGTAGGGTCATGTCATTTTTCTTTTGGTCGAGTTCGTTTTTTGTTAAAAAACAAATTGAGTTTTGCTGCTATAAGATGTTTTTGGTCGTGTCGTGTCATTTTTAACTTTGTCGGGTTTGTTTTGGTTTGAAAAAAGTATTTTGTGTTGTACTGATTTTGCTCGGGTCGTGTTCAAAATAGGTAAAAAAATATTATTTCATGTCATTTGGTGTCATGATAGCTTTATTTTGATCCTGTTCATGTTTCATTAAAAAAACATATTGTCATGTCATAATGTGACTTTTATTTAGGTTGTTTTCACGTTAGGTAAAAAAAATATTGTAAAAAAAAAGATTGCGTGTGGTGAGTATAATGTATAATATGTATATATATATAATATTAGTCTTTATAACTAAATAAAACTCGCAATAACTAAAAAAATTAAAAGAAACAAAATTACTAAGAACAACAAATTTAATTTCTTGCATTATTTTAACATATTTCACGCGATGACTATTTTTATTGAAGTCTTATTTTGTATTTTATACTCCACTCTAGTTAAACTCTTAAAATATCAAGTACAATTTTAATGCATATTTTATTGAGAGTATAAATTGAGACTGACGCTGATTTTTTTAAGGGATAATTATATTTAGGTCCCATTTATCAGGTCAACATTCTTATAAGTCCTATTGAGCTTTTTAGGAAATTTTTTCACCATTTTACCCTTTTATAACTAATAATCCGTAACTTCAATTAGGAAATTACATAAGTGGTTGGACTTTTTTTTTAATCTTTAAATGATCATAATTTTTTATTCACAAATCCGTTTTTCGCAAAATTACTATTTTTGAAATCTGCTCGACGAGATCTATCAAACAAGATCCGTGAAGGCTATAAAATTCCAAAGAAAAAAATTTACACAAATAGTAAACTTTACTGTATGCACTAGAATATGAAATAATTTTATATATGTGACATTTTCACAAACAAACAGTAACATTTACTATGGTAATACTACACAGTATATATATATATATCCGGTGGATCGAAACCCTCTTTTGTTCAAAAATACCTTATATTTAAAGGTTCGTGCTAACGACATCCAATCCTTACCACCATTGTTGGAGCTTCAACGACCTTCGTCAGAGCTTCGATTTGGGGTGGGTAAGGGTGGCATGTGGTGTCGCTGGTGCGGACCTTTGAAAATAAGATACTTTTGAATAAATGGGTTTTAGATCGACCAGAGTGTCATGGGGTGCCGCTGGCGTGGACCGTTGAAAATAAGATTGGATAAATGGGATCTGGATACTCTTGAGCACCGATTTGGGATGAGTAGGAGTTGCATTAGGTGCCGGTGGCGCAGAGCTTTAAAAATAAAAACATATTGAATATATATATATATATATATATTGTGATAACACAGTAAATGCTATTGTTTGTAAAAATGTCATAGATATTAAACTTTTTTGTATACACCAGAAAATGAAATAGTTTTATATCTGTGACATTTTCACAAATAATAACATTTACTGTGTTAATATATTTATGAAATAGTTTTATATATATAACATTTTCACAAATAATAACATTTACTGAGTTAATATTACATAATATATATATATATATATATAGACACACACACACACACACACACACGGTAGAGCCAAACCACTATTTTTTTTTCAAAATTACCATATTTTTAAATGTTTACTCTAGTGACATTCAATCCCCACCACTACCCACCCCCATTGTCGGAGCTTCAACGACTTTCATCAGAGCTATGATTTGGGTTGGTAGTAGTGTCACCCCTACTCACCCCAAATCGGAGGTCCAGTGGATCCAAACTCCATTTATCTAATATTCCCTTAATTTCAGAGGTCCGCGCAAGCGGCACCCTATGCCACTACTACCCACCTAAATCATAGCTCTGATGAAAGTCGTTGAAGCTTCGACAATGGGGGTGGGTAGTGGTGGGGATTGAATGTCGCTAGCGTAAACCTTTAAAAATATGGTAATTTAAAAAAAAAAAGAGGTCTGGATCTACCGTGTATATATATACGTTATGTAATATTAACTCAGTAAATGTTACTGTTTGTGAAAATGTTATATATATATATTGTGTAATATTAAATCAGCAAATGTTACTGTTTGTGAAAATGTTATATATATAAAACTATTTCATAAATATATTAACACAGTAAATGTTATTGTTTGTGAAAATGTCACAAATATGAAACTATTTCATTTTCTGGTGTATACAATAAAGTTTAATATCTATGACATTTTTACGAACTATATATATATATATATATATATATATATATATATATTGTAGAGACCTCATTCCATTACCCCCTAACTCTCCTTAGGTCCCTAGTACCTCCACTTATCACTGTAAACCCTGGTCACATCCCGTGTACTGACCTAAAAGCCATCGGGCACTCCCCGGCTCAGTTTGACCCAAAAGTCAAACTCTTCATCTCGATCGATACTCAATGAATCTTAAAAGTTCACTGAATACCCTTTCCAACGTTCCTCCCTGTGCGCGATTCCGACTCACCATGTAGACGAATGTTCCGTTTGCGTCTGAAACCCTACCTGGAGGCCACCGAGCACTTCTAGGCTCTGTTTGACCCAAGTCAACTCTTCAGGTCGACCGAGGCTGAATGAATCTTCTAAGGGAACTAAATACCCTTTCCAACGATCCGTACCGTGCGCGATTTTGACTTTCCATGCGGAGGGACGATCCGTTTGACTCCGAGAGGTCACCGAATGCTTCTCGGGCCCGATTGACCAAAGTCAACTCCCCAAACTGGGCCAAACTCTTTGGAATGTCTAATTAAACCTCCTAACCTTTCTAACGGTCCATCTCGTGCGCGATATGGACTTACCATGCGGACGAACTATCCATTTGCGTCCGAATGATTCCCTGTCCAACGGACTGATAAACGCTTCCGAGCCACATTTGACCCAAGGTCAACTCCCAAAATTGGGAGCGGTCCAAAGGAATTTCTAAGGTCTCTGAAATACCTTTCCAACGGTATGCCCCGTGTGCAATTCTGACCAACGGTTTGCCCTCGGCGGCCAATTTTCCGAAAAAGACTGAAACACACTGCCAAACGGCAGGTCCCAGAATCTGCCTATCGGCACCTTCCTGCCGGCAGGCAGGAAGGGATCTAAGCCGATAGGCAGTCCCCTGGAGCTATAAAAGGAGCCTTAGCCTCATCTGCAAGGGGAGCTCAGATCAGAGGCAAATCACTCTTAGAAACCCCCCAGAAACCTCTCTCGAAGGCAGCGTGATTTCAACTCTCAAATCCCTTTTTCACTTCCACTTTTCATCATCCCTTTCATCAAACTTGATGAATTAACCACTCTCCATCATCATCCAAGTGCAAGGGCTTCCTTTCAACATTCAAGATCAAGCTCAAGGTCTCCAAGCAGGTCAAACTTTCTCAAACTCTCTCCTAAATTCTCTTAAGTTTGCAATAACTTGTTTTCTTACTTAGCACTTTTATTATCTCATCTCACACACCATAAATATACTTTTTATCTAGTATTATTGCACATCTCCTATTTTCATATAAATAAAAACCCAAAAAACAAGAAAAAGAGGGTTTGCTCATAAATTCGAAGTAGGGATTCTCACACCTTTTCCACACTTTTATCACAACTAAAACACTTTTTCTACACACACACACACTTACAAATAAGAGATTTCTCCATTTGGATTGATTGTTTAAACCCCACCGCTCGTTTATTTGCGAACTACGTGGACTTTGATGCCTTTATAGGCTGCGTAGGCGTCTCGGGGTAAAACCCGAAACTCGAGTCCTTTTCTCACTTTTTCTCTTATTTTCTATCTTTCTCTTTATCTCATTTTCCATTATATTCTATATACTTGTTCTTAGTAACGTATTATTCCATATGCATTATCGTTCCTTTATAACGGTCAACGTAGGGGTAATCACGTAAATCTTATTTTCTACACTAATCTCACATTCCTACGGATGACTCGCTTTGTCTTTTCTATGATACAAGTCGAGGATTCCTACCTCCATTCTATATATACACATGCACACATATCACGGGGGGAAATATAAAGGAAAATAGAAAATATCCATGAGAAACCGAAAGGGCGGAATGGGTGCCTAACACCTTTCCATTTCGTAACCAAGCCTCCAAACCCTTCTCGAATCATTTGGTTTCGCACGCACCCGTATGTCTTTGGATGCCATCCTTCGGGGTGGCTTCACCTTTTTCTTTTGTCTGTTTTGAGTAAAATAGATTGGCGACTCTAAATCTCTCTATATCTTCACACCTCACAAATTGACGGCGACCGAAGCGCTCTGCCGAGAGGGGACGCGCGGGACCCGACGGATCCCTTCCTCCCTCTGCGGCGGGGATCGGGGATGGCCACACACACACACACACAGATGTATATATATATATATATATATATATATATATATATATATATATATCCAATATGCTCCTATTTTTAAAGTTCTGTGCCACCCCTACTCACCCAAATCGGTGCTCCAGATGATCCCGATTCCATTTATCCAATCTTATTTTCAAAGGTCCGCGCCAGTGACACCGCATGATACTCCGGTGGATCCAAAACCCATTTATTCAAAATTCTCTTATTTTTAAAGGTCCGCGCCAGCGGCACCACATGCCACCCTTACCCACCCCAAATCGGAGCTCTGATGAAGGTCGTTGAAGCTCCAACAATGGTGGTAATGATTGGATACCGCTAGCGCGGACCTTTAGATATAAGGTAATTTTGAAAAAAAGGGTTTGGATCCACCGTATATATATATATATATATATATATATATATATATATATATATATATATATATCACCACAGTAAATGTTACTGTTTGTTTGTGAAAATGACACATATATAAAATTATTTCATATTCTAGTGCATACAGTAAAGTTTACTGTTTGTGTAAATTTTTTTCTTTGGAATTTTATAGCCTTCATGGATCTTGTTTGATAGATCTCGTCGAGCAGATTTCAAAAATAGTAATTTTGTGAAAAACAGATTTGTCAATCAAAAGTTATGATCATTTAAAGATTAAAAAAAAAGTCCACCCACTTATGTAACTTCCTAAAGGAAGTTACAGATGATTAGTTATAAAAGGGTAAAATGGTGAAAAAATTTGCGAAAAAGTTGGAATAGGACCTATGGGATTATTGAAAAGTTAATAGGACTTATAATAATGTTGACCCCATAAATGGGACCTATTTGTAAAGACCCCTTTTTTTAAATGAAATTACAAAGTAGCTTTTAAGATTAAATAAATCACTAATAACTCACATGCCCCACTTTCCACTGTTTCACTATTTCGGTCATTGGGTCGTTACATGGAATAATTGCTACTTTATCTGAAACTTTGTTTTTGAGAATATGATATACTTGACTATGTTTTACCAATTAGGCTTCTAGGCCACTGTTGATGCCAAATGAACATGCAAATTATTATTATTATTTATTTATTTATTTTTAAGTTATACCACATTTTTTAACGGATAACAACAAAATACTCAAGATATATACTTCCTAAAAAATTGTAAATGCGAGTGTACGATTTCAGAATGTTACTGTTGTAGAATAAAAGTTTAATTTTCCTTATTTAACAAGAAAAAATTATATATAACAACAGTCAGATTCGAAATATCCAACATAATTTTATATAAACGTGAAATCAATAATATAATAATATGCAATAACGACTATTTCATATAATAATAGTTAGAACGTTGACCTACAGTCACACGTGGATGGTTCCCTAAAGTCCTAGACTACTTATTTCGTGGGAAATCAATCACTCCAAAATACAACCCAAAATCAAACCTAACATTTTTTATGTGCATGAATACCAAACAACAATTGTACGAAGTTTATGTGTCTGGCCCGAAAAAATCATAACACTAATATATATTTATGTATTAGATCGGTCAATCGGTCTCTATGAGCCGAGCTTGGGGTTGTTAAGGCTCGGCGCGATAATGATCTACTTGACTCAAGCTCAAGCTCGCCCCGAACGAGCTTAGAAGTCTTTGGCTCAAGCTCTGCTCACAAAGTATATCGGGCTTCAGACCCGATTTGAGCATGCTCGGATTTGATATACCATGACATAATTATTTATTTTTTCTTAGACTTTTTTCAATAATAAAGCATTTATGTTTATTATTTTCAAAGTAATAATTAGTTTTGGCTGGAAAAAAATGCATTCAACATCAAATTAATATTCCAGCAAAAAAAATATTAATATTTCAGCAACAAATTATGAAAACTTGTCTAAAATACATATTTTAGCAATATAGGACAACATTAAAAAATATTATAGATTAAAAAAACACGTTTAGACAGCATTACTATGAATATTTCCGCATCCTGAACCTGTTTAGATAGCACTGAAATACATATTTCAGCAACATTAACTTAAAAATAATATTTCAGCAACAAAAACTTATTTATACAACATTAAAAATAACATTTTACACATAAGTATTTTTTGACAACATTAAATGGATACCACACAAACATAACGTGATATCAGTAAATTCATTTATATAAAAAAATATTGAGTGATCAAACATTAGAATGTAGAAATTTACATACGTTAAAAATTGTTTTGTTTTAAAAACAGTTTTTACATATCATAGAAATATATATATATATATATATATATAATTTTGGACCAAGCCTAGTTCGGGCTTGGCAATGCTTCGCTCGAGCTCGGCTCAAATTGAATTCGGGCTTAATATTTTGGTTCAAACTTGGCTCGGCTCAAACCCAATAAAAGCTTAACCCAAATTTAGCGGGCCAAGCAAACGGGCTTCGGGTTTACTCAGCTCAATTGACAGTCGTAATATATATATTTGATAATTAAATGTATTAACAACCAACCGCTAAGGGAGCGGAACCCGTATACAGAAAGCATGCCAAACAGACAACCAGAAAAAGCAAGGTGATACTCAACCCACCACCATGAAACCCGAACTACAAAACTGTATATAGCTCCTCGATGAACTCTAAGAAATCGTGCGCCGAAGAAACATGTATATCCTTATACCAGCTAAGAATGGTACTCAAAAACCGATAACAAAGTCTAGAAGGCGCAATCTCATTGTCTTAAAAATATCTTGAATTCCTCTCCTTCCAGATAGTCTAATAGATATAATGAGATAGCAACTGCCACACTTTGATGTCACCCGACCAACCCTAAGCAGTCTAAAAGCGACCTCACCGACTCAGGCATAACCCATGTGGTTGTAGGGTATATTTGGACTACTCGTAGCATTTTCCTCACTTTTTACCGTGTACATTTGGCCTAGTAATGTGTATTTTTACACTACCCATAGGGGTTGCTCTTATAATTATCACTACACACACAACCATACTCCTCTAAAACATTTGATCTCAATAATTTTTAAGGAATAGGAAATCAATGACGATTTACACTAATTTCAGCAAGCAAGTTTTATTTCAGCTATTCAATTTATATATTTGAGTAAATAGTAAATTTTAGGGTTTTTATAAGATTTAATAGATAATATTCTAATTTTTTTTCTCTTGAAAATATTTTTTGATATTTTCTATTTGTGTTCCTAATATTTGGTTTATATATTTTGACCCCAAAGTTTTCACTTATATTTTTCTATAAGATAATTTTTTTCTTACATAGAAAGAGTGTTTAGAAATATTTTCTATAAAGAAAAACATTAAAAACTGTATTTTGCATAAAAATGATTTTTTATATATAGAAATTAAATATTATTATTAAAAATCATATAAATAAGACAATTTTTTTTCTATGAAGTCGTGTTTTTTAAACCTCATACGGACACGGCTTAATTGAAACACGACACATATATTAAAAACCCAACACGAACTGAATAAAATATCACTCAACGTGAAATCATATTTCTTTTACTCAATAAAAATGTGACCTAATTTAAATATGACGCAAAATTAGTTTTAAACTAACATAAACATTGCCCAAATGAAATGTGAATTATCATGAAATCATATTATTTTATCTAACTCGAACGTGACCCAAATAAAAAATGACGCAACATAAAATTGTATTATTGTACTTAATAATAAAACCCCGTAATTTTTTAGTAAAATAATAATTAATGGGAATTAATTTAATTCGGTAAAATTAATTAATCAAGGTTGTGAGCAATTAGACTAAGTATCATTTATAAATTTTTGAGTTGAACTTTAATGATTTCGAATAAATGAGAAGGAATTTTATTTTTAAATAAAAAGTATTTATTTGTGTCACATCACGATTAAAATATATTTTTTGCATATAAATATTCAGGACAAAATTTGAGAGGTATTACGGACTCGTTCATGCATTTTAGACCCTTAGAAATGGTTCCGGAGTATATATATATATATATATATATATATATATATATATATATATATATATGAGTTGGGTAATTATTGGGCTAATTAGATTGTGTATTTGGGCTCATTTGGAGCTCCAAAGTTGGGATTTAAAGCCCAACTAGGAAATTCAAGACTCACATTATTTAATTAGAGTTAATCCACTCAATTGGGAGTTACATCCAAGAACCCTAGGCATAACCACCCAAGAGGAGGGGAAAGGACACCCTAGGAGGAGGGGGAGAGGCTCCTCTACACAACCTCAGGCAAGGATTCTCTTGCCATTCTTATTCAATTTGTGATATTCTTATATTAATTTTAACTCCATATTTGGTTTTAAGGTTGAATCTCTGACACCTCGCCTAATTAAATACCGGGTGATCAATCGTTTATTATATTAACTCCAAGTGTCCGGTTGGTTCATTCTTAGCATCACTGTCGAAAAATATTTTTTCTTTATCAATCACCTAATATATAATTAAGCTAAGTATCAAAACGTTTAATTTTATAAATTAAGTCCTATTGTTATGATTTAATAGACGAAACCATTTTCATGAACACAAATAATAATATTGAATGACAAACCATCCAAGTGGAATAAGCATGCTAGATTAAACTTCCAAATAAGATATCCCAAATCGCAGGACAATGAAATAATGAAAACAATCCCAACTAAACTGAATACTGTAATAATGAGGAGTACAAGTCTCTCTCTGAACTAAGTAAAATTGGAAATGGGTGACACATGCCTTATATAATGATGACTAAATAGAAGACTGAGAAGATAAGGATGAAGCCGTCTACTATAGGGACCTGCAACTCCCACACTAGTTGCAGCACGTCGACAGTCCAAAAATCTAAATCTGATGCCCGTGTGGCTGGGCACTTGTAGTACATATATATATATATACAAAAGAAAGAAGAGATGACAGGAAACAGGTTAGAGCCCGAGTGTAAAACATCTTTAAATATAGTTTATCAAGTATTTAAAATGCTTACGAGTTGATATTACATACATGTTAGTACCTCGACACTCACTTGAGAATTCTCACCTCTCTACTAGTGTGCACGCCTGGCGTACTATCGAACTAATCCAGCTAGAGCTAACCCAGTTAACCAGTTTAACCCAATTTTCCTTCACCAATCTTTATCCAAGTGATCGCATGACTTTAGTTTATATCTGATAATCTTTTCTTATGAATTTATCAAGTCAATTATGTTCATCTCAATACAGACTTAGGTTCTCAACCACTTAACTCGTGTAATATTAATTATTCAATTTTATCTACTTACAGACACAGTAGATTAATCGCAGATACATATATTTATCTCTCATAATATATAAACTAATAGGGCACCTCACATAAATCTATGGTTCTGGCATACTCTGCTATCGAGTTCCCGTATCTCTCGTACAAAAGGGAAATACTAGTTCGGAATCACTCTCGAACTGTATTAACATAAAACACACATATTGGAGGCGAAGCATAGTTCCAAGTCACTAAGAAGTCAACACATACCCTCACATCTCTTAGGACCGTCTGACTATCATTCTCAGATAGCCTATACCAAGGATGCTATGTTCTACGATACAAGTTAATATCCCCTATAAGGTCCAATCAAGATAAGACTGTCCCGGGGCGGAACCTCCGTGATAGCAAGTAGCACGGGAATGATTACACACAGATATTTATATAATAAATATTCATACACACATATTTATATTTTCATCATTCAGATAGGTACACACACGACCCATATAATATTCTGACCATACGCGACACATTGCGCCCGAGTACTACATATAATTAATCCACTCTTACTTTCTCAATTATTGTAAGTCCTTAAGTGTTTCTCGACTCTCGAAGTGTCTCATCTCGATAAATATAAAATCAGTTTGTATAAGCTCTCTACCCTACTGGTCTAAGTCATTCTTAATTGTCACAAGACCTAATTTAATGTACGCACAATTTTTACTCCATTTCATACCCCCGAAATCCCACGATTAAATTTAAAAAAAAGTCGTGTTACCCGGACCTTGCCTATACCCTACTGGTCCTTCCTAAGTCCCTTTATGATATTTAAATTATGTCCAAAGGTCCTTATACATTGGGATCGGATTAATATTTAAAAGGGTAAAGAAGTTTCAATTTCCAGGAGAAGTCGATTGATCGATGAAAAGGGTCGATCGATCGACATTCTTAAGTCGATCGATCTAGTCGATCGAGCCGTTCTTGACCCAGTTTCTGCAATTATTTACCTACAGGTTTCATCAACATAAATCCTCAAAACCTCTATTAATTCATCTGAAACTCCCAAACAATCAAACCAAAAGTTATATTATCCTACATATATGATATCTAACGTAAAACGAATACAAATTCATCAAGGGCCATCAATTAAAGGGGTGAATTGAAACTAATTCATCAAGAACCCCATTTTTATCATCATGATCAATATCTTCCTAATTCTTTCATTATTTAACCTCTACTGGGCATCAATTTCGTAGTTAATCATCTACATATAACAATAGGATTGTCCAAACATGGTTTTCACTCAGAATTTCAATAAAAATCTCCCAAATATCATTTAGCTTTCATGAAAACATAAAATAATTATCTCCTACACTATCATGGATGTGTTATCAAATAGAGACCAGTAAGTTAGATACTCGCCACAGGAATGAAATTCTGAATTGTAGAAGGTGATGGTATGATCTCGCCCCTCGTTCCCCGATCTACGCGTTGGTGGTGGAATTGATGAGAATGGTGTAGGGTTAGTGGTTCTCCTCTTTGGTAATCTCCTCTCTTCTCCCTTCCTTAGCCTCTCTGTAACTCCAGTATTTTTAACCCTCGAGGACTCTACTTTCAATAACATATAACCTCTCAATTTTCGTCATTAATTAAGGCCTAAAATGGATAATTACCAAAATGCCCTCCTGGATTGCCAGTTAGGCATAAAAAAATCCCGAGACCCAAACTAAACACCCGAGTACACTTTTATGACTATCTTGACCCGTCCAGACACATTGGCGCACTCAAAATGACCTTACGAGCGACTTAAAAATTATTTACTTTTTATTCCATTAATTTAGTCCCGACACGACACATGCGCATCCCGACTTAATTTCTATAATTGTCGTATTATTCACTTGCGACAATTTTAATAAATTCAATCTCATATATTACTTTACTCTTTTAGTAATATTCTACATAATTCTCACCAATAATTACTAACTCTCATCACGCTAGTAAATATCTATTTTAAAATTCGGATTAATATAAATTAATTTATCCCAATTTAATTTAATTAATTGCATAATTAAATGCCATTAAAATACGGGGTATTACAGAATCAAGTTTTGAGACTGCATAATTAGGGATCTTTATATTAGTGTAGAATTTGATGGTTATCAAATGATCCATGCGTAGATCCATAATACCTTGTATTGAATTTGTATTAATGTGAATTAAATTAAGGAATTATTTGGGAAACAGGTTGTAAGAATCTTTCCACTAATAAGGAAATTAATGGAGTAACATAAGAAAAAATCTAGAAATGTTATGTTCATAAGTTCATGACAAATTCTTGATGAATTGATGATAATCTAGAGTTGAGTTTGTGGTTAAATCTTGTGTCTAATGATCCTATGACGCTTCAGAGTATGCATCCATATATTTCTTTAAGTTTTTGGATTATAAAATGACAATTGGTGAAGGAGGTTTTGAGGAAAAACATCCCGTAATGAAATTTCGTAGAAGATTAGGGCTTCTGCTGAGGTCTGAATCGATTCGGCAGTCCGACAAATCGATTCCGCTGCTTAGCATTTATCCAAGTGAAGGTTTGGGAATTTACATAAGCGAAGGGCATTTATCCTATTGACGGTTTAAGCTTTGGGAATTTATCTAAGTGGAAGGCAATGGTTATTAAAAACTTTTGAAGAATTTATTAGGGACCTAAATAAGTTTTTAACCAGAATGGGTTTGTACTATAGATGTGCATATGTTGTAACTTAGGATCCAAGTTATCTATATGAATAAAGCCTTATAAAACTATATGGGTTAGATTGCAGAGATATACCTAGTTGATGTGGGTAATTTCGGTAGGGGCATATGGAGGGTGAGACCCTTAGAGATACAATAATAATATTATTATTAATTCGAGGTGAATTCCAATAAGAAGAAATACTTATTTGAGATAAGTCAAACGCATGAGGTCAAAATTTATAATTAATTTCCTCAAATGATTGCCGTATAACGATGGTAGGTAAGAATGTATTCTAAGCCTAGGAGGCTATGTCTAAATGGTTAAAGTCGGTTGCGATGGTAGTTTGGATGACACTACTTATCCATATGAGAGGATTCCATATATATGTACATATAAACTTTATTGAAAAGGTAACAAGAAGAAAACCACCATTAATAATTTTAAACGATTTAAGTCTATGTCAAGAGGAAAACATGCAAAAATTATTAATTGTACTGGTAAGGTTAGTTTGGGGATAACTGTACCTCTAAATGTATTGGTAAGGGTAGTTTGGGGATACTTATACCTATAAATATATTAGTAGGGGTAGTGTGGGGATAACTCTACCTACAATCGTGCTGGTAAGTGTAGTTTGGGAGTAACTATACCTGTGATTTTATTGGTAAGGTTAGTTTAGAATAAGTGTACCTATATATTTTAAGAGATATAAATGATGAATCAAATGTGATTTAAGTCCGAAAAGAATTGTTTCAGACTTAATATTTAATCGGGAAGTAGTCGAAGGATAAAGAATTAAAATAAGTTATGTAATAATTGACTAAAAGGTTGTAGTTAAGCCAAGAAGGCTATATTTTTTGTGGATTGAGATTTCCTTCGACTAAAGTAGTTATAGAGTAACTACTTACACATATTGCACTACACCAAATCTGCCTAATTGTCATGGTCATTGACCTTGACAAGTTGGACTTGTCAAGGTTAATGACCATAACAATTCTGGGGGTGACATCTTTTTTTGTCACGGTCATTAACCGTGACAAGTTCATTAGAATTGTCACGGTCATGTCACGGTCCTTGACCTTGACTAGTTTTGTCACGATTAAGGACCGTGATAAAGTTAAAAAATTGTCACGGTTATTGATCATGATAATTATGGGCAGAATTGAAAAAAAATATGCTGGGTAGTATAACCACTGCCACTGCTCAGCAGTATATTTGCACCTGTTATAGCATTGTTGTACCTATTCAAACATTATATATCCAAATTAAATATAGATAATGCAAATATACATTCAAAACAATATGTATCATGATATAATCCGAATAGAATTCAAATATAACAATTTAAAACAATAATTCAATTCAAATAATGTCACTAAATGTTTGGGGTAAGGTTAACTCTGAGGAGGTGAGTAGGCCACACGATATACGAATTGACATACCCAACAATATACATCATGCCGCATTGTTCGCGCAACCACAAGGTGACGAGCACCTTGGACTCAATGTCTTGAAGCAAACATCCATGAACTGACATACCATGGACGGTATTCGGGTACATCAACCCCCGCCCTATCCGCTGGCCATCAAATATGTCCAGTATAAACACGCTCGGCTAACCAAGTGTCTATATTGGTCGATTGAAGGGAGCCAAATAGGGGAGTGGATCATCAAAGTTCGCACGTGTCACCGATGAAGCAGCGAGGTCCATATCCTCATCGTCCTGCACCTTGTCCTCCAACACCTCCTCCTCCTCCTCCTCCTCCTTCTACTTAACTTTACCCTTACGGTTTTCTCCCAATGAATGCTTCATCAATGAGAACATATCTTGGACTGTCACCTCCAAACGGGACAGCTTCACGTCATGCGAGTCCACCGTTTGAGCCAACCCGGTATCGCTCGACTCCAATCCAATGATCCTAGATTTGGCCACCCGCGAGCTCACCCTCCTTGTCCTCCCCTTGCTATCAGTGCCAAGCACTTGGCTGAGTGCGTCTGTGGACAAAGATGCCTTGTCGGCATCAGATTGCGACTCATGCACTTTCTTAAGCTTTGCCTGAAATGACAAAAATCACATGATTAGTAAAATAAGTAAATAAAAAAATTATAACGTTATGAAAAAAAGTAAACTGTCGTATTACTTTCAATCATGGTCGCGACGCTCGGGGACAGCTCCTTATCCTTCCCCTTCTTCGTCCGAATATTCAGATAAGTATCGAGCCTATGCGGCCTACCCCCAGGTCCACTCCCTGTCCCCTAAAATAAAATAATGTAAAATTAGTATCGGCCCCGCAAACTAAAATAATGCAGAATAATATATTTCTGTAGTTATAGAAAAATTAAATCTTACCATCATCCTATGCTCCACCTCGGCGTAAGACGCCCGACCGGAGTAGTGCACGTCCATCTTTTTTGCCCGATTTTCCCTCCCCGATTGACGAGATGCGAATTGTCGCTCCTCGATCTCATTGTCAATGAACTGTTGCCATTTTGCCAATGAGATTGGCTCCTTCGGTGGGATGGATTCACGCATTCGGACAAAGGACTCTCGAGTATTCCCAAAGTACCGGGTCTATATATTTTTCTTCCACGTCTTGTGTTGATCCCTCAACTGCTCCAAGACGGAATCGTGTAGCTTTGGATCAAGGCTGAATTGTTCCTGTCCAATAAATACAATGTTAGTTGCGAATAAATATAAATATAAATATAAATATAAAATGAAATCAAAATCGAAATTGAAATTGAAATATTCAATAAATATAAATATAAATACATTACCTATAGTTCCACCCAAACAGCTAACTTGAGCTCATTTGGCACCTCCCTCCAACTAGTGTACCCCGAGACGATGATCGTCTTTACCAGCTCGAGGGATCTCGCTAATAGCCCCGTGTTGTTCTCAATAGCCATCCCTAATTTGACATATTTGGGGAGCCTAGAGGCTGAGGAGCCCTCATCACATTCGCTACCACCGAGCCCAGACGACATCATCATATCCAGCATCATCATCCTCGCCTTAATACCTGAAGGAGACATTTGCTGTAAAAAAAAATGTTGTTATTAGTACAAATCAGAATAAATTAGAAGAAGACATGCAAATATGTACAATTACTACAAATGCAAATGAATTGTTACTATTTAACACCTCAATTCTGAATTCCAAAAAAATAGCATCTAACTCATAATATGTACAATTACTACAAATCCGAAACATCCCCACCCCTACCTCTACTGTCCACACACGCACACTACACAAGAGAGAAAATGATAAAGTACAAATCAATTAAAAGAATTAAAAATGGATTGATAAAGTACAAATTGGAATATTTAGTACAAATTGATAGAGGTAGGTTGGGTGGGAGTAGGATCACTGGCCATACCCTCTGATCGGTGCTTAGATTTCGAAATGGATTGAAACCATCTGTTGATATAGCCAAACGAATGTTGCGTTGCTCTCAAGCAAAATCGGGATACTCATAATTCATCCTCCTCCAGGATGTAGAATCAATAGGATGACGCATGAGATTACCCCTACTTCTGCCCTAGCATGCCAAGTCATTGCCTCCGTTATCCATGGTACTGTGAAAAATCGCTTTAATCTAGGCCCAACGGGAAAATATTTCAACACTTTTTGAGGCACTTTTGAGCTTGTGCCTTCCTTTCTAGTAGATTGGACATATCCCCACCCCCAATACACAACCACGCACACCCACATAGACCCCATTCCCCTCCCGTCCCCTCCCCCCACCCCCACCCACCACGCACACACAAACACACACACATGCAGATATACACACACACACACACACATATATACAAATGGAAGAGAGAGAGAGAGAAACCAACCTGAAAGTAGAGAGAGAGGGAGAGAAGCGCGTAGAGAGAGAGGGAGAAAGTTGAGGGAAACAAAGCGGTGAGAAAAAGAGGAGGGGAAAGGGTTTTTTACTACTAAACTTGTCACGGAGATGTCACGATCATTGACCATGACAATATTATAAGAATTATCACGATCATTGACCGTGACAAGTGTGTGATAACTCTTCTTGTCATGGACTTGTCACGGTCATTGAGCGTGACAAAAACACGTGTTTTTTTGTCACGATCATTGACCGTGACAAGTCTAGCTAGCTAAAGGGTGCCAATTTGGCCTTTTTGGTGTAGTGTTGGATGATGATATCTACTTATATGTATTTTTGTGGACATACCAATGCACGTGGACTGTCCTATCCTATCGGCTTGAGGGTTCATGCATTCGGACCGGGTACCACATGCCAACACAGGTTGGCTTGGCGATTGTGTAGGTCATATAGGTACTACGTGGATGTGCCATCTATGAGGAGGTAGGTGTTGACGCTGACCCATACTGTGTCATCGCTGGGTATGGGCTATGAACGGGTATCATGCGTAGGGACCGCCCCCTAACTTATATGTGTTTTGTGATGTTCGCTTAGGATAAGAGACTCCTCCGGACTTGTCGATAGAGTACGAACTAGACACAAATGGTATATGCCTATGTGTGTCGAATATATATATATATATATATATATATATATATATATATATATATATATAGACACACACACACACATATTGTGGTGTGCCTAATAAGGGAATGTGCCTTCTTAGTCTAAATATGTAGATAATGCTTAATGATAATAAAGTCAGGTTAATAAAATGGTGTGTATAATTAGGGACGGAGATGAGTCCTATCGAATAATGTGGTAGACAATTATTAATAAGAATAATAATTGGGTAGTCTAAGAAAGTAGACAATAATTAAAGATAATGAATAATGGGGTAGCAAAATTATTAATGTGAATTATAATCTGGTATTCTAAACAAATGAAACTTATAGTCTAACGGGGTAGACGACAAGGAGCATGAATTAATTCATTAAATGGTATGAAGAGATATATAAGGATTATGGAATATTATGATGTAAGAATATGCATTGAGTTTATGTAAATTATGTTGTCAATATTATGAAATCTATTCGTGGATTAGGGTGTCAGACATGAGTACCCACTTTTAGTTATCGCATAGCTAGATGGATTATTCTTTACATTATAGATTAAATAATGGAAGTTACAATTGGCATTTTGATTGAGGATACGAGTATGACTGCTTCAAGATGGGAGGTGAGGTACTCTTTAAATTTGAGCGTCAGTGGAGAGACGTGAAGTATGATTTGGTAAAAAATTTCATATTTACTGGTGAATAATCCTTGCAACTCTAAGGCTCATACCCAAATTATAAATGTTTTCCCCCTAGTTATTCTTAATGACAGGGATACAAGGACTGGCGATGGATCAGACTTGCTGTTGCATTGGACGTAGTGGATTTCGCTCCATTGAATCAAGTATAGGTTGTACGTCATCTTGATACCATTTTATTTCATACTTGGATTTGTACGGGCATAAGACCAAGTGTTTATTTATAGTAGTTGTACTTAGCCTTACATTATGGACATTGTATGATGATTCAATTTTTGTTATTCATACGTTATATCAATTTTATTTGGATGTTTTTATTCATTGTGGATTTTGATATCAAATAAAGAAACTTTTATTTATTCAGTGCTGAGAATGGTATAAATTATTCATAAGCCCTATTTTCAGCGTACTGAGCCTGGCCAGCCTCTACATGAGAAAATGCGGGTTGTTTCAGTTGGTATCACAGCACGGTTTTAGTGCCCTTAGGATCCGTGTTTAAGCTCGTTACATTTTGTGTTGCATCCTTTGATCTAGAGCATTTTGATTAGGAATCATTGCATTCTTTGTGATTCGTTACTACCCGTTCGAGCAAAGGTTTAATTTTGGAGAGAGAGCCATAGAGACCTTTGTGGGGGTAACTTGCTTGAATTGCGATAAGTTTGAACAATTTGGTTTCCAAATAATTTAAAGGAAGACATTTAGAGAATTTGAGGATGTCGTAATGTACAGTAATGCATCGGTGGAGGTTAGTTCGTTTAGTCCAGGACCCACAACAAGAGGGGCATCGGATTATAAATGACATTATTTGCGAAGAAAGGGGCTAGTGAGAGTATCAGTGGTAAATAAGGTGTTTTTCTGAGTTTGGAGTATGTGGGATATGTTTTGTTCGATATTGGGACTTTGTGTTCACTTGGGATTTGTTAACACTTTGGAAATAATATATTTTTATTTGGGAGAGTGTTCTACATTGAACCGCTGTGGGTGAGGAAAAAAACATTGTTTTTGTCGGTGCGTGGACACATAGAAATATATAATGGGAGGCTTATGTTTATTTTTAGGCCTATTTGTTAGCCAAGTTGGAGTATGATAATTTTTCCTAGGAATGGATTTATAGTTACTTGGAATATGTCAATCTCATGTGGACTGCTATGATTTGTGGTCATGTTTGAGAGACAAGATTGGTTAGAAATTAGTCTTCACAGTAGTCTTGCGAATTATTGTGAGAATTTTTATGGGTGGGCCTAGTTTTGTAAAAATGAATTTATATGGGAACTTATTTCATGTAAGGACCTTTAAGAATTTGAGTATGCTTAGGGAAGCAACAAGTGAGTGTGATTTAAATTTTTTGAATAACTTAAGGAGGTAGATGCGTGTGAATAGCCTTGAATTTATGGAATAAATCGGGCGATGCTCAAGTGGGAGCAAGGGTCTTTTATGTGGGGAAAATTGTTTATGAGATGACGTGATGGTAAGATTTGGGAAAGTATTGCCTTATCGAGTGTAGGCACCAGAGTATAAGTAAGTCTAGTCATAGCTTCGATTACTGAAATTGTATATGATAGTGTGCAATGTTGCTATAGAGACGTTGTCATTAAAGTGGTAATGGTAGACCTGATTAGAATGGGTATGCCTATGGAGACTTAGAAATTAATAAGTGCTCTACAGATTAAATATGGGAGAACAATGTCCTACATATCTTCTGGTAATTGAGATATTGGGCATGGTAGGGTCGGTTGACTCTAAAAGAGTTTGGTACAAGTCTTATAACGGGATAAGTGGTTGGTTTGGAAAATGGAAAATATTGAAATTTACATGATAAGTGTAAATGGTTATTTTTAATTTCCTTTTTGTCTTGGGCCGATGGATCTCAATAACTGACTAAGTTGTGCAGTAGTGTATCGGGAGGGTTCCTTATTTCGACTTCGCTTGCGAGACGTCCCACACACAAAATTGGCAAAGGTCAGGAGTTGAAGGAAATTGGACACTAAGATGGTTATTTTCTTGTTACATGTATATATGTGGTGGTATATTTGATGTATGGTTATGCCGAGTGTGAATGTTACAAATTAGTGTATACGTGTTATTCATAATTGTTAATGGTATGTGTGCATGCATGTAATTTAAAATATGTGGGTGCCCCAGTTACGTTATGATAGGCATAGATGAGCCTTTTTATTTATCTCATAGGGTGTGACTATCGACTAAACGGGTATAAACATAAGTTAACGGTGTAAAATAAAATGTGATTTTATGCTACCTTGAATTCCGAGGACGGAATTCTGTTGGGGGACGGGGGGGAATGTAATACCTCGTAATTTTTTAGTAAAATAATAATTAATGGGAATTAATTTAATTCGGTGAAATGAATTAATCAAGGTTGTGAGCAATTAGACTCATTATCATTTATAAATTTTACAGTTTAACTTTAATGATATGGAATAAATCAAAAGGGATTTTATTTTTAAATAAAAAGTATTTATATGTGTCACGTCACAATTAAAATATATTTTTTGGATACAAATATTCGGGACACAATTTGAGAGGTATTACGGACTCGTTCGAGCATTTTAGACCCTTAGGAATGGTCCCGATGTAAGTATATATGAGTTGGATAGTTATCAGGCTAATTAGATTATGTATTTGGGCTCATTTGGGGGTCCAAAGTTGGGACTTAAAGCCTAACTCTGGAATTGAAGACTAAAATTATTTAATTAGAGTTAACCCACTCATTTGGGGGTTACATCCAAGAACCCTAGGCATAACAACCCAAGAGGAGGAGAAAGGACACCCTAGGAGTAGGAAGAGAATCTCCTCTACACAACCTCAGGCAAAGATTCTCTTTCCATTCTTATTCAATTTGTGCTATTCTTATATTAATGTTAACTCCATGCTTAGATTTAAGGTTGACTCATGTTTTGAGACTGCATAATTAGGGATCTTTATCTTAGTGTAGAATTTGATGGTTGTCACATGATCCATGCGTAGATCCATAACCCCTTGTGTTGAATCTGTATTAATGTGAATTAAATTGAGGAATTATTTGGGAAACATGTTGTAGGAATCTTTCCACCAATTTTGAAATTAATGGAGTAACATAAGAAGAAATCTCGAAATGTTATGTTTTTAAGTTCTTGACAAATTCTTGATGAATTGATGATAAACTATGGTTGAATTTGTGGTTAAATATCGTGTATAATGATCCTATGACGTTTTAGAGTATGCATCTATATCTTTCTTTAAGTGTTTGGATTATAAAAATGACAATTGGTGAAGGAGGTTTTGAGGAAAAAAATCCCGTAATGAAATTTCATAGCAAATCTGGGCTTCTGCCCAGGTCCGAATCGATTTTTCCATCCGACGAATCGATTCGGCTGCTTAGAGAATCGATTCGGTTGAAAGGAGAATCGATTTGATTTAGCTCGGGAATCTAGTTTTGCTTGTTTTGATGGTTTAAGCTTTGGGCATTTATCCAAGTGAAGGGAAATGGTTATTAAAAACTAATGAAGAAATTTATTGGGGACCTAAATACATATTTAACCAGAATGGGTTCATATTATAGATGTGCATATGCGGTAACTTAGGATGCAAGTTATCTATACGAATTGGATGATTTACACAAAATTCTTAAATAAAGCCTTATGAACTAAGTGGGTTAGAAGGCAGAGATATACCAAGTTGATTTGGGTAATTTCGGTAGGGGCATATGGAGGGTGAGACCCTAAGAGATACGGTAATAATATTATGATTAATTCGAGGTGAATTACAATAAGAAGAAATTCTTATTTGAGATAAGTCAAATGCATGAGGTTAAAATTTATAATTAATTTCCTCAAATGATTACCGTATAACGATGTTAGGTAAGAATGTATTCTAAGCCTAGGAGGCTAAGTGTAAATGGTTAACGTTGGTTGTGATGGTAGGTTGGATGACAAAACTTATCCATATGAGAGGATTCCTTACATATCTACATATAACCCTTATTCACATTAGTTGACACCTTATATATGTATATATAAACTTTATTGAAAAGGTAACAAGAAGCGAATAACTGTTAATACTTCGAAATGATTTAAGTCCAAGTCAATAGGACAACATGATAAAATTATTAATTGTATTGGTAAGGTTAGTTTGTGGATAATTACACCTATAAATGTATTGGTAAGGGTAGTTTGGGAATAACTATACCTATAAATGTATTGGTAAGGGTAGTTTGGGGATACCTCTACCTATAATCGTGCTAGTAGGGGTGGTTTTGGAGTAACTATACCTATGATTTTATTGATAAGGTTAGTTTGGGAATAACTGTACCTTTATATTTTAGGAGAAATAAATGATGACGCAAATGTGATTTGAGTCCGAAAAGAATTGTATGAGACTTAATATTTAATCGCGAAGTAGTCGTAGGATACCGACTTAAAATGAGTTATGTAATAATTGAGTAAAAGGTCATAGTTAAGCTAATAAGGCTATATTTTATGCGGATTGAGATTTCCTTTGACTAAAGTTGTTATAGAGTAATTACTTATACATATTGGATGATAATATGTGCTTATATGTATTTGTGTGCACATACCAATGTTCATGGACTGTCCTATCAGCTTGGGGGTTTGTGCGTTCTGATCGGGTACCACACGCCACACATGTGGGCTTGGATATTATGTAGGTCATATAGGTACTACGTGTAGACGCCATCTATGAGGAGGTAGGTGTTAACGCTGACCTAGTCTATGTCATGACTAGGTATGGGCCATGAACGGGTATCCTGCGTAGGGACCGCCTCCAACTTATGTGTGTTTTGTGATGTATGCTAAGGACAAGAGATTACTCTGGACTTGTCGATAGAGCATGAATTAGACACTAACGATAGATTCTTTTGTTTGTCGATATATATATATATATATCGATTTACTCATTGTGGTGTACCTTATATGGGAATGCGCAATAATGGGGTAGAAAATTTCAGAAATGAGAATAAAAATTGGGTAATCTAAAATAATGAAACTTACAGTCTAATGGGGTAGATGACAAGGAGTATGAATTAATTCATTTAATGGTCTAAAGAGATAGAAAAGGATTATGGAATATTATGACGTAAGAATATGCACTGAGTTTCTATAAATTGTGTAGTCAATATTATGAAATCAATTCGGGGATTGGGTTGTCAGACATGAGAACCAACTTTTAGTTATCGCATAACTAGATGGATTTTTATTTACATGATAGATTAAATAATGGAATTTAAAATTGGCATTTTGATTGAGGATACGAGTAGGCCTGCTTCAAGATGAGAGGTGAGGTACTCGTGACATGTGAGTGTCAATCGAGAGACGTGAAGTATGAGTTAGTGAAAATTGTCATATTTACTGGTGAAGAATCCTTGCAACTCTAGGGCTCTGACCCAAATAGTAAAGGTTTTTCCCTAAGTATTCTTAATGACAAGCATAACAGGCCTGACGATAGATCAGACTTGCAGTTGCATTGCACGTAGTGGATTTCTCTCCATTGATTCAAGTATAGGTTGTACTTCATCTTGATGTCATTTTATTTCATACTGGGATTTGTACGAGCATAAGCCTAAGTGTTCATTTATATCAGTTGTACTTAGCTTTACATTATGAACATTGTATGATGATTCAGTTTTTATTATTCATGAGTTAAATCAATTTTATTCGGATGTTTTTATTCATTGTGGATTTTGATATAAAATAAAGAAACTTTTAGTTCTTCAGTGCTAAGAATGGTATAAATTGTTGATAAGCCCCATCTTCGGTGTACTGAGCATGGCGAGCCTCTACGTGAGAAAATGCGGGTTGTTACATTAACATGAACATGACATATTTAAAACAGAATTTTTTTATATTTATTAGGTCGATTCTGTGTTACATAAAATAATATTATATCATATCGTGTCACATTTTAATTGTATTGTATTCGTGTTTGGTGAAAAAAGATTTCGCTTTGTTTTTTAATCGAGTCATTTTTTGTGTAGTAAAAGAAATATGAATTCAAACTGAGTCGTGTTTTATTTGGTTTTTTTTAGGTTTACAAAATATTGTTTCGCGTCATGATGTGTTTTAATTTGGTCGTGTTGGTTTACAAATTTGTTTTTATGTCAGGTCGCATTTTATTTGTGTTGCACTTACGATATTAGAAGAGCGAAAAAATAAAATAAAAAATTGTTTAGAGACTTGATCGGTTGCATTAATATAGTTTAAGAACCACTGAGTCACGTTTATATTAGTTTTTTTACTCCAACTCTCTCGTCAGTAATTTTTATTCACTCGAATCAAGTAACATATTTTTGGGCACTTACATATATTGTGGATTGTTTTAATTGGGCCGTGTTTTTGTTGTGTCGCACTCACGGTAAAAAAATAGTTTTACACTTCATTTGTGTAGTGTTTTGTTTTCGGATTCATTTGTATTGAGTAAAGAAATATAATTTCATGTCGTGTCGAGTCGCGTTCGTGTTAAGTAAAAAAATTGTGTTAAATAGTTAAATATATTTTATCCAATTTTTTTACAATAGTAAAATACGCATTAGTAGTTGATTTTTTTACAAAATCCCTGAAATATTTAAACAAAAAAATCAATTCAAAAAATATATTTTTAATATTTTTTTAAACATGATCAGCTGAGTGCACCTCTGAAATGTGCACCCGTTGAAGAAAAAAGCTCTCTCTCTCTCTCTCTCTCTGTATATATATATATATATATATATATATATATATATATATATATATGTGTGTGTGTGTGTGTGTGTGTGTGTGTGTGTGTGTGTGTGTGTATGGACATATAATTACGCTTACCATCAAGTATTTTAAAAACAAAATTGTATAAAACGATATATAATGAAAAGAAAGCACTCTGGCATGAGTGTGAATTAAAAAAGAAAAAGAGCCATGTGGTTCCCTACACTAGACTCTATGAGCTTATCATATGTATAGTTTAGTGTCTCGATAAGATAAAAGATGTGTTTCATTGTTTTTATATTGCTATCACGTGACACGACACTTCAAGCCCACTTAATGCCAAGATGTGTGTAACAACCCGCATTTTGTCACGAAAAGGTTGCCTTACACGATATGCTGAAGATTGGGACTTATCAACAATTTATACCATTCTCAGCACTGAAGAAAATATAAGTTTCTTATATTCTTGACCAAAATCCACAATAAATAAAAATATCTGAAACAAAACCGAATTAATACATAAATGCAAAACTAAATCATCATATAACGTTCATAATGTAAAGATAAGTACAAATTGATATAAATAAACTCTCGGGCTTATGCATATACATTTTCTACATGGAATAACACAACCAAACGAAGAATTACAACCTAAAATAGAATCAATGGAACCTAATCCACTACATCTAAAGCAACTACAAGTATGATCCATTGTCAGTCCTGCTTCCTTGTTTATGAGAAAACTTGGGGGTAAAACATTTATAATTTTATGTCAGAGACCTAAAGTTGCAAGGATTCTATACCAATAAATATGCAAAATGTAACTAACTCAAACTTCACAACACTCCATCGACGCTCGCATGTATCAGGAATCTTACCTCTCATCTAGAAGCAGTCCTACTCGTATCCTCAAAAAAATACAAATTATGAATTCCATTATCTAATATGAAATGTAATGAAAATACATCTAGCTATGCGTGAACTAAAAGTGAGTGTTTACACCTAATACCACAGTCCCGGATTAACTTCATAATGCTGCCCATTAAATTCCATATAAATTCAGTACATATTTTTATGTCATATAATGTTCTTTAACTTTAGTCCAAGCAACTTGGGCGGTACCTACACAGTACACCAAATACCCATAGGTGACAAAGGATCCTAGTATCTACACCTACCTTTTGTAAGTGGAGCTTCAACGTAATACCTATAATATGACCTAACACTATGCCTAACCCACTTATGCCAACATGTGCTCCGATCCCGAATGCGCGCACCCCAACCGATAGGACGGTCCACAAACCCAGGTATGTCCACAAAAAATAATATAATACATATTATTATCCAATATGTATAAGCAGTTACTCCATAACTACTTTTATCCAAGGAATTTCCATCCATATAAACATAGCCTTCCCAACTTAAACATAACATTTTGGTCGGTTATTACATAACCCATATTAAGTTGCTAACCTACGACTACTCCCCAATTAAATATTAAGTCCCATATATTGCCTCCTAGACTCAATAATCCAATTTATACCCTCGTTCATTTCTCCATAAATATATAGGTATAGTTATCCCCAAACTAACCTTCCCAAAATAATTAATGATTTCAACATATTTCCTGCTTGGCATAAAATTTAATCCTTATAGATTATTAATAATTATTCACTTCTTGTTACCTTTGCAATGAGGTTTATATGTGCATATATAAGGAGTCAACTAATGTGTATAAGTAGTTACACCCTACCTACAATCGCACCCAATATCAACCATCATGACTTAGCCCACACGGCTTAAGATACATTTCTACTTAGTGTCCTTAAATGGTAAAAATTTAAGGGAGCTAACCATTAATTATATTATCAATCATTTGACGTATCTCTAATAGGTAATTATTTTATTTAAACATAACATGTCTGAATCATAAATTTATTATCGTATCTTTTTGGGCCTTATCATCTATGTTCCCCTACCAAAATTGCCCAATCATATAAGTGCATCCCTGCCTTTTAATGTATTTATTTATTATAACTTTATTCAAGAATCCCACATAAGTCATCTTGTTCATATAGTTAACTTTTACTTTAAGTCATCACCATATCACGAACCCATCCCGATTTAAATGCGTATTTAAATTCATGAAAATATCCCTAATATCTTGGAATAAGTCTCTATCCCTCACTTGAAAATGGTCTCGGACACCCTTTCATAAAAAAATCATAACTAATTAAAAAAATAAAAAAAATACGAGGTCGGCATGCACGCCATCACAACGAAAAGATATAAAATTCTCTGACCTGAACAAGTAGGTACATCGAACCGGTTCGCAATGGGGGCCGAACCGGTTTGGACAACCCACTGTGCCCAGATCTGAAATTTTCTCATGGCAGGATTTTCCATCAATTTTCAAGTGTATCAAAGATCGTATTATGACTCAAAAACTTAAAATAGGATATTCACATGAGTTATAACATGAAATGGGAACAATTTAAACACGATTAAATCTCAAAATCATTCGTAGATTATTATAAAATCATCAAGATTTTTCAAGAAACTATGGACATGCAAGTTTTGATATCTCATCTTAAACTCAAAAAAAAAAATCAGATTTCAGAGAAGAGTTCTACCATATGATTCCTATAATAAAACTCCATATTAAACAATATGAATTTATACCTACAATTGGAAATCATGGATCTAAACACGGATCATATGATTATCATCAATTTTTGTATAAACCAAAGGTTCTCTAGGTATGCAGGCCAAAAACATGATTAATTCATATTCTATACATGGATTAAACATCAATACAAGAATAGAACATTTTGAATAAGAACAGAAAGAGAATCCTTGCCTTATTTTGTAGAGAAATCTCCTTCTTCCTTTTCCCTAGGTGGTTTCTCCTCTTTTCTCCCAAAGTGTGCAGTTACCAAACTGGCGGGGTGGATAGGAGTGGTGGATGGAACACTAATGAAGATATTTAACCACTTAAATATCATTTTAATTAACCTAAATTCGTAGGTCTCTATATGTCCAGACTTAAGGCCCATAAAAAGGTTCATATCTATAACCGGTTCGACCCGAAACTCTACCCAAGGTCGTACCCAACCCATAGGTCCATTTTTAACCACTTAAAATGCATATTTAAGTCTTCTAATCACATTTAAAAGTTTGTAAACACTTTATACATTTATTTGTATTTTCCATAATTATCATATACCTATATCCTTAATACGACTTAATTAAATCAATGAGTTATAAATTTATTCGCGACTATCTTCATTATAAGTAATATACCATAATATCACAAAAATCATAACACTCGTACACATTTACGAAATATTATATTTAAATTAGATACTCCACTATAAGTAAACATACTCGTTTAATCATTACACAAAATTAAATATAAATACAATTATTTCACCGAAATAATAATTGCTATAATTTTAGTTAAATCAATATAGCTTCAATTAAATACTCATAAAAATGAAGGTTATTACATTCCCCCCTCCTAATAATGGAATTCCGTCCTCGGAATTCACTATGGAAATAATTCGCATTTTAATCTGTACCATTATCTTAAGTTTATACCCAATTAATCCATACTCATATCCCATTAGATAAATGAAAGGCTCATCCCTGCCAGTCATAGTGCTGCTGGGGCACCCAAATATTCCACATTCACACACACGTACCATTAACAATTATGAATGACACATATACATCCAATCTGTACCATTCACACAAAGCATCTCTGCACAATTATCATGACTCAATACTATTATAGTTCATACTCGTATCCCTCAAGAATAAGAGGAAATGCTCAAATATGCCTATAATAGTGTACAATCACTAGGACACCCACACGTCATAATCACAAGGATCTATACACAATTATCAAACATGACTGGCACACCCATATCCATAAACCAACTATGGATACCATGTATACATATGCCGTATAAATATAGCTGAAACTCTTATTCTGCAACCTGATGCCCTCACATTGTGGATCCTGGCCATGTCGGCCCTCCTTATTCTGACCATCGAAACTCTTATATCCTTTACATAGACTACTCATTGTCCTTTAACAATTGCGACCAGCCATCTTGCCATGCTGGCAAGATATTGAAAAAGTTAAAAATCTTCTATGGCTTTTTCTTCATTTTTGATTTCAAAAATGCATGATAAAACATCACCCGAAACTACTCAGTAATTAATTGGTCCCACTCTTCCAGTGTGATGAAGGACATCTACTGCCATAATGCCTATCCAATTTAGCACAAATGAACTAACCTCTACTTGCGCACCATCATTCATTATTACATCCTCAATTTCTCTAAATGTTTTACTTTCATTTAGTAGGTACCAAATTACATGAACTTCCTACAATTCTAGCGAGTGACCCACACGAAGGTCTCTATGGGTCTCTCTTTAAAACTAATCCTTGCCCGAACGAGTATTAGCGATTCGTAAAGAATACAATGATTCCTAATCATAGGGCTCTATATTAAAGGACGTAATGCAAAACGTAACAATCTCAAACATAGATCCTAAAGACACTAGAGCTGTGCTCTAATACCAACTGTAACAACCCCCATTTTCTCACGTTAAGGTTGACCAAATACGATACGCTGAAGATGGGGCTTATCAATAATATTTACAATTCTCAGCACGGAAGAAAATAAAAGTTGCTTATATTCATTACCAAAATCCATAATAAATAAAAACATTTGAACCAAAACTTAATTAATACATACATGCAAAACTAAATCATCATACAACGCTCATAATGTAAAGACAGGTACAATCTGATATAAATAAACACTCGGGCTTATGACCATACAATTTCAATATGG
Organism: Sambucus nigra; assembly: GCA_949130495.1. NCBI lineage: Eukaryota > Viridiplantae > Streptophyta > Magnoliopsida > Dipsacales > Adoxaceae > Sambucus > Sambucus nigra. The sequence continues at coordinate 525,329,495 of OX422221.1, read as the reverse complement.
AGTAAAATAACTAAACAAAGAAGTACAACCTATATTAGAATCAATGGAACAAAATCCCCTACATCCAAAGCAACTGCAAGTCTGATCCATCGTCAGTTCTGTTGAATCGATTTATGAGAAAGTCTAGGGGGAATAATATTTATACTTTTGGGTCAGTGCCCTAAAGCTGCAAGGATTTTCACCAATAAATATGCAAAATGCAACTAACTCATACTTCACAGCTCTCCATCGATGCTCACATGTATCAGGAATCTCACCTCTCATCTAGAAGCAGTCTTTACTCGTATCCTCAAACAAATACAAATTATGAATTCCATTATCTAATCTGAAAGGTAATGAAAAAGCCATTTAGCTATGCGTCAACTAAAAGTGAGTGTTTCACCTCACACCCCAGTCCCGGATTAACTTCATAATGCTGCCGACCAAATTCTATATAAATTCAGTGCATATTTCTACATCATATAATGTTCTTTAACTTTAGTCCATCTCGTCAGACTACTTAATTTTTAATTCAGGCCAATTATCGTGTACACCATTAGACTATAAGTTTTGTTCTCTTTAATTATCGTCTACATTCTTAGACCACCCAATTATTATTCTCATTAATAATTGTCTACCGCATTACACCATTAGATTTTATTTTCGTTACCAATTATCCATATCGCTATGTTCATCCGACTTTGTTATCATTAAGCATTATCCACATCTATAGACTATGAGAACGCACTCTTCATACAAGGTACACCTTAATGTGTATATAAATAAATACATATGTCTGTATATATATGTATGACACATAAAGACATCTACCTTTGGCATCCTTTTTGTGCTCTATCAGTAATACTCAGACGAGTTCCTCATCCTAAAGCAGGTAACAACAAAAATAAGCAAGTGGGGAGGTACCTACGCAGTACACCAGTTCATGGCCCATACCCAGCGGTAACAAAGGATCCCAACATCTACACCTACCTTTCGTAAGTGGCAATGCTACTTAATACCTACAATATGACCTAACACTACGCCTAGCCCACCTGTGCTGATGTGTGCTCTGATTCCGAACGGGCGCACCCCAACCGATAGGACGAACCACGAACACAGGCATGTCCACACAATATAATATTATACATATTATTATCCAATATGTATAAGAAGTTACTCCACAATAACTTTTACCCAAGGAATTTTCTGCGACACCCCGACTAATTAAATACCGGGTAGCTAATCCTTTATTTAAATTAATACAAAATGTCAAGTTAGTTCAGTTCATAACATCACTGTTGAAAACGTTTAATTAATTACTAACCACCTAATATTTAAAATAGTGAAGTGTCAAGTTTTAAAGTTTCATTTAACCAACAATAAAATAATCTAAATCATCATCCAACTGTCACATGAACAATCTCATAAGGAAAACAACAGAATGAATAACTGATGTCTAGAGTAAACACACCAATAATAATAGAAATGTAAATAAACCCAATACAAATGTCTGAATGAAGTAAAGAAATCCAAAGACTGAATTAACTGAAAGTCTAAAACTCCTGTCACTGAATAGAATGGGAAACATGACCTAACTAGAATAACGACTCCCAAAAGAAGCAAGGATAGATGTGGAGGCGTCTAGTAACGAGATCCTGTAACTTCCATAGCAGCTATAACACGTCAATGGAATGGAACTCCTAAGCTTGGCGTCCCTATGGCTAGACACCTAAAAATGTTTTGCAAGAAAAATTGATTTGGAAACAAACGGGTCAGAGTCCGAGGTGAAAATAGTTTAAAAATATAGTAAGTGTGTAATTGCATTAAACATTAAACATTACATACATGTTAGTTAAATGCTCTCACATGAGTTCCTCACCCCTTAACTATTTTTCACACCTAACGTATATCCTTAACCCATACTAATTATGCCACAAACTAACTAGTTTGTACCACTTCCTATCTTGACATTATAATATAGGGGTCTATTCGTATCATTCTAATATATCAGGCGTATAACTTACCGTTACATTAATCAGATTATTACAACAATTACGATATGGCACCCCGGGGCTAAGCTCCAGTGCACGCATACTTTGCTATCGAATCCCGATACATCACGTACATAAGGACTACGCGTTCTGAATCGCTCAGGAACCGTTTCAATAAATAAAATCACACATATTGGAGGTAAACATAGTTCACATACCTATGGGTCACGCACATACCTACGCTCCCATGGTCAACTGACTTATCAACTCACAAATAAGTCATTCACACCCCTATGTACTTAAGGTACCAATCTAAATCCCCCCGTAGGCACACAACGATCAAATGATCCTGTTTCGAAAGCCAACCTCCTGTGATAGCAAGTACGGTAGGTATGTCATACACACAATAGTCCATATATTAGGCATTCACACAACTTAGGTAATTATTACATTATTAAAGGTATTTTCAGACCTATACCCTTAGTATTATTTGTACACTATTATCATCCCAACTCATACATAATATATTTTACGAATAAATCTCACATCGTATAGTTTTGAGTACTTAAACCTATCTCGAAAAGGTTACTAAGTCTCCCACGTATCCCAATTGTCAATTTGATACTTCGAGGTCCATATTTTTGTCTCTAATCCTAACTTAGTACTCATACGAATTTTAGTCATGCTCGCGCAAGTTATAATAGTAAATTACTCATCGGACACTCATAAGTTCAACGCTACGTTCCAAAAAAAATTTAATATGTGTCGGGCTTTCATTACATCCCTACTGGTCTCCCTAAAGTCCTAATGTATTCACATAGTCCCCACCTACAACTTTCAATGGCCGGAATCGTTTGACTAAAAAAAAGGGAAAATATCACAGTTTTTGGGGAGGTCGATCGATCGACCTATGAACATCGATCGATCGATCAAGAAGGTGCAGGTCTTGATATTCTGCATTTTCAGCCCTAGACTGGTCCCAAATTCCCATTACACGATGCCAAATTCTAAATTAAACATGTTGGGTGATCTAACAACCTAAATACATGATTCTTAATGTTCCAGAATTCTTAAATCATCAATAATCACACTTTTCTTTTATCAGATCATCTAGTTGCCATGAAAACCCTATTTTTCTATTTTCTCCAAAAATCATCATGCAATTCCTCATAAATTCGTAATTAGCTATGCATGGTTTACAATTTCGTTATTGAGATGTTTCCAAAATTGAATCTACATATAAGTCCTACCCAGATTAAGGCTTTTGTCTCCAATTTCAAGAGTTTCAATATTTTCATGGTTATCATCAAATCCTAAACTATCAGTGATAAATTATTTGCTGAATCTTAATGAATTAAATCACTTGCCTGGAAAATTCGATGTTCTGATCCTTTGAAATAGATGGTACGGAAGGTATCCCCTCTTTTTGATCTAACCAGTGGTGGTGGTGGTGGTGTAATGGCCTCAATGAGTGGTTTTCTTTTTTGGGAACTTCCTTCTCTATACTCTAACTGTCGTTGGTGATTTTTTATTATGAAAAACCTAAGAGTCCTAAGAGTTGGCTGATAAACTAAGTTGAAATTTCGTGGGTTAATATTCCTTAAAAAACAAAATGACTAAAATACCCTCCCGGATTGCCGATTAGGCCTAAAAAGTCCCTGGATCCAAACTAAACCCCCGACTAGTGTTTTCAGACTATTTTGACCCTTCCGGACACATTGGCACACTCAAATTGACCATACGGATGATACAAATATAATTTACTGTTAAATCCTTTTTAAATTGATTCATAATGCGACTGACACGTGCGTCCCAACTTAATTTTTGAATTGTCGTATATATAACTCGCGACAATATCAATTAAATTAATAATTATATATTACCATATTCACTCAGTAATATTCAACATTATTATCATAATATAATACCAACTCTCATCTCGCTAGTATTCAAATCCGAAATAATTTCTAATTAATTATCCTATTTAGTTTAAATAATCTCATTAAATAAAATCAATAAAATTACGGGATATTACATACTTCCGCCCTAATAACAGAATTTCATCCCGAAATTCAGAAATAAAATATACCTAGAAAAAATAACTCTGGATAACGCTCGCACATCTCATCCTCACGCTCTCAGGTAGAATCATCGACATTATGATGCCAGCACTAAACACGCACTAACGGTACTACCTTCGACCTCAATTTTCTCTCGCTACGGTCAAGGATAGAAACTGGCCCCTCCTCATAGGAACTATCAGGATGTAGATTGATCTCCTCTAAAGAAATGTGAGTATGGGCCAAATCATCTCGAAGATATGTCCTGAGTGAGGAGATGTGGAACACGTCGTGAATTCTATGCAAGTGTTCCGGTAACCCAATTCTATACGCAACTGGCCCAATCCACTCGATGATTGGTAATGGTCCCACATATCTTGTGCCAGCTTCCCCTTATTCCCAAAAAGCATAATCCCCTTCATAAGAGACACTCGAAGAAACCCTTGGTCCCCCACATTGAACTCTCAGAAGGACCTCTTGGCATCTGCGTAACACTTCTGTCGATCCTGAGTAACCTGAATACGGCTCCGTATAATCTCTATCCTCACTGATGTATCCCGAATCACCTCCGACCCAAGTATCTTATTATCCCCCACCTTTAGCCAACTCGCTGGGGAATGATAAGGCCTACCATACAACGCTTCAAATGGATCCATAGCAATAGTGAACTGGTAGGAGTTATTATAGGAAAACTTCACGTGTGGCAGATACTTCTCCCAACCACCTCCAAAGTTGAGGATGCACATATGTAACATATCCTCTAACATATGATTCGTTCGCTCAGTCTTCCCATCTATCTACGGGTGATATGCTGTAGTGAACCGTAACTTCGTACCCATGGTTTCCTGGAAACTCTCCCAAAATCGTGACACAAAGATTTTGTCCCTGTCAGACATGATATTAAGAGGCACCCCATGGACTCTCACTATCTCAGATATGAAGATCTGAGCATACTGTCCAGTAGTGTAGTCGATCTGGGTTGACAGAAAGTGAGCAACCTTGGTCAACTGATCCACTATCATCCAAACAGAATTATGCCCTCTCTACAATGTAGGTAATCCTGTGACGAAGTCTATGGAAATATTCTTCCATTTCCATATAAGAACCTCTAATGGCTGTAAAAGTCATGTCGGTCTCTCATGGTCCACCTTTACTAGATAACAAGTGGCACATTTCGAAATGAACTCGGCAATATCCCTTTCCATCCCACTCCACCAGTACTGTCACCTCATATCCTGGTACATATTATCCCCACCAGGATGTAACATGAATCGCAAACCGTGTGACTCTGTCCTCACCTCGTGTCGTAAGTCTTCCCCTCAGGAACAACTAATATCCCATTGAAGCGTAAGCCCCCTTCTGAAGTAACGGTATAAGACTCAGCCCCCTTTGCTAGTAATCATACTATCTGCTCTTGATAGAATGGGTCTGTTGCCTGGGCCTGTATCACTCTTGTAATGATCTCGGGCATAACTGTCATCACATACATGAATTATCGGGCCACTGTATCCTACTATCCCAAATATTTTCACTTCGCTTTCCACACCTCGGCCACCTCACCTACTGGCCTACGACTCAACGCATTTGCTACCACATTAGCCTTCCCTGGGTGGTATTGGATATCAAACTGATAATCCTTCAAAAACTCGATCCACCGACGCTGACACATATTCAACTCTTTCTGCATGAAGAGGTACTGTAGGGACTTATGGTCTGTGAATAAGTGAAATATCTCCCCCAGGAGATAGTGTCTCCAAATCCCAAGTGCAAATATGGTTGCCGCTCACTCCAAGTCTTAGGTGGGGTAATTCTTCTCGTGAGGCTTAAGCTTATGGGAAGCATAAGCTATAGCCTGACTCTTCTGCTGTAGTACAACCCCAAGTCCTAGTAAGGACGCATTAGTGTAGACTAGATACTTCACTCCCAGTCTGGGTAATGCTAACATTGGTGCTGAAGTCAACTTCTCTTTCAACTCGTCGAAAGCCAACTGCCAGGAATCACTCCAGATAAATGGCACTCCCTTGCAAGTTAGATGCGTCAATGGACCTGTTATCTTCGAGAACCCCTGAATAAACCTCCTGTAATATCCTGCTAGGCCCAAGAAACTAACTATCTCTGTCGGTGTCATGGGCTGTCCCCACTCGCTTACCACTGATACCTTCCTCGGGTCAACATATATCCCGCTGTCAGAACTGATGTGGCCCAAAAATTGAACCTCTTTCAGCCAAAACTTGCACTTCTCATATTTTGCAAACAACTCGTGCTGACGTAGTGTCTGCAAAACCTATCTCAAATGATCAATATGCTCCTCCTCAGTCTGGGAGTAAACCAGAATGTCATCAATGAAGACAATGACGAACTGGTCCAGGAACTCTCTGCACACTCTATTCATCAAGTCCATAAACATGGCTGGGGTTGTGGTATGGCCAAAAGGCATAACCCTGAACTCGTAGGAACCACATCTTATCAAGAAGGCAGTCTTTGAGACATCCTGCTCCCTAATTCACAACTGATGGTATCCTGATCTTAGGTTAATCTTTACAAAGAAGGTAACTCTTCTCAACTGGTCAAATAAGTCATAGATTTGGGGCAACAGATACTTATTCCGTATCGCGACTTTATTCAACTCCTCGTAGTCGACACATAACCTCAAAGATCCATCCCTCTTCTTAACAAATAACATAGGATCACCCCAAGGCGAAGTACTCCTATGGATAAACCCCTGACCTAACAACTGCTCTATCTGATCTCGTAGCTCCCTCATCTCTGCTGAAGCCATACGATAAGGTGCGCGGGCTATCGACCGAGTGCCCGACACTAAATCTATAACAAAGTCTATCTCTCTACTAGGAGGTAGTCCCGAAAAATCCTGGAATAGATCAATGAACTCCCTAACAACTGGAATCGAATAGAGTGGTATCACTACCTCCTCAAAGGTCTTCTCCTCTATGTAGTATAAGTGAGTGGATGATCCTCCCTCAGGACGAGGTATCGCAATTGGGCACATCTCCTGATCGGGTATGGAAAAAATAATACTCCTACTAAAATAATCAATCATGGATCTATATGTAACCAGCCAATCCATACCAATAATTGCCTCGTACTCGGACATATCTAGTACTAGTATATCAGTAGTTAAAGTAAATCTCCCAATCTCTACACCCACGCCTCTACATATAAAGGAAATGACAGAACCTCTACTTAATGGTGAATCTACACAAGTGATAGTGCTCTCCACGGTGTCTAATAACCCCATAGTGCATACAAATCTCATGATAATGAAATAGTGTATGATTCTCGATTCAAATAAAATACGCCCCATAGTACCCTAAATAGACACCGTCGACTCAATCGCGGGTGGATCATGCAGGCCTGCGGCCTACTGGAGGTTATAAACCCGACCATACTGGAGCTGCCTCTACTGAACTGGGATTGCTAGATTAGGTCGTAGTTCTGGCATATGTGGTGGTGCGGGGAGGGAAGCGAGAAATATCGGTCTCTGGGCTCTTATCGAGCACCCTACTACTATTGCTACGGGGCCTTGCCCCTTTAAGGACACTCCTGGCATTTATGGCCATTCTTTCCACATATGAAACATTTCCCCCTCTCTGACCCTGCTGGACATGACTCTGATGGTCGTTACCACCCTTACCCTGGCCATGATGGCCCTGCTAAAATTGTTGTTGGACTGGATGGTCGTACTGGCCATGCTTAAAACCTCCCTGGCCATGTCTGAAACCTCCTGATCTAAATCTCTTAGAATCCCCCTACTAGGAACTCTGATCACCCTACCTGTGCTGACCCTGAGATGACTGTGCCCTGCTGGCACCATTACCCCTTGTCCTGCCCTGCTGACTGAACTCTCCTGCTTGTTTACCCTCTGAAAAATGAAAGTGGTGGTCCTGGCAGTGAAGTAATGTTGTCTTAACCACATCTGAATAGGTCGCCAACAAGAGATTACTTAGAAGGTGCTGACGAATCCTCCACGTCAACCCATTCATGAACTTTTGGATCTTCTTCTCTTCAGTAGGGATCTCATCGGGAACTATGTTCAGAAGATTGGTGAACTCGACCTCGTACTCTTCCACTATCCTCCCTTCCTGCTTAAGGTTCATCAATTTCTGCCTTATCTCTTTTTGAACTACCGAGGGGAAATATTTGCGGCCGAAACGCACCCAGAACTCCTGAATAGAAAAAACATCTCTCTCCTTGGCGGTGGTAAAGGAGTCCCACCACTGCAAATATTCTCCTACCAGATTAAATGTCGCTAGTATCTGTCTCTGCACATCTATACGGTTAAATGCCTTTGGATGTCCTTCTTCGACTAGCTCCACATAACAACGTCAGAGCTCCCTGCAAACTCCAGAGGGTGCGCCTTCTGAAAGGAATCACAGACATGTTCCCAAGAAGATGGGAATGAATGAGCTTGGACTAGGTCTACCACCGGTGCCTGTGGTGGTGCCTGCTGCACAATTTCTAGTGCAATATTTACCGCCTGGGCTACAATGGCAGGAAATTCAGTAGCTTTCTTAGAACCTTGAACTGGTGCAGGCTGAGGCTCGGGCTAGGCACCCCTGGGAACTCATTGTGCACATCGGGGAGGCGTCGGAAATGAGCGAGAAGTTTATAAGTCCATATTTAATATCTCAAAATAGCTGAAGAACGTACAATACACAAAAGAGTACAACAATCTTAGAATATAGGTCTCTATATCAAAGGAAGCTACGAAGAAACATAAGAAGCCATACAGATCCTAAGGACTCTAGAACCTGATGTTCTGATACCACCTGTGACACCCCGACTAATTAAATACCAGGTAACTACACCTTTATTTACATTAATACAAAATGTCAAGTTGGTTCAGTTCATAGCATCATTGTAGAAAACGTTTAATTAATTAGTAACCACCTAATATTTAAAATAGTGAAGTGTCAAGTTTTAAAGTTTCATTTAACCAACAATAAAATAATCTAAATCATCATCCAACCATCACACGAACAATCTCGTAAGGAAAACAACAGAATGAATAACTGATGTCTAGAGTAAACACACCAATAATAATAGAAATGTAAATAAACCCAATACAAATGTCTTAATGAAGTAAAGAAATCCCAAGACTGAATTAACTGAAAGTCTAAAACTCCTGTCACTGAATAGAATGGGCAACATGACCTAACTAGAATAACGACTCCCAAAAGAAGCAAGGATAGATGTGGAGGCGTCTAGTAACGAGATCCTGTAACTTCCAGAGCAGTTATAACACGTCAATGGAATGGAACTCCTAAGCTTGGCATCCCTGTGGCTAGACACCTAAAAATGTTTTGCAAGAAAAATTGATTTGGAAGCAAACGGGTCAGAGTCCGAGGTGAAAATAGTTTAAAAATATAGTAAGTGTGTAATTGCATTAAACATTAAATATTACATACATGTTAGTTAAATTCTCTCACATGAGTTCCTCATCCCTTAACTATTGTGCACGCCTAACGTATACCCTTAATCCATCCTAGTTATGCCACAAACTAACTACTCTATACCACTTCCTATCTTCACATTATAATATAGGGGTCTATTCGTATCATTCTAATATATTTTGCGTATAACTCACCTTTACATTAATCAGATTATTACATCAATTACTACATGAATTTTCACATTTGTAATCCCATTCAAATATCTCAATTATTCGCATTCACAATTTAATAGTGAGACAGTTATAAGTACAAGTATATAATTCTCAGCTTATATATACAATATGTCACCCCTAGGCTAAGCTGCGGTGCATGAATACTCTGCTATCGAATCCTGGTACATCTCGTACATAAGGACTACGCGTTCTGAATCACTTAGGAAACGTTTCAATAAAAAAAACCACACATATTAGAGGCGAACATAGTTCACATACCCATGGGTCACGCACATACCTACGCTCCCATGGTCAGATGACGTATCAACTCATAAATAAGTCATTCACAACCCTATGTCCTTAAGGTACCAATCTAAATTCGCTCGTAGGCACACAAAGATCAGATGGTCCTATTTAGAAAGCCAACCTCCCGTGATAGCAAGTATGGTAGGTATGCCATACACACAATAGTCCATATACTAACCATTCACCCAACCGAGGTAATTATTACATTATTAAAGGTATGTTTTCAGCCCTATACCCTCATTATTATTCGTACACTATTATCATACCAACTCATACATAATATATTTTGCCGATAAATCTCACGTCGTATAGTTTCGCGTACTTAAACCTATCCCGAAAAGGTTACTAAGTCTCCCACGTATCCCAATTGTCAATTTAGTACTTCGAGGTCCATATTTCTGTCTCTAATCCTAACTTAGTACTCATACGAATTTAAGTCATGCTCTCGCAACTTATAATAGTAAATTACTTTTCGAACACTCGTAAGTTCAACGCTACGTTCCAAACAAATTTTAATATGTTTCGGGCTTTCATTACATCCTTACTGGTCTCCCTAAAGTTCTAATGAATTCACATAGTCCCCACCAACAACTTTCAATGGTGGGAATCGATTAACTAAAAAAAAGGGAAAATATCACATTTTCTTAGGAGGTCGATCGATCGACCTATCAATGTCGATCGATCGAGCCCAGTGGATCGATTGGCCCATGAATGTCGATTGATCGATCAAGCAGGTGCAGGTCTCGATATTCTGATTTTTGAGCCCTAGTCTTGTCCCAAATTCCCATAACACGATGCCAAATTCTAAAGTAAACATATTGGGCGATCTAACAACCTAAATACATGATTCTTAATGTTCCAGAATTTTAAATCATCAATAATCACACTTTTCTTGGATCAAATCGTCTAGTTACCATGAAAACCCTATTTTTCTATTTTCTCCAAAAATTATCATACAATTCCACATAAATTCGTAATTAGCTATGCATGGTTTACAATTTCCTTATTGAGATGTTTCAATAATTGAATCTAGATATATGTCCTACTCAGATTAATGTTTTTGTCTCCAATTTCAAGAGTTTCAGTATTTTTATAGTAATCAACAAATCCTAAACTATTATGGATAAATTATTTGCTAAATCTTAATGAATTAAATCACTTGACTGGAAAATTCAATGTTTTGATCCTTTGAAGCAGATGGTACAGAAGGTATCCCCTCTTTCCGATCTAATCGGTGGTGGTGGTGGTGGTGGTGGTATAATGGCCTCTAAGGGTGGTTTTCTTCTTTGGGAACTTCCTTCTCTGTTCTCTAAGTGCCGTTAGTGATTTTTTATTGTGAAAACCCTTGAAGTCCTAAGAGTTGGGTGATAAACTAAGTCAAAATTTTGTGGGTTAATATTCCTTAAAAATCAAAATGACTAAAATACCCTCCCAGGTTGCCGGTTAAGCCTAAAAATGCTCCGGGACCCAAACTAGACCCCCGGCTAGTGTTTTCTGACGATTTCGACCCTTTTCGGACACGTTGGCGCACTCAAAATTACCATACGAATTATAGAAATATAATTTACTTTTAAATCCTTTTTAAATTTATTCATGACGCGACTGACACGTGCATCCCAACTTAATTTCTGAATTATAATATATATAACTCGCCACAATATCAATAAATTCAATAATCATATATTACCCTATTCACTCAGCAATATTCAACATTATTGTCATAATCGAATACAAACTCTCGTCTTGCTAGTATTTAAATTCGGATTATTTTCTAAATAATTATCCCATTTAATTTAATTAATCCCATTAAATAAAATCAATAGAATTACAGGGTATTACATTTCCATCCATATAAATATAGCGTTCCCGGCTTAAACATAACATTTTAGTCATTTATTACATAACCTAGTTTAAGTCGCTATCCTACGACTACTCCCCAATTAAATATTTAGTCATGTATATCGCCTTCTAGGCTCAATAATCAAATTTACGTCCTCATTTATTTCTCCATAAATATATAGGCATAGTTATCCCCAAACTAACCTTCCCAAAATAATTAATCATTTTCACTTGTTGCACTCTTGGCATAGAATTTAATCTAGATTATTAATAATTATTCACTTCTTGTTACCTTTACAATGAGGTTTATATGTAAATATATAAGAAGTCAACTAATATGTATAGGTAGTTACACCCTACCTATAATCGCACCCAATATCAACCATCATGAATTAGCCCACTAGGCTCAGAATACATTTCAACTTAGTGTCCTTATACGATAATAATTTAAGGGAGCTAACCATTAATTACATTCTCAAGCATTTGACGTATCTCTAATAAGTAATTCTATTATTTAAACTTATCCCGTCTTAATCATAAATTTATCATCGTATCTTTTTGGATCTTATCATCTATGTGCCCCTACCAAATTTGCCCAATCATCCAGGTGCATCTCTGCCTTTTAATATATTTATTTATTTTAGCTTTATTCAATAATGCCACAAAAATCATCTTGTTCATATAGTTAACTTGTACTTTAAGTCATCACCATATCACGAACCCCTCCCGATTTAATTGCGTATTTAAATTCATGAAAATATCTTTAATATCTTGGAATAAATCTCTATTCCTCACATGAAAACGATTTCCCAAACCTTTTCGTAGATAAATCATAACTATTTCAAAAAAAATAAGAAAAATACGAGGCTAGCGCCCACGGATGGTAACGAAAAGATCTAAAATTCTTTGATCTGAATATGTAGGTACATCGAACCAATTTGCAATGGGGGGTAAACCGGTTTGGACACCGCCCAACTCTCTAATGACGGAATTTTCCCACCAATTTTCAAGTGTATCAAGGATCATGCTTATGACTCGAAAGCCTCAAATAGGAATTGCACATGAGTTTAAACATGAAATGGGAACAATTTAAATATGATTCAACATCTAAATCATCCCTATATTATCATCAAATCATCAATATTTTTCAAGAAACTATGAACATGCAAGTTTTGTTATCTCATCTTAAACTCCAACGAAAAAAAATTAGATTTCACAAAAGGGTTCCACCATATGATTCCTACAATAAAACTCCATATTAAACAACATGAATTTATACCTAGTATTGGAAATCTCGGATCTACGAATGAATCATACGATTATCAATATTTTTCTATAAACCAAAGGTTCTCTAGGTATGCAACCCAAAAACATGATTAATTCATATTCTATACATGTATTTAACACTAAAACAAGAATATAACATTTTGAATAAGAATGGCAAGAGAATCCTTGCCTGATTTTGTAGAGAAATATCCTTCTTCCTTTTCCCTAGGTGGTTTATCCTCTTTTCTACCAAAGTGTGCAGTTGCCAAAGTGGCGGTGTGGAGAGGAGTGGTGGATGGAACCCTAATGCAGATTTCTAACCACTTAAATATAGTTTTAATTACCTAAATTTGTAGGTCTTTATAGGTCTAGACTTATAGCCCATAAAAAGGTTCTTATCCATACCCGGTTTGATCTGAAACTCTACCCAAGGTCCTACCCAACCCATAGGTCCATTTTTAACCACTTAAAATATGCATATTTAAGTCTTCTAATCACATTTAAAAGTCTATAAACACTTTATATTTTTATGTGTATGTTCCATCATTATCATATACGTATATCCGTAATAAGACTTGATTAAATCAACGATTATACATTTCTTTGCGACTATCTTCATTATTCGCAATATACCGCCATACCATAAAAATCATATTAGTCATACACATTTACGAAATATTATATTTAAATAAAATACTCCACTATAATTAAACGTAATCATTTAATCATGTAAGGACATAAATTTTCAATTGAGTCCCTCTATTGTTTTGACTTAATTCCGTGAACAAAACTGTGTTTGTAATATGTCATAGGAGATTTTATTTTTGTCACGATCCCACTTGGCATATGACGTATTAAAGAAATTGAAGACGTTGTGGCAAAGCTTCAAAGAATAAATCGTGTCGAATGTTTAATTGGTGCAAGTTTATTTGTCTTCAAGTTAATTGCATTCAGAGATCGCACAGGTATGAATGCGTATGATTAATGTTTTTAAAATGTGTTTAAAATGTTTTATAAGGAAAAATATTTTAAAATGTTTTTTAAAAGTGTTTTAAATGTTTACACTACGTTGTATTTTGATAATCTCGAAAAAGAGTTTGACTTAATTAGTTCTCTTTTGAAAGAAACGTTTTAAAGAAAAAGTTAAACTGACACGCGCGTCGTTCAAACAACATCTCTGCTCATTCGAGTGAGATAGCCATGTCGCGCGAACGACTGGTCAATCTCGTTCGAGCGACATAGTTTTCGAGGCGGTGAATTTTCACTATTTAAAGCGTGGTTTCGTCAGAATTAATGGGTGTGCATTCTGGAAAAATAGTTTACGATCCAGAAACCTGTTTGCACATGTTTTTCTAACGTTTTAAAGATTAAATACATCCTTAGAGTTTGCAAAGATCCGAGTTATCATTACTAGATGTTTATGTGATATTGCTGCACCAATAAGGTTTGTTCTATACTTGAACATCTGGGTTTTGCGGTGAAGAAAAGAGAAGGACTTCTTGTTCGACGTCGTAGACATATCAAAGCCATTCGTTGGACAACGAGACAAACGTGGACTTGTGTGTTGTGGATAGGTATCGTGGAAGAAGTACTTATGGCATGGTCACTGTGAGAGCAATGGTTGAAGATCAGAAGAGCGTCAAGACCCGTGGGGATCAAGTTGTTGAGTGAGTCTTTTGTCTGTTCGTTCTAATTCCACAATCATAGTGATTGTCTGGCTTGGGCCGTTCAAAGTTTTTTCCCATCTTGGGTTTTTCCCTGTACATACGACATTGTTAGTATTCTTTACTTTACTTTACTTTACTTTACTTTCTTTAATCACTAGATGCATGTTTAGGATTAATCAAGATAAAATTCGTTTAAAGTAAAAAATGGTTTTTCACGACTTGGTTTGGTGCTAATTAAAAGTTGGATAATTTTTGGTGAAAATTGGTTTGATTTGAAACACACTCTTGTAGGACCACTCTTTCAAATTGGTATCAGAGCTAGAAAACATAATTTATATGTTTTGTGATCCCATGTGTTTTCAAAGATGAATTTTGGAAATAACGAACTTTTTTGAACTCCTATTTTTTATGGCACTAATTACACATATTGGAAGATGAGAATGAAAATTACATTAAAATCTATTGATGAGCATGTGTGGCTAGAAGTTGAGAAATTTTGGCCACCCCCTATCATTATTTTAGGCGATGTCACTAATTTAAAGCCTGTCGAGTCATAGACCGAAACTGAACATAGACTTTCACAATATAATTCTAAGGGTTTGCACGTTATTTTTTCACATGTCACACCGAAAGAATATAATAGAATTTTGACTTGTGAAACATCAAAAGTGGCTTCGGATATTTTTGTACTCACTCACGAGGGCACTAGCACGGTTAGGGAGTCGAAACTTCAAAATCTTACTACACAGTTTGAGACCATTAGGATGTTAGAGAGTGAGACTTTTGATGAGTTTTATGCTAGTTTGTCCAATAGTGTCAACTCATCGTTTAACCTAGGTGAGAAAATTCCTCACAATCGTGTCATTAGGAAAATCCTTAGGTCGTTGCCTAGTAGTTTTGATGCGAAAGTGACTATTTTAAACTCCTTGGATAAGTTAGAGTCGACGAAACTAGAAGAGATTGTAGGTGACTTACAAACCTGTGAAATCGACATGATTACCTCCAAGAAAGTGCCTAAGAAAGAAAAGGGTATTGCTTTGAAAACCTAGAAGGTGGAAATTAAAATTTCGAATTCCGACTCCGATTTTGAGGATGTTGCTTTGTTGGCAAAGAAATTTAAAAAATTTATTAAATTTCAAAAGTAATCGATAGATGCCAAGAAATTTGAAAAATTCAAGAACAACAAAGTTGATACCACCTCTAAGGATAAGTTTGAGAAACCTAAGAGAGATGAGTCGGATAAGTGTTTTGGGTGTGAGGGTACGGTCACAAAGTTAAGGAGTGTCTCACTAAACTTAAGAAAGAGGGCAGGAAACCCATTGTATATAGTGCCACATTAAGTTATAATGATCTGGAAGAGGGAGAGAGTTCCCCCATTGAGCGTAACTTCGTTGCGTTTATTGCATGTCATGTGAGCGATGGCAATTCTAATGTGAATGACACTTTCGAGGAGGCTTTGAGTGAATCCCATGTTAGTGAGGGTGAAGAGAGTGACGAAGAGGAGGTTAATGTGAAAGAATTGCAAGTTGCATTTATTGATTTGTATGCCGAGACGGTTAAGGTGAATAAGTCAAATGAAAAATTGCAAGCTAAGTTGAATGAGCGTGACATTGATAATAATGATAGTTTGATTGAGGATCTTAGGGCACGAGAGAAGGCACTTAGGGAGAAATTAAAGTATGTCGAGGGTGAGAGAGATAGTCTCCATGGTATGATGAAGTCTTTGAAAAAGGATATTTTAGAGATTGAGGAGTCTAGGTGTTTGCGAAAGTCTAGGATCAATGGGTTAGAAGTGAAGTTGAAAGACTCGTCTAGAGTTATGTTTGATTTGGAGGATAGGTCGGAGAAGTTAGATAAGATCTTAGTCACCGTCCAAATTAAGGGAGATAGGGGAGGTATTGGTTTTGATGAGAGAGTTGTTCACATCCCCCCCGCACGTATGAGAAACACTAGGAAGGTTAGAAAAGGTCCATATATAGGTAATCATTCCTACCGTCGCTACACTTGCACGTTTTGTGGTGGGAAAGGTCACCTTAGGTGTTATTGTTATGACCTTAGACATCCTCCTAGGAAGTTTAGGAATAAAGTTTACCCGGTTCCCCCAAACCCCTATCCATTGTTTTACACCCACTTGAGTTAGGAAATCGGATTTAGTGGCTTTAGGAATAAAACTTCACGATTCTCGTTTGGGTGCACTTGATTCTTCACATGCTAAATCTAAAGAATGATAGTGTTTCCACGTTTGTCATATGCTAGTTCGCTTTATGATATATTCATTGCTAGTATAATGACTTGTGTATCATTTTGTTTTATAGTTTTTCATTTATTTGAGTCATATTGAAAAAATACAAAAAGATTTTGGTTTTAAGAAAACTTTTGAAAAATGAATTTTTTTTGCTTTTATTTGAGTAAAAATATGTTTGAAAAGCCAAAAAGATTTTCAGTTTTTGTTTTCGAGTTTACATGTTTGATGTGGCATATTGGTTTGCTTAGAATGATCTTAACTATTGTTTATATGGGGTTGTTTCGAAGTTCATATTCATTTTTATTCGACTTTGTATATATGCCAACATTGCACACCTGCACGAGTTTATATGGACGTTTGACTTCTCTTGCATATTTGAATTTAGTAAGGCGTTCTTATCTCAATCTTTCCATCTATGCATAAGTAGACTTAAGGCGAAGTGTGCATGTAAGAATCGTTTACCGTGAGTATTTGAATTGGTACCTATTTAGAAAAAATGATGAGTGATTCACGGGAAAGGGCTGCGAGAGTTCAAAATTGACTCGTCATGAAAGACACCGTTTAAAAGAGCCCAAAAGAAAAAGGCAAAATGCTAAAAAAGGCCCAATAAGATTTTCTCTAAGTTGAGAATGCTAGAATCCCAAAAGAACTTGAAAAATATATATTTATGAGGGAGTTTGATTGGATAAAATTTAAACAGGTTGGCACAACTAATCCTAATGTTGACACATTGAAATTTGAAGCTATTGTTTGTAGAATCGTCAAAATTATGGATTTTTGTGCATGTAGTATGTTTAGTTCATTAAGCTCACACTTTAATTTTCATATGTCTATGACAAAGTTTGACGTTTTATCGCTATCGATTAGAGCTTCTTGATCGTTTCGATGTGTTAGAATTGTGACTCATTTGTTGTAGTTTCACGCCCATACATTCCATGTCCATGTTTGAGCACATCGGTACTATGTTTGCTGTGACACCCCGCCTAATAAAATACCGGGTGATCAGTCCTATACCAAATTAAAACAGGAATCCTAGTTGGATCATCCTTAGAATCACCGTCGAAAACTTTTTAAAACTTACTAACCACCTAGTATTCCAAAAACTGGTGCTAATTTTAACTTTTTAATTAAACAAAACAGTACATGCAGAATTAAAATATAAACCATTCACACAACTGAATGAAAGTAAACAGAATAGTAATTACACAACTTGCCGAATAAATCACCGGCCACCAAATAAATAATCCAATACAAATATTCAACAACAGAATGAATTACACCTGAAAACTGTACCGAGAGGTCTGGGCTACAAGCCCTAAATAAAACTGAAACTGATACAAGATTCCTACTCTAGGAATGAATGAATGATGCGTCTAATCCAAACTCCTGCTAGCATCCACATATGCCGCAGCTCCGTGTCCCTGGAATAGAATATCAATCCTGGCGTCCCTGTGGCTGGACACCTAAAAGGTTTTGAAAATAGTTTTATGGCAAGGGTTAGAACCCAAAACATTTTGAAAATATTTAGCACGTGAATTAACTGCAGTAATTTAAAATGCATGAATGCGTTTCATATTTAAGTTAGTGTCGCACTCCCTTGTGGACATTCTCACCCCTCCACTATTTTGCACACCTACCGGTTACCTTAACCCCACCTAGTTGTACTACCCCGTCCAACTAGTCCTGGTATAACCTTCCCTTGCCATACTACTCTAACCCGAGTATAATGATTCTTGAATTATAAGTTATTTCAAAATTACTTAATTAATTCCTCTTAAATAGAAGCATATAACCATATCACAAGTTATATAAAGTACATACATCACCCACTGTATTATTCCCACAAATGATTAACTTAATTAATTTCTCATTAATTAACTGCATATAACTGTAACCCGAGTTATATAAAGTAAATACATCACACACTGTATTATCACCTACATATAATATTTACTACCATATTATACGTACCTTTACTAACATCCACACATATATCATACGTGTATCCATCCTTCCGAGTTTACCCTCACCGGATGATTCCCTCTAAAATGCTATCTCACTAGGTGTGCTCACAAAACCTAGTTTTCCCAAGTTAGAATCGCTCACCAACTTGGACCAAAATATAAACGAAGTGGAGGCGGTCATATTCCTTCCCTGAAAGTGAGATAAATCCCTCACCCATATATACCGGACGCTATGACCTGGGGATATACTCGCTCTACTCCTCAAGCTAGGGGATTCACCCACATCGCGCAACCTCCCTTGACAGCATTAGAGTATATAAATTTAATAAATATCTAATCACTGATATTTAGTATCACGCAAAATAAATACACGTATATATATATTATCACAACACCGTATATATATAATATAAACTCCGGCTTTACCGTATACTCAAAATCCCGTACACTGCCTGTAATTTAATATCACACAATATATACACATATATATATATACTATCACTACACCGTATATATATAATATAAACCCCGGATCTACCATGTACTCCAAGTCCCGTACACTGCCTGAAATTTTCTGAGTCTGTGGCCCGACTCAATGTAGCTAATTTACTCACTTAATAATTTATCGTCTTCCCGAGCCTATGGTCCGACTCTAATAATTTTAACTCAATCTTTAATTTATATAATACTTTCCCCGAGTCTATGGTCCGACTCCAATTAAATTAATTGACACACTTATTAACTTAATACCTTCCCGGGTCTATCACCCGACTCTAATTAAATTAATTGACACACATATTAATTTAATACCTCCCCGAGTCTATCATCCGAATCTACCTTCATTAATTATCACATCCATTAATTTAATAACTTGGTGTCACCCAACCATTATTCCCGGACTCACTTACTTAGCCCGAAACTTAATATTTCCCGAGTCTTTGTTCCTACCACAAGGGAACACACAATAGGCATTCACAACCCAAGTAATCCTATAAAACAGTAGGTATTTACACAACCCAATTCTTCATACTTGTACGTAATATATTTCTCTCTAATATTCACCGTACTTGTTTGCTTTACGAATTTATCTCACTTTCGTATTAATTCAAGTATTCACACAACTCTAAGGGTCCTAGTTACCCCTTGTTATATCAATTCAGTAGTTACCCTTGTTAACCCACTGACCTAACGAATTTAAGCTCGCTCATGCTTTTTCATAATTATATTCTTAACATCTCGAATTAGAGTACGTCACAATCAAGCCTATGAATCTCCACTTTAACTCTCTCACAAAATTAAAGTCCAACACACAATCATAGACCTACTTACATATCATTATTCCATCAATATATTTCATCAAGGTCCCAAACACTTCCCCGATAAAATTTTAGACATTTGAGGCTTAAAAAGAAAAATCTCAATTTTTCTGACAGATTAAACACCCTCTAGTAAAATTTCGATTTCTCCCTCTACATAACTCCGATTGACCTGATTCCAAGTTCATTGGATAGCTAAGAGAAATACCTTTCCAGTAATGTATGGCTCACACTCTAATTCGAAGTAAAATTCAAATCGCACACGTTTAAAGTCACGTTAAAAGTCTGGCAGATTACTATGTTGACATATCAAACACCCTCTAGTAAAAGGTCGATTACTCCCTCTAAGAAACTCCGATTGACCTGATTCCAAGTTCATTGGATAGCTAAGAGAAATACCTTTCCAGGCATGTATGTTTAACATTCTAATTCGATGTACAACTCAAATGGCATACGTTTAAAGTTGTATCAAAAATTCTGGCAAATTAACCTCTTGTGTTCATCAAATAAACCCTAAGTCATTCAAGATTCATGTTCTTCATCCAAGAACTCATAAAGATTCCATTAACAAAACCCCATTTTGTACCCATTTATCCCCAAAATGAATTTTAGTTACACATCACTAAAATATGATTTGGATATCACAATTTAGGAGTAAAAACAGTTAACCACTTGCCTGTAAGTGTTCGTAGTGTCTGATCCGTTGTTGATGTCCCTTAATTTGGCTCCAATAACCTCCAATTTGTTCTTGATTTGCTTTCCCCCAAATCTCATCTCAAACCCTAGGTTTAGAGTTATGTTGGCTGCCATCCCTTAATCTCCCAATTAGGCCAAAAACCCTTAATCCCGTTTTTAGTCTAATGGGCTTAATTAAAGTGGCCCAACTCACCCCGTGTGGGCCCGGCTATGCCCAAAAATATCCCGAGACCCAATTACTATCCCCGGGTACTCTTTTCTGACTATCTTGACCCATCCGGACTCAACCGTATAGTCAGAATTGACATCCGAATTAATTTATAAAAATCCTTATCTCACACCCCATTTAGTCTATACCGACTCCCGACTGGGATAAGTGTATACCTCATCATTAATACTCGAAATGACGTAATTAAATTATTACTATGCACTTAGTAAATAAATTTCCCTAAACATTAACCATTCACTCCCCGATTAATATTTAAATATATATATATTGCCATAATTAATTCAATTAAAATTACAACACACCAGTAATTTAAAATTCCCGAATTAATTAAATATTAACTATACAAAAATACGGGGTGTTACATTTGCGTGTAACTCGCATTGTTAGTTTTTGTGTGTTTTTACATTTTTTGTTAAAAGCTTACTGTTTTAGCACTGCTTTGCTGCTCTCAGTCCCTTCCAGTGTGATTTTTCTGGAAATTTTTTCACTGAGCAAAAATTTATGATATTTCTGGGAATTTGGGAAAATTTGGCCTGTCGCGAGAAGACTTGTTCAAAAGACATCCTCATCTCGTTTGAGCGATGTCCTTGGCTCGTTCGAATGACAGTCTGGGAATTTGCTTCTTTTTGTTTGTAGTCCATTGGTTTAGTTTGTGATATTTTTGGTACTGCTGGAAGTTTTCTGGACTAACTGGTTTATATGCAGGTTATATTGTTTCAAAATTGATATTTTGCATTTGATTCCCTTTATCACACCTGATTATATTTATATATTCTTTATGTGATTCACTGGTTTACTAGCTTCTAATTTGTCATTACTTGATCATATTTAGCTGGTTGTTTCATGCTTATCTAGCGATTTTTATTTGGTATATCTTCATGCTAGATACTTGTTGATTGGTTTATCTTTTCATCGAATTGTCTATTCGAGACAAAAAGGAGGAGAGATGTATGTGATTTAGGGGGAGGTTTGTTGAGCATGTTTTTTATTACATATTTTACAAACTGGTATCATATTGTTGCTCAATTGTTTAACAAATGATTTTTCAGAATTTATTCATATTGGTATCTATTGAAAAATTGGTATCATTTGGATATATATATTGGTTTCATTTGTTCCTCCATAGTTCACTGGGTATTTGTTTGTCTATTTTATGTGTGTAGGTATGCTTCAGAGATTTGAGATTTCAAGTCTACATCACATTCAGATGGTTAATGCTTGCTGGCGCTACATATACTAGTCTGTGTCCTGTAATTTTTGACTTTGGGTTTATGGGATGGGATTTAGGTGTCATACGGCTTGACGACCCGGCTTAGGCATTTCACTGGCTTAGTTTTGTCCCGAAATAGTCAAAGGGGGAGATTTGTAAGGACATAAATTTCCAATTGAGTCCCTCTATTGTTTTGACTTAACTCCGTGAACAAAACCGTGTTTGTAATATATCATAGGAGATTTTATTTTTGCCTCGATCCTAGTTGGTCTATGACGTATTGAAAAATTTAAATACGTTGCGGAAAAGGTTAATAGATTTAATCATGTTGAAGTTTAATTTGTGCAAGTTTATTTGTCTTCAAGTTAATTGCATTCTAAGATCACACAGGTATGAATGTGTATAATTAATGGTGCTCGGAATAATTTTGATAAAAGGATAAGAATGAATTTTATAAGGAAAAATATTTTAAAATGTTTTTTAAAAGTTTTTAAAATGTTTACACTACGTTATATTCTGATAAGCTCGAAATAGAGTTTGACTTAATTCGTTCTCTTTTGGAAGAAACGTTTTAAAGAAAAAGTTAAACTGGCACGCGTGTCGTTCAAATGACATCTCAACTCGTTCGAGCGAGATAGCCATGTCGCGCGAACGACTGGTCAATCTCGTTCGAGCGACACAGTTTTTGAGGCGGTGAATTTGTACTATTTAAGGTGTGGTTTCGTCAGAATTAATGGGTGTGCATTCTGGAAAAACAGTTTACGATCCAGGAACCTGTTTGTACATGTTTTTCTAAGGTTTCAAAGCTTAAACACATCCTTAGAGTTTGCAAAGATTCGAGTTATCATTACTATATGTTTATATGTTTATGTGATCTTGCTTCACCAAGAAGGTTTGTTCTATACTTGAACATCTGGGTTTTGCGGTGAAGAAAAGAGAAGGACTTCTTGTTCGACATCGTAGATGTATCAAAGCCATTCGTGTATGTTGTGGACAGGTATCGTGGAAGGACTTTCTTCATGGGCACTGTGAGAGGAGTGGTTGAAGATCAGAAGAGCATCAAGACCCGTGGGGATCGAGTCGTTGAGTGAGTCTTTTGAATGTGCATTGTAATTCCACATTCATATTGATTGTCTGGCTTGGGTTGTCCGAGATTTTTTTCCGTCTTGGGTTTTTCCTCGTACATCTGGCGTTGTGAGTATTCTTTACTTTACTTTACTTGCTTTAATCACTAGATGCATGTTTAGGATTAATCAAGATAAAATTGGTTTAAAGTAAAATTGGTTTTTCACAACTTGGTTTGGTGCTAATTAAAAGTTGGATAATTTTTGGTGAAAATTGGTTTGATTTGAAACACACTCATGTAGGACCACTCTTTCAAATTGGTATCCGAGCTAGAAAACATAATTTATGTGTTTTGTGATCCCGCGTGTTTTCAAAGATGAATTTTGGAAATAACAAACTTTTACGAACTCCTATTTTTTATGGAACTAATTACACCTATTGGAAGATGAGAATGAAAAGTGCATTAAAATCTATTGATGAGCGTGTGTGGATAGCAGTTGAGAAAGCTTGGACACCCCCTGTCATTATTTTAGGTGAGATCACTAATTTAAATGGACCAAAACTGAACATAGACTTTCACATTATAATTCTAGGGGTTTGCACGTTATTTTTTCACATGTCACACCGAAAGAATATAATAGAATTATGACTTGGGAAACATCAAAAGAGGCTTGGGATATTTTGGCACTCACTCACGAGGGAACTAGCACTGTTAGGGCATCGAAACTTCAAAATCTTACTACACAGTTTGAGACCATTAGGATGTTAGAGAGTGAGACTTTTGATCAGTTTTATGCTAGGTTGACCAATATTGTCAACTCATCGTTTAACCTGGCCACCGTGTCATTAAGAAAATCCTTAGGTTGTTGCCTATTAGGTTTGATGCGAAAGTGACTATTTTAAACTCCTTGAGTAAGTTAGAGTCGAAGAAACTAGAAGAGATTGTAGGTAACTTACAAACCTATGAAATCGACATGATTACCTCCAAGCAAGTGCCTGAGAAAGAAAAATGTATTTAATAAAATTTGAGCAAACATGAATTATAGGAGATATGCACATTAAAGAAGATCATCCAAAATAATTTTATGAAAAAATGTAATTATTATTTGTTGAATTCAAAACTGAATGTATATGCGAAATTTTGATTATTCAAACTTTATATCATCATTGAATTTTTTTAATAATTTTTGTTGACACTGCTAGTGTCGTGCTTAACTTCTTATTTTTTTGACACTTCCAGTCCCAAGACCGGATAAAGGAGGAGGGTTGTGTTTGGTAGCTGACAGCCAGCGTAAAACTTTGTCAGATCCTTATGAACATGAATCATATGAATATACGTGCTAATTCTAGGGCATTCTCATTAGGCGATGCATTTCTCCTGCCACCGGGTGTCTCAAAAAATAGGCAAGGGGCATTGCTCCTGCCAACGGGTGTCTCGAAAAATATACAAGGGTCATCGCATCGGCGCTTGGATGCGACGATAAATACACAAGGGTTCCTGCAACAATCTGAATGTGTGCGGGTAAAGAAGCTAGTCCAGGACACCAGACTTAGGTTAGCAACTTGGAACATATGGGCTATGACAGGAAAATGGATGGAATTAGTACATACCATGATAAGAAGAAAGGTTAACATAGTTGTTGACAAGAAACTAAATGGGTCGGTGAGAAAGCTAGAGAAATAGAAAATACAAGGTTTAAATTATATTATACAGGAAAAAACAGAAATAAGAACGGAGTTGGAATAATAGTAGATAAGAATTTTTAAGATGATATCGTAATCGTTATTAGGAAAGGTGATAGACTTATACTTGTAAAATTGGTATTATGTGAAAACATAATTAATATTGTTAGTGCTTTTGCACCACAAGTAGGATTGGTTGAGCACACTAAAGTACAATTTTGGGAACAAATGGATGAACTAATTCAAGAAATATCCGTAGGTGAGAAAATGTATACAGGGGAAGATTTTAATGGCCATGTAGGAGAAGATCGTGTAGGATATGTGATAGTGCTTAGAGGATATGATTTTGGAGATAGGAACAACGGGGGAGAGTCTATCTTAGATTTTTCGATGGCATATGATTTTGTATTAGTAAACACATGTTTTAAAAAGAGGCTTGAACACTTAATAACTTATAAAAGTGGAACACATAAGAGCCAAATAGATTTTTTCATTACTAGAAAAGGAGACCGATTAACATGTAAAGATTGTAAGGTTATCCCGGGAGAGAGCTTAACCTCACAATATAGGATAATGTTGTTGGATATAAATATTAAAAATCAATCACGAGTGCGAAAAGTGAAGATTAACCCACGAACTAGGTGGTGGAACTTAAAAGGATAGAAATTAGAACAATTTAAAGATAAAGTATTAAGTGGAGCAACATTTAATACTGAAGAAGCGACTAACATAATGTGGAATAAGATGGCCACATAGGAAAATATGAAAAGAAATCTTGGAGAATCAAAAAGAAAGGGTCCACAGTCTAAAGAAACTTGGTGGTAGAATAAAAAAGTTCAAAATATAGTAAAAATTAATATGGAGTGCTTTAAAACATGGCAAACAAATAGAAATGAAGAAAATTTTGAGAAATATAAATGGGCTAAAAAGGAATTTAAGATAGTGGTAAAAAATGCTAAGTTAAAAGCATATGATGATCTTTATAAAAAATTAGGAACCCAAGAAGGGGAAAAAAGTATTTATAGGCTTGCTAAACTTAGGGATAGGAAAAAAAAGGATTTTAATAAAGTTAAGTGTATTAAAAGTGATGATTCGAGAGTCCCAGTCAAAGATGATGAAATTATGGAAGTATGGAAAAATAACTTTGAGAGGTTATTAAATGGAGATAATGGGAGTAGATTAGATATAGAGGAACTTAGGGAGACTCGAGAAAATTTATTTTTTCGCAGAATTAGGACAACAGAGGTCAGGATTGCTCTAAAAAAGATAAAAATTGGGAAGGCTTTAGGACCCGATGGTATCCCTATTGAGGTTTGGAAGCGCTTAGGGGAGGATGGAGCATCATGGCTTACAAAAATATTTAATAGAATTTTAATGACTAATAGGATGCCCGATGAATTGAGAAAAAGTGTTTTAGTACCTATTTATAAAGATAAAGGGGACATACAAAGTTGTTCAAATTATCGTGGTATTAAGTTAATGGGTTATACAATGAAACTTTAGGATAGAGTTATTGAATATAGATTGAGATTAAAGACAAAAGTATCTGAGAATCAATTTGGGTTTATGCATGGGAGGTCAACAATGAAAGCAATCTATTTATTGAGGATATTAATGGAGAGGTATAGGTAGAAAAAGAAGAATCTTCATATGATTTTTATAGATTTGGAGAAGGCGTATGATAGGATACTCAGAGATATAATATGGTGGGTTCTACATAAAAGAGGAGTGACTCATAGATATATTGATGTGATCAAGGATATGTATGGTGGTGCGATGACTACAGTAAGAACATCAGCCGAAGAAAGTAAGGAATTTTCAAATACGGTAGGTCTACACCAAGTGTGACAACCCGAATATAATTATGATTAATTATGCTTAAATAATGCCTAGCTTATGTGATATGATTAGTGTGTTATTAATATATGTGATGTTAATTTATTATTTTTAGTCTAATCCTACCTTCAAAAAGCATGAAATGTCGAATTAGTTACAAATACAAAATTTTGAAGGTTTCGGTAGGAATGTTCATGTTTAAGGCTAGTTTTGACCTTTATGACATTACAATTGACTTGAGGTGAAAACTACATAGTTGTAGACAAGTGAGTTATGGTTGTAACATAACAAACGGTGTGTGAAACGGAGGTTCGAGTGAGAAGTTATACCAAAATTACGAAACAAGGGAAAAATAGTCCATCCGTTAAGTAGTATTTTGTCTTATTATGGCAACAAATATTTTATTCTCATTGGTTGGGAAAGGTGGTGGCTTTGTCCGACCTTAAACCCTTAGAATTACCTCTTTATTCATCCAAAATGCAGCCATGAGAGATTTTAAGCTTAAGGAAAGAGAAGTAGGAAGTTAGGAAGAAAAAGTGAGGAGAAAATTGAAGAAAATTCTTATAAAATTAAGTAAAAGCCCCGAAGGTAATTCTAACTGAAAATCTTATTGTTTTTCTTATATTTATGTTTTAGATGATATAAACCATCATTTTTTACTAAAATTTCAGTCCTTGGTATATATGTTTGGTTAGATGAAAGTTTAAGTTAAGTTTAATGTATAAAACCCTAAAATTGCTTTGTTTAGAAACTTTGTTTATTCAAACTTCCATATATTTTTGTATACTTACTGGAATTGATTGATTCCAATTGGAGATTAACCTGGACTCATATATGTATGATATATACTAAAATCATATGAAAATACCAAGAAATGAGTCTTTGGTGAGAGTTTTAAATTCGGGTATGAAATCTGCCCTAAGGGTGAAAATATGCCCGCCATGTGTTCGGTGTTTTGCTTGACATAGCAAACGAACCTTAAAAATTATGAAACTTTAATTTTATATTTTTTTATATGTTTACTGATGTTGGGTGAAATATCATATAAATTTATGATGTAAAAAAATTATGGAAATTCGTGGAAGTTGAATGAACGATAAGAGGGCCTATAGGGCAGATTTGCCATGTGGTAAAGAAATGAGCATATCTTGCTCTACGAGACCTAAAAGGATGTACCGTCTTTTGTATTGGAATACTAATATGAAAAGGATTGAATTTCCAAGAATAAATGAATTCATATTTGGTCTATGATTTGGATATGTTAAATATACTAGAATGAATTTGGATGGGACTCCACTTGTGATGAATGATTTGAATGGAATCATGTGATGCTTATGGATTGAATTATGTTTAAATCGTTCTTTGGATTATTGATATTATTATGATGATAATAATATTTTAAGAATGATAGGAAGGGGAGAAGAGCTGATTGAACAAGTACTGGATAAAGGCAAGGGCAAAGCCAGTTAAACTGCCAAGGTGAGTGTACTTATGATTTGTTTCATATATAAATATGAATATAGCTCTAAGAGCGGATTTGTTTGAATACTTCGGTATTCAGGATTTGTTTGGATATTAAAATATCCAGTATTTGTTTGGGTCTCATGATCCAGGATTGGTTTGAATACTTTGGTATTCAGGATTTGTTTGGATATTCAAATATCCAGGATTTGTCATTGCCAATGGGCAGAATTATTTGGATCTTATGATCCAGGATTTGTTATTGCCAATGGGCAGGATTATTTGGATCTTATGATTTGTTATTACCAATGGGCAGAATTATTTGGATCTTATGATCCATGATTTGTTATTGCCAATGGGCAGGATTGTTCAGATTTTATATTCACATATTCTATATAGAATTGTTATTCTATTGCAGGGAAGGAGTACCTCACTAAGCTTAATGCTTATGGTTTATATTTTAATAATTTCAGGTTTGTACGCTGCCAGTTAGGATAATATATGACCGGTAACTTTGAGAGTTGCACCGTTAGAAGAGCTGGGGTTTAAGTATGGAGATTTTATCGTTGTCACACTGAAGATTTTGATATACTCACATATTGTATATATTGATTTAGTATGGATTGAGTTTATCATAGTTAATCGTAGTATTGTATAATCTCTAATTATGACTATGATGTTGACTTAGTTATGGCACAAGAACAATATTATGTTCATTATGTAAAAAAAAAAATATTGATAAAGGATTTAAATTTTCAACGGGCTCGAGATTATGATCCAATTATTCCAATAACAAATGATTAGTATGGATATTGGGTTTGGGGTGTGACAATTAGTGGTATCAGAGTGTGGTTATAAATTCTGGACGTGTGTGACAGTTAGATGGCAGTATTGAGTTGATTTGATATTTATGAATTATTTATGTACTAACCAATAGTTTAGTATTATAAACTGTTTATATTGGTTGTTAGAACTTTTTTGTATTACAGATTATTCCAGATGGAACTTGGGAATGGACAACCTAGAGAAGAGGGAGTAGCTTCTTGTACAAATAATGATGATGTAGAGCAAAGTGTTGCTGGGAGGGCTAGAGAGCAAGAACAGCCTATAGAGATGCAAATATTGGCACAAGCAATGATGAGGATGGCAGAGCAACAAGAAAGAAATATGGCGCAAATGGCAGAACAGCAGGCTAGATATCTAGAATCAAAGATTGTGGCCAGGATTGAGAAAGAGGCAAGGAAGGAAATGAAGGATTCTATGCATGAGAAGTTTTTGAAGTTGAATCCTCCAGAATATTCAGGGTCGGTGGAACCTACAGAAGCTGAGATGTGGGTCAGAGATATAGAGACCATCTTTGCAGTCATGAAAGTTTCGGATGACCAGAAAGTTAATCTAGCCATGTTTAAGCTGAAAGGAGAGGCCAAATATTGGTGGGAAGCCAGCAACCATTTGGTGCCCAGAATGGAAGGTACTGGTGTTATTACTTGGGATGAGTTTATTAAAGCTTTGTACGTTAAGTATTTCCCTAAAGTTTATAGGAGGGAGAAGCTGAGGGAATTTATAAATTTGACCCAAGGGAAAATGTCCGTGAGGGAGTATGATGCTAAATTTACTGCTTTGTCTAGATTTGCTACTAAGTATGTGAAGGATGAAGGAGATAAATGTAGTAAGTTTCAAGATGGACTGATTTGGCCTATTCAAAATAGAGTGGTCACTTATGAGTTAGAAGATTATGCTTCTCTGGTAAACAAAGCCACGATAGCAGAAAGACAAATGAACCAAGGTGTTGCGAGCAGAGAGAGTTTTAAGAAAAGTAGATTCGACGCATCTCAGTATAGGGGAGGTAAGAGTGGAAGTGTTAAGGTGGAACCTCATAAATTTCAGAGAGGTGGTGGATATAGTGGTAGAGGCCAAGGGAGATTTGGCAAAGATACTAGGGGTGGAGAATCTTCTAATCTGGTTAGGAGGCCAAGGAGAGGTGAGGCACCGGCAAGAGTTGTTACATGTTTCTTTTGTAAAGAGGAGGGGCATTATAAATCCGAGTGTCCTAAGCTTAAAGGAGTGGAATGCTACCATTGTCATAAAGTGGGGCATGTTAGGAAGAATTGTCCGCAGTTGGCAGAGACTACAGCACCACCTAGAGAAGCAGCAATCAGAGTGTTATCTCCAGGCAGTGCAGTGAAAAGTATGGGCAGAGGACAAGCCAGTGGTTCCAGGCCAGGTGGACGAGTCTTTACGATGAAAGAGGCTCAGATTACTCCAGATGTGGTGACAGGTACACTTTCTGTTACTGATAGAAGTGCTTATGTTTTGATTGATCCTGGTTCCACACATTCTTTTGTGTCATTTGCATTTTCCATATATCTGAATAGACCATGTACTCATGTAGAGGTGGAGTTGGGTATTTCCATGCCTATGGGGGATATGATTGTAGTCGAATATGTTTTTCGTAATTGTGTTTTGACTGTGGGGTCTAGAGATACGGTTATAGATCTACTTCCATTGGATATTTCTGATTTTGATATAATTCTGGGAATGGATTGGCTATCCAAATATCATGCATCCATGGATTGTTTCCGTAAGGAAGTTGTTTTTAATATGCATGGTGAGCCTGAATTTAAATTTGTGGGGGAAAGGAAAATTGTTCCCAGTTGCATCATTTCTGCTATTCAGACGACGAAATTATTGAGTAAGGGTTGTGAAGGTTTTATTGCATATGTTCTTGACACTAGGAAGGGGGCTTTACAATTAGTCGATGTTCCTATTGTACGTGATTTTCCTGAAGTGTTTCCTAGTGAGTTGCCAGGGTTACCTCCAGAAAGAGAAGTTGAATTTAGTATTGAATTATCACCATGGACAACCCCTATTTCTATGGCACCGTATAGAATGGCATCTGCTGAGTTGAAAGAACTTAAGATCCAGTTACAGGATTTACTTGATAGGGGCTTTATACAACCCAGTGTATCTCCATGGGGTGCACTAGTTTTATTTGTGAAAAAGAAAGATGGTACTATGCGGTTGTGTATTGATTATAGGCAACTGAATAAAGCTACAATTAAGAATAAATATCCTTTACCTCATATAGATGATTTGTTTGATCAGTTACAGGGTGCTAAAGTGTTTTCAAAGATAGACTTGCGATCAGGGTATCATCAGTTGAGGGTGAAGGAGAGTGATATTTCTAAAACTGCTTTTCGCACTCGGTATGGTCATTTTGAGTTTTTGGTGATGCCTTTTGGGGTGACTAATGCTCCAGCTGTATTTATGGATCTTATGAACCGGGTACTGCATCCTTTTGTTGATTCATTTGTGATAGTTTTTATTGATGATATTCTGATTTATTCACATGATATGGTTGAACATGAAAAGCATCTCATAACTATTTTGAATCTGTTGAGAGATAAGAAGTTGTATGCTAAGTTTAGAAAGTGTGAATTTTGGCTATCACAAGTTGTATTTTTAGGCCATGATATTTCTGGAGATGGTATATGTGTTGATCCTAAAAAGGTAGAGGCTATTGTGAAATGGGAGTGGCCCAATAATGTGACTGAGGTGAGGAGTTTTCTGGGTTTAGCTGGGTATTATAGAAGGTTTATTAAGGGATTTTCTTCGATTGCCTTACCAATGACTAAACTAACCCGGAAAGATGTTAAGTTTGAATGGAATTCTGATTGCGAAAATAGTTTTGATTAATTGAAAAAGAGGTTGGTAACTGCACCTGTTCTTACTATTCCGTATGGTGGATATGTTTTTGTTGTTTATACCGATGCTTCACATCAGGGGTTGGGTTGTGTTTTTATGCAACATGGTAAAGTTATTGCCATGCTTCTAGGCAGTTGCGTACACATGAACGTAATTATCCTACAAATGATTTGGAACTTGCTGCTATTGTGTTTGCTTTGAAGTTGTGGCGTCATTATCTATATGGTGAGGTATGTGAAATTTTTACTGACCATCAAAGCCTTAAGTATTTGTTTACTCAGAAGGAGTTGAATTTGAGGCAGAGGCGGTGGATGGAGTTGATTAAAAATTATGATTGTAAATTCACTACCACCCAGGAAAGGCAAATGTAGTTGCAGATGCTTTGAGTAGAAAGGCTTCAGGCAGGTTATCTTGTATTCGATGTGCTAGAGTTGCTCATATTATTGAGTTGAGATTGATGGGAGTGGAATTGCAGCTAGCAGATGGGGACAGATTCTTTGCTCATGTAAGCGTGAGGCCTTTGTTAGCTACCCGTATTCATGATTTGCAAAGTCAAGATCCTTTCCTTGAGAAGAAATGACAAGATGTCCAAGACGGTAAGTCTGAAGATTTTTGTATTGTGAATGATGGCACTTTATTGTATAAACAACGGTTATGTGTGCCTAATGTGGGTGGATTGAAGGAGGAAATTTTAGATGAGGCTCATAATTCCATTTATACTATGCATCCTGGTAGTACTAAAATGTATAGGGATTTGAAGGAGCATTATTGGTGGAATAATATGAAGAAGGAAATAGCTGATTTTGTTGCTAGGTGCCTTGTATGTCAGCAAGTGAAAGTGGAGCATCACAAACCTACTGGTCTGCTTCAGCCATTACCAATACCGGAATGGAAATGGGATCATGTAACGATAGATTTTGCAGTTGGGCTTCCTCGATCTCAGAAGGGGTCAGATTCGATTTGGGTAGTGGTGGACAGATTGACCAAATCCGCTCATTTTTTAGCAGTCAAGACTACGTATACAGTTTATAGGTATCCTAGATTGTATGTTAATGAAATTATTCGATTGCATGGGGCGCCTGTTTCTATTGTTTCAGATAGGGACCCTACTTTTACATCCAGATTTTGGGATAGTTTGCAGTATGCTATGGGTACCAACTTAAAGTTTAGTACGGCTTTTCATCCCCAGACAGATGGGCAGTCTGAAAGGACAATACAGATTTTGGAAGATATGCTTAGAGCCTGTGTGCTTGATTTCAAGGGTAATTGGGATGAATATTTTCCTTTGATAGAATTTGCATATAACAATAGTTTTCAATCTACTATTGGTATGGCTCCATATGAAGCATTGTACGGTAGACGATGTCGTATACCCGTATGTTGGGGTGAAGTTGGTGAGAGGAAGATAGAGGGTCCAGAGTTGATTGAAGTCACCACTGAAAAAGTGAAGATTATTCAAGATAGAATGAGAATAGCTCAAAGTAGACAAAAAAGTTATGCGGATAAGAGACGAAAAGATTTAGAATTTCAGAAGGGGGATTAAGTGTTTCTTCGGATATCACCATGGAAAGGAGTTATGAGGTTTGGAAAGAAAGGAAAATTAAGTCCACGCTACATTGGACCTTATGAAATCCTTGAAAAAGTCGGGATGGTTGCCTACAAGTTAGCATTACCACCAGAGTTAGCTCGATTACATGATGTTTTCCATGTTTCTATGTTGAGAAAGTATGTAGCGGACCCTTCACATGTATTGGTGGAACAACCTATTGAGTTGAAGGAAGATTTGAGCTACGTGGAAGAACCGCTTGCTATCGTCGATAGGAAAGAACAAATATTGAGATCAAAGGTGATCCCACTTGTGAAAGTTGTGTGGAGAAGGCATTCCATGGAAGAAGCTACATGGGAGAGTGAGGATAGCATGAAAATGCGTTATCCGTATTTGTTTGATTCGGACAACCAAGGTATGTCAATTTCGAGGATGAAATTTCCTAACAGGGGGAGAATTGTGACAACCCGAATATAATTATGATTAATTATGCTTAAATAATGCCTAGCTTATGTGATATGATTAGTGTGTTATTAATATATGTGATGTTAATTTATTATTTTTAGTCTAATCCTACCTTCAAAAAGCATGAAATGTCGAATTAGTTACAAATACAAAATTTTGAAGGTTTCGGTAGGAATGTTCATGTTTAAGGCTAGTTTTGACCTTTATGACATTACAATTGACTTGAGGTGAAAACTACATAGTTGTAGACAAGTGAGTTATGGTTGTAACATAACAAACGGTGTGTGAAACGGAGGTTCGAGTGAGAAGTTATACCAAAATTACGAAACAAGGGAAAAATAGTCCATCCGTTAAGTAGTATTTTGTCTTATTATGGCAACAAATATTTTATTCTCATTGGTTGGGAAGGGTGGTGGCTTTGGCCGACCTTAAACCCTTAGAATTACCTCTTTATTCATCCAAAATGCAGCCATGAGAGATTTTAAGCTTAAGGAAAGAGAAGTAGGAAGTTAGGAAGAAAAAGTGAGGAGAAAATTGAAGAAAATTCTTATAAAATTAAGTAAAAGCCCCGAAGGTAATTCTAACTGAAAATCTTATTGTTTTTCTTATATTTATGTTTTAGATGATATAAACCATCATTTTTTACTAAACTTTCAGTCCTTGGTATATATGTTTGGTTAGATGAAAGTTTAAGTTAAGTTTAATGTATAAAACCCTAAAATTGCTTTGTTTAGAAACTTTGTTTATTCAAACTTCCATATATTTTTGTATACTTACTGGAATTGATTGATTCCAATTGGAGATTAACCTGGACTCATATATGTATGATATATACGAAAATCATATGAAAATACCAAGAAATGAGTCTTTGGTGAGAGTTTTAAATTCGGGTATGAAATCTGCCTTAAGGGTGAAAATATGCCCGCCATGTGTTCGGTGTTTTGCTTGACATAGCAAACGAACCTTAAAAATTATGAAACTTTAATTTTATATTTTTTTATATGTTTAATGATGTTGGGTGAAATATCATATAAATTTATGATGTAAAAAAATTATGGAAATTCGTGGAAGTTGAATGAACGATAAGAGGGCCTATAGGGCAGATTTGCCATGTGGTAAAGAAATGAGCATATCTTGCTCTACGAGACCTAAAAGGATGTACCGTCTTTTGTATTGGAATACTAATATGAAAAGGATTGAATTTCCAAGAATAAATGAATTCATATTTGGTCTATGATTTGGATATGTTAAATATACTAGAATGAATTTGGATGGGACTCCACTTGTGATGAATGATTTGAATGGAATCATGTG
Source organism: Sambucus nigra (assembly GCA_949130495.1). Classification (NCBI taxonomy): domain Eukaryota; kingdom Viridiplantae; phylum Streptophyta; class Magnoliopsida; order Dipsacales; family Adoxaceae; genus Sambucus; species Sambucus nigra. The sequence goes on along the minus strand of OX422221.1, from coordinate 525,294,029 downwards.
ATGCTTATGGATTGAATTATGTTTAAATCGTTCTTTGGATTATTGATATTATTATGATGATAATAATATTTTAAGAATGATAGGAAGGGGAGAAGAGCTGATTGAACAAGTACTGGATAAAGGCAAGGGCAAAGCCAGTTAAACTGCCAAGGTGAGTGTACTTATGATTTGTTTCATATATAAATATGAATATAGCTCTAAGAGCGGATTTGTTTGAATACTTCGGTATTCAGGATTTGTTTGGATATTAAAATATCCAGGATTTGTTTGGGTCTCATGATCCAGGATTGGTTTGAATACTTTGGTATTCAGGATTTGTTTGGATATTCAAATATCCAGGATTTGTTATTGCCAATGGGCAGAATTATTTGGATCTTATGATCCAGGATTTGTTATTGCCAATGGGCAGGATTATTTGGATCTTATGATCCAGGATTTGTTATTACCAATGGGCAGAATTATTTGGATCTTATGATCCATGATTTTTTATTGCCAATGGGCAGGATTGTTCAGATTTTATATTCACATATTCGATATAGAATTGTTATTCTATTGCAGGGAAGGAGTACCTCACTAAGCTTAATGCTTATGGTTTATATTTTAACAATTTCAGGTTTGTACGCTGCCAGTTAGGATAATATATGACCGGTAACTTTGAGAGTTGCACCGTTAGAAGAGCTGGGGTTTAAGTATGGAGATTTTATCGTTGTCACACTGAAGATTTTGATATACTCACACATTGTATATATTGATTTAGTATGGATTGAGTTTATCATAGTTAATCGTAGTATTGTATAATCTCTAATTATGACTATGATGTTGACTTAGTTATGGCACAAGAACAATATTATGTTCATTATGTAAAAAAAAAAAATATTGATAAAGGATTTAAATTTTCAACGGGCTCGAGATTATGATCCAATTATTCCAATAACAAATGATTAGTATGGATATTGGGTTTGGGGTGTGACACCAAGGTTCAACATTAAGTCCTTATCTCCCTGTTCTTGTTATGGATGAGTTGATTTGACAAATATAAGATGAGGTGCCATGGTGTATGCTATTTGCAGATGATATTGTTTTAGTGGATGAGACTAAGATGGGGATTAATGCTAGGTTGGATTTGTGGAGATAAACTTTAGAAATAAGAGGATTTAAAATAAGTAGAACTGAAATAGAATATGTGGAGTGCAATTTTAGTAGTAATAGGAGGACAAGTGGAGATGTGGTGAAATTGGAGGGTCAAGATATACCTATAAATGATCATTTTTGTTATTTAAAATCGATTATCCAAAAAGATGGAGACATTAGAGATGATGTTACTCATAGGATTAGAGCAGGGTTAAGTGGAGAAATGCTATCGACGTTTTGTGTGATAGGTGTATACCTTTGAAGTTAAAAGGAAAATTTTATAGGACGAACATTAGACCCGCCATGTTATATGGGACAAAGTGTTGGGCAACCGAGAAACAAAATATGCGGAAAATGAATGTGGTGGAGATGCGAATGCTAAGATGGATTTGTGGTAAAACTCTAAAGGATTAATTTAAAAATGAAAAAAATTATGAAATGGTAAAAGTAGCTCCTATAGAAGATAAATTGAGAGAAAATCGACTTAGATGGTTTGTACATGTCAAGCGTAGACCAATGGATGCTCCTGTAAGGAAGAGTGATTTGTTTAGTATTGATGGTAACACAAGGGGTAGAATTAGGCCTAAATTGCCTTGGTGGGATATTATAACAAAGGATATGATGTCATGTGGTTTAATCGAAGATATTTCACTGGACAGAGTGGAGTGAAAAAATAGGATTCATGTAGTCGACCCCAAATAATTGGGAAAAAGCTTTGTTGAGTTGAGTTGAGTTGAGATATGTTCTTTAGGTATGTTTTTATACAAACTAGGTGGAAACCCGCGCGATGCGTAGTGTATAAGTTATTGAAAGCATAATAAAGCAAGCAATTTAAAAGCATTGAAGTATAAACTTATGATTATAAATAAAGAAGTTAAATATTGTTATATTGATGAATATTATTGATTGTTAAACTCCAAGTCTAAATGCATAGAAAGATAAGAAATGTTTTACATTGTGATAGGAAAGAAAATAGAAATTAGATGAAGTAGCATAATTTTTAATAAGCTGATGTAGAATGAGTTCTTCATAATGAGGTTAGATCATCCTTTTTTTCCTTGCGTCCATATTCCTAGAAAGAAATTAAATTATATGTTAACAAAATATGTTGATAATATTGTATAATAAATGATAATAGAATTTAAATTGGTAGAAAATTGGCAATACCTCGAAGGATGCTTTCGTTTTGGGTTAACTTCGTTTTCTGCATCATTTCCATGAGAGGAATTGTCATTGTCTGTGATAATGATTGATTCTTGTGTTGTTGAGACTGGATTTGTTTCCTATTATGTAAATGAGATATGATTAGAGTAAGAAAAGAGATTGAACAAAGACACTCTTTAAAACCAAACAACTCCAAAAAAACTGAACAAAAACAAAAGGAAATTGAGCTCTAGACCAACCCACTAATATACATCGTGTAAACCTGGTGGCGGCCATTAAACACTCATGCCAAACTCCATTTCAGTATCCAATGAGAAATCAATAGCTTCAAACCATGTCTGCCACTTGATAAACTGCTTACATAAGGTAATGCTTAACCACACACTCCATTTGCACAGCCTCAGAGATACAGTGATGGCTTACATAGGGTCACATCACGTGCTTGAAGTCTGTCCATATAGAGTGTGGTTTATAACAGGTGCATTTCGGAGACTTCAAGTTGAATTTAACTTTATTAAAGTTCACATACACTAAATCAGATTGGATAATGCCATATGTTTTTCATCAGAGGTGTTTTATTATCAGTCTTCATATTCGTCGTCCCAATACCACCTTTATCATAAGTAGATCATGTGTTTGTGATAGAAGAATCTGAACTAATCATTTTTCCGCCCTCTTATTTTCCTCGACACTACTCCGCTAAACTCAAAATATCAATGGGTTTTATTGGCTGCAACAACTGCAGATGGGGATAATGACGTTATTCCCGTGTGTTTGACTGTGGTGGATGATTAGACTGATGATAACTGGCACTGGTTCGCATCGGAACTGAAATCCACAGTCTCAACGTCTCGACAAATGACTTTCGTTACACATTTTCAAAAGGGGCTGAAAGAGTCATTACGTGAGATATATTCTGGTGAGTACTACCATGGTTACTGTTTATGGTATGTGGATGAGAAACTTAACAAAGATTTGAAGTAATAGCGTTCACACTAATCGAGGAATCTCATAGTTGAAGGTCTGTACGCCGTTGTTTATTCCCCAAAAGTTGAGGACTTGGAACGATGTACGGGAAACATAAAAGCCATTTCTCTCAAAGCTTACAATTGGGTAATACACGCCATGTTAATGCTGTTTGTACTAACAGGTTTATTTGATTACTCCACACTCCACACTCCCCACGCATCATCTACCTCCACTGCAATGGCCCTTTCAGTTGCCTAAAACCCCATACCCCATATCCCAGTACGTATAATCATACTCAGACGCAGCCATCTTCCTACTACCCTACCTTAGCCTCCCTTACCTGATGCCATAGGCAACTTCACCATAATCGCTGCGTATCACTGATTCTTTTTTTTTGGCTGAATTCTTAAAATCAGTTTGAGAGTAGGTGGAATGAACATTCACAGATGTTATGTTGGACCGAATTGAATATGTATAGGTCTCAGGGCATTTCAACAGAATTGAATCAATATGTATGTGTGTTGTGTCATTTCAAAACAATGACAATGTATGCATCTGGTGAAATTGCTGCTCAATGGAATCTGAATGCAGTTTCTGCTAACAGGAGTGATAAAATACATATGTTATTGTCGAAAAAGTCTTACTTGGTCATAAATTCTTGAATGCATTGAACATCAGGATTTATAAACACTTTGGATGCATTTGTTGCTGACAATGAATAATCACCTATGGAATAAAAGTTGTATGAATATTAAAATGTATTGTTTGAAATCGTGAATATATAAAAATATGATATTATTAAAAATAAATTTCAATTACCTCTAAATTGTTTCACCATAGTGGATGTAATGGCCACGATCAAATGGGCAGTTAAATTCTGGCATATCTCTTCAGTTATTAGTGCCGTTTGTTCTGCCCACAGAGTCACGGAAATTCTTTCCCCACTGTATAATAGCGTATGTGGTTAAGGTCTCATGAATAGTATATATATTTGAAATGAACGAAGTTAATAGTTTGGAAATATGAAGGAACGTCCTTTGATTTTCAAGCTTCAAAACCCTTTTCTTTACTATGGATCCCCTAACCGGTTGATCCTCAACAGGTGATATAGAATTCAAAAGGCCGAACACATCTAATGAAATAAATAGTGAGTAAATTTATTCAAATAGTATTAAACGATTGTTGTTAATTGTGTAATGAGTAATGAATAAAAAATACTTGTTAGATATGTGTCATTGCTCAATTTAGATCTCAATTCATCAAATTCCAGAAATTGGAAGTGATATTTTGGAATAATTAAATTATCATCTTCAGAATGTATAAATTTTGAAGATGGAATGAATTCAATCATTAGATTGTGGGTGGAGACCCTATAGCTATGCTTAGCATCCATGACTCTGAAATTGGTTATTGTGTAGAATTTTCCAAGGTTTAGTGAATTGACGAATTTGCCAAATAAGTATTTGCGCAATACTGCATGTATTGAATCACCCTGTGTAATTAAAAAAAAAACTATTTTAATAAATGATAAATATTTATTAAAATTAGGATATTTTGAGTGATAAAAGAATAATAAAACTTCAATGTCTAAATGATCTACCTGGTCATCAACTAAGAGAAAGTCATCAGATATTTTTGGGTTATCGCCAGTTCGAGTCTTGGATTCCCATTTTCGAATCACACGTACGAAGATGGTCCAATCATCCCTGCCTAGTGAAAGATCTTCAAGTCTTGTAACTTCTTTCATGGTCCTGGATTTTTTTATGAGAGAATACATATTAGTTATATGAATAAAGGGATTTAAATCATAAGTAAAAGGATTAACTTTATTATAACTTTGCGAATTATGCAAATATACCTATAGTTATAGATGATAGATCCTCATCGTACACAACATTTTTTGTCAAATGTCTATCAATTTGGTAATCATTTTATATGAATAATTTTAGGCCGCTGCTTGAAGTTACTCTAGATATAGCGACATAGAGTTGACCGTGACTGAAAACAGGCTTCGGTAAGTATATTGAAACTTGATCGAGAGTTTTTCCTTGGCTTTTGTTGATTGTCATGGAGAAAGCAAGACGAACTTGAAATTGGCATCTTTTGAGAATAAAAGGCCATTTGGAGTCCGTTGCAGACATAATTATTCGTGTAATGAATACTTTTGCGCCTATATTAGATCCTGTGATAATTATAGCCTCTGTGACTAATGGAGATAACTGTGTAATGATTAATCTTGTGCCATTGCAAAGGCCAGCACTTTGATTTATGTTTCTCATTAGCATAATAGGCGAACCTATCTTTAGCTCCAAGTTATAGCTTGGGAGTCCAGCAAAATTCAAGCTATTTAAAAATTCAACAGGAAAAAGGATATATTGGTCACGAATGTCCCCAGCAGCTTTAGATATTGAGTCTGAGCTGAAATAAGTTGTCGCATCTCCGGGAATGACATTTAGTACATAGGCATTAATGGTGTCAACCATATGGTTTGTTGGAGTTAGAATAGCACGACCCTTAATGTAATCTGGATCACTGTATCTCCTGACCAAATCGGGGTATGCACTTGAAACAATATCAGCTATTGGGTTATCGGAATGTGGTATAAGGTTGGCATTTTGGATTTTTACCCACGATGGAAATTTGTCATCTTCAAATGTTTCTGTCTGTAATTTCCCGTCACCTAGTGCTAGGACCCAATCTCTAAATGAAGTTGAATCTTGTATCCGCATGTTCTTCGATAGGTTGAATACATGGCACAAACTCCACAGCTTTGATTTGTTAATTGATGCATTTACAATTTCTTCTCTGCTTCCCTTATGAACAACAGGTAAAGTTTGACGAAAATCACCGCCCAAAAGAATTGTAATTCCACCAAAAGGCTTTTCAAAAGATTTTTCATCATTGAATCGCATTATGTCTCTTAATGTTCTTTCAACAGCTTCAAAACAATGACGGTGGTTCATAGGAGCCTCATCCCAAATAATTAGGGTTGTTTTCGTAATGAGCTCTGCAAGATGAGTCCGTTGATGAATATCGCATGTTGATTCGGCGTGAATATCAATGGGAATCTTAAATCTTGAATGAACAGTTCTTCCACCGGGTAGCAACAATGATTTAGTACCTGAAGATGCAACTGCGAGAATAACTTTTCCCTCTGAATGCAAGCGTGCAAGAATTGTTTTGTACAAAAATGTTTTACCGGTGCCACCTGCCCCATTTACGAAGTAAAAGCCTCCTTTGTTTTCTTTGACAGATCGTATAACATGATTATAAACATCTAATTGTTCATCATTCAGTGCATTAAACATGTTAGTATGATCTCGTGCCAAAGAATTTGCATCGTAATAAAGTTCCTCTCTTCAAAGCCTATTATCCTTTTCTTGAATCATTGTAGCATCGGGAAGTGGTATCGGCGAGAAATCTTTTAGGCTTTCCCATTTTTGTTTAAAATATTATCAATTTCGTGTAGGGCATAATTCTTTAATTGATTTTCACTATGAATAAGATCAGGTAGGCATAAGATTTTTCTTTGACGATGAAGCAAATCTTCTGATAGAATCTCCCAGTTGTCGTCCCAAAGTCTTTTTCGATCCGCAATTTTGCAAAAAAGAAGCATTACAGCAAATAGGTCACGCAATTAATTACCCGTATCCCATTGGGATGCTTGATCTAGTGCGTTGTGCCATTCTTTGTCATCTTCTAACATGCCGAGAGCATAACATGCTTTTTTTCATGTTGGATAAACAATACCATTAACCATCTTGACCTCATCGTAATTCCTTGCTCCGCGGACAAAGTTTAAGAGCATACGAAGGTAAAATCTCTCACCAGATGTCGGATGAGCAAATACTATACGACCTAAGCATGTGCCTAAATTTTTCCTTCTAGACCATTCCTTTGCCGTTGAGTCCCAAATCCATTTTGAAGAAAATTCAGCATAGGTTAACTCCCTTGCATCCTCATGGATACAATTTGTGGTCATCCATTGTGTAAACATAGTCTTCTCAACATCTATCCTATCAATCACAGTATTCAGATTGTCAGAATCTTTAAAAGTGACAACCTGTTCATCCGGCAGATGGAAACTTAATCGCTCAACACCGATGCTTCGATATTGTACGTTAAACTGATTAATTCTGCAGCAAGCTTCACATGCAGATAAGTAATGACAATCGAGGAATGTTTTAATTTCATCAGCGTCTAAGATTTCGTTGTTACAATCATTATCAGTACGGACAATTGATTGCGTGAGCTCCATTATGGTTCTGTCTGGTCCTTTATTTATGTACTTGAAAAGATATTTAATTTCCCTTGATTTATTGCACCATTCCACATTAATGTGAGCTTGGTATTTGATGGCTAAGTCAATATTGTGTGGAACAACAAATCCTCCACGAAAGTCCTCTCTAATTGTCTCTGAAATTATGATCCCAAGGGTCCTTTTTATAGGACAAGTGGTGAGGTATTTGAGTTGTGGTGGGACTCTTTCTGATTGGTCGAATAGTGTTGGTAGCTATCTCTCCACCTCTTTAATCTTTGGATCGTGATAAGGGACGGAATTTCCCCCCACTCGAAAACTCTTATATTTTCTTGTTGAACACGCATGCCGAGTTTCGTCCAAATCGGAGAATAAAAATTTCCGACAAACAACATTTTTTCGAACGACCGTAAAAATCAGCTTTTTCGCGCCTTTTTTGAATTGATCATCAATTTGCACCAATTTCCATCATTATCTGCAAAAATTTCACTAGGCAACTTTTTTCACAAATTAGCACAAGAATATTATAAAATTATCGAAGTGCCCATTTTTGACTTAAAATTGCCATTTTCAATATGAATTCAACCATTCTCGCATTTTTTCCTCTTTTTAACAAAATAGTCCTAAGAACTTATTAAATACACTAAAATGGGACTAACAAAGTATAAATTTGGGTATAAAATATACAAAATAATGCACTCATCAAATATCCCCAAAACTAAACTTTGCTAGTCCTCGAGCAAAACTAAAAATTAAAATCTAACTCACTTTCGTAGGAATCACGATTGCACTTAGCATGTGCAACAAGCCGTTAAACCCCTAGGTTACCCTAGTGGACGAGTTTTGTCTCGTGAGGGTTTGCAGTGAATATACCCACAAAATTCAAAAACTTGACTCAATACAAAAGACACAAAAGTAATATAACCAAGTTTGAATGCAAACTTCATAAATATAGTAGAACTTCATTTTTCAATCTCAACTTATCGTGGTGTGTGCATAGCCAATATAACCGCCAATTTCAAAAGATTTGATCGTTGTATTTCTCATCCGAAAGTTCGTTTTGATTTCAAAATCTCACAGAATGCACTCACAATCGAACACTCGGAAATGGGTTATTTTCTCTCGGTATATGTGAATAAAAGAGTAAATTTATATGAACGAATTTCACATATACATAATCAAAAATGGATTTTTATATAATGGATGAATATGATCTCATGAACAGAAAATCGATTACTTGTTGAAAACATTGAATCACACCATAGATCCTATTCGTCTTCTCTCCACACTATATCTAACTTCCCATGAGATCTATTAGGACTTTCTTTGGTTGTATTATAGGCTCGAATTTTGGCTAGAAAGAATGGCTCTTTTAGGAGTTCAAAATTTCTGAGAATATAGAGGTTTTTCGGTATTTTGACTTTTAGGCACTTTTCTTCCAACATCCATTTTTCTTTTTCTTTCGCTTTTTCTTTTCAAAATCACACTTTTTTTCACCTTTTTTTTTTCTTCCTCTTTTTTCCGACACATCAATCTTTTGCGATTTTTTTTTTTTTTTTTTTTGGCCTTTTTTTTCAACCGTAATGTTACCCCAGTATTCTCCTATAATGGGTATGACTTCTTTTTATGGGCTTCAAACTCTCAGTTGGAGTTAGGTAGGACAATGGGTTTTCAATAAAAGACATATTTTCTTTTTGGCTCAAATGGGCTTGCAACGGAATAATGTAAAAAGGTTGGATTTTAGGCTTAATTTTGGGCTTTCAAACGATGGCCTAATCTCATTTCTCAAGTTTCGTTCAGTTGATTTGTGTCTCAAGACGACTTACTAAGACTTCTAGTGCTTAAGATTCACATTTTGACTTTTTGTTTTCAGTAATCGAACAAAACAAATAATTTGAGATCATCAACGAATTTATCACTGAAGGAAAGATTGAGTAATTTTAACTCGGATTGATTTAAATCTCTCGAAAACGATGAATGGCACAAAATTTCATCGGGTTAAAATCTCCACATTTATTCGTTAAGCATATTAACTTTCGCCTCAATATCCATTTTCGATCATATTATATGGCTAGTGTGTAAAAATTTCATAAGATGAGAGATCTATGAATTAATTCTATATTAAGAAATCGTTTCAAAACTCAATTATATTGAAAATCTTTTTGAATTTTGGAAAATTTTTCTGATTTTTTTTTTTTTCAAAAATATCATGCTTACCCCCAAACCTAAATTTTACATTGTCCTCAATGTATGCGCAAATAAAAATATGGACAAAGAAAATAAAGTAAAGAAGTAAAAATATGATACATCTTAACTAAAAAATAACAAAAAAAAATGCACAAATAATATACAAACACATGACAATTACCATCCTCACCATAAATTAATAATCGAAATAGTTGTGGGTCATTCCAATTAATAAACTTTATAGCACTAAGTACCAAAATATCATAAATTTGAGAGCATGACCGCACAACACAAATTTCAATCTTAAATCTATGGTCATAATGGTGAGTACCGACATCATCAATAATAAATAAATTTGAATCGCCTGAATCATATGTCGATGCATCACATGGAGGTAATAAATTGCAATAAGGATCCAAATATTTATTATCCCTTTTTCAAAAATAGTCAAGTAAAATTGGGGATGCATACTCTACTCCTAAATGTGAGATTTTATGAAAAGCGTGGGAAGAAGATCTATCACTGGGTGATACACTTTCTTCATCAAAAATAGGAGGATCGTCATAAATACTTGAAGTATCAGTAAAATCGGATGACGAATCCTCAAATAAATTTTCCCACATATAAAAAGAAGCAGCATTCTGCTCAATTAAATTAGGAGAAAAATCTTGACAAACATCCAAATCATCACAAGTATTACACGTGTCAACATTGTCAATTTTTTTCTCCTCACAAAATTGATTATTCCAAATTAATTCATGATTATTTTTAGAAATAACATCATTATACCGTTTGTTCACCTCTCTCCAATTGATACACTTTGGTGGACCGATAGTAATTACAGGGGTTGGAGTCTCATCCATACCTTCTTTAATTTTTAAAATGACTACTGACCCATCTGAATACGTAGTCATCTAGATTTTCAGTATTTTGTAAAAACACGTCCACAGGATCCATTGAGGAATATGAGAAAGATGACGGGATAACAATATGAGGATCACCCATTGTAATTTACAACACATGAATTTATTTATTTATTTTGGATAGCTTCTACCCTTTGATAAGGGAGAATTTAAAAGAGGACCAACTACGGTTGTCTCCTCAAATTTCGATTTCCCCTCCAGGTAGGTGGTCGGTACGAAGACTCATTAAAAACCACCAATCCTAGACAAGGTGAAACGGAATCGATTTGACAAGTTCGCGTTGGAGTAGCTTTTAATTCTAGCCTTGTTAAGAGTTTTTTTTTATTTTTTTATTTTTTATGAAATTTTTACTAAAAAAATGCAAAAAGTAAAACAAACTAGTCCGAAAGTCACAACTTCTTTTAAGAAAAAAAATTGTCAAATCCCCGGCAACGGCGCCAAAAACTTGTTGTCAATTTATAAAATACCGCAAGTGCACGGGCTATTATAGAATAGCGAGTGTAAGTACGGGTCGAACCCACGAGGATTTGTCAATTTTAATTATTAAAAGAATTGCAACTGTCCAACTAGATCAAATGGGGTAGAGAATAACTATAAATTACACAAAATAAAAGCCACTACGATAAATGAGAGTAACGTAAGAGATTTGTAAACAATTAGGAAATAATTAGGATTCGGGGTCCATTTATCACGTAACTAATATTGCACACTAATTTAATGATGCCATTCCCTTTTTATAACTCAAATTAAACCGACTATCGCTGTGTTTAATTCGGAAAATATGACGGTTATTATCAAAATATTTTTAACGTCTCTAATAGACGGCTAAAATCCCTATTCCCTTAGAAAATACAAGTTTTAAAATTCACAAATGTATTTAAGCATGGACTATCAAAACAATCAAAGTGCAAGCATAATCCATCAAAAATTACTATTTTTAAACCTCAAAACTTTATTTGACAAAACAATCTTGAAGGTTCTAAAACACACTCTCGTGTCGCTTTAAAATGAATACCAAATCTTTAATAACAATTAAAACAAGTAGGGAATAAACAACGATAAAATTAACGTGACAATATTAGCTAACTATGATAAACTTCACCCTACTCCTAATATAAGAATCAAGCTACCATAATGAAAGAGAAATTGCAAGAATGAGTAGAGATCTTCATTAAAAAACCAAACTTACAAATAGTTCTCTCACAACAATCTTGAATCCTCTAAAAAAAATGATAAAAACTTGGCCCTCAAATTGATTACAATCACTCAAAGTTGCTCCCCGAAATCCTCCACGAAAGTCCTCTCTAATTGTCTCTGAAATTATGATCCCAAGGGTCCTTTTTATAGGACAAGTGGTGAGGTATTTGAGTTGTGGTGGGACTCTTTCTGATTGGCCGAATAGTGTTGGTAGCTATCTCTCCACCTCTTTAATCTTTGGATCGTGATAAGGGACGGAATTTCCCCCCACTCGAAAACTCTTATATTTTCTTGTTGAACACGCATGTCGAGTTTCGTCCAAATCGGAGAATAAAAATTTCCGACAAACAACATTTTTTCGAACGACCGTAAAAATCAGCTTTTTCGCGCCTTTTTTGAATTGATCATCAATTTGCACCAATTTCCATCATTATCTGCAAAAATTTCACTAGGCAACTTTTTTCACAAATTAGCACAAGAATATTATAAAATTATCGAAGTGCCCATTTTTGACTTAAAATTGCCATTTTCAATATGAATTCAACCATTCTCGCATTTTTTCCTCTTTTTAACAAAATAGTCCTAAGAACTTATTAAATACACTAAAATGGGACTAACAAAGTATAAATTTGGGTATAAAATATACAAAATAATGCACTCATCAAATACCCCCAAACCTAAACTTTGCTAGTACTCGAGCAAAACTAAAAATTAAAATCTAACTCACTTTCGTAGGAATCACGATTGCACTTAGCATGTGCAACAAGCCGTTAAACCCCTAGGTTACCCTAGTGGACGAGTTTTGTCTCGTGAGGGTTTGCAGTGAATATACCCACAAAATTCAAAAACTTGACTCAATACAAAAGACACAAAAGTAATATAACCAAGTTTGAATGCAAACTTCATAAATATAGTAGAACTTCATTTTTCAATCTCAACTTATCGTGGTGTGTGCATAGCCAATATAACCGCCAATTTCAAAAGATTTGATCGTTGTATTTCTTATCCGAAAGTTCGTTTTGATTTCAAAATCTCACATAATGCACTCACAATCGAACACTCGGAAATGGGTTATTTTCTCTCGGTATATGTGAATAAAAGAGTAAATTTATATGAACGAATTTCACATATACATAATCAAAAATGGATTTTTATACAATGGATGAATATGATCTCATGAACAGAAAATCGATTACTTGTTGAAAACATTGAATCACACCATAGATCCTATTCGTCTTCTCTCCACACTATAACTAACTTCCCATGAGATCTATTAGGACTTTCTTTGGTTGTATTATAGGCTCGAATTTTGGCTAGAAAAGAATGGCTGTTTTTGGAGTTCAAAATTTCTGAGAATATAGAGGTTTTTCGGTATTTTGACTTTTAGGCAATTTTCTTCCAACATCCATTTTTCTTTTTCTTTCTCTTTTTCTTTTCGAAATCACACTTTTTTTTACCTTTTTTTTTCTTCCCCTTTTTTTCGACACATCAATCTTTTGCGATTTTTTTTTTTGGCCTTTTTTTTCAACCGTAATGTTACCCCAGTATTCTCCTATAATGGGTATGACTTCTTTTTATGGGCTTCAAACTCTCAGTTGGAGTTAGGTTGGACAATGGGTTTTCAATAAAAGACATATTTTCTTTTTGGCTCAAATGGGCTTGCAACGGAATAATGTAAAAAGGTTGGATTTTAGGCTTAATTTTGGGCTTTCAAACGATGGCCTAATCTCATTTCTCAAGTTTCGTTCAGTTGATTTGTGTCTCAAGACGACTTACTAAGACTTCTAGTGCTTAAGATTCACATTTTGACTTTTTGTTTTCAGTAATCGAACAAAACAAATAATTTGAGATCATCAACGAATTTATCACTGAAGGAAAGATTGAGTAATTTTAACTCGGATTGATTTAAATCTCTCGAAAACGATGAATGGCACAAAATTTCATCGGGTTAAAATCTCCACATTTATTCGTTAAGCATATTAACTTTCTCCTCAATATCCATTTTCGATCATATTATATGGCTAGTGTGTAAAAATTTCATAAGATGAGAGATCTATGAATTAATTCTATATTAAGAAATCGTTTCAAAACTCAATTATATTGAAAATCTTTTTGAATTTTGGAAAAAATTTCTGATTTTTTTTTTTTTTCAAAAATATCATCCTTACCCCCAATCCTAAATTTTACATTGTCCTCAATGTATGCGCAAATAAAAATATGGACAAAGAAAATAAAGTAAAGAAGTAAAAATATGATACATCTTAACTAAAAAATAACAAAAAAAAAATGCACAAATAATATACAAACACATGACAATTACCATCCTCACCATAAATTAATAATCGAAATAGTTGTGGGTCATTCCAATTAATAAACTTTATAGCACTAAGTACCAAAATATCATAAATTTGAGAGCATGACCGCACAACACAAATTTCAATCTTAAATCTATGGTCATAATGGTGAGTACCGACATCATCAATAATAAATAAATTTGAATCGCCTGAATCATATGTCGATGCATCACATGGAGGTAATAAATTGCAATAAGGATCCAAATATTTATTATCCCTTTTTCGAAAATAGTCAAGTAAAATTGGGGATGCATACTCTACTCCTAAATGTGAGATTTTATGAAAAGCGTGAGAAGAAGATCTATCACTGGGTGATACACTTTCTTCATCAAAAATAGGAGGATCGTCATAAATACTTGAAGTATCAGTAAAATCGGATGACGAATCCTCAAATAAATTTTCCCACATATAAAAAGAAGCAGCATTCTGCTCAATTAAATTAGGAGAAAAATCTTGACAAACATCCAAATCATCACAAGTATTACACGTGTCAACATTATCAATTTTTTTCTCCTCACAAAATTGATTATTCCCAATTAATTCATGATTATTTTTAGAAATAACATCATTATACAGTTTGTTCACCTCTCTCCAATTGATACACTTTGGTGGACCGATAGTAATTACAGGGGTTGGAGTCTCATCCATACCTTCTTTAATTTTTAAAATGACTACTGACCCATCTGAATACGTAGTCATCTAGATTTTCAGTATTTTGTAAAAACACGTCCACAGGATCCATTGAGGAATATGAGAAAGATGACGGGATAACAATATGAGGATCACCCATTGTAATTTACAACACATGAATTTATTTATTTATTTTGGATAGCTTCTACCCTTTGATAAGGGAGAATTTAAAAGAGGACCAACTACGGTTGTCTCCTCAAATTTCGATTTCACCTCCAGGTAGGTGGTCTGTACGAAGACTCATTAAAAACCACCAATCCTAGACAAGGTGAAACGGAATCGATTTGACAAGTTCGCGTTGGAGTAGCTTTTAATTCTAGCCTTGTTAAGAGTTTTTTTTTTATTTTTTATTTTTTATTTTTTATGAAATTTTTACTAAAAAAATGCAAAAAGTAAAACAAACTAGTCCGAAAGTCACAACTTCTTTTAAGAAAAAAAATTGTCAAATCCCCGGCAACGGCGCCAAAAACTTGTTGTCAATTTATAAAATACCGCAAGTGCACGGGCTATTATAGAATAGCGAGTGTAAGTACGGGTCGAACCCACGAGGATTTGTCAATTTTAATTATTAAAAGAATTGCAACTGTCTAACTAGATCAAATGGGGTAGAGAATAACTATAAATTACACAAAATAAAAGCCACTACGATAAATGAGAGTAACGCAAGAGATTTGTAAACAATTAGGAAATAATTAGGATTCGGGGTCCATTTATCACGTAACTAATATTGCACACTAATTTAATGTTGCCATTCCCTTTTTATAACTCAAATTAAACCGATTCTCGCCGTGTTTAATTCGGAAAATATGACGGTTATGATCAAAATTTTTTTAACGTCTCTAATAGACGGCTAAAATCCCTATTCCCTTAGAAAATACAAGTTTTAAAATTCGCAAATGTATTTAAGCATGGACTATCAAAACAATCAAAGTGCAAGCATAATCCATCAAAAATTACTATTTTTAAACCTCAAAACTTGATTTGACAAAACAATCTTGAAGGTTCTAAAACACACTCTCGTGTCGCTTTAAAATGAATACTGAATCTTTAATAACAATTAAAACAAGTAGGGAATAAACAATGATAAAATTAACGTGACAATATTAGCTAACTATGATAAACTTCACCCTACTCCTAATATAAGAATCAAGCTACCATAATGAAAGAGAAATTGCAAGAATGAGTAGAGATCTTCATTAAAAAACCAAACTTACAAATAGTTCTCTCACAACAATCTTGAATCCTCTAAAAAAAATGATAAAAACTGGGCCCTCAAATTGATTACAATCACTCAAAGTTGCTCCCCGAAATCCTCCACGAAAGTCCTCTCTAATTGTCTCTGAAATTATGATCCCAAGGGTCCTTTTTATAGGACAAGTGGTGAGGTATTTGAGTTGTGGTGGGACTCTTTCTGATTGTCCGAATAGTGTTGGTAGCTATCTCTCCACCTCTTTAATCTTTGGATCGTGATAAGGGACGGAATTTCCTCCCACTCGAAAACTCTTATATTTTCTTGTTGAACACGCATGCCGAGTTTCGTCCAGATCGGAGAAAAAAAATTTCCGACAAACAGCATTTTTTCGAACGACCGTAAAAATCAGCTTTTTCGCGCCTTTTTTGAATTGATCATCAATTTGCACCAATTTCCATCATTATCTGCAAAAATTTCACTAGGCAACTTTTTTCACAAATTAGCACAAGAATATTATAAAATTATCGAATTGCCCATTTTTGACTTAAAATTGCCATTTTCAATATGAATTCAACCATTCTCGCATTTTTTCCTCTTTTTAACAAAATAGTCCTAAGAACTTATTAAATACACTAAAATGGGACTAACAAAGTATAAATTTGGGTATAAAATATACAAAATAATGCACTCATCAAATACCCCCAAACCTAAACTTTGCTAGTCCTCGAGCAAAACTAAAAATTAAAATCTAACTCACTTTCGTAGGAATCACGATTGCACTTAGCATGTGCAACAAGCCGTTAAACCCCTAGGTTACCCTAGTGGACGAGTTTTGTCTCGTGAGGGTTTGAAGTGAATATACCCACAAAATTCAAAAACTTGACTCAATACAAAAGACACAAAAGTAATATAACCAAGTTTGAATGCAAACTTCATAAATATAGTAGAACTTCATTTTTCAATCTCAACTTATCGTGGTGTGTGCATAGCCAATATAACCGCCAATTTCAAAAGATTTGATCGTTGTATTTCTTATCCGAAAGTTCGTTTTGATTTCAAAATCTCACAGAATGCACTCACAATCGAACACTCGGAAATGGGTTATTTTCTCTCGGTATATGTGAATAAAAGAGTAAATTTATATGAACGAATTTCACATATACATAATCAAAAATGGATTTTTGTACAATGGATGAATATGATCTCATGAACAGAAAATCGATTACTTGTTGAAAACATTGAATCACACCATAGATCCTATTCGTCTTCTCTCCACACTATAACTAACTTCCCATGAGACCTATTAGGACTTTCTTTGGTTGTATTATAGGCTCGAATTTTGGCTAGAAAGAATGGCTGTTTTTGGAGTTCAAAATTTCTGAGAATATAGAGGTTTTTCGGTATTTTGACTTTTAGGCACTTTTCTTCCAACACCCATTTTTCTTTTTCTTTCGCTTTTTCTTTTCGAAATCACACGTTTTTTCACCTTTTTTTTTTCTTCCCCTTTTTTCCGACACATCAATCTTTTGCGATATTTTTTTTTTTTTTTTTGGCCTTTTTTTTCAACCGTAATGTTACCCCAGTATTCTCCTATAATGGGTATGACTTCTTTTTATGGGCTTCAAACTCTCAGTTGGAGTTAGGTAGGACAATGGGTTTTCAATAAAAGACATATTTTCTTTTTGGCTCAAATGGGCTTGCAACGGAATAATGTAAAAAGGTTGGATTTTAGGCTTAATTTTGGGCTTTCAAACGATGGCCTAATCTCATTTCTCAAGTTTCGTTCAGTTGATTTGTGTCTCAAGATGACTTACTAAGACTTCTAGTGCTTAAGATTCACATTTTGACTTTTTGTTTTCAGTAATCAAACAAAACAAATAATTTGAGATCATCAACGAATTTATCACTGAAGGAAAGATTGAGTAATTTTAACTCGGATTGATTTAAATCTCTCGAAAACGATGAATGGCACAAAATTTCATCGGGTTAAAATCTCCACATTTATTCGTTAAGCATATTAACTTTCGCCTCAATATCCATTTTCGATCATATTATATGGCTAGTGTGTAAAAATTTCATAAGATGAGAGATCTATGAATTAATTCTATATTAAGAAATCGTTTCAAAACTCAATTATATTGAAAATCTTTTTGAATTTTGGAAAATTTTTCTGATTTTTTTTTTTTCAAAAATATCATCCTTACCCCCAAACCTAAATTTTACATTGTCCTCAATGTATGCGCAAATAAAAATATGGACAAAGAAAATAAAGTAAAGAAGTAAAAATATGATACATCTTAACTGAAAAATAACAAAAAAAAATGCACAAATAATATACAAACACATGACAATTACCATCCTCACCATAAATTAATAATCGAAATAGTTGTGGGTCATTCCAATTAATAAACTTTATAGCACTAAGTACCAAAATATCATAAATTTGAGAGCATGACCGCACAACACAAATTTCAATCTTAAATCTATGGTCATAATGGTGAGTACCGACATCATCAATAATAAATAAATTTGAATCGCCTGAATCATATGTCGATGCATCACATGGAGGTAATAAATTGCAATAAGGATCCAAATATTTATTATCCCTTTTTCGAAAATAGTCAAGTAAAATTGGGGATGCATACTCTACTCCTAAATGTGAGATTTTATGAAAAGCGTGGGAAGAAGATCTATCACTGGGTGATACACTTTCTTCATCAAAAATAGGAGGATCGTCATAAATACTTGAAGTATCAGTAAAATCGGATGACGAATCCTCAAATAAATTTTCCCACATATAAAAAGAAGCAGCATTCTGCTCAATTAAATTAGGAGAAAAATTTTGACAAACATCCAAATCATCACAAGTATTACACGTGTCAACATTGTCAATTTTTTTCTCCTCACAAAATTGATTATTCCCAATTAATTCATGATTATTTTTAGAAATAACATCATTATACCGTTTGTTCACCTCTCTCCAATTGATACACTTTGGTGGACCGATAGTAATTACAGGGGTTGGAGTCTCATCCATACCTTCTTTAATTTTTAAAATGACTACTGACCCATCTGAATACGTAGTCATCTAGATTTTCAGTATTTTGTAAAAACACGTCCACAGGATCCATTGAGGAATATGAGAAAGATGACGGGATAACAATATGAGGATCACCCATTGTAATTTACAACACATGAATTTATTTATTTATTTTGGATAGCTTCTACCCTTTGATAAGGGAGAATTTAAAAGAGGACCAACTACGGTTGTCTCCTCAAATTTCGATTTCACCTCCAGGTAGGTGGTCGGTACGAAGACTCATTAAAAACCACCAATGCTAGACAAGGTGAAACGGAATCGATTTGACAAGTTCGCGTTGGAGTAGCTTTTAATTCTAGCCTTGTTAAGAGTTTTATTTTTATTTTTATTTTTTTATTTTTTTATTTTTTATGAAATTTTTACTAAAAAAATGCAAAAAGTAAAACAAACTAGTCCAAAAGTCACAACTTCTTTTAAGAAAAAAAATTGTCAAATCCCCGGCAACGGCGCCAAAATCTTGTTGTCAATTTATAAAATACCGCAAGTGCACGGGCTATTATAGAATAGCGAGTGTAAGTACGGGTCGAACCCACGAGGATTTGTCAATTTTAATTATTAAAAGAATTGCAACTGTCCAACTAGATCAAATGGGGTAGAGAATAACTATAAATTACACAAAATAAAAGCCACTACGATAAATGAGAGTAACGCAAGAGATTTGTAAACAATTAGGAAATAATTAGGATTCGGGGTCCATTTATCACGTAACTAATATTGCACACTAATTTAATGTTGCCATTCCCTTTTTATAACTCAAATTAAACCGACTCTCGCCGTGTTTAATTCGGAAAATATGACGGTTATGATCAAAATATTTTTAACGTCTCTAATAGACGGCTAAAATCCCTATTCCCTTAGAAAATACAAGTTTTAAAATTCGCAAATGTATTTAAGCATGGACTATCAAAACAATCAAAGTTCAAGCATAATCCATCAAAAATTACTATTTTTAAATCTGAAAACTTGATTTGACAAAACAATCTTGAAGGTTCTAAAACACACTCTCGTGTCGCTTTAAAATGAATACCGAATCTTTAATAACAATTAAAACAAGTAGGGAATAAACAACGATAAAATTAACGTGACAATATTAGCTAACTATGATAAACTTCACCCTACTCCTAATATAAGAATCAAGCTACCATAATGAAAGAGAAATTGCAAGAATGAGTAGAGATCTTCATTAAAAAACCAAACTTACAAATAGTTCTCTCACAACAATCTTGAATCCTCTAATAAAAATGATAAAAACTTGGCCCTCAAATTGATTACAATCACTCAAAGTTGCTCCCCGAAATCCTCCACGAAAGTCCTCTCTAATTGTCTCTGAAATTATGATCCCAAGGGTCCTTTTTATAGGACAAGTGGTGAGGTATTTGAGTTGTGGTGGGACTCTTTCTGATTGGCCGAATAGTGTTGGTAGCTATCTCTCCACCTCTTTAATCTATGGATCGTGATAAGGGACGGAATTTCCCCCCACTCGAAAACTCTTATATTTTCTTGTTGAACACGCATGCCGAGTTTCGTCCAGATCGGAGAATAAAAATTTCCGACAAACAGCATTTTTTCGAACGACCGTAAAAATCAGCTTTTTCGCGCCTTTTTTGAATTGATCATCAATTTGCACCAATTTCCATCATTATCTGCAAAAATTTCACTAGGCAACTTTTTTCACAAATTAGCACAAGAATATTATAAAATTATCGAAGTGCCCATTTTTGACTTAAAATTGCCATTTTCAATATGAATTCAACCATTCTCGCATTTTTTCCTCTTTTTAACAAAATAGTACTAAGAACTTATTAAATACACTAAAATGGGACTAACAAAGTATAAATTTGGGTATAAAATATACAAAATAATGCACTCATCAAATACCCCCAAACCTAAACTTTGCTAGTCCTCGAGCAAAACTAAAAATTAAAATCTAACTCACTTTCGTAGGAATCACGATTGCACTTAGCATGTGCAACAAGCCGTTAAACCCCTAGGTTACCCTAGTGGACGAGTTTTGTCTCGTGAGGGTTTGAAGTGAATATACCCACAAAATTCAAAAACTTGACTCTATACAAAAGACACAAAAGTAATATAACCAAGTTTGAATGCAAACTTCATAAATATAGTAGAACTTCATTTTTCAATCTCAACTTATCGTGGTGTGTGCATAGCCAATATAACCGCCAATTTCAAAAGATTTGATCGTTGTATTTCTTATCCGAAAGTTCGTTTTGATTTCAAAATCTCACAGAATGCACTCACAATCGAACACTCGGAAATGGGTTATTTTCTCTCGGTATATGTGAATAAAAGAGTAAATTTATATGAACGAATTTCACATATACATAATCAAAAATGGATTTTTATATATGATCTCATGAACAGAAAATCGATTACTTGTTGAAAACATTGAATCACACCATAGATCCTATTCGTCTTCTCTCCACACTATAACTAACTTCCCATGAGACCTATTAGGACTTTCTTTGGTTGTATTATAGGCTCGAATTTTGGCTAGAAAGAATGGCTGTTTTTGGAGTTCAAAATTTCTGAGAATATAGAGGTTTTTCGGTATTTTGACTTTTAGGCACTTTTCTTCCAACATCCATTTTTCTTTTTCTTTCGCTTTTTCTTTTCGAAATCACACTTTTTTCACCTTTTTTTTTTCATCCCCTTTTTTCCGACACATCAATCTTTTGCGATATTTTTTTTTTTTTTTTTTTGGCCTTTTTTTTCAACCGTAATGTTACCCCAGTATTCTCCTATAATGGGTATGACTTCTTTTTATGGGCTTCAAACTCTCAGTTGGAGTTAGGTAGGACAATGGGTTTTCAATAAAAGACATATTTTCTTTTTGGCTCAAATGGGCTTGCAACGGAATAATGTAAAAAGGTTGGATTTTAGGCTTAATTTTGGGCTTTCAAACGATGGCCTAATCTCATTTCTCAAGTTTCGTTCAGTTGATTTGTGTCTCAAGACAACTTACTAAGACTTCTAGTGCTTAAGATTCACATTTTGACTTTTTGTTTTCAGTAATCGAACAAAACAAATAATTTGAGATCATCAACGAATTTATCACTGAAGGAAAGATTGAGTAATTTTAACTCGGATTGATTTAAATCTCTCGAAAACGATGAATGGCACAAAATTTCATCGGGTTAAAATCTCCACATTTATTCATTAAGCATATTAACTTTCGCCTCAATATCCATTTTCGATCATATTATATGGCTAGTGTGTAAAAATTTCATAAGATGAGAGATCTATGAATTAATTCTATATTAAGAAATCGTTTCAAAACTCAATTATATTGAAAATCTTTTTGAATTTTGGAAAATTTTTCTGATTTTTTTTTTTTCAAAAATATCATCCTTACCCCCAAACCTAAATTTTACATTGTCCTCAATGTATGCGCAAATAAAAATATGGACAAAGAAAATAAAGTAAAGAAGTAAAAATATGATACATCTTAACTGAAAAATAACAAAAAAAAATGCACAAATAATATACAAACACATGACAA
The DNA here is from genome assembly GCA_949130495.1 of Sambucus nigra. Lineage (NCBI taxonomy): Eukaryota > Viridiplantae > Streptophyta > Magnoliopsida > Dipsacales > Adoxaceae > Sambucus > Sambucus nigra. The sequence continues at coordinate 525,271,344 of OX422221.1, read as the reverse complement.
TTACCATCCTCACCATAAATTAATAATCGAAATAGTTGTGGGTCATTCCAATTAATAAACTTTATAGCACTAAGTACCAAAATATCATAAATTTGAGAGCATGACCGCACAACACAAATTTCAATCTTAAATCTATGGTCATAATGGTGAGTACCGACATCATCAATAATAAATAAATTTGAATCGCCTGAATCATATGTCGATGCATCACATGGAGGTAATAAATTGCAATAAGGATCCAAATATTTACTATCCCTTTTTCGAAAATAGTCAAGTAAAATTGGGGATGCATACTCTACTCCTAAATGTGAGATTTTATGAAAAGCGTGGGAAGAAGATCTATCACTGGGTGATACACTTTCTTCATCAAAAATAGGAGGATCGTCATAAATACTTGAAGTATCAGTAAAATCGGATGACGAATCCTCAAATAAATTTTCCCACATATAAAAAGAAGCAGCATTCTGCTCAATTAAATTAGGAGAAAAATTTTGACAAACATCAAAATCATCACAAGTATTACACGTGTCAACATTGTCAATTTTTTTCTCCTCACAAAATTGATTATTCCCAATTAATTCATGATTATTTTTAGAAATAACATCATTATACCGTTTGTTCACCTCTCTCCAATTGATACACTTTGGTGGACCGATAGTAATTACAGGGGTTGGAGTCTCATCCATACCTTCTTTAATTTTTAAAATGACTACTGACCCATCTGAATACGTAGTCATCTAGATTTTCAGTATTTTGTAAAAACACGTCCACAGGATCCATTGAGGAATATGAGAAAGATGACGGGATAACAATATGAGGATCACCCATTGTAATTTACAACACATGAATTTATTTATTTATTTTGGATAGCTTCTACCCTTTGATAAGGGAGAATTTAAAAGAGGACCAACTACGGTTGTCTCCTCAAATTTCGATTTCACCTCCAGGTAGGTGGTCGGTACGAAGACTCATTAAAAACCACCAATGCTAGACAAGGTGAAACGGAATCGATTTGACAAGTTCGCGTTGGAGTAGCTTTTAATTCTAGCCTTGTTAAGAGTTTTATTTTTATTTTTATTTTTTTATTTTTTTATTTTTTATGAAATTTTTACTAAAAAAATGCAAAAAGTAAAACAAACTAGTCCAAAAGTCACAACTTCTTTTAAGAAAAAAAATTGTCAAATCCCCGGCAACGGCGCCAAAATCTTGTTGTCAATTTATAAAATACCGCAAGTGCACGGGCTATTATAGAATAGCGAGTGTAAGTACGGGTCGAACCCACGAGGATTTGTCAATTTTAATTATTAAAAGAATTGCAACTGTCCAACTAGATCAAATGGGGTAGAGAATAACTATAAATTACACAAAATAAAAGCCACTACGATAAATGAGAGTAACGCAAGAGATTTGTAAACAATTAGGAAATAATTAGGATTCGGGGTCCATTTATCACGTAACTAATATTGCACACTAATTTAATGTTGCCATTCCCTTTTTATAACTCAAATTAAACCGACTCTCGCCGTGTTTAATTCGGAAAATATGACGGTTATGATCAAAATATTTTTAACGTCTCTAATAGACGGCTAAAATCCCTATTCCCTTAGAAAATACAAGTTTTAAAATTCGCAAATGTATTTAAGCATGGACTATCAAAACAATCAAAGTTCAAGCATAATCCATCAAAAATTACTATTTTTAAATCTGAAAACTTGATTTGACAAAACAATCTTGAAGGTTCTAAAACACACTCTCGTGTCGCTTTAAAATGAATACCGAATCTTTAATAACAATTAAAACAAGTAGGGAATAAACAACGATAAAATTAACGTGACAATATTAGCTAACTATGATAAACTTCACCCTACTCCTAATATAAGAATCAAGCTACCATAATGAAAGAGAAATTGCAAGAATGAGTAGAGATCTTCATTAAAAAACCAAACTTACAAATAGTTCTCTCACAACAATCTTGAATCCTCTAATAAAAATGATAAAAACTTGGCCCTCAAATTGATTACAATCACTCAAAGTTGCTCCCCGAAATCCTCCACGAAAGTCCTCTCTAATTGTCTCTGAAATTATGATCCCAAGGGTCCTTTTTATAGGACAAGTGGTGAGGTATTTGAGTTGTGGTGGGACTCTTTCTGATTGGCCGAATAGTGTTGGTAGCTATCTCTCCACCTCTTTAATCTATGGATCGTGATAAGGGACGGAATTTCCCCCCACTCGAAAACTCTTATATTTTCTTGTTGAACACGCATGCCGAGTTTCGTCCAGATCGGAGAATAAAAATTTCCGACAAACAGCATTTTTTCGAACGACCGTAAAAATCAGCCTTTTCGCGCCTTTTTTGAATTGATCATCAATTTGCACCAATTTCCATCATTATCTGCAAAAATTTCACTAGGCAACTTTTTTCACAAATTAGCACAAGAATATTATAAAATTATCGAAGTGCCCATTTTTGACTTAAAATTGCCATTTTCAATATGAATTCAACCATTCTCGCATTTTTTCCTCTTTTTAACAAAATAGTCCTAAGAACTTATTAAATACACTAAAATGGGACTAACAAAGTATAAATTTGGGTATAAAATATACAAAATAATGCACTCATCAAATACCCCCAAACCTAAACTTTGCTAGTCCTCGAGCAAAACTAAAAATTAAAATCTAACTCACTTTCGTAGGAATCACGATTGCACTTAGCATGTGCAACAAGCCGTTAAACCCCTAGGTTACCCTAGTGGACGAGTTTTGTCTCGTGAGGGTTTGAAGTGAATATACCCACAAAATTCAAAAACTTGACTCAATACAAAAGACACAAAAGTAATATAACCAAGTTTGAATGCAAACTTCATAAATGTAGTAGAACTTCATTTTTCAATCTCAACTTATCGTGGTGTGTGCATAGCCAATATAACCGCCAATTTCAAAAGATTTGATCGTTGTATTTCTTATCCGAAAGTTCGTTTTGATTTCAAAATCTCACAGAATGCACTCACAATCGAACACTCGGAAATGGGTTATTTTCTCTCGGTATATGTGAATAAAAGAGTAAATTTATATGAACGAATTTCACATATACATAATCAAAAATGGATTTTTATACAATGGATGAATATGATCTCATGAACAGAAAATCGATTACTTGTTGGAAACATTGAATCACACCATAGATCCTATTCGTCTTCTCTCCACACTATAACTAACTTCCCATGAGATCTATTAGGACTTTCTTTGGTTGTATTATAGGCTCGAATTTTGGCTAGAAAGAATGGCTGTTTTTGGAGTTCAAAATTTCTGAGAATATAGAGGTTTTTCGGTATTTTGACTTTTAGGCACTTTTCTTCCAACATCCATTTTTCTTTTTCTTTCGCTTTTTCTTTTCGAAATCACACTTTTTTCACCTTTTTTTTTCTTCCCCTTTTTTCCGACACATCAATCTTTTGCGATTTTTTTTTTTTTTTTTTTTGGCCTTTTTTTTCAACCGTAATGTTACCCCAGTATTCTCCTATAATGGGTATGACTTCTTTTTATGGGCTTCAAACTCTCAGTTGGAGTTAGGTAGGACAATGGGTTTTCAATAAAAGACATATTTTCTTTTTGGCTCAAATGGGCTTGCAACGGAATAATGTAAAAACGTTGGATTTTAGGCTTAATTTTGGGCTTTCAAACAATGGCCTAATCTCATTTCTCAAGTTTCGTTCAGTTGATTTGTGTCTCAAGACGACTTACTAAGACTTCTAGTGCTTAAGATTCACATTTTGACTTTTTGTTTTCAGTAATCGAACAAAACAAATAATTTGAGATCATCAACGAATTTATCACTGAAGGAAAGATTGAGTAATTTTAACTCGGATTGATTTATATCTCTCGAAAACGATGAATGGCACAAAATTTCATCGGGTTAAAATCTCCACATTTATTCGTTAAGCATATTAACTTTCGCCTCAATATCCATTTTCGATCATATTATATGGCTAGTGTGTAAAAATTTCATAAGATGAGAGATCTATGAATTAATTCTATATTAAGAAATCGTTTCAAAACTCAATTATATTGAAAATCTTTTCGAATTTTGGAAAAATTTTCTGATTTTTTTTTTTTTCAAAAATATCATCCTTACCCCCAAACCTAAATTTTACATTGTCCTCAATGTATGCGCAAATAAAAATATGGACAAAGAAAATAAAGTAAAGAAGTAAAAATATGATACATCTTAACTAAAAAATAACAAAAAAAAATGCACAAATAATATACAAACACATGACAATTACCATCCTCACCATAAATTAATAATCGAAATAGTTGTGGGTCATTCCAATTAATAAACTTTATAGCACTAAGTACCAAAATATCATAAATTTGAGAGCATGACCGCACAACACAAATTTCAATCACTACACCAAATCTGCCCATTTGTCAAGGTCATTGACCTTGACAAATCCACCTTGTCAAGGTCAATGACCGTGACATTTCGAGGCGAGACAACTTTTTTTGTCACGGTCGTGTCACGGTCGTTGACCTTGACAAAAAACTCGCGTTTTGTGTCACGGTCGTGTCACGGTCATTGACCTTGACACGTTTGTCACGGTTTATAACCGTGACAAAGCCGTGACCCTTAGTAAAAAAATTGTCACGGTCAATGACCGTGACAATTCTGGGCAGAATTAAAAAAAAAAACTGCTGGGCAGTATGGCCACTGCCACTGCCCAGCAGTATATTTGTACCTGTTATAGCAACGTTGTACCTGTTCCATACATCATATATCCGAACAAACTAAAGATAATGCAAATTGTTTTGTGAAGAATCCTAATACGAACCAGAATTGGTTGAAAACTCAAAACAGCTTATGATAACTATACACTAAGAAGACGTTTAAATGAAAAGTATGTCATCCATGTGGGCACCCTTGTGTTCGTTATGGATGTCTTTTCATGGTACATTTGGTTTCTAGGAAATTGACTTTAGAATCTAAAGTTTAAAATTTAATAAACATGACTTCGGCCCCCATTTAGCTGTTCGTCTGTTAAGGAAAAAAGTTTGTCACTCCATACATACCCCCCATGAAAAACTTCCAAAATAAGAAATCAAAACGGAACCCGACCCAGAAAATTGAGTTGCATATCTCCATCCGCAAATGAAACTAGCCACTGTCGGTGTTATTGAGCCACAACATCAACCCCAATGGTCGTTTCTGGCCAGGCTCAACATTTGGTTATGGATATATAGTGCACATCGGTAAAAGCTCAAATCAGGCGTCAAAGAAGAGGGTGAAGAATGATAGACCTGATTAGTGATTCCAGATGTAAATAAAGAATGTTCAGCGATGAAGACAAAGTAACGATATACTACAAGTTGAAAAAAAACACTTCGAGCATGCAAATATCACACGATATGTTCATACAAATTATATGCCATTCGAACTTAAAAGCACAAGACATGTTATACTACACGTTCAATGAAGAAACATTAAAAACACAGTTTATTGAATAGCATGAGTGAGAATATGTATGGTTGGGGATTGTGTGTGTGTGTTGTGGTGGTGGTGGGGGGGGGGGGGGACCAAATTGGACACCTCGCAAGCATTTATCGTGATAATATCCATGAAAAAGCCCCTCTCGTTCAATGTGTCACTGCTGCAGGCAAATTACATAATAAAAAATTAATATAATAGATTTTTTACAAGCAAAACAATTATGGTGATTTGAGGTTTTACCGCAACTAATTCTTTGATGTTAAATTTAGCCTCTAACAATTTCATTTCTTGAGGTTCCCTCGAGATGACTTTCAGTGGCACAAAAAGTGTTACAGGATATTTTTTGCATCACTAAAAGTCACTCTGGGGTTTAAGCCTTAAGAAATGAAACTGTTGGGGGGGCAAATTCAATATCAAATAAATAATGAGCTCCAAAGCCCAAGTGACCCATAAAATTAATAATAGACAATTTAAAAAAAAAACTAAACATGAGATAGAAAATGTCAATTTAGCAGTAGATATAAACACATTGAAAGTTTATCATAGGAGCGATTCGTGATTGTAAGTGTACCAATACAGGAGTCATCTGAGGATCTTTAGTTCTTCAACATAAGGAATTGATAAGGGGTAAAAGATGAAAAATATTCTCCCATCAACAATGACACTAACCTAGCCAATTTCATGACACAATTAATAACCTATCTTGTCCGGTAAGAGATTTATTTCAATTTATGGAACCTAGCCTCACTAGAACAATTACTAAAAAAATATATTTAAATTATAGATCGGAAAGGACAATTTACCAATTGGAGCTGTGTTTGGAGCACTTGAGTTAGGACCATCTTCTCCATTACTCTTTTCTAAAATAAGTCGTCATATTTTAAATTATTCAGAACATATGAAAATAATAAATTCAGAAATAACAAAAATTCCTAGTAAGAGGCATAACAAAAATCTATGGATACAAATGCAGATCCAATGGATAGGAAAGAGATATTACTTACCCTGGACTGGGGCCGTTTCTTGAGCAGTCGTGTTAAGACCATCTACTCCATGACTGGGTTCTGAAAGAAATAATAATATTTTAAACGATTCAAAACATATAAAAATAACAAATTCAGAAATAATAAAAGTTAATCTAGGAATAAATAATCAGAGCCAATGAATCAGAAAGAAAGATTATTTACTGCTGATTGGAGCCGTTTCTTGAGCATTCAAATTAGGACCATCTGCCCCATGACTGGTTTCTAAAATAAGTAATGATATTTTAAATTATTCAAAACGCATAAAGATAACAAATTCAGAAATAATGAAGATTCCTACTAGGAGGCTTAACAAAATCCAGGGATATAATAACCGAGCTAATGGATCGGAAAGATATATTACTTACTCTCGACTGGAGCCATTTCTTGAGCACTCGTATTCGTACCATCAGCTCCATGACTGATTTCTAAAAGAAAAAATCATATATACATGCAAAATGAGACAAAAAATACATCAATACAGTCTAGGTCTAATCATAAAAAATGCATAAAGATAGGAATGGTTGGCAGGGTTATAATAATAAATGCAAACTAGTTCTAAATCATCCTTTTATCTTTTATAATTGTGTTTTAAGGAGTGATAAACAATGTGGAAACACATGAAGGATGATGGGAATTCGAGTTTCTTATGTTATTGGTTCGCTAAACACAATCCTATGATTTTAGAATAAATTCCATGTGTGTATTATTTTTAGGGATTTAATCAATGGATTCATTTAAGACATGATGTGGTAGATTCATTGTAAAAATCTAGAGATAGGGAAAACGTTTTATATTGGTTCAATAATGTGAAGCACAAAATTTTCGAAATGGTCTACACACCTAAATTGAATCTCAATCCTCCACCCCACCCCCTCCCCCACCACACACCACCACACACACACACACACACACCCCACCCACCCCACCCAACCCCCTACCCCCCCTCCCCCACCCCCTCTCCCACCACACACCACCACACACACCCCACCCCCTGCCCCCCTCCACCACCCCCTCCCCCACCACACACCACCACACACACACACACACCCCACCCTACCCCACCCCCTGCCCCCCTCCACCACCCCCTCCCCCCTCCCCCAAAACACACCACCACACACACACACACACCGCACCCCACCCCACCCCACCCCCTCCCCCCTCCACCACCCCCTCCCCCACCCTGCCCCACCCCGCCCCACCCCCTGCCCCCCTCCACCACCTCCTCCCCCACCCTGCCCCATCCCGCCCCACCCCCCACACACGCACACACATACACACATATATATATACACATACATACATAAATATACAGACAAATATATATATATAAATGGAAGAGAGAGAGAGAGAGAAATTGGACCTGAGAGAGAGAGAGAGAGAGAGAGAGCAGCGTCGAGTCGAGAGAGAGAGAGAGAGAGAGGGAGGGAACGGTGGGAGGGAAAAAAGAAGGGGGAAAGGGTTTTTGCTGGAAAAGTTGTCACGGTCGTGTCAAGGTCATTGACCGTGACACGAATTGTCACGGTCATTGACCGTGACACGACCGTGACAAATTGAATTGTCACGGGCTTGTCACGATCAATGACCGTGACAATTCGTTGTCACGGTCGTGTCAAGGTCAATGATCGTGACATAAAACGGGTGTTTTTTTGTCACGGTCAATGACCTTGACAAGGCTGGCCGGCTGAAAGGTGACAATTTGCCCATTTTGGTGTAGTGAATCTTAAATCTATGGTCATAATGGTGAGTACCGACATCATCAATAATAAATAAATTTGAATCGCCTGAATCATATGTCGATGCATCACATGGAGGTAATAAATTGCAATAAGGATCCAAATATTTATTATCCCTTTTTCGAAAATAGTCAAGTAAAATTGGGGATGCATACTCTACTCCTAAATGTGAGATTTTATGAAAAGCGTGGGAAGAAGATCTATCACTGGGTGATACACTTTCTTCATCAAAAATAGGAGGATCGTCATAAATACTTGAAGTATCAGTAAAATCGGATGACGAATCCTCAAATAAATTTTCCCACATATAAAAAGAAGCAGCATTCTGCTCAATTAAATTAGGAGAAAAATCTTGACAAACATCCAAATCATCACAAGTATTACACGTGTCAACATTGTCAATTTTTTTCTCCTCACAAAATTGATTATTCCCAATTAATTCATGATTATTTTTAGAAATAACATCATTATACCGTTTGTTCACCTCTCTCCAATTGATACACTTTGGTGGACCGATAGTAATTACAGGGGTTGGAGTCTCATCCATACCTTCTTTAATTTTTAAAATGACTACTGACCCATCTGAATACGTAGTCATCTAGATTTTCAGTATTTTGTAAAAACACGTCCACATGATCCATTGAGGAATATGAGAAAGATGACGGGATAACAATATGAGGATCACCCATTGTAATTTACAACACATGAATTTATTTATTTATTTTGGATAGCTTCTACCCTTTGATAAGGGAGAATTTAAAAGAGGTCCAACTACGGTTGTCTCCTCAAATTTCGATTTCACCTCCACGTAGGTGGTCGGTACGAAGACTCATTAAAAACCACCAATGCTAGACAAGGTGAAACGGAATCGATTTGACAAGTTCGCGTTGGAGTAGCTTTTAATTCTAGCCTTGTTAAGAGTTTTTTTTTTTTTTATTTTTTTATTTTTTTTTTTTTTTATTTTTTATGAAATTTTTACTAAAAAAATGCAAAAAGTAAAACAAACTAGTCCAATAGTCACAACTTCTTTTAAGAAAAAAAATTGTCAAATCCCCGGCAACGGCGCCAAAAACTTGTTGTCAATTTATAAAATACCGCAAGTGCACGGGCTATTATAGAATAGCGAGTGTAAGTACGGATCGAACCCACGAGGATTTGTCAATTTTAATTATTAAAAGAATTGCAACTGTCCAACTAGATCAAATGGGGTAGAGAATAACTATAAATTACACAAAATAAAAGCCACTACGATAAATGAGAGTAACGCAAGAGATTTGTAAACAATTAGGAAATAATTAGGATTCGGGGTCCATTTATCACGTAACTAATATTGCACACTAATTTAATGTTGCCATTCCCTTTTTATAACTCAAATTAAACCGACTCTCGCCGTGTTTAATTCGGAAAATATGACGGTTATGATCAAAATATTTTTAACGTCTCTAATAGACGACTAAAATCCCTATTCCCTTAGAAAATACAAGTTTTAAAATTCGCAAAAGTATTTAAGCATGGACTATCAAAACAATCAAAGTTCAAGCATAATCCATCAAAAATTACTATTTTTAAATCTCAAAACTTGATTTGACAAAACAATCTTGAAGGTTCTAAAACACACTCTCGTGTCGCTTTAAAATGAATACCGAATCTTTAATAACAATTAAAACAAGTAGGGAATAAACAACGATAAAATTAACGTGACAATATTAGCTAACTATGATAAACTTCACCCTACTCCTAATATAAGAATCAAACTACCATAATGAAAGAGAAATTGCAAGAATGAGTAGAGATCTTCATTAAAAAACCAAACTTACAAATAGTTCTCTCACAACAATCTTGAATCCTCTAAAAAAAATGATAAAAACTTGGCCCTCAAATTGATTACAATCACTCAAAGTTGCTCCCCGAAATCCTCCACGAAAGTCCTCTCTAATTGTCTCTGAAATTATGATCCCAAGGGTCCTTTTTATAGGACAAGTGGTGAGGTAGTTGAGTTGTGGTGGGACTCTTTCTGATTGGCCGAATAGTGTTGGTAGCTATCTCTCCACCTCTTTAATCTTTGGATCGTGATAAGGGACGGAATTTCCCCCCACTCGAAAAATCTTATATTTTCTTGTTGAACACGCATGCCGAGTTTCGTCCAGATCGGAGAATAAAAATTTCCCACAAACAGCATTTTTTCGAACGACCGTAAAAATCAGCTTTTTCGCGCCTTTTTTGAATTGATCATCAATTTGCACCAATTTCCATCATTATCTGCAAAAATTTCACTAGGCAAATTTTTTCACAAATTAGCACAAGAATATTATAAAATTATCGAAGTGCCCATTTTTGACTTAAAATTGCCATTTTCAATATGAATTCAACCATTCTCGCATTTTTCCCTCTTTTTAATAAAATAGTCCTAAGAACTTATTAAATACACTAAAATGGGACTAACAAAGTATAAATTTGGGTATCAAATATACAAAATAATGCACTCATCAAATACCCCCAAACCTAAACTTTGCTAGTCCTCGAGCAAAACTAAAAATTAAAATCTAACTCACTTTCGTAGGAATCACGATTGCACTTAGCATGTGCAACAAGCCGTTAAACCCCTAGGTTACCCTAGTGGACGAGTTTTGTCTCGTGAGGGTTTGCAGTGAATATACCCACAAAATTCAAAAACTTGACACAATACAAAAGACACAAAAGTAATATAACCAAGTTTGAATGCAAACTTCATAAATATAGTAGAACTTCATTTTTCAATCTCAACTTATCGTGGTGTGTGCATAGCCAATATAACCGCCAATTTCAAAAGATTTGATCGTTGTATTTCTTATCCGAAAGTTCGTTTTGATTTCAAAATCTCACAGAATGCACTCACAATCGAACACTCGGAAATGGGTTATTTTCTCTCGGTATATGTGAATAAAAGAGTAAATTTATGTGAACGAATTTCACATATACATAATCAAAAATGGATTTTTATACAATGGATGAATATGATCTCATGAACAGAAAATCGATTACTTGTTGGAAACATTGAATCACACCATAGATCCTATTCGTCTTCTCTCCACACTATAACTAACTTCCCATGAGATCAATTAGGACTTTCTTTGGTTGTATTATAGGCTCGAATTTTGGCTAGAAAGAATGGCTGTTTTTGGAGTTCAAAATTTGTGAGAATATAGAGGTTTTTTGGTATTTTGACTTTTAGGCACTTTTCTTCCAACATCCATTTTTCTTTTTCTTTCGCTTTTTCTTTTCGAAATCACACTTTTTTCACCTTTTTTTTTCTTCCCCTTTTTTCCGACACATCAATCTTTTGCGATTTTTTTTTTTGGCCTTTTTTTTCAATCGTAATGTTACCCCAGTATTCTCCTATAATGGGTATGACTTCTTTTTATGGGCTTCAAACTCTCAGTTGGAGTTAGGTAGGACAATGGGTTTTCAATAAAAGACATATTTTCTTTTTGGCTCAAATGGGCTTGCAACGGAATAATGTAAAAAGGTTGGATTTTAGGCTTAATTTTGGGCTTTCAAACAATGGCCTAATCTCATTTCTCAAGTTTCGTTCAGTTGATTTGTGTCTCAAGACGACTTACTAAGACTTCTAGTGCTTAAGATTCACATTTTGACTTTTTGTTTTCAGTAATCGAACAAAACAAATAATTTGAGATCATCAACGAATTTATCACTGAAGGAAAGATTGAGTAATTTTAACTCGGATTGATTTATATCTCTCGAAAACGATGAATGGCACAAAATTTCATCGGGTTAAAATCTCCACATTTATTCGTTAAGCATATTAACTTTCGCCTCAATATCCATTTTCGATCATATTATATGGCTAGTGTGTAAAAATTTCATAAGATGAGAGATCTATGAATTAATTCTATATTAAGAAATCGTTTCAAAACTCAATTATATTGAAAATCTTTTCGAATTTTGGAAAATTTTTCTGATTTTTTTTTTTTTCAAAAATATCATCCTTACCCCCAAACCTAAATTTTACATTGTCCTTAATGTATGCGCAAATAAAAATATGGACAAAGAAAATAAAGTAAAGAAGTAAAAATATGATACATCTTAACTAAAAAATAACAAAAAAAAATGCACAAATAATATACAAACACATGACAATTACCATCCTCACCATAAATTAATAATCGAAATAGTTGTGGGTCATTCCAATTAATAAACTTTATAGCACTAAGTACCAAAATATCATAAATTTGAGAGAATGACCGCACAACACAAATTTCAATCACTACACCAAATCTGCCCATTTGTCAAGGTCATTGACCTTGACAAATCCACCTTGTCAAGGTCAATGACCGTGACATTTCGAGGCGAGACAACTTTTTTTGTCACGGTCGTGTCACGGTCGTTGACCTTGACAAAAAACCCGCGTTTTGTGTCACGGTCGTGTCACGGTCATTGACCTTGACACGTTTGTCACGGTTTATAATCGTGACAAAGCCGTGACCCTTAGTAAAAAAATTGTCACGGTCAATGACCGTGACAAGGCCGTGACAAAATTGTCACGGGCTTGTCACGGTCAATGACCGTGACAATTCTGGGCAGAATTAAAAAAAAAACTGCTGGGCAGTATGGCCACTGCCACTGCCCAGCAGTATATTTGTACCTGTTATAGCAACGTTGTACCTGTTCCAAACATCATATATCCGAACAAACTAAAGATAATGCAAATTGTTTTGTGAAGAATCCTAATACTAACCAGAATTGGTTGAAAACTCGAAACAGCTTATGATAACTATACACTAAGAAGACGTTTAAATGAAAAGTATGTCATCCATGTGGGCACCCTTGTGTTCGTTATGGATGTCTTTTCATAGTACATTTGGTTTCTAGGAAATTGACTTTAGAATCTAAAGTTTAAAATTTAATAAACATGACTTCGGCCCCCATTTAGCTGTTCGTCTGTTAAGCAAAAAAGTTTGTCACTCCATACATACCCCCCATGAAAAACTTCCAAAATAAGAAATCAAAACGGAACCCGACCCAGAAAATTGAGTTGCATATCTCCATCCGCAAATGAAACTAGCCACTGTCGGTGTTATTGAGCCACATAATCAACCCCAATGGTCGTTTCTGGCCAGGCTCAACATTTGGTTATGGATATATAGTGCACATCGGTAAAAGCTCAAATCAGGCGTCAAAGAAGAGGGTGAAGAATGATAGACCTGATTAGTGATTCCAGATGTAAATAAAGAATGTTCAGCGATGAAGACAAAGTAACGATATACTACAAGTTGAAAAAAAACACTTTGAGCATGCACATATCACACGATATGTTCATACAAATTATATGCCATTCGAACTTAAAAGCACAAGACATGTTATACTACACGTTCAATGAAGAAACATTAAAAACACAGTTTATTGAATAGCATGAGTGAGAATATGTATGGTTGGGGATTGTGTGTGTGTGTTGTGGTGGTGGTGGTGGGGGGGGGGGGGGGGACCAAATTGGACACCTCGCAAGCATTTATCGTGATAATATCCATGAAAAAGCCCCTCCCGTTCAATGTGTCACTGCTGCAGGCAAATTACATAATAAAAAATTAATATAATAGATTTTTTACAAGCAAAACAATTATGGTGATTTGAGGTTTTACCGCAACTAATTCTTTGATGTTAAATTTAGCCTCTAACAATTTCATTTCTTGAGGTTCCCTCGAGATGACTTTCAGTGACACAAAAAGTGTTACAGGATATTTTTTGCATCACTAAAAGTCACTCTGGGGTTTAAGCCTTAAGAAATGAAACTGTTGGGGGGGCAAATTCAATATCAAATAAATAATGAGCTCCAAAGCCCAAGTGACACATAAAATTAATAATAGACAATTTAAAAAAAAAAACTAAACATGAGATAGAAAATGTCAATTTAGCAGTAGATATAAACACATTGAAAGTTTATCATAGGAGCGATTCGTGATTGTAAGTGTACCAATACAGGAGTCATCTGAGGATCTTTAGTTCTTCAACATAAGGAATTGATAAGGGGTAAAAGATGAAAAATATTCTCCCATCAACAATGACACTAACCTAGCCAATTTCATGACACAATTAATAACCTATCTTGTCCGGTAAGAGATTTATTTCAATTTATGGAACCTAGCCTCACTAGAATAATTACTAAAAAAATATATTTAAATTATAGATCGGAAAGGACAATTTACCAATTGGAGCTGTGTTTGGAGCACTTGAGTTAGGACCATCTTCTCCATTACTCTTTTCTAAAATAAGTCGTCATATTTTAAATTATTCAGAACATATGAAAATAATAAATTCAGAAATAACAAAAATTCCTAGTAAGAGGCATAACAAAAATCTATGGATACAAATGCAGATCCAATGGATAGGAAAGAGATATTACTTACCCTGGACTGGGGCCGTTTCTTGAGCAGTCGTGTTAAGACCATCTACTCCATGACTGGGTTCTGAAAGAAATAATAATATTTTAAACGATTCAAAACATATAAAAATAACAAATTCAGAAATAATAAAAGTTAATCTAGGAATAAATAATCAGAGCCAATGAATCAGAAAGAAAGATTATTTACTGCTGATTGGAGCCGTTTCTTGAGCATTCAAATTAGGACCATCTGCCCCATGACTGGTTTCTAAAATAAGTAATGATATTTTAAATTATTCAAAACGCATAAAGATAACAAATTCAGAAATAATGAAGATTCCTACTAGGAGGCTTAACAAAATCCAGGGATATAATAACCGAGCTAATGGATCGGAAAGATATATTACTTACTCTCGACTGGAGCCATTTCTTGAGCACTCGTATTCGTACCATCAGCTCCATGACTGATTTCTAAAAGAAAAAATCATATATACATGCAAAATGAGACAAAAAATACATCAATACAGTCTAGGTCTAATCATAAAAAATGCATAAAGATAGGAATGGTTGGCAGGGTTATAATAATAAATGCAAACTAGTTCTAAATCATCCTTTTATCTTTTATAATTGTGTTTTAAGGAGTGATAAACAATGTGGAAACACATGAAGGATGATGGGAATTAGAGTTTCTTATGTTATTGGTTCGCTAAACACAATCCTATGATTTTAGAATAAATTCCATGTGTGTATTATTTTTAGGGATTTAATCAATGGATTCATTTAAGACATGATGTGGTAGATTCATTGTAAAAATCTAGAGATAGGCAAAACGTTTTATATTGGTTCAATAATGTGAAGCACAAAATTTTCGAAATGGTCTACACACCTAAATTGAATCTCAATCCTCCACCCCACCCCCTCCCCCACCACACACCACCACACACACACACACACACACCCCACCCGCCCCACCCAACCCCCTACCCCCCTCCCCCACCACACACCACCACACACACCCCACCCCCTGCCCCCCTCCACCACCCCCTCCCCCACCACACACCACCACGCACACACACACACCCCACCCTACCCCACCCCCTGCCCCCCTCCACCACCCCCTCCCCCTCCCCCAAAACACACCACCACACACACACACACACCGCACCCCACCCCACCCCACCCCCTCCCCCCTCCACCACCCCCTCCCCCACCCTGCCCCACCCCGCCCCACCCCCTGCCCCCCTCCACCACCCCCTCCCCCACCCTGCCCCACCCCCCACACACGCACACACATACACACATATATATATACACATACATACATAAATATACAGACAAATATATATATATAAATGGAAGAGAGAGAGAGAGAGAAATTGGACCTGAGAGAGAAAGAGAGAGAGAGAGCAGCGTCGAGTCGAGAGAGAGAGGGAGAGAGAGGGAGGGAACGGTGGGAGGGAAAAAAGAAGGGGGAAAGGGTTTTTGCTGGAAAAGTTGTCACGATCGTGTCAAGGTCATTGACCGTGACACGAATTGTCACGGTCATTGACCGTGACACGACCGTGACAAATTGAATTGTCACGGGCTTGTCACGGTCAATGACCGTGACAATTCGTTGTCACGGTCGTGTCAAGGTCAATGACCGTGACATAAAACGCGTGTTTTTTTGTCACGGTCAATGACCTTGACAAGGCTGGCCGGCTGAAAGGTGACAATTTGCCCATTTTGGTGTAGTGAATCTTAAATCTATGGTCATAATGGTGAGTACCGACATCATCAATAATAAATAAATTTGAATCGCCTGAATCATATGTCGATGCATCACATGGAGGTAATAAATTTCAATAAGGATCCAAATATTTATTATCCCTTTTTCGAAAATAGTCAAGTAAAATTGGGGATGCATACTCTACTCCTAAATGTGAGATTTTATGAAAAGCGTGGGAAGAAGATCTATCACTGGGTGATACACTTTCTTCATCAAAAATAGGAGGATCATCATAAATACTTGAAGTATCAGTAAAATCGGATGACGAATCCTCAAATAAATTTTCCCACATATAAAAAGAAGCAGCATTCTGCTCAATTAAATTAGGAGAAAAATCTTGACAAACATCCAAATCATCACAAGTATTACACGTGTCAACATTGTCAATTTTTTTCTCCTCACAAAATTGATTATTCCCAATTAATTCATGATTATTTTTAGAAGTAACATCATTATACCGTTTGTTCACCTCTCTCCAATTGATACACTTTGGTGGACCGATAGTAATTACAGGGGTTGGAGTCTCATCCATACCTTCTTTAATTTTTAAAATGACTACTGACCCACCTGAATACGTAGTCATCTAGATTTTCAGTATTTTGTAAAAACACGTCCACAGGATCCATTGAGGTATATGAGAAAGATGACGGGATAACAATATGAGGATCACCCATTGTAATTTACAACACATGAATTTATTTATTTATTTTGGATAGCTTCTACCCTTTGATAAGGGAGAATTTAAAAGAGGACCAACTACGGTTGTCTCCTCAAATTTCGATTTCACCTCCAGGTAGGTGGTCGGTACGAAGACTCATTAAACACCACCAATCCTAGACAAGGTGAAACGGAATCGATTTGACAAGTTCGCGTTGGAGTAGCTTTTAATTCTAGCCTTGTTAAGAGTTTTTTTTTTATTTTATTTTTTTATTTTTTTATTTTTTATGAAATTTTTACTAAAAAAATGCAAAAAGTAAAACAAACTAGTCCGAAAGTCACAACTTCTTTTAAGAAAAAAAATTGTCAAATCCCCGGCAACGGCGCCAAAAACTTGTTGTCAATTTATAAAATACCGCAAGTGCACGGGCTATTATAGAATAGCGAGTGTAAGTACGGGTCGAAGCCACGAGGATTTGTCAATTTTAATTATTAAAAGAATTGCAACTGTCCAACTAGATCAAATGGGGTAGAGAATAACTATAAATTACACAAAATAAAAGCCACTACGATAAATGAGAGTAACGCAAGAGATTTGTAAACAATTAGGAAATAATTAGGATTCGGGGTCCATTTATCACGTAACTAATATTGCACACTAATTTAATGTTGCAATTCCCTTTTTATAACTCAAATTAAACCGACTCTCGCCGTGTTTAATTCGGAAAATATGACGGTTATGATCAAAATATTTTTAACGTCTCTAATAGACGGCTAAAATCCCTATTCCCTTAGAAAATACAAGTTTTAAAATTCGCAAATGTATTTAAGCATGGACTATCAAAACAATCAAAGTGCAAGCATAATCCATCAAAAATTACTATTTTTAAATCTCAAAACTTGATTTGACAAAACAATCTTGAAAGTTCTAAAACACACTCTCGTGTCGCTTTAAAATGAATACCGAATCTTTAATAACAATTAAAACAAGTAGGGAATAAACAACGATAAAATTAACGTGACAATATTAGCTAACTATGATAAACTTCACCCTACTCCTAATATAAGAATCAAGCTACAATAATGAAAGAGAAATTGCAAGAATGAGTAGAGATCTTCATTAAAAAACCAAACTTACAAATAGTTCTCTCACAACAATCTTGAATCCTCTAAAAAATGATAAAAACTTGGCCCTCAAATTGATTACAATCACTCAAAGTTGCTCCCCGAAATCCTCCACGAAAGTCCTCTCTAATTGTCTCTGAAATTATGATCCCAATGGTCCTTTTTATAGGACAAGTGGTGAGGTATTTGAGTTGTGGTGGGACTCTTTCTGATTGGCCGAATAGTGTTGGTAGCTATCTCTCCACCTCTTTAATCTTTGGATCGTGATAAGGGACGGAATTTCCCCCCACTCGAAAATTCTTATATTTTCTTGTTGAACACGCATGCCGAGTTTCGTCCAGATCGGAGAATAAAAATTTCCGAAAAACAGCATTTTTTCGAACGACCGTAAAAATCAGCTTTTTCGCGCCTTTTTTGAATTGATCATCAATTTGCACCAATTTCCATCATTATCTGCAAAAATTTCACTAGGCAACTTTTTTCACAAATTAGCACAAGAATATTATAAAATTATCGAAGTGCCCATTTTTTACTTAAAATTGCCATTTTCAATATGAATTCAACCATTCTCGCATTTTTTCCTGTTTTTAACAAAATAGTCCTAAGAACTTATTAAATACACTAAAATGGGACTAACAAAGTATAAATTTGGGTATAAAATATACAAAATAATGCACTCATCAAATACCCCCAAACCTAAACTTTGCTAGTCCTCGAGCAAAACTAAAAATTAAAATCTAACTCACTTTCGTAGGAATCACGATTGCACTTAGCATGTGCAACAAGCCGTTAAACCCCTAGGTTACCCTAGTGGACGAGTTTTGTCTCGTGAGGGTTTGCAGTGAATATACCCACAAAATTCAAAAACTTGACTGAATACAAAAGACACAAAAGTAATATAACCAAGTTTGAATGCAAACTTCATAAATATAGTAGAACTTCATTTTTCAATCTCAACTTATCGTGGTGTGTGCATAGCCAATATAACCGCCAATTTCAAAAGATTTGATCGTTGTATTTCATATCCGAAAGTTCGTTTTGATTTCAAAATCTCACAGAATGCACTCACAATCGAACACTCGGAAATGGGTTATTTTCTCTCGGTATATGTGAATAAAAGAGTAAATTTATTTGAACGAATTTCACATATACATAATCAAAAATGGATTTTTATACAATGGATGAATATGATCTCATGAACAGAAAATCGATTACTTGTTGAAAACATTGAATCACACCATAGATCCTATTCGTCTTCTCTCCACACTATAACTAACTTCCCATGAGATCTATTAGGACTTTCTTTGGTTGTATTATAGGCTCGAATTTTGGCTAGAAAGAATGGCTGTTTTTGGAGTTCAAAATTTCTGAGAATATAGAGGTTTTTCGGTATTTTGACTTTTAGGCACTTTTCTTCCAACATCCATTTTTCTTTTTCTTTCGCTTTTTCATTTCGAAATCACACTTTTTTTCATCTTTTTTTTTTCTTCCCCTTTTTTCCGACACATCTATCTTTTGCGATTTTTTTTTTTTTTTTTTTTTGGCCTTTTTTTTCAACCGTAATGTTACCCCAGTATTCTCCTATAATGGGTATGACTTCTTTTTATGGGCTTCAAACTCTCAGTTGGAGTTAGGTAGGACAATGGGTTTTCAATAAAAGACATATTTTCTTTTTGGCTCAAATGGGCTTGCAACGGAATAATGTAAAAAGGTTGGATTTTAGGCTTAATTTTGGGCTTTCAAACGATGGCCTAATCTCATTTCTGAAGTTTCGTTTAGTTGATTTGTGTCTCAAGACGACTTACTAAGACTTCTAGTGCTTAAGATTCACATTTTGACTTTTTGTTTTCAGTAATCGAACAAAGCAAATAATTTGAGATCATCAACGAATTTATCACTGAAGGAAAGTTTGAGTAATTTTAACTCGGATTGATTTAAATCTCTCGAAAACGATGAATGGCACAAAATTTCATCGGGTTAAAATCTCCACATTTATTCGTTAAGCATATTAACTTTCGCCTCAATATCCATTTTCGATCATATTATATGGCTAGTGTGTAAAAATTTCATAAGATGAGAGATCTATGAATTAATTCTATATTAAGAAATCGTTTCAAAACTCAATTATATTGAAAATCTTTTTGAATTTTGGAAAAATTTTCTGATTTTTTTTTTTTTCAAAAATATCATCCTTACCCCCAAACCTAAATTTTACATTGTCCTCAATGTATGCACAAATAAAAATATGGACCAAGAAAATAAAGTAAAGAAGTAAAAATATGATACATCTTAACTAAAAAATAACAAAAAAAAAATGCACAAATAATATACAAACACATGACAATTACCATCCTCACCATAAATTAATAATCGAAATAGTTGTGGGTCATTCCAATTAATAAACTTTATAGCACTAAGTACCAAAATATCATAAATTTGAGAGCATGACCGCACAACACAAATTTCAATCTTAAATCTATGGTAGTACCGACATCATCAATAATAAATAAATTTGAATCGCCTGAATCATATGTCGATGCATCACATGGAGGTAATAAATTGCAATAAGGATCCAAATATTTATTATCCCTTTTTCGAAAATAGTCAAGTAAAATTGGGGATGCATACTCTACTCCTAAATGTGAGATTTTATGAAAAGCGTGGGAAGAAGATCTATCACTGGGTGATACACTTTCTTCATCAAAAATAGGAGGATCGTCATAAATACTTGAAGTATCAGTAAAATCGGATGACGAATCCTCAAATAAATTTTCCCACATATAAAAAGAAGCAGCATTCTGCTCAATTAAATTAGGAGAAAAATCTTGACAAACATCCAAATCATCACAAGTATTACACGTGTCAACATTGTCAATTTTTTTCTCCTCACAAAATTGATTATTCCCAATTAATTCATGATTATTTTTAGAAATAACATCATTATACCGTTTGTTCACCTCTCTCCAATTGATACACTTTGGTGGACCGATAGTAATTACAGGGGTTGGAGTCTCATCCATACCTTCTTTAATTTTTAAAATGACTACTGACCCATCTGAATACGTAGTCATCTAGATTTTCAGTATTTTGTAAAAACACGTCCACAGGATCCATTGAGGAATATGAGAAAGATGACGGGATAACAATATGAGGATCACCCATTGTAATTTACAACACATGAATTTATTTATTTATTTTGGATAGCTTCTACCCTTTGATAAGGGAGAATTTAAAAGAGGACCAACTACGGTTGTCTCCTCAAATTTCGATTTCACCTCCAGGTAGGTGGTCGGTACGAAGACTCATTAAAAACCACCAATCCTAGACAAGGTGAAACGGAATCGATTTGACAAGTTCGCGTTGGAGTAGCTTTTAATTCTAGCCTTGTTAAGAGTTTTTTTTGTATTTTTTTATTTTTTATTTTTTTATTTTTTATGAAATTTTTACTAAAAAAATGCAAAAAGTAAAACAAACTAGTCCGAAAGTCACAACTTCTTTTAAGAAAAAAATTGTCAAATCCCCGGCAACGGCGCCAAAAACTTGTTGTCAATTTATAAAATACCGCAAGTGCACGGGCTATTAGAATAGCGAGTGTAAGTACGGGTCGAACCCACGAGGATTTGTCAATTTTAATTATTAAAAGAATTGCAACTGTCCAACTAGATCAAATGGGGTAGAGAATAACTATAAATTACACAAAATAAAAGCCACTACGATAAATGAGAGTAACGCAAGAGATTTGTAAACAATTAGGAAATAATTAGGATTCGGGGTCCATTTATCACGTAACTAATATTGCACACTAATTTAATGTTGCCATTCCCTTTTTATAACTCAAATTAAACCGACTCTCGCCGTGTTTAATTCGGAAAATATGACGGTTATGATCAAAATATTTTTAACGTCTCTAATAGACGGCTAAAATCCCTATTCCCTTAGAAAATACAAGTTTTAAAATTCGCAAATGTATTTAAGCATGGACTATCAAAACAATCAAAGTGCAAGCATAATCCATCAAAAATTACTATTTTTAAACCTCAAAACTTGATTTGACAAAACAATCTTGAAGGTTCTAAAACACACTCTCGTGTCGCTTTAAAATGAATACCGAATCTTTAATAACAATTAAAACAAGTAGGGAATAAACAACGATAAAATTAACGTGACAATATTAGCTAACTATGATAAACTTCATCCTACTCCTAATATAAGAATCAAGCTACCATAATGAAAGAGAAATTGCAAGAATGAGTAGAGATCTTCATTAAAAAACCAAACTTACAAATAGTTCTCTCACAACAATCTTGAATCCTCTAAAAAAAATGATAAAAACTTGGCCCTCAAATTGATTACAATCACTCAAAGTTGCTCCCCGAAATCCTCCACGAAAGTCCTCTCTAATTGTCTCTGAAATTATGATCCCAAGGGTCCTTTTTATAGGACAAGTGGTGAGGTATTTGAGTTGTGGTGGAAATCTTTCTGATTGGTCGAATAGTGTTGGTAGCTATCTCTCCACCTCTTTAATCTTTGGATCGTGATAAGGGACGGAATTTCCCCCCACTCGAAAACTCTTATATTTTCTTGTTGAACACGCATGCCGAGTTTCGTCCAGATCGGAGAATAAAAATTTCCGACAAACAGCATTTTTTCGAACGACCGTAAAAATCAGCTTCTTCGCGCCTTTTTTGAATTGATCATCAATTTGCACCAATTTCCATCATTATCTGCAAAAATTTCACTAGGCAACTTTTTTCACAAATTAGCACAATAATATTATAAAATTATCGAAGTGCCCATTTTTGACTTAAAATTGCCATTTTCAATATGAATTCAACCATTCTCGCATTTTTTCCTCTTTTTAACAAAATTGTCCTAAGAACTTATTAAATACACTAAAATGGGACTAACAAAGTATAAATTTGGGTATAAAATATACAAAATAATGCACTCATCAAATATCCCCAAAACTAAACTTTGCTAGTCCTCGAGCAAAACTAAAAATTAAAATCTAACTCACTTTCGTAGGAATCACGATTGCACTTAGCATGTGCAACAAGCCGTTAAACCCCTAGGTTACCCTAGTGGACGCGTTTTGTCTCGTGAGGGTTTGCAGTGAATATACCCACAAAATTCAAAAACTTGACTCAATACAAAAGACACAAAAGTAATATAACCAAGTTTGAATGCAAACTTCATAAATATAGTAGAACTTCATTTTTCAATCTCAACTTATCGTGGTGTGTGCATAGCCAATATAACCGCCAATTTCAAAAGATTTGATCGTTGTATTTCTCATCCGAAAGTTCGTTTTGATTTCAAAATCTCACAGAATGCACTCACAATCGAACACTCGGAAATGGGTTATTTTCTCTCGGTATATGTGAATAAAAGAGTAAATTTATATGAACGAATTTCACATATACATAATCAAAAATGGATTTTTATATAATGGATGAATATGATCTCATGAACAGAAAATCGATTACTTGTTGAAAACATTGAATCACACCATAGATCCTATTCGTCTTCTCTCCACACTATATCTAACTTCCCATGAGATCTATTAGGACTTTCTTTGGTTGTATTATAGGCTCGAATTTTGGCTAGAAAGAATGGCTCTTTTAGGAGTTCAAAATTTCTGAGAATATAGAGGTTTTTCGGTATTTTGACTTTTAGGCACTTTTCTTCCAACATCCATTTTTCTTTTTCTTTCGCTTTTTCTTTTCAAAATCACACTTTTTTTCACCTTTTTTTTTTCTTCCTCTTTTTTCCGACACATCAATCTTTTGCGATTTTTTTTTTTTTTTTTTTTGGCCTTTTTTTTCAACCGTAATGTTACCCCAGTATTCTCCTATAATGGGTATGACTTCTTTTTATGGGCTTCAAACTCTCAGTTGGAGTTAGGTAGGACAATGGGTTTTCAATAAAAGACATATTTTCTTTTTGGCTCAAATGGGCTTGCAACGGAATAATGTAAAAAGGTTGGATTTTAGGCTTAATTTTGGGCTTTCAAACGATGGCCTAATCTCATTTCTCAAGTTTCGTTCAGTTGATTTGTGTCTCAAGACGACTTACTAAGACTTCTAGTGCTTAAGATTCACATTTTGACTTTTTGTTTTCAGTAATCGAACAAAACAAATAATTTGAGATCATCAACGAATTTATCACTGAAGGAAAGATTGAGTAATTTTAACTCGGATTGATTTAAATCTCTCGAAAACGATGAATGGCACAAAATTTCATCGGGTTAAAATCTCCACATTTATTCGTTAAGCATATTAACTTTCGCCTCAATATCCATTTTCGATCATATTATATGGCTAGTGTGTAAAAATTTCATAAGATGAGAGATCTATGAATTAATTCTATATTAAGAAATCGTTTCAAAACTCAATTATATTGAAAATCTTTTTGAATTTTGGAAAAATTTTCTGATTTTTTTTTTTTTTCAAAAATATCATCCTTACCCCCAAACCTAAATTTTACATTGTCCTCAATGTATGCACAAATAAAAATATGGACCAAGAAAATAAAGTAAAGAAGTAAAAATATGATACATCTTAACTAAAAAATAACAAAAAAAAAATGCACAAATAATATACAAACACATGACAATTACCATCCTCACCATAAATTAATAATCGAAATAGTTGTGGGTCATTCCAATTAATAAACTTTATAGCACTAAGTACCAAAATATCATAAATTTGAGAGCATGACCGCACAACACAAATTTCAATCTTAAATCTATGGTAGTACCGACATCATCAATAATAAATAAATTTGAATCGCCTGAATCATATGTCGATGCATCACATGGAGGTAATAAATTGCAATAAGGATCCAAATATTTATTATCCCTTTTTCGAAAATAGTCAAGTAAAATTGGGGATGCATACTCTACTCCTAAATGTGAGATTTTATGAAAAGCGTGGGAAGAAGATCTATCACTGGGTGATACACTTTCTTCATCAAAAATAGGAGGATCGTCATAAATACTTGAAGTATCAGTAAAATCGGATGACGAATCCTCAAATAAATTTTCCCACATATAAAAAGAAGCAGCATTCTGCTCAATTAAATTAGGAGAAAAATCTTGACAAACATCCAAATCATCACAAGTATTACACGTGTCAACATTGTCAATTTTTTTCTCCTCACAAAATTGATTATTCCCAATTAATTCATGATTATTTTTAGAAATAACATCATTATACCGTTTGTTCACCTCTCTCCAATTGATACACTTTGGTGGACCGATAGTAATTACAGGGGTTGGAGTCTCATCCATACCTTCTTTAATTTTTAAAATGACTACTGACCCATCTGAATACGTAGTCATCTAGATTTTCAGTATTTTGTAAAAACACGTCCACAGGATCCATTGAGGAATATGAGAAAGATGACGGGATAACAATATGAGGATCACCCATTGTAATTTACAACACATGAATTTATTTATTTATTTTGGATAGCTTCTACCCTTTGATAAGGGAGAATTTAAAAGAGGACCAACTACGGTTGTCTCCTCAAATTTCGATTTCACCTCCAGGTAGGTGGTCGGTACGAAGACTCATTAAAAACCACCAATCCTAGACAAGGTGAAACGGAATCGATTTGACAAGTTCGCGTTGGAGTAGCTTTTAATTCTAGCCTTGTTAAGAGTTTTTTTTGTATTTTTTTATTTTTTATTTTTTTATTTTTTATGAAATTTTTACTAAAAAAATGCAAAAAGTAAAACAAACTAGTCCGAAAGTCACAACTTCTTTTAAGAAAAAAATTGTCAAATCCCCGGCAACGGCGCCAAAAACTTGTTGTCAATTTATAAAATACCGCAAGTGCACGGGCTATTAGAATAGCGAGTGTAAGTACGGGTCGAACCCACGAGGATTTGTCAATTTTAATTATTAAAAGAATTGCAACTGTCCAACTAGATCAAATGGGGTAGAGAATAACTATAAATTACACAAAATAAAAGCCACTACGATAAATGAGAGTAACGCAAGAGATTTGTAAACAATTAGGAAATAATTAGGATTCGGGGTCCATTTATCACGTAACTAATATTGCACACTAATTTAATGTTGCCATTCCCTTTTTATAACTCAAATTAAACCGACTCTCGCCGTGTTTAATTCGGAAAATATGACGGTTATGATCAAAATATTTTTAACGTCTCTAATAGACGGCTAAAATCCCTATTCCCTTAGAAAATACAAGTTTTAAAATTCGCAAATGTATTTAAGCATGGACTATCAAAACAATCAAAGTGCAAGCATAATCCATCAAAAATTACTATTTTTAAACCTCAAAACTTGATTTGACAAAACAATCTTGAAGGTTCTAAAACACACTCTCGTGTCGCTTTAAAATGAATACCGAATCTTTAATAACAATTAAAACAAGTAGGGAATAAACAACGATAAAATTAACGTGACAATATTAGCTAACTATGATAAACTTCATCCTACTCCTAATATAAGAATCAAGCTACCATAATGAAAGAGAAATTGCAAGAATGAGTAGAGATCTTCATTAAAAAACCAAACTTACAAATAGTTCTCTCACAACAATCTTGAATCCTCTAAAAAAAATGATAAAAACTTGGCCCTCAAATTGATTACAATCACTCAAAGTTGCTCCCCGAAATCCTCCACGAAAGTCCTCTCTAATTGTCTCTGAAATTATGATCCCAAGGGTCCTTTTTATAGGACAAGTGGTGAGGTATTTGAGTTGTGGTGGAAATCTTTCTGATTGGTCGAATAGTGTTGGTAGCTATCTCTCCACCTCTTTAATCTTTGGATCGTGATAAGGGACGGAATTTCCCCCCACTCGAAAACTCTTATATTTTCTTGTTGAACACGCATGCCGAGTTTCGTCCAGATCGGAGAATAAAAATTTCCGACAAACAGCATTTTTTCGAACGACCGTAAAAATCAGCTTCTTCGCGCCTTTTTTGAATTGATCATCAATTTGCACCAATTTCCATCATTATCTGCAAAAATTTCACTAGGCAACTTTTTTCACAAATTAGCACAATAATATTATAAAATTATCGAAGTGCCCATTTTTGACTTAAAATTGCCATTTTCAATATGAATTCAACCATTCTCGCATTTTTTCCTCTTTTTAACAAAATTGTCCTAAGAACTTATTAAATACACTAAAATGGGACTAACAAAGTATAAATTTGGGTATAAAATATACAAAATAATGCACTCATCAAATATCCCCAAAACTAAACTTTGCTAGTCCTCGAGCAAAACTAAAAATTAAAATCTAACTCACTTTCGTAGGAATCACGATTGCACTTAGCATGTGCAACAAGCCGTTAAACCCCTAGGTTACCCTAGTGGACGCGTTTTGTCTCGTGAGGGTTTGCAGTGAATATACCCACAAAATTCAAAAACTTGACTCAATACAAAAGACACAAAAGTAATATAACCAAGTTTGAATGCAAACTTCATAAATATAGTAGAACTTCATTTTTCAATCTCAACTTATCGTGGTGTGTGCATAGCCAATATAACCGCCAATTTCAAAAGATTTGATCGTTGTATTTCTCATCCGAAAGTTCGTTTTGATTTCAAAATCTCACAGAATGCACTCACAATCGAACACTCGGAAATGGGTTATTTTCTCTCGGTATATGTGAATAAAAGAGTAAATTTATATGAACGAATTTCACATATACATAATCAAAAATGGATTTTTATATAATGGATGAATATGATCTCATGAACAGAAAATCGATTACTTGTTGAAAACATTGAATCACACCATAGATCCTATTCGTCTTCTCTCCACACTATATCTAACTTCCCATGAGATCTATTAGGACTTTCTTTGGTTGTATTATAGGCTCGAATTTTGGCTAGAAAGAATGGCTCTTTTAGGAGTTCAAAATTTCTGAGAATATAGAGGTTTTTCGGTATTTTGACTTTTAGGCACTTTTCTTCCAACATCCATTTTTCTTTTTCTTTCGCTTTTTCTTTTCAAAATCACACTTTTTTTCACCTTTTTTTTTTCTTCCTCTTTTTTCCGACACATCAATCTTTTGCGATTTTTTTTTTTTTTTTTTTTGGCCTTTTTTTTCAACCGTAATGTTACCCCAGTATTCTCCTATAATGGGTATGACTTCTTTTTATGGGCTTCAAACTCTCAGTTGGAGTTAGGTAGGACAATGGGTTTTCAATAAAAGACATATTTTCTTTTTGGCTCAAATGGGCTTGCAACGGAATAATGTAAAAAGGTTGGATTTTAGGCTTAATTTTGGGCTTTCAAACGATGGCCTAATCTCATTTCTCAAGTTTCGTTCAGTTGATTTGTGTCTCAAGACGACTTACTAAGACTTCTAGTGCTTAAGATTCACATTTTGACTTTTTGTTTTCAGTAATCGAACAAAACAAATAATTTGAGATCATCAACGAATTTATCACTGAAGGAAAGATTGAGTAATTTTAACTCGGATTGATTTAAATCTCTCGAAAACGATGAATGGCACAAAATTTCATCGGGTTAAAATCTCCACATTTATTCGTTAAGCATATTAACTTTCGCCTCAATATCCATTTTCGATCATATTATATGGCTAGTGTGTAAAAATTTCATAAGATGAGAGATCTATGAATTAATTCTATATTAAGAAATCGTTTCAAAACTCAATTATATTGAAAATCTTTTTGAATTTTGAAAAAATTTTCTGATTTTTTTTTTTTTTCAAAAATATCATCCTTACCCCCAAACCTAAATTTTACATTGTCCTCAATGTATGCACAAATAAAAATATGGACCAAGAAAATAAAGTAAAGAAGTAAAAATATGATACATCTTAACTAAAAAATAACAAAAAAAAAATGCACAAATAATATACAAACACATGACAATTACCATCCTCACCATAAATTAATAATCGAAATAGTTGTGGGTCATTCCAATTAATAAACTTTATAGCACTAAGTACCAAAATATCATAAATTTGAGAGCATGACCGCACAACACAAATTTCAATCTTAAATCTATGGTAGTACCGACATCATCAATAATAAATAAATTTGAATCGCCTGAATCATATGTCGATGCATCACATGGAGGTAATAAATTGCAATAAGGATCCAAATATTTATTATCCCTTTTTCGAAAATAGTCAAGTAAAATTGGGGATGCATACTCTACTCCTAAATGTGAGATTTTATGAAAAGCGTGGGAAGAAGATCTATCACTGGGTGATACACTTTCTTCATCAAAAATAGGAGGATCGTCATAAATACTTGAAGTATCAGTAAAATCGGATGACGAATCCTCAAATAAATTTTCCCACATATAAAAAGAAGCAGCATTCTGCTCAATTAAATTAGGAGAAAAATCTTGACAAACATCCAAATCATCACAAGTATTACACGTGTCAACATTGTCAATTTTTTTCTCCTCACAAAATTGATTATTCCCAATTAATTCATGATTATTTTTAGAAATAACATCATTATACCGTTTGTTCACCTCTCTCCAATTGATACACTTTGGTGGACCGATAGTAATTACAGGGGTTGGAGTCTCATCCATACCTTCTTTAATTTTTAAAATGACTACTGACCCATCTGAATACGTAGTCATCTAGATTTTCAGTATTTTGTAAAAACACGTCCACAGGATCCATTGAGGAATATGAGAAAGATGACGGGATAACAATATGAGGATCACCCATTGTAATTTACAACACATGAATTTATTTATTTATTTTGGATAGCTTCTACCCTTTGATAAGGGAGAATTTAAAAGAGGACCAACTACGGTTGTCTCCTCAAATTTCGATTTCACCTCCAGGTAGGTGGTCGGTACGAAGACTCATTAAAAACCACCAATCCTAGACAAGGTGAAACGGAATCGATTTGACAAGTTCGCGTTGGAGTAGCTTTTAATTCTAGCCTTGTTAAGAGTTTTTTTTGTATTTTTTTATTTTTTATTTTTTTATTTTTTATGAAATTTTTACTAAAAAAATGCAAAAAGTAAAACAAACTAGTCCGAAAGTCACAACTTCTTTTAAGAAAAAAATTGTCAAATCCCCGGCAACGGCGCCAAAAACTTGTTGTCAATTTATAAAATACCGCAAGTGCACGGGCTATTAGAATAGCGAGTGTAAGTACGGGTCGAACCCACGAGGATTTGTCAATTTTAATTATTAAAAGAATTGCAACTGTCCAACTAGATCAAAAGGGGTAGAGAATAACTATAAATTACACAAAATAAAAGCCACTACGATAAATGAGAGTAACGCAAGAGATTTGTAAACAATTAGGAAATAATTAGGATTCGGGGTCCATTTATCACGTAACTAATATTGCACACTAATTTAATGTTGCCATTCCCTTTTTATAACTCAAATTAAACCGACTCTCGCCGTGTTTAATTCGGAAAATATGACGGTTATGATCAAAATATTTTTAACGTCTCTAATAGACGGCTAAAATCCCTATTCCCTTAGAAAATACAAGTTTTAAAATTCGCAAATGTATTTAAGCATGGACTATCAAAACAATCAAAGTGCAAGCATAATCCATCAAAAATTACTATTTTTAAACCTCAAAACTTGATTTGACAAAACAATCTTGAAGGTTCTAAAACACACTCTCGTGTCGCTTTAAAATGAATACCGAATCTTTAATAACAATTAAAACAAGTAGGGAATAAACAACGATAAAATTAACGTGACAATATTAGCTAACTATGATAAACTTCATCCTACTCCTAATATAAGAATCAAGCTACCATAATGAAAGAGAAATTGCAAGAATGAGTAGAGATCTTCATTAAAAAACCAAACTTACAAATAGTTCTCTCACAACAATCTTGAATCCTCTAAAAAAAATGATAAAAACTTGGCCCTCAAATTGATTACAATCACTCAAAGTTGCTCCCCGAAATCCTCCACGAAAGTCCTCTCTAATTGTCTCTGAAATTATGATCCCAAGGGTCCTTTTTATAGGACAAGTGGTGAGGTATTTGAGTTGTGGTGGGACTCTTTCTGATTGGCCGAATAGTGTTGGTAGCTATCTCTCCACCTCTTTAATCTTTGGATCGTGATAAGGGACGGAATTTCCCCCCACTCGAAAACTCTTATATTTTCTTGTTGAACACGCATGCCGAGTTTCGTCCAGATCGGAGAATAAAAATTTCCGACAAACAGCATTTTTTTCAACGACCGTAAAAATCAGCTTCTTCGCGCCTTTTTTGAATTGATCATCAATTTGCACCAATTTCCATCATTATCTGCAAAAATTTCACTAGGCAACTTTTTTCAC
Organism: Sambucus nigra; assembly: GCA_949130495.1. Classification (NCBI taxonomy): domain Eukaryota; kingdom Viridiplantae; phylum Streptophyta; class Magnoliopsida; order Dipsacales; family Adoxaceae; genus Sambucus; species Sambucus nigra. Next base: position 525,239,877 of record OX422221.1, on the reverse strand, counting down.
AAATTAGCACAAGAATATTATAAAATTATCGAAGTGCCCATTTTTGACTTAAAATTGCCATTTTCAATATGAATTCAACCATTCTCGCATTTTTCCTCTTTTTAACAAAATAGTCCTAAGAACTTATTAAATACACTAAAATGGGACTAACAAAGTATAAATTTGGGTATAAAATATACAAAATAATGCACTCATCAAATACCCCCAAACCTAAACTTTGCTAGTCCTCGAGCAAAACTAAAAATTAAAATCTAACTCACTTTCGTAGGAATCATTATTGCACTTAGCATGTGCAGCAAGCCGTTAAACCCCTAGGTTACCCTAGTGGACGAGTTTTGTCTCGTTAGGGTTTGCAGTGAATATACCCACAAAATTCAAAAACTTGACTCAATACAAAAGACACAAAAGTAATATAACCAAGTTTGAATGCAAACTTCATAAATATAGTAGAACTTCATTTTTCAATCTCAACTTATCGTGGTGTGTGCATAGCCAATATAACCACCAATTTCAAAAGATTTGATCGTTGTATTTCTTATCCGAAAGTTCGTTTTGATTTCAAAATCTCACAGAATGCACTCACAATCGAACACTCGGAAATGGGTTATTTTCTCTCGGTATATGTGAATAAAAGAGTAAATTTATATGAACGAATTTCACATATACATAATCAAAAATGGATTTTTATACAATGGATGAATATGATCTCATGAACAGAAAATCGATTACTTGTTGAAAACATTGAATCACACCATAGATCCTATTCGTCTTCTCTCCACACTATAACTAACTTCCCATGAGATCTATTAGGACTTTCTTTGGTTGTATTATAGGCTCGAATTTTGGCTAGAAAGAATGGCTATTTTTGGAGTTCAAAATTTCTGAGAATATAGAGGTTTTTCGGTATTTTGACTTTTAGGCACTTTTCTTCCAACATCCATTTTTCTTTTTCTTTCGCTTTTTCTTTTCGAAATCACACTTTTTTTCACCTTTTTTTTTTCTTCCCCTTTTTTCCGACACATCAATCTTTTGCGATTTTTTTTTTTTTTTTTTTTTGGCCTTTTTTTTCAACCGTAATGTTACCCCAGTATTCTCCTATAATGGGTATGACTTCTTTTTATGGGCTTCAAACTCTCAGTTGGAGTTAGGTAGGACAATGGGTTTTCAATAAAAGACATATTTTCTTTTTGGCTCAAATGGGCTTGCAACGGAATAATGTAAAAAGGTTGGATTTTAGGCTTAATTTTGGGCTTTCAAACGATGGCCTAATCTCATTTCTCAAGTTTCGTTCAGTTGATTTGTGTCTCAAGACGACTTACTAAGACTTCTAGTGCTTAAGATTCACATTTTGACTTTTTGTTTTCAGTAATCGAACAAAACAAATAATTTGAGATCATCAACGAATTTATCACTGAAGGAAAGATTGAGTAATTTTAACTCGGATTGATTTAAATCTCTCGAAAATGATGAATGGCACAAAATTTCATCGGGTTAAAATCTCCACATTTATTCATTAAGCATATTAACTTTCGCCTCAATATCCATTTTCGATCATATTATATGGCTAGTGTGTAAAAATTTCATAAGATGAGAGATCTATGAATTAATTCTATATTAAGAAATCGTTTCAAAACTCAATTATATTGAAAATCTTTTTGAATTTTGGAAAAATTTTCTGATTTTTTTTTTTTTTCAAAAATATCATCCTTACCACCCAAACCTAAATTTTACATTGTCCTCAATGTATGCGCAAATAAAAATATGGACAAAGAAAATAAAGTAAAGAAGTAAAAATATGATACATCTTAACTGAAAAATAACAAAAAAAAATGCACAAATAATATACAAACACATGACAATTACCATCCTCACCATAAATTAATAATCGAAATAGTTGTGGGTCATTCCAATTAATAAACTTTATAGCACTAAGTACCAAAATATCATAAATTTGAGAGCATGACCGCACAACACAAATTTCAATCTTAAATCTATGGTCATAATGGTGAGTACCGACATCATCAATAATAAATAAATTTGAATCGCCTGAATCATATGTCGATGCATCACATGGAGGTAATAAATTGCAATAAGGATCCAAATATTTATTATCCCTTTTTCGAAAATAGTCAAGTAAAATTGGGGATGCATACTCTACTCCTAAATGTGAGATTTTATGAAAAGCGTGGGAAGAAGATCTATCACTGGGTGATACACTTTCTTCATCAAAAATTGGAGGATCGTCATAAATACTTGAAGTATCAGTAAAATCGGATGACGAATCCTCAAATAAATTTTCCCACATATAAAAAGAAGCAGCATTCTGCTCAATTAAATTAGGAGAAAAATCTTGACAAACATCCAAATCATCACAAGTATTACACGTGTCAACATTGTCAATTTTTTTCTCCTCACAAAATTGATTATTCCCAATTAATTCATGATTATTTTTAGAAATAACATCATTATACCGTTTGTTCACCTCTCTCCAATTGATACACTTTGGTGGACCGATAGCAATTACAGGGGTTGGAGTCTCATCCATACCTTCTTTAATTTTTAAAATGACTACTGACCCATCTGAATACGTAGTCATCTAGATTTTCAGTATTTTGTAAAAACACGTCCACAGGATCCATTGAGGAATATGAGAAAGATGACGGGATAACAATATGAGGATCACCCATTGTAATTTACAACACATGAATTTATTTATTTATTTTGGATAGCTTCTACCCTTTGATAAGGGAGAATTTAAAAGAGGACCAACTACGGTTGTCTCCTCAAATTTCGATTTCACCTCCAGGTAGGTGGTCGGTACGAAGACTCATTAAAAACCACCAATCCTAGACAAGGTGAAACGGAATCGATTTGACAAGTTCGCGTTGGAGTAGCTTTTAATTCTAGCCTTGTTAAGAGTTTTTTTTGTATTTTTTTATTTTTTATTTTTTTATTTTTTATGAAATTTTTACTAAAAAAATGCAAAAAGTAAAACAAACTAGTCCGAAAGTCACAACTTCTTTTAAGAAAAAAAATTGTCAAATCCCCGGCAACGGCGCCAAAAACTTGTTGTCAATTTATAAAATACCGCAAGTGCACGGGCTATTATAGAATAGCGAGTGTAAGTACGGGTCGAACCCACGAGGATTTGTCAATTTTAATTATTAAAAGAATTGCAACTGTCCAACTAGATCAAATGGGGTAGAGAATAACTATAAATTACACAAAATAAAAGCCACTACGATAAATGAGAGTAACGCAAGAGATTTGTAAACAATTAGGAAATAATTAGGATTCGGGGTCCATTTATCACGTAACTAATATTGCACACTAATTTAATGTTGTCGTTCCCTTTTAATAACTCAAATTAAACCGACTCTCGCCGTGTTTAATTCGGAAAATATGACGGTTATGATCAAAATATTTTTAACGTCTCTAATAGACGGCTAAAATCCCTATTCCCTTAGAAAATACAAGTTTTAAAATTCGCAAATGTATTTAAGCATGGACTATCAAAACAATCAAAGTGCAAGCATAATCCATCAAAAATTACTATTTTTAAATCTCAAAACTTGATTTGACAAAACAATCTTGAAGGTTCTAAAACACACTCTCGTGTCGCTTTAAAATGAATACCGAATCTTTAATAACAATTAAAACAAGTAGGGAATAAACAACGATAAAATTAACGTGACAATATTAGCTAACTATGATAAACTTCACCCTACTCCTAATATAAGAATCAAGCTACCATAATGAAAGAGAAATTGCAAGAATGAGTAGAGATCTTCATTAAAAAACCAAACTTACAAATAGTTCTCTCACAACAATCTTGAATCCTCTAAAAAAAATGATAAAAACTTGGCCCTCAAATTGATTACAATCACTCAAAGTTGCTCCCCGAAATCCTCCACGAAAGTCCTCTCTAATTGTCTCTGAAATTATGATCCCAAGGGTCCTTTTTATAGGACAAGTGGTGAGGTATTTGAGTTGTGGTGGGACTCTTTCTGATTGGCCGAATAGTGTTGGTAGCTATCTCTCCACCTCTTTAATCTTTGGATCGTGATAAGGGACGGAATTTCCACCCACTCGAAAACTCTTATATTTTCTTGTTGAACACGCATGCCGAGTTTCGTCCAGATCGGAGAATAAAAATTTCCGACAAACAGCATTTTTTCGAACGACCGTAAAAATCAGCTTTTTCTCGCCTTTTTTGAATTGATCATCAATTTGCACCAATTTCCATCATTATCTGCAAAAATTTCACTAGGCAACTTTTTTCACAAATTAGCACAAGAATATTATAAAATTATCGAAGTGCCCATTTTTTACTTAAAATTGCCATTTTCAATATGAATTCAACCATTCTCGCATTTTTTCCTCTTTTTAACAAAATAGTCCTAAGAACTTATTAAATACACTAAAATGGGACTAACAAAGTATAAATTTGGGTATAAAATATAAAAAATAATGCACTCATCAAATACCCCCAAACCTAAACTTTGCTAGTCCTCGAGCAAAACTAAAAATTAAAATCTAACTCACTTTCGTAGGAATCACGATTGCACTTAGCATGTGCAACAAGCCGTTAAACCCCTAGGTTACCCTAGTGGACGAGTTTTGTCTCGTGAGGGTTTGCAGTGAATATACCCACAAAATTCAAAAACTTGACTCAATACAAAAGACACAAAAGTAATATAACCAAGTTTGAATGCAAACTTCATAAATATAGTAGAACTTCATTTTTCAATCTCAACTTATCGTGGTGTGTGCATAGCCAATATAACCGCCAATTTCAAAAGATTTGATCGTTGTATTTCTTATCCGAAAGTTCGTTTTGATTTCAAAATCTCACAGAATGCACTCACAATCGAACACTCGAAAATGGGTTATTTTCTCTCGGTATATGTGAATAAAAGAGTAAATTTATATGAACGAATTTCACATATACATAATCAAAAATGGGTTTTTATACAATGGATGAATATGATCTCATGAACAGAAAATCGATTACTTGTTGAAAACATTGAATCACACCATAGATCCTATTCGTCTTCTCTCCACACTATAACTAACTTCCCATGAGATCTATTAGGACTTTCTTTGGTTGTATTATAGGCTCGAATTTTGGCTAGAAAGAATGGCTGTTTTTGGAGTTCAAAATTTCTGAGAATATAGAGGTTTTTCGGTATTTTGACTTTTAGGCACTTTTCTTCCAACATCCATTTTTCTTTTTCTTTCGCTTTTTCTTTTCGAAATCACACTTTTTTCACCTTTTTTTTTTCTTCCCCTTTTTTCCGACACATCAATCTTTTGCGATTTTTTTTTTTTTTTTTTGGCCTTTTTTTTCAACCATAATGTTACCCCAGTATTCTCCTATAATGGGTATGACTTATTTTTATTGGCTTCAAACTCTCAGTTGGAGTTAGGTAGGACAATGGGTTTTCAATAAAAGACATATTTTCTTTTTGGCTCAAATGGGCTTGCAACGGAATAATGTAAAAAGGTTGGATTTTAGGCTTAATTTTGGGCTTTCAAACGATGGCCTAATCTCATTTCTCAAGTTTCGTTCAGTTGATTTGTGTCTCAAGACGACTTACTAAGACTTCTAGTGCTTAAGATTCACATTTTGACTTTTTGTTTTCAGTAATCGAACAAAACAAATAATTTGAGATCATCAACGAATTTATCACTGAAGGAAAGATTGAGTAATTTTAACTCGGATTGATTTAAATCTCTCGAAAACGATGAATGGCACAAAATTTCATCGGGTTAAAATCTCCACATTTATTCGTTAAGCATATTAACTTTCGCCTCAATATCCATTTTCGATCATATTATATGGCTAGTGTGTAAAAATTTCATAAGATGAGAGATCTATGAATTAATTCTATATTAAGAAATCGTTTCAAAACTCAATTATATTGAAAATCTTTTTGAATTTTGGAAAATTTTTCTGATTTTTTTTTTTCAAAAATATCATCCTTACCCCCAAACCTAAATTTTACATTGTCCTCAATGTATGCGCAAATAAAAATATGGACAAAGAAAATAAAGTAAAGAAGTAAAAATATGATACATCTTAACTAAAAAATAACAAAAAAAAATGCACAAATAATATACAAACACATGACAATTACGATCCTCACCATAAATTAATAATCGAAATAGTTATGGGTCATTCCAATTAATAAACTTTATAGCACTAAGTACCAAATTATCATAAATTTGAGAGCATGACCGCACAACACAAATTTCAATCTTAAATCTATGGTCATAATGGTGAGTACCGACATCATCAATAATAAATAAATTTGAATCGCCTGAATTATATGTCGATGCATCACATGGAGGTAATAAATTGCAATAAGGATCCAAATATTTATTATCCCTTTTTCGAAAATAGTCAAGTAAAATTGGGGATGCATACTCTACTCCTAAATGTGAGATTTTATGAAAAGCGTGGGAAGAAGATCTATCACTGGGTGATACACTTTCTTCATCAAAAATAGGAGGATCATCATAAATACTTGAAGTATCAGTAAAATCGGATGACGAATCCTCAAATAAATTTTCCCACATATAAAAAGAAGCAGCATTCTGCTCAATTAAATTAGGAGAAAAATCTTGACAAACATCCAAATCATCACAAGTATTACACGTGTCAACATTGTCAATTTTTTTCTCCTCACAAAATTGATTATTCCCAATTAATTCATGATTATTTTTAGAAATAACATCATTATACCGTTTGTTCACCTCTCTCCAATTGATACACTTTGGTGGACCGATAGTAATTACAGGGGTTGGAGTCTCATCCATACCTTCTTTAATTTTTAAAATGACTACTGACCCATCTGAATACGTAGTCATCTAGATTTTCAGTATTTTGTAAAAACACGTCCACAGGATCCATTGAGGAATATGAGAAAGATGACTAGATAACAATATGAGGATCACCCATTGTAATTTACAACACATGAATTTATTTATTTATTTTGGATAGCTTCTACCCTTTGATAAGGGAGAATTTAAAAGAGGACCAACTACGGTTGTCTCCTCAAATTTCGATTTCACCTCCAGGTAGGTGGTCGGTACGAAGACTCATTAAAAAACACCAATCCTAGACAAGGTGAAACGGAATCGATTTGACAAGTTCGCGTTGGAGTAGCTTTTAATTCTAGCCTTGTTAAGAGTTTTTTTTGTATTTTTTTATTTTTTATTTTTTTATTTTTTATGAAATTTTTACTAAAAAAATGCAAAAAGTAAAACAAACTAGTCCGAAAGTCACAACTTCTTTTAAGAAAAAAAATTGTCAAATCCCCGGCAACGGCGCCAAAAACTTGTTGTCAATTTATAAAATACCGCAAGTGCACGGGCTATTATAGAATAGCGAGTGTAAGTACGGGTCGAACCCACGAGGATTTGTCAATTTTAATTATTAAAAGAATTGCAACTGTCCAACTAGATCAAATGGGGTAGAGAATAACTATAAATTACACAAAATAAAAGCCACTACGATAAATGAGAGTAACGCAAGAGATTTGTAAACAATTAGGAAATAATTAGGATTCGGAGTCCATTTATCACGTAACTAATATTGCACACTAATTTAATGTTGCCATTCCCTTTTTATAACTCAAATTAAACCGACTCTCGCCGTGTTTAATTCGGAAAATATGACGGTTATGATCAAAATATTTTTAACGTCTCTAATAGACGGCTAAAATCCCTATTCTCTTAGAAAATACAAGTTTTAAAATTCGCAAATGTATTTAAGCATGGACTATCAAAACAATCAAAGTGCAAGCATAATCCATCAAAAATTACTATTTTTAAACCTCAAAACTTGATTTGACAAAACAATCTTGAAGGTTCTAAAACACACTCTCGTGTCGCTTTAAAATGAATACCGAATCTTTAATAACAATTAAAACAAGTAGGGAATAAACAACGATAAAATTAACGTGACAATATTAGCTAACTATGATAAACTTCACCCTACTCCTAATATAAGAATCAAGCTACCATAATGAAAGAGAAATTGCAAGAATGAGTAGAGATCTTCATTAAAAAACCAAACTTACAAATTGTTCTCTCACAACAATCTTGAATCCTCTAAAAAAAATGATAAAAACTTAGCCCTCAAATTGATTACAATCACTCAAAGTTGCTCCCCGAAATCCTCCACGAAAGTCCTCTCTAATTGTCTCTGAAATTATGATCCCAAGGGTCCTTTTTATAGGACAAGTGGTGAGGTATTTGAGTTGTGGTGGGACTCTTTCTGATTGGCCGAATAGTGTTGGTAGCTATCTCTCCACCTCTTTAATCTTTGGATCGTGATAAGGGACGGAATTTCCCCCCACTCGAAAACTCTTATATTTTCTTGTTGAACACGCATGCCGAGTTTCGTCCAGATCGGAGAATAAAAATTTCCGACAAACAGCATTTTTTCGAACGACCGTAAAAATCAGCTTTTTCGCGCCTTTTTTGAATTGATCATCAATTTGCACCAATTTCCATCATTATCTGCAAAAATTTCACTAGGCAACTTTTTTCACAAATTAGCACAAGAATATTATAAAATTATCGAAGTGCCCATTTTTTACTTAAAATTGCCATTTTCAATATGAATTCAACCATTCTCGCATTTTTTCCTCTTTTTAACAAAATAGTCCTAAGAACTTATTAAATACACTAAAATGGGACTAACAAAGTATAAATTTGGGTATAAAATATAAAAAATAATGCACTCATCAAATACCCCCAAACCTAAACTTTGCTAGTCCTCGCGCAAAAGTAAAAATTAAAATCGAACTCACTTTCGTAGGAATCACGATTGCACTTAGCATGTGCAACAAGCCGTTAAACCCCTAGGTTACCCTAGTGGACGAGTTTTGTCTCATGAGGGTTTGCAGTGAATATACCCACAAAATTCAAAAACTTGACTCAATACAAAAGACACAAAAGTAATATAACCAAGTTTGAATGCAAACTTCATAAATATAGTAGAACTTCATTTTTCAATCTCAACTTATCGTGGTGTGTGCATAGCCAATATAACCGCCAATTTCAAAAGATTTGATCGTTGTATTTCTTATCCGAAAGTTCGTTTTGATTTCAAAATCTCACAGAATGCACTCACAATCGAACACTCGGAAATGGGTTATTTTCTCTCGGTATATGTGAATAAAAGAGTAAATTTATATGAACGAATTTCACATATACATAATCAAAAATGGATTTTTATACAATGGATGAATATGATCTCATGAACAGAAAATCGATTACTTGTTGGAAACATTGAATCACACCATAGATCCTATTCGTCTTCTCTCCACACTATAACTAACTTCCCATGAGATCTATTAGGACTTTCTTTGGTTGTATTATAGGCTCGAATTTTGGCTAGAAAGAATGGCTGTTTTTCGAGTTCAAAATTTCTGAGAATATAGAGGTTTTTCGGTATTTTGACTTTTAGGCACTTTTCTTCCAACATCCATTTTTCTTTTTCTTTCGCTTTTTCTTTTCGAAATCACACTTTTTTTCACCTTTTTTTTTTCTTCCCCTTTTTTCCGACACATCAATCTTTTGCGATTTTTTTTTTTTTGGCCTTTTTTTCAACCGTAATGTTACCCCAGTATTCTCCTATAATGGGTATGACTTCTTTTTATGGGCTTCAAACTCTCAGTTGGAGTTAGGTAGGACAATGGGTTTTCAATAAAAGACATATTTTCTTTTTGGCTCAAATGGGCTTGCAACGGAATAATGTAAAAAGGTTGGATTTTAGGCTTAATTTTGGGCTTTCAAACGATGGCCTAATCTCATTTCTCAAGTTTCGTTCAGTTGATTTGTGTCTCAAGACGATTTACTAAGACTTCTAGTGCTTAAGATTCACATTTTGACTTTTTGTTTTCAGTAATCGAACAAAACAAATAATTTGAGATCATCAACGAATTTATCACTGAAGGAAAGATTGAGTAATTTTAACTCGGATTGATTTAAATCTCTCGAAAACGATGAATGGCACAAAATTTCATCGGGTTAAAATCTCCACATTTATTCGTTAAGCATATTAACTTTCGCCTCAATATCCATTTTCGATCATATTATATGGCTAGTGTGTAAAAATTTCATAAGATGAGAGATCTATGAATTAATTTTATATTAAGAAATCGTTTCAAAACTCAATTATATTGAAAATCTTTTTGAATTTTGGAAAATTTTTCTGATTTTTTTTTTTCAAAAATATCATCCTTACCCCCAAACCTAAATTTTACATTGTCCTCAATGTATGCGCAAATAAAAATATGGACAAAGAAAATAAAGTAAAGAAGTAAAAATATGATACATCTTAACTAAAAAATAACAAAAAAAAATGCACAAATAATATACAAACACATGAAAATTACCATCCTCACCATAAATTAATAATCGAAATAGTTGTGGGTCATTCCAATTAATAAACTTTATAGCACTAAGTACCAAAATATCATAAATTTGAGAGCATGACCGCACAACACAAATTTCAATCACTCCACCAAATCTGCCCATTTGTCAAGGTCATTGACCTTGACAAATCCACCTTGTCAAGGTCAATGACCGTGACATTTTGAGGTGAGACAACTTTTTTTGTCTCGGTCGTGTCACGGTCGTTGACCTTGACAAAAAACTCGCGTTTTGTGTCACGGTCGTGTCACGGTCATTGACCTTGACACGTTTGTCACGGTTTATAACCGTGACAAAGCCGTGACCCTTAGTAAAAAAATTGTCACGGTCAATGACCGTGACAAGGCCGTGACAAAATTGTCACGGGCTTGTCACGGTCAATGACCGTGACAATTCTGGGCAGAATTAAAAAAAAAACTGCTGGGCAGTATGGCCACTGCCACTGCCCAACAGTATATTTGTACCTGTTATAGCAACGTTGTACCTGTTCCAAACATCATATATCCGAACAAACTAAAGATAATGCAAATTGTTTTGTGAAGAATCCTAATACTAACCAGAATTGGTTGAAAACTCGAAACAGCTTATGATAACTATACACTAAGAAGACGTTTAAATGAAAAGTATGTCATCCATGTGGGCACCCTTGTGTTCGTTATGGATGTCTTTTCATGGTACATTTGGTTTCTAGGAAATTGACTTTAGAATCTAAAGTTTAAAATTTAATAAACATGACTTCGGCCCCCATTTAGCTGTTCGTCTGTTAAGCAAAAAAGTTTGTCACTCCATACATACCCCCCATGAAAAACTTCCAAAATAAGAAATCAAAACGGAACCCGACCCAGAAAATTGAGTTGCATATCTCCATCCGCAAATGAAACTAGCCACTGTTGGTGTTATTGAGCCACAACATCAACCCCAATGGTCGTTTCTGGCCAGGCTCAACATTTGGTTATGGATATATAGTGCACATCGGTAAAAGCTCAAATCAGGCGTCAAAGAAGAGGGTGAAGAATGATAGACCTGATTAGTGATTCCAGATGTAAATAAAGAATGTTCAGCGATGAAGACAAAGTAACGATATACTACAAGTTGAAAAAAAACACTTCGAGCATGCAAATATCACACGATATGTTCATACAAATTATATGCCATTCGAACTTAAAAGCACAAGACATGTTATACTACACGTTCAATGAAGAAACATTAAAAACACAGTTTATTGAATAGCATGAGTGAGAATATGTATGGTTGGGGATTGTGTGTGTGTGTTGTGGTGGTGGTGGTGGTGGGGGGGGGGGGGGGACCAAATTGGACACCTCGCAAGCATTTATCGTGATAATATCCATGAAAAAGCCCCTCCCGTTCAATGTGTCACTGCTGCAGGCAAAATTACATAATAAAAAATTAATATAATAGATTTTTTACAAGAAAAACAATTATGGTGATTTGAGGTTTTACCGCAACTAATTCTTTGATGTTAAATTTAGCCTCTAACAATTTCATTTCTTGAGGTTCCCTCGAGATGACTTTCAGTGACACAAAAAGTGTTACAGGATATTTTTTGCATCACTAAAAGTCACTCTGGGGTTTAAGCCTTAAGAAATGAAACTGTTGGGGGGGCAAATTCAATATCAAAAAAATAATGAGCTCCAAAGCCCAAGTGACCCATAAAATTAATAATAGACAATTTAAAAAAAAAACTAAACATGAGATAGAAAATGTCAATTTAGCAGTAGATATAAACACATTGAAAGTTTATCATAGGCGCGATTCGTGATTGTAAGTGTACCAATACAGGAGTCATCTGAGGATCTTTAGTTCTTCAACATAAGGAATTGATAAGGGGTAAAAGATGAAAAATATTCTCCCATCAACAATGACACTAACCTAGCCAATTTCATGACACAATTAATAACCTATCTTGGCCGGTAAGAGATTTATTTCAATTTATGGAACCTAGCCTCACTAGAACAATTACTAAAAAAATATATTTAAATTATAGATCGGAAAGTACAATTTACCAATTGGAGCTGTGTTTGGAGAACTTGAGTTAGGACCATCTTCTCCATTACTCTTTTCTAAAATAAATCGTCATATTTTAAATTATTCAGAACATATGAAAATAATAAATTCAGAAATAACAAAAATTCCTAGTAAGAGGCATAACAAAAATCTATGGATACAAATGCAGATCCAATGGATAGGAAAGAGATATTACTTACCCTGGACTGGGGCCGTTTCTTGAGCAGTCGTGTTAAGACCATCTACTCCATGACTGGGTTCTGAAAGAAATAATAATATTTTAAACGATTCAAAACATATAAAAATAACAAATTCAGAAATAATAAAAGTTAATCTAGGAATAAATAATCAGAGCCAATGAATCAGAAAGAAAGATTATTTACTGCTGATTGGAGCCGTTTCTTGAGCATTCAAATTAGGACCATCTGCCCCATGACTGGTTTCTAAAATAAGTAATGATATTTTAAATTATTCAAAACACATAAAGATAACAAATTCAGAAATAATGAAGATTCCTACTAGGAGGCTTAACAAAATCCAGGGATATAATAACCGAGATAATGGATCGGAAAGATATATTACTTACTCTCGACTGGAGCCATTTCTTGAGCACTCGTATTCGTACCATCAGCTCCATGACTGATTTCTAAAAGAAAAAATCATATATACATGCAAAATGAGACAAAAAAATAAATCAATACAGTCTAGGTCTAATCATAAAAAATGCATAAAGATAGGAATGGTTGGCAGGGTTATAATAATAAATGCAAACTAGTTCTAAATCATCCTTTTATCTTTTATAATTGTGTTTTAAGGAGTGATAAACAATGTGGAAACACATGAAGGATGATGGGAATTAGAGTTTCTTATGTTATTGGTTCGCTAAACACAATCCTATAATTTTAGAATAAATTCCATGTGTGTATTATTTTTAGGGATTTAATCAATGGATTCATTTAAGACATGATGTGGTAGATGTCTTGTAAAAATCTAGAGATAGGGAAAACGTTTTATATTGGTTCAATAATGTGAAGCACAAAATTTTCAAAATGGTCTACACACCTAAATTGAATCTCAATCCTCCACCCCACCCCCTCCCCCACCACACACCACCACACACACACACACACACCCCACCCACCTCACCCAACCCCCTACCCCCCTCCCCCACCCCCTACCCCACCACACACCACCACACACACCCCACCCCCTGCCCCCCTCCAGCACCCCCTCCCCCACCACACACCACCACACACACACACACACCCCACCCCCTGCCCCCCTCCACCACCCCCTCCCCCAAAACACACCACCACACACACACACACACCGCACCCCACCCCACCCCACCCCCTCCCCCCTCCCCCCTCCACCACCCCCTCCCCCACCCTGCCCCACCCCGCCCCAATCCCTGCCCCCCTCCACCACCCCCTCCCCCACCCTGCCCCATCCCGCCCCACCCCCCACACACGCACACACATACACACATATATATATACACATACATACATAAATATACAGACAAATATATATATATAAATGGAAGAGAGAGAGAGAGAGAAATTGGACCTGAGAGAGAGAGAGAGAGAGAGAGAGAGAGAGAGCAGCGTCGAGTCGAGAGAGAGAGAGAGAGAGAGAGAGAGAGAGAGGGAGGGAACGGTGGGAGGGAAAAAAGAAGGGGGAAAGGGTTTTTGCTGGAAAAGTTGTCACGTTCATGTCAAGGTCATTGACCGTGACACGAATTGTCACGGTCATTGACCGTGACACGACCGTGACAAATTGAATTGTCACGGGCTTGTCACGGTCAATGACCGTGACAATTCGTTGTCACGGTCGTGTCAAGGTCAATGACCGTGACATAAAACGCGTGTTTTTTTGTCACGGTCAATGACCTTGACAAGGCTGGCCGGCTGAAAGGTGACAATTTGCCCATTTTGGTGTAGTGAATCTTAAATCTATGGTCATAATGGTGAGTACCGACATCATCAATAATAAATAAATTTGAATCGCCTGAATCATATGTCGATGCATCACATGGAGGTAATAAATTGCAATAAGGATCCAAATATTTATTATCCCTTTTTCGAAAATAGTCAAGTAAAATTGGGGATGCATACTCTACTCCTAAATGTGAGATTTTATGAAAAGCGTGGGAAGAAGATCTATCACTGGGTGATACACTTTCTTCATCAAAAATAGGAGGATCGTCATAAATACTTGAAGTATCAGTAAAATCGGATGACGAATCCTCAAATAAATTTTCCCACATATAAAAAGAAGCAGCATTCTGCTCAATTAAATTAGGAGAAAAATCTTGACAAACATCCAAATCATCACAAGTATTACACGTGTCAACATTGTCAATTTTTTTCTCCTCACAAAATTGATTATTCCCAATTAATTCATGATTATTTTTAGAAATAACATCATTATACCGTTTGTTCACCTCTCTCCAATTGATACACTTTGGTGGACCGATAGTAATTACAGGGGTTGGAGTCTCATCCATACCTTCTTTAATTTTTAAAATGACTACTGACCCATCTGAATACGTAGTCATCTAGATTTTTAGTATTTTGTAAAAACACGTCCACAGGATCCATTGAGGAATATGAGAAAGATGACGGGATAACAATATGAGGATCACCCATTGTAATTTACAACACATGAATTTATTTATTTATTTTGGATAGCTTCTACCCTTTGATAAGGGGGAATTTAAAAGAGGACCAACTACGGTTGTCTCCTCAAATTTCGATTTCCCCTCCAGGTAGGTGGTCGGTACGAAGACTCATTAAAAACCACCAATCCTAGACAAGGTGAAACGAAATCGATTTGACAAGTTCGCGTTGGAGTAGCTTTTAATTCTAGCCTTGTTAAGAGTTTTTTTTTATTTTTTATTTTTTATTTTTTTATTTTTTATGAAATTTTTACTAAAAAAATGCAAAAAGTAAAACAAACTAGTCCGAAAGTCACAACTTCTTTTAAGAAAAAAAATTGTCAAATCCCCGGCAACGGCGCCAAAAACTTGTTGTCAATTTATAAAATACCGCAAGTGCACGGGCTATTATAGAATAGCGAGTGTAAGTACGGGTCGAACCCACGAGGATTTGTCAATTTTAATTATTAAAAGAATTGCAACTGTCCAACTAGATCAAATGGGGTAGAGAATAACTATAAATTACACAAAATAAAAGCCACTACGATAAATGAGAGTAACGCAAGAGATTTGTAAACAATTAGGAAATAATTAGGATTCGGGGTCCATTTATCACGTAACTAATATTGCACACTAATTTAATGTTGCCATTCCCTTTTTATAACTCAAATTAAACCGACTCTCGCCGTGTTTAATTCGGAAAATATGATGGTTATGATCAAAATATTTTTAACGTCTCTAATAGACGGCTAAAATCCCTATTCCCTTAGAAAATACAAGTTTTAAAATTCGCAAATGTATTTAAGCATGGACTATCAAAACAATCAAAGTGCAAGCATAATCCATGAAAAATTACTATTTTTAAATCTCAAAACTTGATTTGACAAAACAATCTTGAAGGTTCTAAAACACACTCTCGTGTCGCTTTAAAATGAATACCGAATCTTTAATAACAATTAAAACAAGTAGGGAATAAACAACGATAAAATTAACGTGACAATATTAGCTAACTATGATAAACTTCACCCTACTCCTAATATAAGAATCAAGCTACCATAATGAAAGAGAAATTGCAAGAATGAGTAGAGATCTTCATTAAAAAACCAAACTTACAAATAGTTCTCTCACAACAATCTTGAATCCTCTAAAAAAATGATAAAAACTTGGCCCTCAAATTGATTACAATCACTCAAAGTTGCTCCCCGAAATCCTCCACGAAAGTCCTCTCTAATTGTCTCTGAAATTATGATCCCAAGGGTCTTTTTTATAGGACAAGTGGTGAGGTATTTGAGTTGTGGTGGGACTCTTTCTGATTGGCCGAATAGTGTTGGTAGCTATCTCTCCACCTCTTTAATCTTTGGATCGTGATAAGGGACGGAATTTCCCCCCACTCGAAAATTCTTATATTTTCTTGTTGAACACGCATGCCGAGTTTCATCCAGATCGGAGAATAAAAATTTCCGACAAACAGCATTTTTTCGAACGACCGTAAAAATCAGCTTTTTCGCGCCTTTTTTGAATTGATCATCAATTTGCACCAATTTCCATCATTATCTGCAAAAATTTCACTAGGCAACTTTTTTCACAAATTAGCACAAGAATATTATAAAATTATCGAAGTGCCCATTTTTGACTTAAAATTGCCATTTTCAATATGAATTCAACCATTCTCGCATTTTTTCCTCTTTTTAACAAAATAGTCCTAAGAACTTATTAAATACACTAAAATGGGACTAACAAAGTATAAATTTGGGTATAAAATATACAAAATAATGCACTCATCAAATACCCCCAAACCTAAACTTTGCTAGTCCTCGAGCAAAACTAAAAATTAAAATCTAACTCACTTTCGTAGGAATCACGATTGCACTTAGCATGTGCAACAAGCCGTTAAACCCCTAGGTTACCCTAGTGGACGAGTTTTGTCTCGTGAGGGTTTGCAGTGAATATACCCACAAAATTCAAAAACTTGACTCAATACAAAAGACACAAAAGTAATATAACCAAGTTTGAATGCAAACTTCATAAATATAGTAGAACTTCATTTTTCAATCTCAACTTATCGTGGTGTGTGCATAGCCAATATAACCGCCAATTTCAAAAGATTTGATCGTTGTATTTCTTATCCGAAAGTTCGTTTTGATTTCAAAATCTCACAGAATGCACTCACAATCGAACACTCGGAAATGGGTTATTTTCTCTCGGTATATGTGAATAAAAGAGTAAATTTATATGAACGAATTTCACATATACATAATCAAAAATGGATTTTTATACAATGGATGAATATGATCTCATGAACAGAAAATCGATTACTTGTTGAAAACATTGAATCACACCATAGATCCTATTCGTCTTCTCTCCACACTATAACTAACTTCCCATGAGATCTATTAGGACTTTCTTTGGTTGTATTATAGGCTCGAATTTTGGCTAGAAAGAATGGCTGTTTTTGGAGTTCAAAATTTCTGAGAATATAGAGGTTTTTCGGTATTTTGACTTTTAGGCACTTTTCTTCCAACATCCATTTTTCTTTTTCTTTCGCTTTTTCTTTTCGAAATCACACTTTTTTTCACCTTTTTTTTTTCTTCCCCTTTTTTCCGACACATCAATTGTAACAACCCGAGGCCTTGGAGACGATAATTTATTTATTTCGGGAGAGATAAATAATATTTTATTGGAGAAATAATAAAATTGGCAATTGAAGTCAAAATTTGGAGTTGTCAGAAAGTGTCTCGAATGGAATTTCTGTGGGTACCATTGTTTCCGGAAGGGTCGAGAAAGTCGAAATGACTGTACTTGGGGTCTATTTGGGTTCCGAAATAAATTAGGACCGTTTGACTCGAATTAAAGTCACCGAGTCATTTAAAGTGTGTATTATCATTTAAAGATGTGTATTTTCGGATTTAGGCTTAAAAGCCTATGGGAGAGTTATTCTCCAAAGAGAGAAAAGAGAAAAGAGAAAGAAAAGAAGAGAGAAGAAGAAAGAAGAAGAAAAGGAAGGAGAAAGAGGGAGAAAGTGGACTTTCCGGTGGATTCAGACCCTACGAACCCGAGGCAAGTGATTAAACTTGCTAAATAATTGTTGTGTACCATTTATTGCATGATTTGTGGATTGATTTTTGGGTTTTAGGTTTAAAATGTTAAAACCCAACTTTTGGGAAAAATCTTAGATTTGTTATGTATAAATGGATTTAAGGTTAAGAAAGTAGTTTTTATGTATTCTAGGATGAATATTAATGTTATATTTGTGATTGGGTTAAAGAGAAATGGGGAGAAAACCATTAGAATGATTTTTGGGCATTTTGGCTACTTAAAACAGTAGCCATTTTCGAGGTTCAGCAGGGCCGAATCGATTCAGACCCCTAGCCGAATCGATTCGGAAATATGCAGGTGCCCAGGTCTGAGTGACCGAATCGATTCGGACCCCTAGCCAAATCGATTCGGCCTGAGGCAGAGTCCCAGGTCTGATGACCCGAATCGATTCGCCTTCCTGGCCAAATCGATTCGCTTGGGCCGAATCGATTCGGAATAGGCCCGAATCGATTCGGAAACAGGGTTTTTTAGGGAAAGTTTTTCTAAGGAGAATTTCTTTCCGTTTTGTTCGAGGTTATCGATCGGGGATCTCTATAGGAGATATTTGGATTAAGTTTTGGAGACTTTTAGAGAGTTTCCCCTACAAGAGATGATTGGAGTCATGTAGACTTAATTTGGGGATTTCCGATTAGAAAATTTGGTATCTTCTAAGTGGGGGAGCCCACTTTCTTTTGGGATGACTTTAAAGGATCCTTAAATGTAATGAACCCTATTATGAGTTGATGTTTACTAATGCTATTTGATATGCTTTTGGATATGGAAATATCCTTATTAATAATCGATTGGGAGATATCTCACAATGTGAGAAATGCATTAAGGTGCAATAGGATATAGAATATCCCTAACTAAATTGTATTTTAGGACAATTCATTTTAGAAGCGACATGAGAGCTTCAAGCGAGAATTAGTATAGCTTATACTAAGTGGGGTAAATGTGTGAGTATTAACGATTAGTGTATCATGAGAGAGTATACTAAACTATGATGTAAATCAATTGCGCCTAAGTGCGTATTATTAACATAAATATGATGTTTGAGGTATACCTTATATAATGGTGTATCTTTATTATGTGGGATGTATGTATACCCTATATATGGTGTATATACATGTTAAGCATACCCCCTCCTTGCTATCATTGGGAAGTTTCGTGCGTTGAGGGTGAGCATCCTGACAAATATGCAGGGTGTGGATATTCCCCAGGTCATAGTCGTCCTTTGTGGTCAGAAAATGACATATATATATATATTTATCTTCTTTGGGGGTGAGAGGTCTGGGTATGTGATGCTCTCACTTGCCGGTTAGGAACTATGACCGCTTCCCGGACGTGTGTGCGTGAGTTGATCACGAGGTGGGTGTCGTTGAACCCCACCAGGTGACCCCAGTTTGCTACGCATATGGGCTGCTGGATGATGATAGCATGTGAGCCTGCGTCCTTCGAGTTATAGCTCGGTTGGATGGTTATTATTTGCTTGTGTTTGTATTTGGGTGTCAAGGGCATAACCGACCTTAATGACCTACATTGCCAGGATTAGTGTATCGGGGGGGTTCCTTGTTTGGATTTCGCTTCGGCGAGACGTCCCACGCACGAACCGCAGTGTAATGTTGGAACTTGGGGATAAGTTTAGTCCTTAATGCTCATCACTATATTATATTATATATCTATCACCTATCCCGACGATCGACAGTGCCAGGAGTAGTGTAACGGGGGGGTTCCTTGTTTGGATTTCGCTTCGGCGAGACGTCCCACGCATGAAACGCCGTGTACTGTTGAGAATTGGGAATATTAATTAATTAAAATTGGTTACTAATCATTTGTGTTACATGAATCTTGCATTGAGGGCAGAATGAGCCCCGAGGATCGATACGGTCAGGAGTAGTGTAACGGGGGGGTTCCTTGTTTGGATTTCGCTTCGGCGAGACGTCCCACGCACGAAACGCAGTACCGTGTTGAAAATTGGGAGGAGTTTAGTCCTTAGTTCTTGATGCTAATAACTCATTTATAATTATTATTTATGGTTCCTTGCCTTTTGGGCATCACTAGAATAAATCTATTACATGTTATTTGTTAATGTATTGTGATGATGTAGCGTGATTGGATCATGTCTCTTTATATGTTCAACACTAGAACATTATAATGATAAGCAAAATGTTTATATTAAGTTAATAATTGTAACTATTAGTAATGGACTAGATGTAGAATCGGGTGTTAGGCTAGATGGTTTCATTTAAATACTTTATTTGGGATTAAGTTAGAATCCTCTTACCTAAATTAGAATCGAACATCCTTTTTGGAGACACGTGCATACGCTTAGTGCGCACCTTAGATGAGAGGTGAGTTGAATTTCTACGGAGTGTTCGATTCCAGCTAAATCGTGTAATAATGCATTTATAATTATTATGCATTTTAATACACTTGCTATAAACTGTTTTTCACACTCGGGTTCTGACCCGTTTATATTTTCCCCCTTCCCCATGCATATATATATTGTATTTCTTCAGGTGTTCCCCCGCAAGGACGCCTTTATTATTCCTCCTTTCAGGATTTGTGGAGCTGTGGCAGTAGCGGACTGTTGCGGTACTTGGTTTTAGTCGATTCCTATCTTTGTATATCTAGATTAGGATTCAGTTGTATTGAGTTAGTATTCAAGTGTTATAGATTAACACTTTCATATTTTGATTATCTGTTTATTGTA
This sequence comes from Sambucus nigra, assembly GCA_949130495.1. Classification (NCBI taxonomy): domain Eukaryota; kingdom Viridiplantae; phylum Streptophyta; class Magnoliopsida; order Dipsacales; family Adoxaceae; genus Sambucus; species Sambucus nigra. Next base: position 525,218,956 of record OX422221.1, on the reverse strand, counting down.
TTGTCTGTTGCCCAACAGCATTTTCGGGTATTTTATTGTTGGGTTTGAGTTGTACAATGTATTGTACTCTTTCATTATCGGGGGCATGCACTTTACACATTGTAGTTAGATGTTTATTGTTGGGTGCATGCATTATTGGTTTTGTTGTTGTTGTTATATATAAGTTTTAATTTTTTTGGCGATTCGCACTTTATGATTTCGGGTAGTTAGCCTTATATTACTGTGTTTAGTTGTTGATGTTGAGATCGTACCATCTGGGATACCTGATTTGTGTAGTATAGGGCTGGCCACCCGTTATTATTTGGAGCGGGTTGTCACAGATGGTATCAGAGCATCAGGTTCTAGTGTCTTTAGGATCTGTGTGCGTTACTACGATCTTCCGTAAGCATTCTTGGTGTAGAGCCTTATTATTAGGACGGTTACATTCTTACGTCCATATCTTTCTTTGAATCGAAAATATTTGAAAGGCGTTCTGATACAATTGTTCTTGTTTCAAATGCCACCGAAGGGAGGTCGTTCAGCCAAGGCAAGGAAAGAATTGCCTCAAAGGAACATGACTACGGATGATGTTGCCAATATTGTGGCACAAGCAGTAGCTGCGGCCGTTTCTACAATGGCTCAGCAACCTGCCGCTCGAGCAGCCCCACCCCATTTAGGATTGTCCTTTTGGGAGAGAGTGAAGGAAGACTTTAGTAAGGGGCATCCTCCTGAGTTTGCAGGGGGTGTTGATGCAATGGCTGCAAGTACATGTAAGAATAGTATGCTAAGGCATCTTCGTATGATTGAGTGTAGTGAGGTGCAGAAGCAATTTTTAGTCACCTTTAAGTTATCGGGTACAGCTCTTCAATGGTGGGAGTTTGTCACGACATCTGAACAGAGAGATACTTTTCCTATAAAAGAATTTTGGGAACTTTTTGATCGAAGGTATTTGCTTTCCCCTACGCAGGATGTGGGAATTTTTCAAGGAAATAGGACGGTAGCAGAATATGAAGGAGATTTTTCTCTATGGGCGAGATTAGTACCTAATGAGGTGAATACGAAAGAGAAACGCGTATCGAAGTTTGTTCGAGGTTTAAATTGGAAAATCCAACAACATTTGTTAGAAAGCCCTAAGTTATTGACTTTCGACGAGGTTGTGAATGCGGCACTATTAAAGTGTCGAGAATATCGTTCTCGTTCTCAAGAGAGTAAGACCTTTGGAGATTCGAGTTCATCAAGTAAGTTTGGCAAAGGAAGCGCCAGTAATGCGAGTGGGCAGAAAGAGTTTATGGGCAAGTGTTTCTTTTGTAAAGAAACAGGTCACAAAAAGAGAGATTGTACTCAACGAGGTAAAGGACCGCAGTTTGATGAAATTTTGGAAGTGCAACCCCTACAGCAGATTCGAGGTCGCTTTAGACCGGGGGACTATGTTTGGGAGCCTATGGATGAGGATGGGCAATCGGACTAGAGATGGATGTTGTAAGTAATTTTCCTTACTATGGGGATTATTGCTATATGAAGTTTTGAATATATCGTATGAGAGATATATATGTATCGGGTAGTGCTTTAGCCCTTTTGTTTATGTATGGTAGGTAATGACCCTAAAGGGGGAATTTGGAGCAAGAGATGCTCTTATTCTATTATCTTGGTAATGGTGGTAAGTAGTAATGATAGAAGCTACTTCTTTTTATATAGTCATGATGGACTATTGAAATTGTTGTATTCCAGATATGGAATTGCCTTATGTATGGCAGTATATGGAAGTGATGTAAGATGTTGTTTACGTTAGAAGTGATTGTGGTTTGATGGGACGTAGGTAAAATTTTAGCTCCTGATTATGATGATATTTGTGAGCTATATGTTAGGCATATGAGAAATTAAAAGACCTTGTGTTGGACATAAGGCATTTTATGTTATATATATATATAAACTGTTTTTAAAATAAACTATTTTCAATATAAAACTTTTATCGGCCTTCGGGCCCTTTCAAACTAAATTTTCACTAAAATGTTTTCAAACTCAAGTCCGGATCTAACGAACTCTCAATCCCCGACGTCGTCACACAGTAGTGTATTGGTAGGGTTCCTTGTTTGGATTTTGCTTTTGCGAGACGTCCCCCGCACGAAATTGGCGACCGTCAGGAATTGAGAGGAGTTATTTCTTTGGGCCATCCAAATTTTCTCTACTAAAATTTTATTCTTACTTATTGTTGGAAATGTGGAACTTTCGAGGCAAACAAAGCCTCATTATTATGGTTGTGAGCATAGAGCTCAATTATAAAGGGTGTATGGGCGCCCTTGTTATTGATATAAGTTTTCTTTACTTCATAATTAGTTTGATAATAAAATAATTGAATCAATTCGTCGTGGGAAGTTAGAAGCTTGGAGATAGGATTAGTGTTAATGGGTAGATTAGGACTAGTTGGACTTTGGGAGAATTAGGCTTAGCTAAATTTCGAGGGCGAAATTCTTGTAAGTGGGGGAGTTTGTAACAACCCGAGGCCTTGGAGACGATAATTTATTTATTTCGGGAGAGATAAATAATATTTTATTGGAGAAATAATAAAATTGGCAATTGAAGTCAAAATTTGGAGTTGTCAGAAAGTGTCTCGAATGGAATTTTTGAGGGTACCATTGTTTCCGGAAGGGTCGAGAAAGTCGAAATGACTGTACTTGGGGTCTATTTGGGCTCCGAAATAAATTAGGACCGTTTGACTCGAATTAAAGTCACCGAGTCATTTAAAGTGTGTATTATCATTTAAAGAAGTGTATTTTCGGATTTAGGCTTAAAAGCCTATGGGAGAGTTATTCTCCAAAGAGAGAAAAGAGAAAAGAGAAAGAAAAGAAGAGAGAAGAAGAAAGAAGAAGAAAAGGAAGGAGAAAGAGGGAGAAAGTGGACTTTCCGGTGGATTCAGACCCTACGAACCCGAGGCAAGTGATTAAACTTGCTAAATAATTGTTGTGTACCATTTATTGCATGATTTGTGGATTGATTTTTGGGTTTTAGGTTTAAAATGTTAAAACCTAACTTTTGGGAAAAATCTTAGATTTGTTATGTATAAATGGATTTAAGGTTAAGAAAGTAGTTTTTATGTATTCTAGGATGAATATTAATGTTATATTTGTGATTGGGTTGAAGAGAAATGGGGAGAAAACCATTAGAATGATTTTTGAGCATTTTGGCTACTTAAAACAGTAGCCATTTTTGAGGTTCAGCAGGGCCGAATCGATTCGGACCCCTAGCCGAATCGATTCGGAAATATGCAGGTGCCCAGGTCTGAGTGACCGAATCGATTCGGACCCCTAGCCGAATCGATTCGGCCTGAGGCAAAGTCCCAGGTCTGATGACCCGAATCGATTCGCCTTCCTGGCCGAATCGATTCGCTTGGGCCGAATCGATTCGGAATAGGCCCGAATCGATTCGGAAACAGGGTTTTTTAGGGAAAGTTTTTCTAAGGAGAATTTCTTTTCGTTTTGTTCGAGGTTATCGATCGGGGATCTCTATAGGAGATATTTGGATTAAGTTTTGGAGACTTTTAGAGAGTTTCCCCTACAAGAGATGATTGGAGTCATGTAGACTTAATTTGGGGATTTCCGATTAGAAAATTTGGTATCTTCTAAGTGGGGGAGCCCACTTTCTTTTGGGATGACTTTAAAGGATCCTTAAATGTAATGAACCCTATTATGAGTTGATGTTTACTAATGCTATTTGATATGCTTTTGGATATGGAAATATCCTTATTAATAATCGATTGGGAGATATCTCACAATGTGAGAAATGCATTAAGGTGCAATAGGATATAGAATATCCCTAACTAAATTGTATTTTAGGACAATTCATTTTAGAAGCGACATGAGAGCTTCAAGCGAGAATTAGTATAGCTTATACTAAGTGGGGTAAATGTGTGAGTATTAACGATTAGTGTATCATGAGAGAGTATACGAAACTATGATGTAAATCAATTGCGCCTAAGTGCGTATTATTAACATAAATATGATGTTTGAGGTATACCTTATATAATGGTGTATCTTTATTATGTGGGATGTATGTATACCCTATATATGGTGTATATACATGTTAAGCATACCCCCTCCTTGCTATCATTGGGAAGTTTCGTGCGTTGAGGGTGAGCATCCTGACAAATATGCAGGGTGTGGATATTCCCCAGGTCATAGTCGTCCTTTGTGGTCAGAAAATGACATATATATATATATTTATCTTCTTTGGGGGTGAGAGGTCTGGGTATGTGATGCTCTCACTTGCCGGTTAGGAACTATGACCGCTTCCCGGACGTGTGTGCGTGAGTTGATCACGAGGTGGGTGTCGTTGAACCCCACCAGGTGACCCCAGTTTTCTACGCATATGGGCTGCTGGATGATGATAGCATGTGAGCCTGCGTCCTTCGAGTTATAGCTTGGTTGGATGGTTATTATTTGCTTGTGTTTGTATTTGGGTGTCAAGGGCATAACCGACCTTAATGACCTACATTGCCAGGATTAGTGTATCGGGGGGGTTCCTTGTTTGGATTTCGCTTCGGCGAGACGTCCCACGCACGAACCGCAGTGTAATGTTGGAACTTGGGGATAAGTTTAGTCCTTAATGCTCATCACTATATTATATTATATATCTATCACCTATCCCGACGATCGACAGTGCCAGGAGTAGTGTAACGGGGGGGTTCCTTGTTTGGATTTCGCTTCGGCGAGACGTCCCACGCATGAAACGCCGTGTACTGTTGAGAATTGGGAATATTAATTAATTAAAATTGGTTACTAATCATTTGGGTTACATGCATCTTGCATTGAGGGAATAATGAGCCCCGAGGATCGATACGGTCAGGAGTAGTGTAACGGGGGGGTTCCTTGTTTGGATTTCGCTTCGGCGAGACGTCCCACGCACGAAACGCAGTACCGTGTTGAAAATTGGGAGGAGTTTAGTCCTTAGTTCTTGATGCTAATAACTCATTTATAATTATTATTTATGGTTCCTTGCCTTTTGGGCATCACTAGAATAAATCTATTACATGTTATTTGTTAATGTATTGTGATGATGTAACGTGATTGGATCATGTCTCTTTATATGTTCAACACTAGAACATTATAATGATAAGAAAAATGTTTATATTAAGTTAATAATTGTAACTATTAGTAATGGACTAGATGTAGAATCGGGTGTTAGGCTAGATGGTTTCATTTAAATACTTTATTTGGGATTAAGTTAGAATCCTCTTACCTAAATTAGAATCGAACATCCTTTTTGGAGACACGTGCATACGCTTAGTGCGCACCTTAGATGAGAGGTGAGTTGAATTTCTACGGAGTGTTCGATTCCAGCTAAATCATGTAATAATGCATTTATAATTATTATGCATTTTAATACACTTGCTATAAACTGTTTTTCACACTCGGGTTCTGACCCGTTTATATTTTCCCCCTTCCCCATGCATATATATATTGTATTTCTTCAGGTGTTCCCCCGCAAGGACGCCTTTATTATTCCTCCTTTCAGGATTTATGGAGCTGTGGCAGTAGCGGACTGTTGCGGTACTTGGTTTTAGTCGATTCCTATCTTTGTATAGCTAGATTAGGATTCAGTTGTATTGAGTTAGTATTCAAGTGTTATAGATTAACACTTTCATATTTTGATTATCTGTTTATTGTATTGTCTGTTGCCCGACAGCATTTTCGGGTATTTTATTGTTGGGTTTGAGTTGTACAATGTATTGTACTCTTTCATTATCGGGGGCATGCACTTTCCACATTGTAGTTGGATGTTTATTGTTGGGTGCATGCATTATTGGTTTTGTTGTTGTTGTTATATATAAGTTTTAATTTTTTTGGCGATTCGCACTTTATGATTTCGGGTAGTTAGCCTTATATTACTGTGTTTAGTTGTTGATGTTGAGACCGTACCATCTGGGATACCTGATTTGTGTAGTATAGGGCTGGCCACCCGTTATTATTTGGAGCGGGTTGTCACATCAATCTTTTGTGATTTTTTTTTTTTTTTTTTTGGCCTTTTTTTTCAACCGTAATGTTACCCCAGTATTCTCCTATAATGGGTATGACTTCTTTTTATGGGCTTCAAACTCTCAGTTGGAGTTAGGTAGGAAAATGGGTTTTCAATAAAAGACATATTTTCTTTTTGGCTCAAATGGGCTTGCAACGGAATAATGTAAAAAGGTTGGATTTTAGGCTTAATTTTGGGCTTTCAAACGATGGCCTAATCTCATTTCTCAAGTTTCGTTCAGTTGATTTGTGTCTCAAGACGACTTACTAAGACTTCTAGTGCTTAAGATTCACATTTTGACTTTTTGTTTTCAGTAATCGAACAAAACAAATAATTTGAGATCATCAACGAATTTATCACTGAAGGAAAGATTGAGTAATTTTAACTCGGATTGATTTAAATCTCTCGAAAACGATGAATGGCACAAAATTTCATCGGGTTAAAATCTCCACATTTATTCGTTAAGCATATTAACTTTCGCCTCAATATCCATTTTCGATCATATTATATGGCTAGTGTGTAAAAATTTCATAAGATGAGAGATCTATGAATTAATTCTATATTAAGAAATCGTTTCAAAACTCAATTATATTGAAAATCTTTTTGAATTTTGGAAAATTTTTCTAATTTTTTTTTTTTCAAAAATATCATACTTACCCCCAAACCTAAATTTTACATTGTCCTCAATGTATGCGCAAATAAAAATATGGACAAAGAAAATAAAGTAAAGAAGTAAAAATATGATACATCTTAACTTAAAAATAACAAAAAAAAATGCACAAATAATATACAAACACATGACAATTACCATCCTCACCATAAATTAATAATCGAAATAGTTGTGGGTCATTCCAATTAATAAACTTTATAGCACTAAGTACCAAAATATCATAAATTTGGGAGCATGACCGCACAACACAAATTTCAATCTTAAATCTATGGTCATAATGGTGAGTACCGACATCATCAATAATAAATAAATTTGAATCGCCTGAATCATATGTCGATGCATCACATGGAGGTAATAAATTGCAATAAGGATCCAAATATTTATTATCCCTTTTTCGAAAATAGTCAAGTAAAATTGGGGATGCATACTCTACTCCTAAATGTGAGATTTTATGAAAAGCGTGGGAAGAAGATCTATCACTGGGTGATACACTTTCTTCATCAAAAATAGGAGGATCGTCATAAATACTTGAAGTATCAGTAAAATCGGATGACGAATCCTCAAATAAATTTTCCCACATATAAAAAGAAGCAGCATTCTGCTCAATTAAATTAGGAGAAAAATCTTGACAACCATCCAAATCATCACAAGTATTACACGTGTCAACATTGTCAATTTTTTTCTCCTCACAAAATTGATTATTCCCAATTAATTCATGATTATTTTTAGAAATAACATCATTATACCATTTGTTCACCTCTCTCCAATTGATACACTTTGGTGGACCGATAGTAATTACAGGGGTTGGAGTCTCATCCATACCTTCTTTAATTTTTAAAATGACTACTGACCCATCTGAATACGTAGTCATCTAGATTTTCAGTATTTTGTAAAAACACGGCCACAGGATCCATTGAGGAATATGAGAAAGATGACGGGATAACAATATGAGGATCACCCATTGTAATTTACAACACATGAATTTATTTATTTATTTTGGATAGCTTCTACCCTTTGATAAGGGAGAATTTAAAAGAGGACCAACTACGGTTGTCTCCTCAAATTTCGATTTCACCTCCAGGTAGGTGGTCGGTACGAAGACTCATTAAAAACCACCAATCCTAGACAAGGTGAAACGGAATCGATTTGACAAGTTCGCGTTGGAGTAGCTTTTAATTCTAGCCTTCTTAAGAGTTTTTTTTTATTTTTTTATTTTTTATTTTTTTATTTTTTATGAAATTGTTACTAAAAAAATGCAAAAATTAAAACAAACTAGTCCGAAAGTCACAACTTCTTTTAAGAAAAAAAATTGTCAAATCCCCGGCAACGGCGCCAAAAACTTGTTGTCAATTTATAAAATACCGCAAGTGCACGGGCTATTATAGAATAGCGAGTGTAAGTACGGGTCGAACCCACGAGGATTTGTCAATTTTAATTATTAAAAGAATTGCAACTGTCCAACTAGATCAAATGGGGTAGAGAATAACTATAAATTACACAAAATAAAAGCCAATACGATAAATGAGAGTAACGCAAGAGATTTTTAAACAATTAGGAAATAATTAGGATTCGGGGTCCATTTATCACGTAACTAATATTGCACACTAATTTAATGTTGCCATTCCCTTTTTATAACTCAAATTAAACCGACTCTCGCCGTGTTTAATTCGGAAAATATGACGGTTATGATCAAAATATTTTTAACGTCTCTAATAGACGGCTAAAATCCCTATTCCCTTAGAAAATACAAGTTTTAAAATTCGCAAATGTATTTAAGCATGGACTATCAAAACAATCAAAGTGCAAGCATAATCCATCAAAAATTACTATTTTTAAACCTCAAAACTTGATTTGACAAAACAATCTTGAAGGTTCTAAAACACACTCTCGTGTCGCTTTAAAATGAATACCGAATCTTTAATAACAATTAAAACAAGTAGGGAATAAACAACGATAAAATTAACGTGACAATATTAGCTAACTATGATAAACTTCACCCTACTCCTAATATAAGAATCAAGCTACCATAATGAAAGAGAAATTGCAAGAATGAGTAGAGATCTTCATTAAAAAACCAAACTTACAAATAGTTCTCTCACAACAATCTTGAATCCTCTAAAAAAAATGATAAAAACTTGGCCCTCAAATTGATTACAATCACTCAAAGTTGCTCCCCGAAATCCTCCACGAAAGTCCTCTCTAATTGTCTCTGAAATTATGATCCCAAGGGTCCTTTTTATAGGACAAGTGGTGAGGTATTTGAGTTGTGGTGGGACTCTTTCTGATTGGCCGAATAGTGTTGGTAGCTATCTCTCCACCTCTTTAATCTTTGGATCGTGATAAGGGACGGAATTTCCCCCCACTCGAAAATTCTTATATTTTCTTGTTGAACACGCATGCCGAGTTTCGTCCAGATCGGAGAATAAAAATTTCCTACAAACAACATTTTTTCGAGCGACCGTAAAAATCAGCTTTTTCGCGCCTTTTTTGAATTGATCATCAATTTGCACCAATTTCCATCAATATCTGCAAAAATTTCACTAGGCAACTTTTTTCACAAATTAGCACAAGAATATTATAAAATTATCGAAGTCCCCATTTTTGACTTAAAATTGCCATTTTCAATATGAATTCAACCATTCTCGCATTTTTTCCTCTTTTTAACAAAATAGTCCTAAGAACTTATTAAATACACTAAAATGGGACTAACAAAGTATAAATTTGGGTATAAAATATACAAAATAATGCACTCATCAAATACCCCCAAACCTAAACTTTGCTAGTCCTCGAGCAAAACTAAAAATTAAAATCTAACTCACTTTCGTAGGAATCACGATTGCACTTAGCATGTGCAACAAGCCGTTAAACCCCTAGGTTACCCTAGTGGACGAGTTTTGTCTCGTGAGGGTTTGCAGTGAATATACCCACAAAATTCAAAAACTTGACTCAATACAAAAGACACAAAAGTAATATAACCAAGTTTGAATGCAAACTTCATAAATATAGTAGAACTTCATTTTTCAATCTCAACTTATCGTGGTGTGTGCATAGCCAATATAACCGCCAATTTCAAAAGATTTGATCGTTGTATTTCTTATCCGAAAGTTCGTTTTGATTTCAAAATCTCACAGAATGCACTCACAATCGAACACTCGGAAATGGGTTATTTTCTCTCGGTATATGTGAATAAAAGAGTAAATTTATATGAACGAATTTCACATATACATAATCAAAAATGGATTTTTATACAATGGATGAATATGATCTCATGAACAGAAAATCGATTACTTGTTGGAAACATTGAATCACACCATAGATCCTATTCGTCTTCTCTCCACACTATAACTAACTTCCCATGAGATCTATTAGGACTTTCTTTGGTTGTATTATAGGCTCGAATTTTGGCTAGAAAGAATGGCTGTTTTTGGAGTTCAAAATTTCTGAGAATATAGAGGTTTTTCGGTATTTTGACTTTTAGGCACTTTTCTTCCAACATCCATTTTTCTTTTTCTTTCGCTTTTTCTTTTCGAAATCACACTTTTTTTCACCTTTTTTTTTCTTCCCCTTTTTTCCGACACATCAATCTTTTGCGATTTTTTTTTTTTTGCCTTTTTTTTCAACCGTAATGTTACCCCAGTATTCTCCTATAATGGGTATGACTTCTTTTTATGGGCTTCAAACTCTCAGTTGGAGTTAGGTAGGACAATGGGTTTTCAATAAAAGACATATTTTCTTTTTGGCTCAAATGGGCTTCAACGGAATAATGTAAAAAGGTTGGATTTTAGGCTTAATTTTGGGCTTTCAAACGATGGCCTAATCTCATTTCTCAAGTTTCGTTCAGTTGATTTGTGTCTCAAGACGACTTACTAAGACTTCTAGTGCTTAAGATTCACATTCTGACTTTTTGTTTTCAGTAATCGAACAAAAAAAATAATTTGAGATCATCAACGAATTTATCACTGAAGGAAAGATTGAGTAATTTTAACTCGGATTGATTTAAATCTCTCGAAAACGATGAATGGCACAAAATTTCATCGGGTTAAAATCTCCACATTTATTCGTTAAGCATATTAACTTTCGCCTCAATATCCATTTTCGATCATATTATATGGCTACTGTGTAAAAATTTCATAAGATGAGAGATCTATGAATTAATTATATATTAAGAAATCGTTTCAAAACGCAATTATAATGAAAATCTTTTTGAATTTTGGATAATTTTTCTAATTTTTTTTTTTTTCAAAATATCATCCTTTCCCCCAAACCTAAATTTTACATTGTCCTCAATGTATGCGCAAATAAAAATATGGACAAAGAAAATAAAGTAAAGAAGTAAAAATATGATACATCTTAACTTAAAAATAACAAAAAAAAATGCACAAATAATATACAAACACATGACAATTACCATCCTCACCATAAATTAATAATCGAAATAGTTGTGGGTCATTCCAATTAATAAACTTTATAGCACTAAGTACCAAAATATCATAAATTTAAGAGCATGACCGCACAACACAAATTTCAATCTTAAATCTATGGTCATAATGGTGAGTACTGACATCATCAATAATAAATAAATTTGAATCGCCTGAATCATATGTCGATGCATCACATGGAGGTAATAAATTGCAATAAGGATCCAAATATTTATTATCCCTTTTTCGAAAATAGTCAAGTAAAATTGGGGATGCATACTCTACTCCTAAATGTGAGATTTTATGAAAAGCGTGGGAAGAAGATCTATCACTGGGTGATACACTTTCTTCATCAAAAATAGGAGGATCGTCATAAATACTTGAAGTATCAGTAAAATCGGATGACGAATCCTCAAATAAATTTTCCCACATATAAAAAGAAGCAGCATTCTGCTCAATTAAATTAGGAGAAAAATCTTGACAAACATCCAAATCATCACAAGTATTACACGTGTCAACATTGTCAATTTTTTTCTCCTCACAAAATTGATTATTCCCAATTAATTCATGATTATTTTTAGAAATAACATCATTATACCGTTTGTTCACCTCTCTCCAATTGATACACTTTGGTGGACCGATAGTAATTACAGGGGTTGGAGTCTCATCCATACCTTCTTTAATTTTTAAAATGACTACTGACCCATCTGAATACGTAGTCATCTAGATTTTTAGTATTTTGTAAAAACACGTCCACAGGATCCATTGAGGAATATGAGAAAGATGACGGGATAACAATATGAGGATCACCCATTGTAATTTACAACACATGAATTTATTTATTTATTTTGGATAGCTTCTACCCTTTGATAAGGGAGAATTTAAAAGAGGACCAACTACGGTTGTCTCCTCAAATTTCGATTTCACCTCCAGGTAGGTGGTCGGTACGAAGACTCATTAAAAACCACCAATCCTAGACAAGGTGAAACGGAATCGATTTGACAAGTTCGCGTTGGAGTAGCTTTTAATTCTAGCCTTGTTAAGAGTTTTTTTTTATTTTTTTATTTTTTATTTTTTTATTTTTTATGAAATTTTTACTAAAAAAATGCAAAAAGTAAAACAAACTAGTCCGAAAGTCACAACTTCTTTTAAGAAAAAAAATTGTCAAATCCCCGACAACGGCGCCAAAAACTTGTTGTCAATTTATAAAATACCGCAAGTGCACGGGATATTATAGAATAGCGAGTGTAAGTACGGGTCGAACCCACGAGGATTTGTCAATTTTAATTATTAAAAGAATTGCAACTGTCCAACTAGATCAAATGGGGTAGAGAATAAATATAAATTACACAAAATAAAAGCCACTACGATAAATGAGAGTAACGCAAGAGATTTTTAAACAATTAGGAAATAATTAGGATTCGGGGTCCATTTATCACGTAACTAATATTGCACACTAATTTAATGTTGCCATTCCCTTTTTATAACTCAAATTAAATCGACTCTCGCCGTGTTTAATTCGGAAAATATGACGGTTATGATCAAAATATTTTTAACGTCTCTAATAGACGGCTAAAATCCCTATTCCCTTAGAAAATACAAGTTTTAAAATTCGCAAATGTATTTAAGCATGGACTATCAAAACAATCAAAGTGCAAGCATAATCCATCAAAAATTATTATTTTTAAACCTCAAAACTTGATTTGACAAAACAATCTTGAAGGTTCTAAAACACACTCTCGTGTCGCTTTAAAATGAATACCGAATCTTTAATAACAATTAAAACAAGTAGGGAATAAACAACGATAAAATTAACGTGACAATATTAGCTAACTATGATAAACTTCACCCTACTCCTAATATAAGAATCAAGCTACCATAATGAAAGAGAAATTGCAAGAATGAGTAGAGATCTTCATTAAAAAACCAAACTTACAAATAGTTCTCTCACAACAATCTTGAATCCTCTAAAAAAAATAATAAAAACTTGGCCCTCAAATTGATTACAATCACTCAAAGTTGCTCCCCGAAATCCTCCACGAAAGTCCTCTCTAATTGTCTCTGAAATTATGATTCCAAGGGTCCTTTTTATAGGACAAGTGGTGAGGTATTTGAGTTGTGGTGGGACTCTTTCTGATTGGCCGAATAGTGTTGGTAGCTATCTCTCCACCTCTTTAATCTATGGATCGTGATAAGGGACGGAATTTCCCCCCACTCGAAAACTCTTATATTTTCTTGTTGAACACGCATGCCGAGTTTCATCCAGATCGGAGAATAAAAATTTCCGACAAACAGCATTTTTTCGAACGACCGTAAAAATCAGCTTTTTCGCTCCTTTTTTGAATTGATCATCAATTTGCACCAATTTCCATCATTATCTGCAAAAATTTCACTAGGCAACTTTTTTCACAAATTAGCACAAGAATATTATAAAATTATCGAAGTGCCCATTTTTGACTTAAAATTGCCATTTTCAATATGAATTCAACCATTCTCGCATTTTTTCCCCTTTTTAACAAAATAGTCCTAAGAACTTATTAAATACACTAAAATGGGACTAACAAAGTATAAATTTGGGTATAAAATATACAAAATAATGCACTCATCAAATACCCCCAAACCTAAACTTTGCTAGTCCTCGAGCAAAACTAAAAATTAAAATCTAACTCACTTTCGTAGGAATCACGATTGCACTTAGCATGTGCAACAAGCCGTTAAACCCCTAGGTTACCCTAGTGGACGAGTTTTGTCTCGTGAGGGTTTGCAGTGAATATACCCACAAAATTCAAAAACTTGACTCAATACAAAAGACACAAAAGTAATATAACCAATTTTGAATGCAAACTTCATAAATATAGTAGAACTTCATTTTTCAATCTCAACTTATCGTGGTGTGTGCATAGCCAATATAACCGCCAATTTCAAAAGATTTGATCGTTGTATTTCTTATCCGAAAGTTCGTTTTGATTTCAAAATCTCACAGAATGCACTCACAATCGAACACTCGGAAATGGATTATTTTCTCTCGGTATATGTGAATAAAAGAGTAAATTTATATGAACGAATTTCACATATACATAATCAAAAATGGATTTTTATACAATGGATGAATATGATCTCATGAACAGAAAATCGATTACTTGTTGGAAACATTGAATCACACCATAGATCCTATTCGTCTTCTCTCCACACTATAACTAACTTCCCATGAGATCTATTAGGACTTTCTTTGGTTGTATTATAGGCTCGAATTTTGGCTAGAAAGAATGGCTGTTTTTGGAGTTCAAAATTTCTGAGAATATAGAGGTTTTTCGGTATTTTGACTTTTAGGCACTTTTCTTCCAACATCCATTTTTCTTTTTCTTTCGCTTTTTCTTTTCGAAATCACACTTTTTTTCACCTTTTTTTTTTCTTCCCCTTTTTTCCGACACATCAATCTTTTGCGATTTTTTTTTTTTTTTTTTTTTGCCTTTTTTTTCAACCGTAATGTTACCCCAGTATTCTCCTATAATGGGTATGACTTCTTTTTATGGGCTTCAAACTCTCAGTTGGAGTTAGGTAGGACAATGGGTTTTCAATAAAAGACATATTTTCTTTTTGGCTCAAATGGGCTTGCAACGGAATAATGTAAAAAGGTTGGATTTTAGGCTTAATTTTGGGCTTTCAAACGATGGCCTAATCTCATTTCTCAAGTTTCGTTCAGTTGATTTGTGTCTCAAGACGACTTACTAAGACTTCTAGTGCTTAAGATTCACATTTTGACTTTTTGTTTTCAGTAATCGAACAAAACAAATAATTTGAGATCATCAACGAATTTATCACTGAAGGAAAGATTGAGTAATTTTAACTCGGATTGATTTAAATCTCTCGAAAATGATGAATGGCACAAAATTTCATCGGGTTAAAATCTCCACATTTATTCGTTAAGCATATTAACTTTCGCCTCAATATCCATTTTCGATCATATTATATGGCTAGTGTGTAAAAATTTCATAAGATGAGAGATCTATGAATTAATTCTATATTAAGAAATCGTTTCAAAACGCAATTATGTTGAAAATCTTTTTGAATTTTAGATAATTTTTCTAATTTTTTTTTTTTCAAAAATATCATCCTTACCCCCAAACCTAAATTTTACATTGTCCTCAATGTATGCGCAAATAAAAATATGACTAAAGAAAATAAAGTAAAGAAGTAAAAATATGATACATCTTAACTTAAAAATAACAAAAAAAAATGCACAAATAATATACAAACACATGACAATTACCATCCTCACCATAAATTAATAATCGAAATAGTTGTGGGTCATTCCAATTAATAAACTTTATAGCACTAAGTACCAAAATATCATAAATTTGAGAGCATGACCGCACAACACAAATTTCAATCTTAAATCTATGGTCGTAATGGTGAGTACCGACATCATCAATAATAAATAAATTTGAATCGCCTTAATCATATGTCGATGCATCACATGGAGGTAATAAATTGCAATAAGGATCCAAATATTTATTATCCCTTTTTCAAAAATAGTCAAGTAAAATTGGGGATGCATACTCTACTCCTAAATGTGAGATTTTATGAAAAGCGTGGGAAGAAGATCTATCACTGGGTGATACACTTTCTTCATCAAAAATAGGAGGATCGTCATAAATACTTGAAGTATCAGTAAAATCGGATGACGAATCCTCAAATAAATTTTCCCACATATAAAAAGAAGCAGCATTCTGCTCAATTAAATTAGGAGAAAAATCTTGACAAACATCCAAATCATCACAAGTATTACACGTGTCAACATTGTCAATTTTTTTCTCCTCACAAAATTGATTATTCCCAATTAATTCATGATTATTTTTAGAAATAACATCATTATACCGTTTGTTCACCTCTCTCCAATTGATACACTTTGGTGGACCGATAGTAATTACAGGGGTTGGAGTCTCATCCATACCTTCTTTAATTTTTAAAATGACTACTGACCCATCTGAATACATAGTCATCTAGATTTTTAGTATTTTGTAAAAACACGTCCACAGGATCCATTGAGGAATATGAGAAAGATGACGGGATAACAATATGAGGATCACCCATTGTAATTTACAACACATGAATTTATTTATTTATTTTGGATAGCTTCTACCCTTTGATAAGGGAGAATTTAAAAGAGGACCAACTACGGTTGTCTCCTCAAATTTCGATTTCACCTCCAGGTAGGTGGTCGGTACGAAGACTCATTAAAAACCACCAATCCTAGACAAGGTGAAACGGAATCGATTTGACAAGTTCGCGTTGGAGTAGCTTTTAATTCTAGCCTTGTTAAGAGTTTTTTTTTATTTTTTTATTTTTTATTTTTTTATTTTTTATGAAATTTTTACTAAAAAAATGCAAAAAGTAAAACAAACTAGTCCGAAAGTCACAACTTCTTTTAAGAAAAAAAATTGTCAAATCCCCGGCAACGGCGCCAAAAACCTGTTGTCAATTTATAAAATACCGCAAGTGCACGGGCTATTATAGAATAGCGAGTGTAAGTACGGGTCGAACCCACGAGGATTTGTCAATTTTAATTATTAAAAGAATTGCAACTGTCCAACTAGATCAAATGGGGTAGAGAATAACTATAAATTACACAAAATAAAAGCCACTACGATAAATGAGAGTAACGCAAGAGATTTGTAAACAATTAGGAAATAATTAGGATTCGGGGTCCATTTATCACGTAACTAATATTGCACACTAATTTAATGTTGCCATTCCCTTTTTATAACTCAAATTAAACCGACTCTCGCCGTGTTTAATTCGGAAAATATGACGGTTATGATCAAAATATTTTTAACGTCTCTAATAGAGGGCTAAAATCCCTATTCCCTTAGAAAATACAAGTTTTAAAATTCGCAAATGTATTTAAGCATGGACTATCAAAACAATCAAAGTGCAAGCATAATCCATCAAAAATTACTATTTTTAAATCTCAAAACTTGATTTGACAAAACAATCTTGAAGGTTCTAAAACACACTCTCGTGTCGCTTTAAAATGAATACCGAATCTTTAATAACAATTAAAACAAGTAGGGAATAAACAACGATAAAATTAACGTGACAATATTAGCTAACTATGATAAACTTCACCCTACTCCTAATATAAGAATCAAGCTACCATAATGAAAGAGAAATTGCAAGAATGAGTAGAGATCTTCATTAAAAAACCAAACTTACAAATAGTTCTCTCACAACAATCTTGAATCCTCTAAAAAAAATGATAAAAACTTGGCCCTCAAATTGATTACAATCACTCAAAGTTGCTCCCCGAAATCCTCCACGAAAGTCCTCTCTAATTGTCTCTGAAATTATGATCCCAAGGGTCCTTTTTATAGGACAAGTGGTGAGGTATTTGAGTTGTGGTGGGACTCTTTCTGATTGGCCGAATAGTGTTGATAGCTATCTCTCCACCTCTTTAATCTTTGGATCGTGATAAGGGACGGAATTTCCCCCCACTCGAAAACTCTTATATTTTCTTGTTGAACACGCATGCCGAGTTTCGTCCAGATCGGAGAAAAAAAAATTCCGACAAACAGCATTTTTTCGAACGACCGTAAAAATCAGCTTTTTCGCGCCTTTTTTGAATTGATCATCAATTTGCACCAATTTCCATCATTATCTGCAAAAATTTCACTAGGCAACTTTTTTCACAAATTAGCACAAGAATATTATAAAATTATCGAAGTGCCCATTTTTGACTTAAAATTGCCATTTTCAATATGAATTCAACCATTCTCGCATTTTTTCGTCTTTTTAACAAAATAGTCCTAAGAACTTATTAAATACACTAAAATGGGACTAACAAAGTATAAATTTGGGTATAAAATATACAAAATAATGCACTCATCAGCGTGGAACAACAAATCTGCTATCAAGTTTGATTCCCATCTTTTCGACAAATCTCCCGTCATCTCTCCGTCTATATATTGGGAAACCATTATCATCAAATTTGGTAATGGTTGTGAATTTTTTGGGGAATTTTTTGGAGCAACATCCGTCTGCCATACAAGGGGAACGAGGATTTGCGTGCCCGCAGGGTCCATGCATCATGAACTGGGAAACAGATGCATAGGCAACTGGGTCACTAATACAATCAGGTAACTCAGATGAAATAATGTTATCAATATCATATGATGTTGGTTGTTTTGCATCTGCATGTAGGAATAGCAGGATGTGGGCGTGTGGCAATCCCCTTTTTTGGAATTCAATTGTGTAGATAGTTGTCATAAAATATAAACGTTGTTATAGATTAAGACATATTATAAAAGGTTAGAAAATAAAATAAAATGATTTATAATTAACAATCATTAATTATTAAATATGAGATACGTACCTGCCATTACTTTCCCAAAGTGTTTTCCTTTAACTAAATCCTTCATTAGAGCATCAAGTTTTATTTTAAAAACTCTTGTGGTAATATCTGGCCTATCCTCAGGATTTTGTCCAGGAATCATATTAAGAAACCTTGTGATTTCGGGCCATTTAGGATTAGCCATGAAGGTGATAAACAGATCTGGATTACCAAAGAATCTACAAATAGCCATTGCGTCTTGGAAATTTTGAGCCATATAACGTGGACCCCCACTGAAACTTGATGGAAGGAAAATACGTTTTCCTACAGACGAAGGCGTTGAATCTCCTTCAAGAACAGCATCTTTTAATCCTTTATATAGCTCAGCCCTTAATTATGGTTGGTTGTTTCTAATCCACCTCAACCTTTCATGTTCAATGCATGTATATGCATCGACAACATATTGTTGAAAAAGTCTTCTGGAACGTAAAATGGTGGTAGCTTCATTTGTTCTTTGGTGCAGACGGTAGCCGTAATATTTTCTCATAGTTAAGCAATTTCGTTTAGTCTTACGTTTCCCATTGTTTCTTCTATAAGTTATACCCAGTTGGTAGCCATCTTCACCATATGGAAACAACAATGGGTATTGCATAGCCATGAAGGATGGATGAATATCGCTAATTCTTTGCAATCCATTTGACTTATGGTCAACAATAATATCTCTCATAACATTATCCTCAGTAAAATCACCAACAATGAGTGCGGCTATTTCGGAAGCAGTAGGCAAATTGTAAATCGATGGGTCTTTTGAATGATTTTTAATCAACCTTATTCTCACAGGCATGACATTTGAATTCTCAAAACGTTCACATGCCATTCAGAAAACTTCAGCAATCTCATTGTGCTCATTAAGCATTGATACTAATTTTGAAATAACTTGAACATCCAACTTTGATTTCGATCTATTTCCTCCTAAAGAATTCATTATATTCCTGAATTCATTCTCCGTGTCATAAATATAAAGTTGCGCAAATTTTGGGCATTGACCTTCAATTGGAACCAAAGAACCGAGCCAATGATGGTTTTCTCCACTAATACGATAAACATAGGGACCGAATCCATTATTTATTTGATTATCTACTTTAGCGCCAGTAGAGGTAAACGCAAACATGGAATTGTATGCTCTAATGTTGTCTTTGAATTTAGATGAACCACAATCATTTTCAGAATTCAATAGATCATTCAAAATATGTGGTGGTCTTTTTATAATGGGTAAGATGATCTTTCCTTGTTGGCAACACAATGAGAATTTAGGACACGCAGGAGTACGATTCTTATCAATTCTCTCCTCATATCATAGAATTGCACTACAATTGTCACAAACGGCGCTTGGACCACCAAAATCCCATGCTTCTTTAAACTTTCCTATAAATTTGTTAAATTTGTGAATTTGTTACACCATAATAGAAGTAGATACATAAGTTGTTATGAGTTATTTCAATGAACGCTTACGAATATCATACTTACTTTTCAAAATGATATTTAAATGATCCTTAGTTCGAGTCGGATGCTCTGTTGGTGTTGTATCACCTATATTTCCTACATTTCATATAATTGGCATTAATAATATTACAAGAAAATATATATTTCTTTATAATATATATGCGTGTTACGATTACGTACAGTTAATAAATGACTTACCTGATTCAGTTACAGCATGGAATGATTCCAAAGCATGGTTTACAAAGTTAATACTATATCCACAATAGTTACTGAGATGGTTAATCACATTTGATGAGTCATCAGCAAACGTTGTAGTCATTACATCTCCATTTTCTAGCACTTTTGTTGTAGACGTAATTGTCTTCCGTTTCTTTAGGGTAGCATTGCCTTGATTCTTTACATTGTCAGCATTAAAACAAAGATGCTGAATGGAAGACATGTCTTCAATCGAGGGATGAAGATTATTAGGCATATTAGTTAAACCAATACTTGGCGTTGAAGTACGACGTACGTTACTCGATCGCTTACGAAACATAATCAACCTACGACGGGATCTTGCAATGCGGGATTGATACGCAGGATCCATCTAATTTGAACGAAAATAACAATTATGTTTTTATTGGTTGAATAATATCATGATAAATATATATATATATAACACGACATAGATACATCATTTTATATCATTGTTTCTCTATCTATTTGTCTGATATTTGCAGATAAGAAGATAAAGTCATTCCTTTTTTTAATTTGATGGAGAAAACCAAAGTTTTATTCATTTGAACATAAAAAGAATTGGATGGGTTAATTTGTAATATACTCCGAAGAAGTTTGTAATCAAGATATATTTTACACAACTAATTGAAGGCCCTACCAGAAATTGACATTTAAGATGTCAACATTGGGAGAAATGAAAAATTGATAGAGAAGATGAAATTAACATTTCGTAAGTAAAATAAAAACAATTAACTGATATTTTTTTAATACATAATTGACAATAACACTGAACTATCATTCAATTATTTATATAACTAAAAAAACACAAACATATTAGCAATCAATAAACAATTTTCAAGTAGATAGCGTACGATGTAGATTGGCATAACTCCTCTAAAAGTGTTACAACAACAATCGAGTGAAACATTGATAAAGAGTTCAAATATCAAATGAAGGTGCTTTATGTAATGACCGTTAATGTATAGCCATTAAAGGGGGTGAGTTACCAATGTATAGCCACATCGTAGTATCCTTACGGCCAGAGAGACAAACTTCATTGTGTCATTTCAAAGAAATCATAAATATCAACAAAATATATAATCAAAATATCATGTTTTAATATCACGTTTAAATATGAACATGCGCTTGACGATGTAGTTGTCTTTAAATATACGTTTCCTTTCTTAAAAATATAATAATAAATAGAATTTAAAGGCAATGGAAAATACCTTATTCTGAATGACGGTCCAAAGCCAGAAACAGTATGCTCCAAAGAAAATCACTGCAACTTAGAATATGGAACAATACAATGCAACTTTATCAAAATATTTCTTGTTTATTACATACGATGCATACTATTGTAATTGGAATTTGAAAGACGAATTTTATATTGTTAACATTACTAAAGAGGAGCAAAATATGTATTCTTCAACATATTATGTCATAGATTAATTTATTCATCTTAAGTCGATTTACTCGTCCAAATATAATTTGATATTTTTCGACAAATATAGCAAGTGAAAGCTAATATGTCCATCTTTCACCGTTTACGCATACTCAAATAACAGATGCCAAATCTAATGATCGATACTTGGTATGATATGTTTAGCATTTAATTCATTGATGAGCAGTGCTCGTCAAGATAGTGAAGAAATGTTTTCTGGTTTATAGCGTAGATACTACTTATTCGTTTGAAGAGGGAAATGAATATATCATAAGAGAGGAAAAGCATTCATACAGGTGCAAAACAAATCAAGAAAAATAGATCAGATGGTGAACGTAATCTATATGTGATATTAATATAATTTTCGGAAATCTCTCACTATTCGGTAGTACGTGCTCAATCTCATGCCGTTTCCCTATTTTTTTTTTCAGTCTGTGTTACTGTAAACACAATCTCAAAACAATGTTTTAGAGTCTAAATTTTAGAGTTTGAGCTTGCCATTCGATCAATATCTCCCAAATCTTCAGCTGTATACAGAATATTCTTTGGTATATGCCAACATCCTCATCTTTGGTACAGCTTTGGGATAAGGAATTTGGAATCCATTTGGCAAAAAAATATGAAGCTGTTTTAACTTTTTCATCGTAATAATGTCATTACTGAGGAGAATTTGGGATACTAAGAAAGCATAAAGGAAGAAATCTCACTATTCGGTAGTACGTGCTCAATCTCATGCCGGTTCGCTATTTTTTTTTTCACTAAGTGAAATGTTGTAATTAAATTTCAGAATCTTGTCATATGATTAGTTATTTAAATCAACAACTTATGAATGTTTGTTGTTAGGAAAGGAGAAAAGTAATTTGTTTCAACTCATAAGTATGTGTATCAAATTTTAGGGTCCATTAATATGATAGGTACATGTATGGAGCAAATTATAAAGTTTAGCTGTAAATAATTTCAGATTACTCTAACTGCATCAGAGCCTCTATAGATCTTCATAAGATGAATGAAAACTCTAAACAACCCTCTGCTTTGTACTTCAAATCATGTCGTACACATTTATTTTATAAAAACTATTTTGACTATTTTAAGAGGTGTTATTTTAAATAA
This sequence comes from Sambucus nigra, assembly GCA_949130495.1. Classification (NCBI taxonomy): domain Eukaryota; kingdom Viridiplantae; phylum Streptophyta; class Magnoliopsida; order Dipsacales; family Adoxaceae; genus Sambucus; species Sambucus nigra. The sequence continues at coordinate 525,196,277 of OX422221.1, read as the reverse complement.
AAATTATTTTTATAACTTTTTATTAAAAAAATACTGTTTTGTCTATATAAAAAAACTGTTTTTTATTTTATAAAGAGATGTTTTCATTGGAAAACTGTTTTCATATAAAAAAAATGTTTTTATTGCAAACAACTATACATTATTAGACATTTTTTGTTAAAAATTAAATTTGTGCTATTTAAAAAAAAATATATACTCTTTTTATTAATTTAACAAACAGTTTTCATCACCTTGGAAATATTATTTCAGATGTTTTAAAGAAAATTTTAAATTAAAATCCTAACAATAAACTATATGGATTGACTTATTTTTATGTATATATAGAAATGATGCTCACATGGAGAATTTGATTCAAAATTTAAAAAAAAAATGAAGAATGTTTGGTCCCAACTCCAACGCCTACAGACCAAATCAAAACCCAAAATAAATATAAAATATAAATATGCGTAAATATATAGGCAACAAATGCAAAGCAGTAAAAATATTTTGTATAGTATAATAAAAAATTACTTTGCCCAACATTTATATAGTCACTCATTTCACGCCTAACATTTTTTAAAAGAAATTGAATATGATGAAAAAAATCTATAAGAATTTGTTAGCATATATTACATGAAATATTAAGTCATCTCATCATCTATTAGTCACATTAAAGGGCAAAAATGAGTACAAATATAAACAAAAATATTGGTGAAATTAGTATCAAAGTTAATCAAAAGAAATAAAATGCGAACCAAAAAACGGGTCTAAATTTATATATAGGGCTAAAATAAAGGCTCAAATACCAAATACCCCCTCAAATATTTTTTTAATACACAAACCCAAATCCCATATCAACAGTTCCTAACCCATAAAACCAAAGCTACTCCCGCTGCCTACCCCGTACCATCTCCAGCAACCCGATTTCAATCAAATCCCACTTACCTACAAACCACCAGTGAAGGCCCATGTCCCGGAGCAACCCAAACTCCGGCCATAAAAATCGATAGGGACGAACTCCCAAATCGACCCTTCTTACCCCCTATCCTCACCTCTGGCGAGCTCCATTCCCAGAGCTTCCCAAAACCAGTTTCAAACTTCAAATATATGAAAAACGAAATCCCTAAAATTACTTTCTCATACATACACATTTAATCAAACAACAAATATGCATTACAAATAGATAAATACCTTCAAATCCAAATGAATCTATAACAATCGCAGTCTTTCTCATACACATTTAATGAAACATCAAATATGCATTCCAAATAGTTAAATACCTTGATGGGTGCCGACAATAATTCCTTTATGAGAAATCCTCTTGCAAAACACAATCTCGTTCTCGTTGCAAATCAGGAGACATTGTATCAGCCAAATCTCCAAATAAATACAAGATGATATGGGATGGGGATGAATTTGAGGCAACCTTGATTCGACCGAAGTGAACAGACGGAAGTGGGATATGGGATGTGGGAGATGTAAGATTGGAAGGGATGAATGAATGACAAAATTTTGGCTTCCCCAAAAGTGTATTTTATCAAAATTAAGAGAGAGAGACGAAAGAAACATGGAGAAAGAGACGGAAGAAACATCAAATAAATATTAGGTGCCACGTGGATAGGCTAATTGCAAAGTATAATAAATTCCTTATTTTGCATTTTATAGTATTAAGAGATATTAAGACATTATAAAATCGTCACAAATAATTTTTCTTCTCTTATTTTAAAGCATATGGAAAAATTGTCTAAAAAATAAACAAGTAATATACAAGTATTAGGGTTAAAATATTTATTTTAATCTTAATTAAAATTGAAACCCTAATCTTAATGTATATGTTTAATGAGAAATGACCCTACTTTAGTGAGATATTGTGTTTATGGGTATGTGTTTTATCACATAGATGATAAAAGGAGCACGAGATAATTATTGGTTTTTGGTTTGGTTATTAGATAATATGTTGGATTTCTTGGATTGATAATAGACATACACTTTTAAACTCTCTTATCATAAACCCTAACAAAATGTCTCTTCACACTCGCGGAGGGTTATTATTTGGATTTCACATCAGTGAGATCCAATATGCACCAGATTAAGATAAGGCTAGTGATGAATCAAAACCTTAATCAAGATAATATACTCTCATAACTCATATATCAGAATCAATAGTTATTGATTTATTAGAGCCCTTATTTCTACGACTCATATTCACGCCCTCGTATATTTTTCTTAGAAAAAATGAGACATGGTGATAATCACTAGCAACATGAGTTGTAATTGGACCGCACATATACCTCTCTTATTAATGCACTCCATATAGAGTGTACTCCTATTTATAGGTATGAAATAAAAAGATCGAACAATTTAACTACCTTATAAATCAAAGAGTTGATCACCAACAAGAGTACCTATTCGATCGTATTCTATTTTCCCTATCAGAAAGTTGGGATGACACTATAGAGTATATATTCCACACACATAATCCTGATGTAGCTCTGACCTTGATTACACTGCTAGACAAGGCTGAGAAAAAGATTCAGCCGTTATGGATACAACTGCATACAAAGAGCATTTACATATACTGTGATATTTCGTGCCATGTGCACGTAAAATTGAATCTTGACAACAAGTTGAAAAGGATAGGATTCCGAGCTCATGTCATGGATATCTATACATCAATCATAAATACGCGTCCTCTTAGTTCGGCACATGCAAAGTCCATAAGTTTTGAAAAACTAATACCGAATGGATGGAGATCAAGCACATCGAATATAGTATAAAGTCTTACTCTGAAAAGGTATATATATATATATATATATATATATTGTCATAAACTTAATTTGTTAGTTATAATTTCATACTGTTATAATTATTTAGTCACTAGTTGTTTTTCATTTTTGTAGATAATGTCGGGAGGCAACAACCAAAATTTACCAAGTGATGAGGTGAGAAGGATCCTCATCTTGTGTAGAACAGCTACATTTCTCATCACCAATCGCTGAGCAATTCACAACTCCACCTTTGGTTCATTCCACTACTCTGAGTATGGCTGCAAGTACGAGTAGGCAACAAACCACTTTTGTTCCAACGCCCCCATCCCGTGCTCCCAACACCTCCCGCTCAAATGAAAAGAAGTCGATTAGGCTCTCACTTCTCATGAATAACCTCACGGGTGATAAAAAGGACCTGCTAAACTTTAAAGCACAGTGTTTTTCGCTCAGAAAAATTAACGTGGGGGTTGAGGGCGCAAACAATTGGATCCTCATAAATCAAGCCATCGAAGATGACATCTACGATCAACTCTGTAAGCCATTTCCATATCAAAGCATAAGGTTATTTCTCAGGTTACTGAATTATTTAGGACATATCAGAGAAACCTTCGGCAAAGACACTTCCCTAAGGATGCATCGAGCTCCGATATTTTGGCTCTGAAACATAGGTTGCCTCACTATGCCGAAATGTCGGTGGAGCTAGGGATGTAGCTAGGATCTTACGATAGTGGGGGCTAATTAAATGGTAATCTTTGGGGGTTAGGGGGCAGGAGCCCCCGAGTCATTTTTTTTAGGTTATTTTTTAGTATTTACCAAATAATTACTACAATATTTATTTAATCTAATGAAAAGAGAAAAAAATTAAATGATTAAAAATTTTAAATCCTAAAAATAGAAGAACAAATAAAAAGTTCATTAGTATTCCCAAAGAAAATTAACATTAAAATTCATAAAATTTTAGCCATTTTATCCATAAAATTTCAGTAATTTTACCCATAAAATTCAATCATAAAATTTACCCCAATATTAAACCTAAAATTAAAGGCAAGAGAATTTGAGTGGAAAAAGATAAGATATAACCGTCAAAATAAGAGGAAGATATCTAATGGAGAAGAAATAAATTTTAATTGACATTAAAATTGAATCCTTAGAAAATGAATGAAGCCATAAAATTAATAGAGTTAATGAGATAGAATAATATTTATATAAATAAAATTAAATAACTCAAAATCTCACCAAATGGAATAAATATTGTCTCGTATTGAGAAGAAAAATGGAAGAAGAAAATTTTAAAGGAAGCTCCAGTTTGAATCAGGAGGGAGGCGTGTGTTTTAACAAGACACAAAATAGGTCTTAAGGTTGGGGTATTCACCTATTTTACCCTAGGTTTTAAAATAATCATTTTTACCCCTAAAAATTCTCTTACTTACAAATTGTTTTTTTTTTTTGAAAAATCATGGGGGCTTGAGCCCCCACATGTCCCCACCTACCTCCGCCCATGGGTGGAGTAGTGGAATGATTTTTTTGAGAATGATTCGAAGGCAAAAAAAACTGATGTCCACGGTCTTTAAATCTTATGAAGATTTGAAGAATGAATGGTCGAGTAGGACAAAGGATGATCTAGATGTCGATAAATAACCAAATTGGGCCTACTTATACGTTCATGCTCGATAGGGAAAAGATAATAAATTTCATCCGCACTTGGCTAAGACTCTAGAATCAATAGAGGCCATTAGTAATCAGTTAAGTTCGAGCCCTTTTAATGATTTGGATAATGATGCCCTGACCCAGACCGTTTGAAAGAACAAAAGGGGCAGGACGAGAGGTACTGGATCACATATGGTAAAAATAAAATTATAGTACACTGCACCTCTCCTGGGTGAACTTTCTTCGATCAGGCGATGTATATCGTCCCAAGAGGAACAATAATCTAGGACCGATGGGGATGTCTAGGAGTTAATAAAAATAAGCTGGGACTCTTTACGAATCAAATTGGAAAACTTGTGACTCTTTTTACTGAAGGTTATCATCCCCCAATGCCTCCTCAAGGTTTCCCTTACCCTCTCCATAAGGTTTCCCTTTTCCTCCCTTTGA